>CM065590.1:225814445-226534336 GCA_033119425.1 Bufotes viridis
GACCAACTGACAGACTTGTCTGACCAGCCCACAGACAAATAGATTGACCGACAAACACAGGGAGAGACCGACACTGGCTGACAGACAGAGACTGTCTGACCAGCCCACAGACAGAGACTGACCGACAGAGAGAGACAGACCAACAGACACTAGCTGACAGACAGAGAGAGACTGACCAACTGACAGGCCCTGACTGGCCCACAGACAGATAGAGACTGACCGAGAGACTGACAGAGAGAGACTGACCGGCCCACTGAAAGACGGACTGACAGCCAGCCTTTTGGAGGCACTGTGACCCGGGTTGGCTGGTCCCCGCTGGGCCTGCCATGTGTACACACTATATGGAGGAAGTCTCACTGACAGGAAGTGTGGGGTTCATGAGAAAAGTTCCCCTGGCACAGCCCTGCTCCTCCGGGTATGTCATGTACAGCAGGAGCACGGATACCACACGGACCAGGCCTCTGAGGGCACAGCCTGGCATCATCATGCTGGAGGCACTGCCATGTCCGGGGTGCAGCCTCCGCCGTGGGCACCCTGGGTGGCCGGGTCTCCACCCTCCTGGTTCCTATTTTCGGCTTAGGCCCTACAAGGAGCGGAAACACCGGCAGAGGAGGAAGAACCGAGCCGAAGCCCAGAGCAGCATGTGCCGAGCTAGGCTGTCACCCTGTACTGAAGTCACCTGCTGACCCAGCCCCTAACCGGCCTCCACCGGGGCCTATACACAATACCAGACGAGACACAGCGCCCCCCTCAGCCTGACCGTGTACCTGCACAGCACCTCACAAGACCGTGACAATAAAGAGCGGACAGGCCACCAGCGCACGGCCACACACCAACCTTGTCCTCGTCGGACAGCTGATCGTCCACGTCCGCCATCTTCTTCAACCCCTTTTCCTGACTGACGGCGCGCGCCCTCTGGGCGGAGTCTGACGTCACAGCGGGCCTGGAGTAGCGCGCGGCCGGGAGGCTCGGGAGCGCGCGTAGTGTCAGGAACAGCCGAGAGTCACGTGAGTGTGACGTCGGACGTCACTGTGTGAGAAACTGTAGAGGTGTGCTCCAAGCTGGAGCTCAAATCCTGGGGTGGAAGTGTGGCACTGCTGTCATAAACATGCCTTATACCAGTATATTGTAAGGAAGTATCCATTCTTTATGGGAGTAAAAAAAATTAAAGGAATTGTCTGACATAATTAAAAATCTGAGTGCCCCCAACACCCTTTAATGCAGTAACAATGATAACATACCAATTCATCCAGCGGCTATTTTCTGCTCTAGGAGTCTGGTTCTTCTCAGCCAGAGTGGTTCTTCTTCTGTTTGATTACTGTGACATGCAGGTATAGTGCATGTGACTGCTGCAGCCAATCACTGTCCTCAGCAGTCTTGTGCCGGACACCACTGAGGACAGTAATTGGCTGCAGCAGTCGTGTGCCAGCTTGTCACCACTACAATCTGTAGACCAGGGATGCTCAACCTGCAGTCCTCCAGCTGTTGCAAAACTACAACTCCCGGCATGCCATCATACCTATGGGCTGCCCAGGCATGCTGGGAGTTGTGATTTTGCAACAGCTGCAGGGACGAAGGTTGGATATCCCTGCTGTAGACGAACCGCAGGAGAAGGACCAGTCTGTCAGCGCAGAGAATGGCTCCGAAAGAAAGTGACCATCATCATTTTTATTTTACGACATATGTTCAGATTATTAAAGGGGTATTCCCATCACAGACAATGGGGGCATATCGCCAGGATATGCTCCCATTGTCTGATAGGTGTGGGTCCCACCGCTGGGACCCACACCTATATCGAGATCGGAGCGGGGAGAGCTGTGGCTGAAGGACCCAAGATTTCCCCGGGTTCGACCACCACCAAGCGCTGCTCCCCGCTGCTCCCATAGAAGTGAGTGGGAGCACAACGTGCATGCGCGCGCCCCTGCTCCCGTTCATTTCTATGGTGCTGACACTCAGCTGCCGTCTAAAGGACCTGTGATGACGTCACATCACATGGTCCGTGATGGACCATGTGATTGGACCGTGTGATGTGACGTCATCACAAATCCTTTAGACGGCAGCTAATGAATGAAGAGAGAAGAGATCGAGTGGCTACGCGATCAAGTGGCTAAGGTGAGTTAAGTTTTTTATTTTTAACCCCTCAATCCACATTCTACAAAGCATTCTTTATTGAGAATGCTATTATTTTCCCTTATAACCATGTTATAGGGGAAATAATAAATATCGGGTCCCGTCTCTTAGCAACCATGCGGGAAAATCGCACTGCATCCGCACTTGATTGCGGATGCTTGCGATTTTTCCACAGCCCCATTCACTTCTATGGGGGCTGCGTTGCGTGAAAAACGCACAATATAGAGCATGCTGCGATTTTCACGCAACGCACAAGTGATGCGTGAAAAACAACGCTCATGTGCACAGCCCCATAGAAATGAATGGGTCCGGATTCAGTGCGGGTGCAATGCGTTCAACTCACGCATTGCACCCGTGCGGAAAACTCGCCCGTGTGAAAGGGGCGTAAGGCTACATGCACAAGACAGTGAAAAAAAACGTCTGTTAAAAACGGACATTTTTAATGGACGAGTTTTTTCACTGATGCCTGTCTGAGAAACTGGAGCCTCCACCAACCTTAATCAGGCCCTGCACATATTACATATCACATCATCCAAACCCACATATTACATATAGCGAGCGGTACATCGCCCATACACAGTTACAATAGGAGTTGGCTGCCAGCTGTATACTAAAGCTGACACCCACAATTGATGGTGTGGGCACAATTCCAGAGCCAATGCCGTCACAGCTTGTAAGTAATACAGTGCTAATCATTAAGGCTGGGAACACACCTAAGCGTTTCTGAATCGCGCGTATGACGCGCGTTTTACGCGCGTTTTTGGATGCGCGTTTTTGTAACTAAGAAACGCGCATCATACGCGCGATTCAGTGATTCACCCCTATTTTAGGATGGCCCATAGGCGCGTTAAAACGCCCCAAAGAAGCTCATGCTGAAGCGACAGCGTTTGGCGTTTTACAGCGCGTTCAAACGCGCTTTAAAACGCCCAAATGTGAACCATGCCCATAGGGAAGCATGGCTTTTCACATGTTGTGCGTTTTACAGCGCGTTTGAACACGCTGTAAAACGCTTAGGTGTGTACCTAGGGTAAAGGCAGGTTTAGACGCACCGATGTACAGCCGATTGTCGTTCTTACAGAGATCTATATTGCGATCGCTCGTCCCCATACATAATCATTGTTTCTGGGCAGCAGATCACTGTTTAGACCGCACAATCTGCTGCCCAGAAATGATAACTGGTGGTGCCTGCACGAACTACAGGATCACCCAATGAATGAGCAATTAAGGGCACCTTAACTTGCTGCTTACAGGAATTTGATAGTATCATACTGAGCTGCAAGGGTTAAAAAAGTATATGTATAGCGCCAGCATGGTGTGAATTAAGCTTTCAATAATGCAATAGAGCAGTTTTCTGTCATTGTAATCTCTCCATCTAAAGAAAATAATTCTGCTAACCCACCCCACCCTGCACAGTGAAGTGGAAAACTGAACTCCCGAAAACAGGAAGTTTGTGACAAAAAATGTTTCAATAAAAATGTGGTTAAAATAATGTCATGTTCTTATGATGCATTGCCTTTAAAGTTACAATCCAAGTAAAATCTCACTATTTGATCCAACTACCCAATATGTCAGATTGGCCCCATCTTGCAGTACAACACACCTGCACAAATTGTCGGCTGATCCCATTAAGGGAGCAGTATTCCAGCTAGTGAAAGCTTCTCTTTCCCACGGCTTGGCGAGGGCCCAGCTGCAAGCTACCATTTGTGCACCAAATGTGGCAATCCTGCTGTTTCCACCACTCTTTAATTAACCACCAGATCCCTGGACTCGCAACCTAAACATTACAGTATTCTGGACAGCCTCACCCCCCAGTTCAGAGGCCTTAACAAGCATAAAGAGGAGCGTCTCAGTCTCCTGTAACATCTTGTTCATAGGGCCAGTCGTCTGTTTTACTGGGTTGAGGGACAAAGCACCTGAATTACAATTACTGTAAGTTTTAACTGGATCTTGCACTCAAACTTGACCAACCTTCTTTATTCCAGGGTGCCAGATACTGTGTCCAAGTAGGCCTGAGGGTTATTGGCTCAACGGTCAAACTTTGCCCGATGAGGAACTCATAATAACATTTCCCTGTCCCTCAATGTCTTGCTGGCATAGGTAATGACTTGCTCCTTTTCATTTGGATCTGGGTCAGGACCACCCCACTACTTTCAGGCTTCTATCAGTATAAAACATAAATACCTTATTAAAGTCTGCATAAGCCAAAATATGGAAACATATCAGCAATGTTTCAAGCTCTGGGACACCCTTTCTTCCTCAGGACCCAATTTCAATGTGTTCCTCTTGGTCTCCTTTTATATTAACCAACCAGGTCCAAGAAGACGTAGAGCTTCATGCCTGTGCCCTCGGTGGGCCACTCCTGCACTTTTGAAAACTGGGTTCCATGCCACATGAAGACATTCTCCAGGTACTAGTTGTTCTCTCTTAACATATAACACTTGCTGGGCTGAACCCATGTTTCAGCTCTGTCAGCACCAAGCGCAGCTTCCTCAGGTGTACATGGAAGATGGCTGACACAACAATCATGTAATCTAGGTATATCAACAGGCACTTGAAGTTCAGTTCCCATAGACATAACTCAAATCAGTATCTGGAAAGTTGAAGGGGCGCAGTGACACCAAATGGAATTGACGTTATAAAGTAGTTTTGACCCAATTCCTAAAAGGTACATCTTGGGCTCTATGCTTAATACCGGTCTTGTTTTGAAGCTCATTTCTCTAGGTGCTACACAACCTGAGATAGTCTTGGCAAAAGCAGCCCCCCCTCAGCCGGCCTGGGTGGAGAAAGAGAGGGGTCAAATGAGAGAAATGCTGTAGGGACAGGACGAGAGGTAAAGATCCTTCTGTCCTGTACATGACCGCAGGGGATATAATGAACTTCTGTGAATAATCAATAAACCCATCAAGACCATACTTGCTCTCTGATTGTCACATGTGGAGCGGGGCTTTTTTTCCAGAAAAGCGGTGAGAAGATGAGTGCTTGCTCATCTACTCACCCCTCTGTGCCTAATCAGGCCGTTTTCTTGACATTGACAGAAATGTATCCATGTCTGGATAAAAGCATCAAATTAGATGCAACAAACACACAAACAACCATAAAATGTATATTTGACTATGTCCCTATTGTGTTCATACCACTTCACTAGCGATACCTGTTACACGCTGGAGTAATAGCAATAGTGGTTAATCTCTAGAGAGGGATAGCTAGTATATTTCTGACAGATGGAAAAGGTTTCTGTCAGTCAGAAAAAAAATAAAAATTTCTCTCACTGAATGTCACCATAAATGATTGTTTTCAATTGGTTTAAAAACCAGGGCAAACTGGGCTCTTGCATAAGGCTGCATGGTTCAGGGGCCACACTGAAAAAGGGTTTAGGGAATGTTGTCTTCCTGGCTTTGTAGTTATTTGGTTTTCCATAAGAGCTCATTCAATTACACTTGTTCACAACGGGACATTATAACTTCTGGGGCCACTACATGGGGACACTATAACTACTGGAGCACTACTAAATGGGGACATTAAAGAGGGGGCTTACTACTGGTGGCACTACAAGAAGACATTACAGGTACTGAGGCAATACAAGGGGGCATTATAACTACTGGGGGGAACTACAGGGGACATAACAACTACCGGGGGCACTAAATGGGGACATAACAACTACCGGGGCACTAAATGGGGACATAACAACTACCGGGGGCACTAAATGGGGACATTATAACTACTGGGGGCACTAAATGGGGACATTACAACTACTGGGGGAACTAAATGGGGACATTAGAACTACTGGGGGCACTACAGGGACACATTATAACTACGGGGGCATTATAGAAAGTATTATAACTACTGGGGGCACTACAGGGGAACACTGGAACTACTGGAAGCAATATAGAAGGCCTTATTAGTACTGGGGGCACTACTGGGAGACCTTAAAAGTACTGGGGCTATATGGGGCACTATAACTACTGGGGGGCACTGCAGGGCAGGGACTAACTATATAAGGCTGGGCCCAACATTTTTGAATGGGAACCCCAGAGGAATTTCCCCACAATCTGGCCTCCTCCCATGCAGCCTACCCCAGCTAGCCTTTTACCAATCGACTATGCATGCAATCCCCACCCACGGAGTCATGTAAAAAGTACCAGCAAAGTCCTTATCTTACTAAAGCAATTTTCCTGAGAGGGGAAAACCCCAGCAGGATTCCATGTCACCCTGACTGGGAACAACTTTTCAGCTGCCATTTACTAGCAAATAGTATACAATTTATATACTACTTCATGTAATATCTGTCCCTAGAATGTGTAGTGACCCAGAGTGCCATTACCACCTCTTTTGTACCCCAACTATCTGTATTGTGTGATCCTGTGTCATCTCATATATATTTATGGTGATTTCCTGCAATATGTGTATGTATTTCCTTATAAACCACTGTTCACATGTAATGTGCATGGTCTACCAGCAGGTGGCAGCAAATCTGTGCAGAGCTAGTTTCCCTGGAGAGGAACCTTCTAGTTCCTTTCCAGCCCTCTCTAGAGAGGGAGGAGTTAGTTAGTCTAGTCAGTCTACTCCATCTTGGGGAGAGGTTGTGTGTTGGCTAGCAGAGCATAGCCTGCTCTGCTAGGCCCACAGGCCCTGCCTGTGAAGTTCCTCATGGTTGCTTGTCCCCTCCTGGGCTTGCATTGCCTTAATCCTAAGCTAGGAGAGCTTGATGCCAGGAAGAAGTTCCTAGGATTAAGGTAAGAGACAGACTACAGACAGCTATGTTCTAGCAGAAGAGGAAAAGTTCCTATTTACCCAGCCAGCATAGCAGAGCTGAGAGAGCTACAGCATAGCAGAGCTGAAATTTTTGCAGGAGTGTTTGCCTGCCAGAATAAGCTAATACCTGCTGATGACCAAAATAAAGTTTGGAAACTGTTTGGATTACCGTTTATGCCAAGTAAAGCTGTGTTCAATGTTACTACAAAGTCTGGACTCCATTTATTCTACCTATTCATCACCCAAGTTTAACAATCCCTTTTAGCACTTGCTTCAGACTACACCACATCTGGGATCCACGGATATCCAGGTAGGAGCACCGTGCCACGGGTCTATAACATCTACAGAGACATTGTAGGCCACTCTACACTACTCTGGCATTCCTAACCTGGGTTTCACCAATAGCATCTACAAAGGGGACTCCAAGTCCTCGTTGCGTAACTGCAATTCCAGGGCTGAATTTCCATCCTGCCTGGTGTCATCTAAGTGCGTCACAGCCGGGGGGAAAAAAAAAGCTCAGCTACTCCCTGGCTGGAGAAGGGAATGCCCCCTGAGAAACATGGCTGTCTCCTCCTCCCTGTACCAATGATATGGATTAGCATACAGGGCGTGAAACCAGAATGGGGGGGGCACAGTGGGAGAACAGAGCAGCACATCTGAAAAAAAAAAAATCTCCTCAATATGGTGAAAAGCCCTCTTTAAAAAGCTCCAACTTATAAATAAAAAATTCCCTCCACAAATTTTGCATCGCTACATCCATGAAGACCTAAACAATACAATTATCACATATTGTATCTCGCACAGTAAATGCTGTAAAAAAAAAAAAAACTAGAAAAAAGCAATGACAGAATTGCTGTTTTTTGCTTATTCTTAACCAAAAAAAGTAACAAAAAGTGATCAAAATGTTGTATGCACCTCAAAATGATATCTTGCAAAAATCAATCCCTAAAATCGCACTGTAGAATAAAAAATGAAAAAGTTATAGGTCTTGGGATACTACGATGCAAAGACTATTTTTAAAGTGTTTTTATTGTATGAAAGTAGTAAAATGTGCAAAAAAAAAAACTATATAAATTTGGTATGACTGTAATAGTACTGACCAAAAGACTAAACTTATCATGTTATTTATGAATATTACAAAATTGCCAATGTAAACAGACAATGGTGGTATTGCTGTTTTCATGCCTGTCTTAGAAGAGTTAAAGGGAACCTGTTATCTACTTTATGCTGACCCTACTAACGGCAGAATAAAGTAGAGACAAGTAGGTTGATTTCAGTGGTCTCAACCATGACTCTTCTCAAGGAGATTTGACTCTTTTCAAGGCCTGTTCAGGCGGTCACATTTCAGGGTATTGAAGAAGTCAGGAGATCCCCGAGGGGAGGTGATCATGATAGGAGATTACTTCAAATTAAAACAAAATGGATCTTTAGGCTAAGAACACTGAGACCATATGGCCTGAATGAGTATAATTCATTTGTGTGTTTCATTTGAAATTCCCTCTACCTTGGAACACTATTCCTGACTTCTATTGTAGTCAGTACTATCTGTATCACCTTTTTGGTGATTACATCTCCATAAACTATATATCATCATACATACTTTATCCCTTTATTTCTGACACCCGTGATCAACAGTGACTGTATGTCAGTGCAGCAGTGGGTTACTTGTTGCAGGGCTTTACATCTGTATGTATTTATTTATGGGGATATATATTTTTATTTGTCAGCACCATGCCTGATGGCAGATTTCTATGGATACTTTACAGTGATGAGACTTACAGCGGTGCATGTTATCTGGCACTCATTGCTTTGGATATGATTCATTTAGTCTATCATAGTATTTCCACTATCCATTCCTGTACTTGTCTATCCTGATGATCCCTTGAGAGGATGCACGGTCTTCGCTCCTTGACAGGTTGCATGTAGCCTGCGATAGTATATCAACAACCTATGTCTGTACTTGCCTGTCCCAATGTGGAGTAGCGGCGGTATAGTGCGCTTACTGCACTGCGGGTGGAATACTGCTTGCTTGTATGCCCAACAGGTGATTATTTATTATTTGTAACGAATCCACCGATTGGTCCCCTTGGTTATACATTGTTTTACAATGTCTAGCACCAGACCTCTGTGCAGATGCCGATGGGAGGCGGGACATGGTCGGGGTTTTGACCCCGCCCACTGCCCGCCCCCTGGCCTGCTCTGGGTCCTGACGTGCTATAGTAGGAGGGGTTTCCCCCGGGTTCCGGCGGCCGCGTGCGGCCAGTCTAAGCCGATTTCAGGTCCTGCGTGTGTGCAGGCTTGAGCGTCCTGTTTGATTCCTCAACCCCAATAAAAGAGCTCCTGACGAGCCTGTAGTTAGGGCGAAACGCGTCGAGCTTAGTGATGAATGGGGGAACAATGATGAGGTTTTTAAGTATTTAGGCAGGAATCCATAGTGTTTTTTATTTGCCCACATCATTCATTCCAGTTGGTGACGAGCTTCACACGGGGGAGAGACCACCAGCCATAATACTCATATCACGATTGTGGGCTGAGGGTCTCTTTGCCTATATTCTATTTTTGTCCAGTATTTGGAGGCACCATTGCTCTGGTAATGAACACATGTATGGTGGGCAAATCTATTTGACTATGGGAGTAACTGTATGAGTGGAGTCCTGTGGTTTGTGGCACTACAAGTCACAGCCCCTCATAGGGTATAAGTGTGTGTATCTCCCATCAGTTTTATAGTATGTGCAATGATTCAGGTTGCTGGCCATCAGTGGTTATGTCTGTGAGTAAATGCAACACTCACCAGCGGTAACCCAGTGGCAATATCTGCTCAGGATTAATCAGATTACTACAGTGAGCAACATTGTTTCATACTTGCACACCTATCAATTCTATTTTGTGATAGGAATTACCCCTTATGAGCATTTTAATAGGAATTAATAAAAGTTATTTTTTAGATTTTTTCCTTGTATAGCGTCCCACTTACATACTCAGTGATATATACCAATATATTGGGTACGCCTACCCTGCATTATTTCAGTATTGGAGTTTTTGTCTTTTCAAGGCCTGAGCTGTAATGATTATGATGCTGGTTCTCGGCAGCCACTTACTATTATCTCATGAGAGACACACCACGATAATCAGCATTTCTGTCACTAATTTATGCGTCCCTCAGTGGTCAGCATAAAGTTGATAACAGGTTCCCTTTAATAAAAGTTTACAGTATATGTACCCCAAAATGGTGCATTAAAAACTACAACTTGTCCCACAAAAAACAAGTCATCATATGGCTACATTGATAGAAAAGTAAAAGAATTTATAGCTCTTGGAATGCACAAAAACAGGCTGGTCATCAAGGGGTTAAAAATGCCATGAAGTTCAAAATATGATCAAGACATTGTTGTCAAGAAAATTGTGTCTTCGTTTCTCCTTCTAGGGTGAGTTCCGCCTTCAGATGTGGAGCTATATTGCAGAGTATGACAAGTCTCTCCTTCTACTCCTCCAACAAAAAGGTCGTCTCATTGAACTTTGACAGGAAGTCAAGGAGGGATCCCGCAAGGCTCTCCAACGGGCACCAGTTTTTCTCCAATCCTAGCAATTTTATCCATGTCCTGGTTTAAGGAATTATACATTTTCTCTACGTGTAATGCATTTTTACAACACATTGACTGATACAGACTCTACATTGCTGATCTTCTAGTCTTTTAGCAGGGTCCTGTGGAGTCTGTACTAGCCTTTGTGGATTATCTGAATGTCAACCATTTTTCTTTTCACTTTTTCTTCTCATCCTACTCAGATCCTACTTCTTTTTTGGATTTGTCCCTAATAGCAAAGTAATACCTAGATTATACAGAAAACCTACATTACATAATACTGTACTCAGAGCTAAGAGTTGTCATCCCTCTCACACTGTATGCAGTATTCCTGTGGGTACGTATACACGCACTCTACGCACATGCTCTGATGGTCCTGATTTCCACATGGCATGTCACAACATTGATACACAGGTACAGGAAAGGGGTTATTAACCCGTTATGCTCCAAAGACCAAAACACATTCCACTAAGGACAAATTTTCCCTTCTTAAAGGGGTCGTCCAGCCATTAATAATGATGACCTATTGTCAGGATAGGTCATCAATATCTGATTGGCGGGGGTCTGACACCTGTCACACTCGCCGATCAGCTGTTTAAAGAAGAGGACTGCTTCCTGTTCATTATACTGCACTTCGTCTTGGAAGTGCAGTGTATTAGAAGCACTCGTTGCATTCAAGTGAATGGAGCGAGTACTTGTAATTATACTATGCCCCCACTCCACAGGAGACAAAATGTGGTGTAATGACAATGAAGCGGTGCTCGCATGGAGCGCCGTCTCCTTGTCAAACAGCTGATCGACAGTGTCGGACCCCCGCCAATCAGATATTGATGACCTATCCTGATGATAGGTCATCAATATTAACATTATTACTCATGAGTCTGCACTTGTGACCAAAAAAACAGCTACTCATACCTTCTGTACTATATTCAAGTACTCTCTTGAATATAATTGACATCATTAAAAAATATCTTCCACTACTGGATGAGGACCCTGAGTGGAAAAATATATTGGGAGGGGATGTTAATTTGTTGCAAAAAGTGGAGTTTCCATGGGCAACATGGTAGCCCTTCCAAATATTCTTCTAATACAAACAACCACAACATCTACTCATAGCATATATAGATGTTGATCTATAGAGGTGAGCTGTTCCTACCTTGTCTACATGACCTATACTGTGCCCCTAGTCATACACTGTGCTGTGCCCTCTGATTGTACCCTGTATTGTGCCCTCTAATCATATCCTGTACTGTGTCCCCGTATACCCTATACTCAGTGGTGTATCTTGGTTTTGTGCTGCCCTAGGCGAGACTAAACTCGGGCACCCCCCTAATATAAATTTGAACCGCCCCTTCCTTTCAAGGCCAAACCCCTTCCTCTGTAAACCCCGCTCTTCCTTTTAGTCTCCACCCTTTCCTGTATTTAAAAGTGAATAACGACAGCCAAACACCCTTCCAGGACCTCACACCCCTCCCTAGATCCCACTAAGTGTCATCCACAGATCCACTCCCCCCTTAAGTGCCATCCACAAACCCCCCTTAAGTGCCATCCACAGATCCCCCCCTTAAGTGCCATCCACAGACCCCCCCCTTAAGTGCCATCCACAGATCCCTCCCCCTTAAGTGCCATCCACAGACCCCCCCTTAAGTGCCATCCACAGATCCCTCCCCCTTAAGTGCCATCCACAGATCCCCCCCCTTAAGTGCCATCCACAGATCCCCCCCTTAAGTGCCATCCACAGATCCCCTCCCTTAAGTGCCATTCACAGATCCCCCCACCCAGTGTCATCCACAGATCCCCCATCCAGTGTCATCCACAGATCCCCCTCCCATTCAGTGTCATCCACAGATCCCCCCTCTCAGTGTCATCCACAGATTCCCCCTTCTCAGTGTCATCCACAGATTCCCCCTTCTCAGTGTCATCCACAGATTCCCCCCTCAGTGTCATCCACAGATTCCCCCCTCTCAGTGTCATCCACAGATTCCCCCTTCTCAGTGTCATCCACAGATTCCCCCCTCAGTGTCATCCACAGATTCCCCCATCCAGTGCATCCACAGATTCCCCCCTTCTCAGTGTCATCCACAGATTCCCCCACCATCCAGTGTCATCCACAGATTCCCCCCATCCAGTGTCATCCACAGATTCCCCCATCCAGTGTCATCCACAGATTCCCCCAGTGTCATTAACAGATTCCCTACCTGCCCAGCGCCGCCTCCTCCCAGCCCAGCGCCGTTGTAGGTAATTATTATTCACTTCACTGAGAAGAGAGAGAAGCGCGGAAGACTCACACAGGCGCACTGGCAGAGGCATTGAAGTGCGAATGCGCCTGCCAGTGCGCCTGTGTGAGTCTTCCGGCGCTTCTCTTCTCAGTGAAGTGAATAATAATTACCTACAACGGCGCTGGGCTGGGAGGAGGCTGGGAGGAGGCGGCGCTCTGCAGGGAGTAGCGGTCCCGGCGCACCCCTACAGCGCGGCCAGCCAAAAAAGATTTCTATCACTGAGGCAAACAGGGCATTTTGCCGCCCCATTGGAAGTGCCGCCCTAGGCAAATGCCTTGTTTGCCTCGTGATAGATACGCCACTGCCTATACTGTGCATCTAGTCATATAATGTACTGTGTCCCTGTATACTGTGCCCCTAGTTATAGCCCTTAACGGTACTATGTACTGTGCCCCCTTGTACCCTATAATGTGTCCCTAGTCATATACTGTAGTGTGCCCCTTTATACCGTCACATACCGTTATACCGTTATCCAGTCACACGGTATGGTGGTGTTTTTCAGTCATTATATGGTGGTGTTATCCAGTCACACGGTATGGTGGTGTTATTCAGTCATTGTATGGTGGTGTTATCCAGTCACATGGTATGGTGGTGTTATTCAGTCATTGTATGGTGGTGTTATCCAATCACGTGGTATGGTGGTGTTATTTAGTCATTGTATGGTGGTGTTACCCAGTCACATGGTATGGTGGTGTTATTTAGTCATTGTATGGTGGTGTTATCCAGTCACGTGGTATGGTGGTGTTATTTAGTCATTGTATGGTGGTGTTATCCAGTCACATGGTATGGTGATGTTATTTAGTCATTGTATGGTGGTGTTATTTAGTCATTGTATGGTGGTGTTATCCAGTCACATGGTATGGTGATGTTATTCAGTCATTGTATGGTGGTGTTATCCAGTCACACAGTATGGTGGTGTTATTCAGTCATTATATGGTGGTGTTATCCAGTCACACAGTATGGTGGTGTTATTCAGTCATTATATGGTGGTGTTATCCAGTCACACAGTATGGTGGTGTTATTCAGTCATTGTATGGTGGTGTTATCCAGTCACACAGTATGGTGGTGTTATTCAGTCATTGTATGGTGGTGTTATCCAGTCACACAGTATGGTGGTGTTATTTAGTCATTGTATGGTGGTGTTATCCAGTCACACAGTATGGTGGTGTTATTCAGTCATTGTATGGTGGTGTTATCCAGTCACATGGTATGGTGATGTTATTCAGTCATTGTATGGTGGTGTTATCCAGTCACACAGTATGGTGGTGTTATTCAGTCATTGTATGGTGGTGTTATCCAGTCACATGGTATGGTGGTGTTATTCAGTCATTGTATGGTGGTGTTATCCAATCACGTGGTATGGTGGTGTTATTTAGTCATTGTATGGTGGTGTTATCCAGTCACATGGTATGGTGGTGTTATCCAGTCACATGGTATGGTGGTGTTATTTAGTCATTGTATGGTGGTGTTATCCAGTCACACAGTATGGTGGTGTTATTCAGTCATTGTATGGTGGTGTTATCCAATCACGTGGTATGGTGGTGTTATTTAGTCATTGTATGGTGGTGTTATCCAGTCACATGGTATGGTGGTGTTATCCAGTCACATGGTATGGTGGTGTTATTTAGTCATTGTATGGTGGTGTTATCCAGTCACACCGTATGGTGATGTTATTCAGTCATTGTATGGTGGTGTTATCCAATCAGCGTATGGTGTATTATCCAGTCACAATATAGTGGTGTTATCCAGTCACAGTATGGTGGTGTTATCTTGTCACGGTATGGTCATGTTATCTAGTCACTATATACAGGGTGGGGACAAGGTATTTTGGTGCCCTAGGCAGTTGTCAAATTGCATCCCCTTCCTCTTCATACACACATATGATTTGTTATTGCTCCAATGCCTGTTTTTGGCGTAGAAAAGTCACTAAGATGCCTTTTACACTGCCCTTGCCAAGTCTACAAAAAGGAGGCATGATGAGGGCTTATCACATGTGGACCTAACCTAAAGTGGCTATCTGAAGGTTTTGACAATATTCAGGGGTGCAAAAAGCTTATAAAACAAAGAAAAAAGCTTAACGTACCTGCTAAAGCTCCCTCTGTGGGCCCAGTGCTGTGGGTCTTCCTCCAGGGCTTCCAGTCCCAGTCAGACCAGAAGTGATGATATGACATCCATCGTTCATGTGACCACTAACCCGATCACTGACCTCAATGGTTAGGTGCTATTCAAGCACATGCTACCATAGAGGCCAGTTAGTGGCTGAGCTGCCACATACATGACAGATGCGACATCATCACTTTCAATCCGATGGAGACCCGATCCACAATGCTGGAATGGAGCAAAGCTTTTTTTTGTTGTTGTTTATAAGCCTGTCTGCTCTCCTGAAGGATTTTAAAACTCTTGGACAACCCCATAAAAGGGGTTGTACAGGCATTTTTTGTTTTTAAATTTCTCCACCCATGTATGGTCTGGTCTATCCACTGACTGGGTCACAAGCACTATTGTCTTGGGCAGGGGAGAACAGGACAGACAGTGAGAGATCTGGGGCAGAGCAGATGAGTCCTCTGCGGCACCTGGGGCGGGGAGTTGGAGGTTTGGAGCAGAAGGAGCAGTGAGGCTGCCCTTGGGGGGGGGGGGGGTACAGAAGTGGCAGAAAGGTACCTTGAGAAAGGGGGGGGGGACAGAGGGGAAGTGACACAACTGAGGCAGGAGGAAGCAGAATAGACAGTGAGGCACCTGGGGTGGGGGGGGGACAGAAGAGGCAGTGAGGCACATACGATGGGGGGGGGGGACAGAAGGGGCAGTGAGGCACTTGGGGCAGAGAGGCAACGAGGCACCTAGGGCAGGGGGGAGCAGAAGTGGCAGTGAGGCACATGGGGGAGAGTAGAAGGAGCAGTGAGGCACTTGGGCAGGTGTTATTCAGTCATTGTATAGTGGTGTTATCCAGTCACAGTATAGTGGGGTTATTCAGTAATTGTATGGTGCAGCTACTTGTATAAGTACTTGCAGTGCAGGTCCTAAGCTGCAAGTCCGCAACTGGTCAACGTTCCAGAGGACGGAGGGTAGTCAAAAATAGCCAAGCCAAAGTCAGATCCCAACGGATATCACGGTGCAGAATCATAAGACAGAGGGAGGTCAAAAGGCAAGTCGAGGTCAATATACCAAATCCAAATACGCACAGAACTGGGAGCACAGCAAGGGAGAAAAACCTATAACTGGCAAAGGTGCATTAGGTGTATTGCCAGCAGAAGATTTAAATAGAGCGCTGATTTCCTGGATCAGAACCTGATAGATCCAGGGACTCAGTGCCCTATCTTCCCCAGTGTGCATGCACTATGAGGAGGAGGTGAGCGAGCACTCTGTTACTGTGGACATGCTTGCGTCACCAGGGGGCATGGTCAAGCCAGATCCCAGACCACGGTGCTGGAGCCCTGACAGGTAAGTTGGTGACAATAAGACAAGGAGCATGGATATCTATCTCTAGCTGATACCCATGTCCTCTCCTCAGGACCATATACTTTCCAATGTATTAGATATTGGAGAGAATCGCATACCTTGCGGGAGTCAAGGATTCTCGCTACCTTGTACTCATCTAGAATAATCACAGGATCGGGAGGTTTAGGTGGAGGAATCGCAGGCGGTACATATTTTTTGAGCAAAGATTTGTGGAATACATCATGAATTCTAAAGGATGATGGCAGCTGAAGACGAAAGGATACTGGATTGATGACAGACAGAATTTTATACGTTCCAATAAGACGTTCCAAGACTGTGCACAGATCTTCAGCGATAGCATCCACAGGCAGATTAACAGAACTGGACCCAGATATCAATTAAAATTGGGGGTTAAAACCATAGTTACAGTAAAACTGAGACATACCACTAGAGGAGTTTACATGATTATTAATAGTGAACCTCGCTAGAGGTAAAAACCTTCTCCATTCATTTTGGCAGTCGGAAACGAAACACCTTAAGAAATGCTCGAGTACCTGGTTGACCCTTTCGGTTTGCCCATTTGTCTCAGGTCGGTTTGCCCATTTGTCTCAGGGTGGAATGCGGATGAGAAGGAGAGTTTGATTCCCAACTTATTACTGAACTCCCTCCAGAGTTTAGAGACAAACTGGATACTCCCATCTGATACAATGGAGTCCAGAGTACCATGCAGTCTTAGAAAGTTATCAACAAAAAAGGCAGCCAATTACTTAGCACTGGGAAGTTTCTTTAAAGACAGAAGATGACACATCTTTCAAAAATCTATTGATTACAACCCAAACAACTGACCTACTACGGGAGGGCGGGAGGTCCATGATGAAATTCATCGAGATGTGGGTCCAGGGTCTCTGTGGAATGGGTAAGGGACAAAGCAAATCTGCAGGATGTCTCCTGGGTTTCTTGGCCCTAGCACACACATCATACGCAGAAACAAAGGCCCCCACATCATGTGATCATGTAGACCACCAATAGGCCCGGGTGACCAAATGTTTAGTCCCTATAATGCCTGGATTACCTGCCATAACCTGCCTACTTGCAGTGGAAACTCTAAGTGGCAAGTCTGCAACTGGTCGATGTTCCCTGTACTAGTAAAGTGCAAGACAGACAGACACGGAAACTAACCACACAGAGAAGGATCAATTCCGGCGATGCGCCGAAACGACGTTTAGCTTAAGGCCGGATCCGGATTAATGCCTTTCAATGGGCATTAATTCCGGATCCGGCCTTGCGGCAAGTGTTCAGGATTTTTGGCCGGAGCAAAAAGCGCAGCATGCTGCGCTATTTTCTCCAGCCAAAAAACGTTCCGGTCCTGAACTGAAGACATCCTGATGCATCCTGAACGGATTTCTCTCCATTCAGAATGCATTAGGATAATCCTGATCAGGATTTTTCCGGCATAGAGACCCAACGACGGATCTCTATGCTGGAAAACAAAAACGCTAGTGTGAAAGAGCCCTAAGTTAAAAACATTAAAATTCATAAGGATGGTGGTCTGAAAGTGGGGAAATCAGATAAAGTGCAAGTGCGTAAATGGTCAGAAATCACTAATTACCAGAAGCCCCATGGAAGTACATATAGTATAAAGAATACACAAATAATGCAAGTAATGAACCTCACAGCGAACTAATAGGCCCCTTTCACACGGGCGAGTTTTCCACGCGGGTGCAATGCGTGAGGTGGACGCATTGCACCCGCACTGAATCCGGACCCATTCATTTCTATGGGGCTGTGCACATGAGCACTGATTTTCACGCATCACTTCTGCGTTGCATGAAAATTGCAGCATGCTCTATATTGTGCGTTTTTCACGCAACGCAGGCCCCATAGAAGTGAATGGGGCTGCGGGAAAATCGCACTGCATCCGCACTTGCTTGGGACCAGATCTTTATTATTTTCCCTTATAACATAGTTATAAGGGAAAATAATAGCATTCTTAATAAAGAATGCTTAGTAATATGAAGATGAAGGGGTTAAAAATAATAAAACTTAACTTACCTTAGCCACTTGATCGCGTAGTTGCGATCTGTCTTCTGTCTTCAAGCTACAGCTAACAGCTAAAGGACCTGTGATGACGTCACATCACATGGTCCAATACCATGGTAAGATGGACCATGTGATTGGACCATGTGATGTGACGTCATCACATGTCCTTTAGTTGTTAGCTGATGCTGGAAAAGATAAGACAGATCGCAACTACGCGATCAAGTGGCTAAGGTAAGTTTAGGCTGCTTTCACACTGGCGTTTTGGATTCCGTTTGTGAGATCCGTTTCAGGGATCTCACAAACGGTCCAAAGCGGATCAGTTCAGCCCCAATGCATTCTGAATGGATAAGGATCCGCTCAGAATGCATCAGTTCGGCTCCGTTCAGCCTCCATTCCTTTCTGGAGGCGGACACCAAAACGCAGCTTGCAGCGTTTTGGTGTCCGTCTGACGATGCGGAGCCGAACGGATCCGTTTTGACTTACAATTTAAGTCAATGGGGACGGATCCGTTTTCAATGACACAATATGGTGCATTTGAAAACGGATCCGTTCCCCATTGACTTTCAATGTAATTCAAAACGGACCCGTTTTGACTTTGACAATTTTTTTTAAAGCTAATGCAAATGGATCCGTTTTGAACGGATACAAACGTTTGCATTATAGGTGCGGATCCGTCTGTGCAAATACCAGACGGATCAGCACCTAACGCCAGTGTGAAAGTAGCCTAAGTTTTATTATTTTTAACCCCTTCATCTTCATTTCACTAAACATTCTTTATTAAGAATGCTATCATTTTCCCTTGAAAATAATAAATTCTCCAGAATACTCTACCTGAAACTTCGGCTTTGGGTCTGGGTACCAAACATGGCGATTTTTCACACGCACGTGCAAAACGCATTACAATTGTTTGCACCCGCGCTGAAAAATCGCGCATATTCCCGCAACGCACCCGCCTCTTATCCGGGCGTCGTGTGAAAGAGGCCATATAGATTAAGACCACAGCAGGTGCAAGAGGAAGCAGACCGCAAAACACGCATCGTGGAGTGGATTGGTGGTCTTAACTTTGTTGCTGTGGGATTTACTCTTGGTCAGTATGCTGTGTACCCTATGAATTACTACTCTTGTTTATAGCATTTTACATTGATCCTGTTAGACTTATCTCTTGCACTTGCTGTGATCTTAACCTATATTAGTTCGCTGCCAGGGTCATTACTTGCATTAATCCTTATGGATTTTAATGGTTTTAAATTAATTGTGTTGTACCAATCATGTTTACATTCTATTTGCTAATAAAATGATAAATATGAATTATGAATTGTGTGTGACTATACTAATTATTATACTTGAATCCATATATTTTTGTTGTTTTCTAAATAGAACATGTAGTCCCTGGATCAGAACCTGATAAGTCCACATACTCAGCGCCCAATTGGACCAGAACACCAGTATCCATAGTTAGGCCTCTTGCACCAGACAGTATTTTGCGGACCGTATACTGGCAGTTTTTTCAGTTCAGTATACTGACAGTATACTGAACCATTCACTTCAATGGGTCTGCAAAAAATATTGAAGTGTCTCCGTATGCCTTCTGTTTCCGTTTTTCCGTTCCGTTTAAATATAGAACATGTCCTATTCTTGTCTGCAAATCACGTTCAGTGGCTCCATTCAAGTCAATGGGTCTGCAAAAAAAAAAGGGAACGCATACGGAAAGGCATCCATCTGTCTTCCGTATCCGTTCCGTTTTTGCTGAACAATCTATTGAAAATTTTAAGACCAGCCCAATTTTAATTATGGAATTACTGTATACTGTATATGCCATACGGAAAAACGGAACAGAACAACGGAACCGAAACGGAAACACAACGGAAACAAAAAACTGAAAAACTGATCCGTTTAAAACGGACCGCAAAATACTGAAAAAGCCATACGGTCGTGTGCAAGAGGTCTAACTCAGCCTGCCTGGTGGCATAATTTGTATCTTTTACTAATTTGCTACATAATAAATAATGAAACAATAACAATTCAGTTAAATATGAACAATTTATTTATATTATTAATATTGTTTGTTGGTATAATAAAGACTGCAATGTTTACTAAATTCAATAAAAATTTAAAAAAAATCATAAACCATTCTTTAATACTGTTTTTAACTATCATGACCAGGAACACAACGCTGGGCGACTTACCCTACTTTTTATCGGCACATCGCGACAAGGGAGGTGTGTTGGGGGGTATGGTAGTTTCTTCTGTTTCCGGCTTCGTGAATGCGCAGTGACAGTTTACTTCTTCTTTTATAGGTTTGCCGGACCACGTTACCGTCACCTGCTGCCTGCTCAAGCTCTCCATCTTTATCCTCATGTGGACTCAGGACCCATGGATCAGATCAACATAATTATCGGTAAGTATATTTATTATATCAATATTTATATACTATAACTTTAATTCTCTATTGCCCCCATGTGGCTCCTTTTGTAGCTAACATACAAAAGGAGCCATGCCATTATCACCCCACACACCTAGGAGATAAAATCCCTAAATATCCATCAACACAGACCCCCTATCTCCCCCAGAGTGCTTGTGCTGTGAGGAGGAGGTAAGCGAGCGCTCTCTTACTATGGACATGTTCTCTTACTATGGACATGCTCGCGGTGTGGTCGGGCCTAACCCCAGGCCACGGTCCAGACAGGTAAGTTGATGATATCTATGGTGGTATTATCCAGTCACACTATGCTCATGTTATCCAGTCACAATATAGTGATGTTATCTAGTTACAGTATGGTGGTGTTATTCAGTCATGGTATGGAGATGTTTTCCAGTCATGGTGTGGGGCTATTATAGTTCTGAGTTTGTTATCCATTCACATTATATTATCCAATATGGTGGTATTATTTGGTAGCAGGTACTGAGTGCATCGAGCATCTACAGGGGTAGCATAACTCCCAACTTTTGAAAAGAAGGAAGAGGGACACTATGTGCTTCGGGTGCTGCCGCAATTGTTTTCTGCACAAGGCCACTCCTCTAACTCCGCCCAAAACATAAGTAAACATCTAATCCGACCCAGTCCCCTAAATGCCCCACATAGTAATCATTCCCCTTTTATGCCACCACTCAGTGGTTATGCCAGCATTGTGCCCCCTCACAGTAGTTATGCCCACATATGTGCCCCTCACAGTAGTTACGACCAGATATGTGCCCCCTCACTGTAGTTCTGCTCAGATATGTGCCCCCTCACTGTAGTTATGCCCACATATGTGCCCCTCACAGTAGCGTTGCCAAGATACGTACCCCCTCGTAGTAGCGATGCTCAGATATGTGCCCCCTCTCAGTAGTTACTGCCAGATAGGAATGATGGAGCACAGAGCTGATGCTCTTGCTTCATCATTATAGGCAGCTGTCTCTGCTTTCTATGGAAGCAGGGACAGCTGCTGGAATCCAGGACATAGATCCCCCATACCGGGGCCGTGGGATAGCCACTGAAATCCGGGACAGTCCTGCCGGATCCGGGATGGTTGAGACTCGTATGGGGATAGGCAACCTCTAGCACTCCAGCTGTTGTGAAACTACAACTCCCAGCATGCATACTTTTTCTGCTCTTCTCAGAACTCTGAAAACAGCTGGAGTGATGAAGGTTGCTTTAGCTCCGCAGTGAGCACATGACAAAGGTTTAACCGATTGCTAGCCACTGAAAGTCAATTGAAGGGTTAACTGAATTTTAACAGGACAACAGTTCTTGGTCTAACCATAGTCTCTTCTGTTTCTTGGTTAGGTCCCCTCTCAGTCTCAGAGATATAAGTTGCTGTATGCGTGTGCAGTATTTGTGTGCAAATATGAAAGTAACAAGTAGAAGGTTGGACACTAGATGGCAGTGTTGTTACATTTTCATAAGAGATTTCTGCTTTAGCAACGGTAATCTTGCAGTTTGGAGTATTTCATTTTGTGCAAAGCATATGTATTTACTTCACTCACAGCAATTTGTGGTGTTTTTGTTGGTATGCTCCACGCAGTCTTTTGCACATTTTTTATGGTTAAAAATTTATAAAAATATATCATTTAGGTTTTCTGTGGTTTGGGGGTCAATTGCTTATTTTTAATCAAAACGGTATGCTCTAGGTATTGCATTTTTTTTTGTTTTTCTCTATAGTCATCTCAATAGAACTTCAAAAACATCAGGAAGAATGTTGATCCAAAAATCTACAACAGTGAAACACCACTACCAGTGCATATAAAAAATCCCATGGATAAAACACTCTAAACAGTTGTTTTTTGTTGTTTTGTTTACATATTTTTTAGTGAGCGTGTGAAGACTATGTGCTGAGATTATTGGTCATGTAAAATTTTATTTTGAGTTATTCATTTTTCTGTACGTACCCAATGGCCCAATGGATAAATGTATACAAATAAGATGCAAGTACTATGTGTAGCCTAAGGAATGAAGGAACCATAAATATGCTATACTTATGCCATCGAACCAGGAAATAAAAAAGTTAGTTTTATGTTTAAAATTTTCACTGCTTAACAGGTTCACTTTAACCCCGTAAGGACTGAGCCTATTTTCATTTTTGATTTCTACTATCCACAGTTTAATAGCCATAACGTTTTTTAATTTTCCGTCATATGAGGGATTATTTTTGGCAGGACAAGATGCATTTTTTTAATGGCACCATCTAATTTACCATGTTGTGTATTGGAAAACAGGAAAAAAAAAAATCGTTTTTGGGGGTAATATTGAAAAAACAAAAAAAGAAAAACAATTCCGCCAAAGCTTTTGGGGTTTTGACATTATGGCATTAAATGTACGCTAAAAATTTTCTTTGCCTCGCCATTTTCTGACAGCCACAACTTTTTTATATTTATGTCTACAGAGCTGTATGAGGGCTTGTTTTTTGCAGGACGAACTGTAGTTTTTATTGGTTGGTATGTACAACTTTTTGATCAATGTTATTTTTATTTTTTTTGGGGGGGGTACAAAGTGACTAAAAACATGGTGAATATAGTGTTTTAAATTTTTTTTCCTTTACGGCATTCACAGCTTAGCAGGAAGCTTACAATGGCAGGCCTGGGAACCTCCAGCAGGGCCCAGGCTATTACGGTAATTGATCGAAGCCCTGCAATTTCACTTTGGGGCTTCTGGAAGTCAGAGGGAGCCACATCCCTCTTCCTAACCTCAAAGATGCCCGAATCACTGTTGAACGCAGCATCTGATGGGTTTATTGACAAGATTCAGGGTAATCGCCAATCCTCGTCATTGCGGCTGTAAGCCTGCTGTACTATACAGCAGGCACGTGTCATGTATGGAGCGGGATCAGTGCAGCAGCATGTAGGCATTATGCATCTACGTTTTTGTGTGTAACCAAAGCAATGGAGGGGGGGGCAGGTAAAATAAAAAACTTTACATTGCAAAAAAAGCAAAATGTAGCAGGAGGGGGTTTAGAACATGTCTCATGTGTATTGCTAACTAAACTGGCTTCATCAGGGGTGACACAATATATGTGGGGCATGTTTTCACCCTCCTCCTGCTGCTCCTGGACTCTTAGGCCCCTTTCACACGGGCGAGTTTTCCGCGCGGGTGCAATGCGTGAGGAGGACGCATTGCACCCGCACTGAATCCGGACCCATTAATTTCTATGGGGCTGTGCACATGAGCGGTGATTTTCACTCATCACTTCTGCGTTGTGTGAAAATCGCAGCATGTTCTATATTGTGCGTTTTTCACGCAGCGCAGGCCCCATAGAAGTGAATGAGGCTGCGGGAAAATCGCAAGCATCCGCAAGCAAGTGCGGATGCAGTGCGATTATCCCGCATGGTTGCTAAGCGAAGGGACCCAATCCTTATTACTTTCCTTTATAACATGGTTATAAGGGAAAATAATAGCATTCTCAATACAGAATGCTTAGTAAAATGAAGATGAAGGGGTTAAAAATAATAAAAGTTAACTTACCTTAGCCACTTGATCGCGTAGTTGCGATCTGTCTTCTCTTTTCCAGCATCAGCTAACTAAAGGACCTGTGATGACATCACATCACATGGTCCAATCACATGGTCCATCACCATGGTAAGATGACGTCATCACAGGTCCTTTAGATCTTAGCTGATGCTGGAAAAGAGAGGAGAGATCGCGACTACGCGATCAAGTGGCTAAGGTAAGTTAACTTTTATTATTTTTAACCCCTTCATCTTCATTTTACAATGCATTCTTTATTAAGAATTCTATTATATTCCCTTATAACCATGTTATAAGGGAAAATAATAAATTCTCCAGAAGACCCGAAACCGGACTTCAGTGTCACGACTGTGACTGATCCAGACAGGTCTGGGAGGAGAAGGTCGCAGCGACTTGCTACTCGCAATAGCTTGTGAGTTTGCTCCGTGGTTCAGGGTATGTCATCCGGGTTTTGCCTTGTGAACCTTTTTGTCCTGACTGGGAGTTTGTAGACATTCTTCTCAGGTGAGTGCTGTCTGCCACTCCCAGCTACTATATTAGTTTCAGTTTCACTTGCAGTCATTGCCAGATATAGTCCTTACTTCCAGTGCTATTCTGACCTTTGAAGGAGATCGTTTGACGGTATTGCTGTGGAGCTCTTGTCTGGCGTGGACTGTCGTTATTGGGATCATCTTCTCTGCTCGTGACTGGATAAGTCTATCTCTGCTGGAGATTGTTTGTTTGTTGCTGTCTTCCCCTGTTGTTCTCCTAGACATGAGTGATGGTGACTAGTGCTCCCATCTGCCTTTCCCCAGTCTAGTCTTCTTAGGGTGACTCAGGGTTTAGGCATCCTGCTCGCCGCACGGGTTTACACCCCGTCTAGGGTATCAGGGCAGACAGGGGCCAGCTTAGGGATTGTCAGGGGTGGCCGTTCTATTTCCCATCCATAGATAAGGGTCCCCCTTCCCCTCCGTCTGGTGCGACACGACTGCTGCTGGGATAGCGGTCGTGACATTCAGTGATGAAGTCCGGCTTTGGGTCTGGGTACCAAACATGGCGATTTTTCACACGCGTGTGCAAAACGCATTACAAACGTTTGCACCAGCGCGGAAAAATCACGCATATTCCCGCAACGCACCCGCCTCTTATCCGGGCGTCAAACATGACGCCCGTGTGAAAGAGGCCGTAGTATTTTTTTGTTAAGTGATTGTTATAGCATTTTTTTGTTGCTTTTCTTACTTGCACGTCACCGTAGTTTTGGACATCACCCTGCAGCCAATCACTTTACTTACCTATCAGTGATTAGTTGGAGCGGTCACATGCCATATCCAGGCAGATGACTGCTCTTGTTCGATGTAATGGTAGGACTACTGGTCCAGCGTCACAGAGAACTGGTGAGTATATAATGTTTTTGTTTTTTTAAGACATTGTAGGGATTGCCTGTTTTTTAATTTTCGAGGACCAACCCTTTAATATCCCTTGATAAACTTAGCGATAGCGAAATTTCTGGGTCCAATTTACCTTTCTGTATTTCCATATTAGTTATATTCATTGTCATAGCTGTATGAACTCTATATTATACTGTGGCTCAGTGGTTAGCACTCATGCCTTGCAGCGCTGAGATCCTAGGTTTGAATCTGACCATGGACAACATCTGCATGGAGTTTGTATGTTCTCTCCCCATGTTTGTGTGGGTTTCCTGCCACACTCCAAAAACATACTGATAGGGAAATTAGATTGTGAGCCTCATTGAGGACAGCTTGATGCTAATGTCTGTAAAGCGCCGCGGTATATATAAGCACGTAAAATAAATAAATTTGGCTCTTCATTTGATATCTAGGGCTCATGCACACAACCGTATTTTGTTTCCTTGTCTTGGGGATGCGGACCCATTCATTTTACCGTGTGCTGTCCGCATCAGTATGTCTGTTCCCTAGCCCCGCAAAAAAAAAAAATAGAACATGTCCTATTTTTTTCTAGTTTGCAGACAAGGATAGGCATTATTACAATGGATCCGCAAAAATAATGGATCCCCCAAAAAAATGGATGCCATGCAATTTGCAGACTGCAAAACACGGTCGTGTGCATGAGGCCTTATCCAGATACTGATGACCTATCCAGAGGATCCAGAGGATGACCTATCCAGACAGATCCTGTTGCATCAGTTGTCATCCATTTGAACCATTTATGTCTGAGATCCGTTTTTTAAACAGGAAAAAACTGCATGCAGTACTTTTGTTTCCATCTAAAAAAACGGATCTCAGATGGAAATGGCTTAAACGGAAATGGCCTATCTTCAGGATAGGTCATCAATATCAGATTGGCGGGGTCCCACAACTGGCACCCCCTCCAAACAGCTGTACGAGGAGATGGCGCACGCAGTGTGCACGTGCCGTCTCCCTTCTCTCCTCCTGCTCGCTGCTGCTTTGTCTATGGCGATCCGGGAATAGAGAAGGTAGGCGGCATGTACGCACTACGTGCACCGTCTCCTGATACAGGAAGTCGACAACCCCGCAGATCTGATATTCATGACCTATCCTGAGGATAGTTCATCAATATTAAAAGCCTGGACAACCCCGCAGATCTGATATTGATGGCCCATACTGAGGATAGTTCATCAATATTAAAAGCCTGGACAACCCCTTTAAAATAAAACTTTATGCTAGACAATCACCATATAGAAGACACTATATAAAATGCTTCTGTCTTTACGTAGTCTTTTTTTTACAGTTGAATAGATTTGTACCTTTTTGATAAATGGGTAGAGTCTGTCTCATCTATAAATTCTGTCTTGCCACTAATGAATCAAGGGCTGCACTTAAACATATCTATGCACCTGCTCTAAGTCTTCTACCACACAGATTTATTTGACGGGAAGGCTTTAATCATTACTTATTATGTCTAATCATTTCCAGATGTGACTTCTTTATTGTGTTAACTTGTAATAGCATTTTAGCTCTTTTCATTTTTGAGATTGATGACAAAACTAACTGATCTGATATATGGTATGTGGCGTATACTATTAGTTTACTATTTACATGCTTGAAACATTGATAATTGCTTACAATAATGCCAGAAGTAAAATAATTGTTGCTGATCTCCAGCTATGAGATACCATCTTGCCATTTACACAATTTGCTGACTGAACACTCTGCAGTCAATAAATGTATAGGTGTTCTTGTCCATGGCACTAGACAGATAGGGGCGATTTGTCAAGCTTCTATTCTATACCAGTTTTCTGTAGCAGAAAAGTCGCAAATATTGGTGCAGGCCTTTTTTCGACATAATTTGCAGCTTTTTAGCTAAAAGCTTTTAGCACTAGAAAACTGGCGGACATTATACCAAAAATCTACTCCAGCTCCTGGTCAATCTGGATTTCAGTTCGGGAGCACGGGTAGAGGCGCATAACTTTAGCTCTTGCTGCCACCGGCTGTGCGACGTGACTTAAACCAGGGATGCTCAACCTGCGGTCCTCCAGCTGTTGTAAAACTATGACTCCCACCATGCCCTTCTGTAGGCTGATAGCTGTAGGCTGTCTGGGAATGGCCTGTAAGTTCCATTCCACAAAATGCGGAACACACACGGATGGTATAGATGTTTTGGGGACCACATCAGGCAACAGTCGTGTGCATGAGCCCTAAGGCCTCTTTCACACGAGCGTGACGGATTAGGTCCAGATGCGTTCAGGGTGCGCTCAGGGAAACTCGCATCATTTTGCAAGCAAATTCAGTCAGTTTTGTCTGTGATTGCGTTCAGTTGTTCAGTTTTGTCCACGCGGGTGCAATGCGCTTTGATGCGTTTTTCATGCGAGTAATAAAAAACTGAAGGTTTACAAACAACATCTCTTGGCAACCATCAGTGAAAAAACGCAGAATATAGAACATGCTACGATTTTCACGCAATGCAGAAGTGATGCGTGAAAAACAACGCTCATGTGCATAGCCCCATAGAAATGAATGGGTCACACAGCATCATAGAAGTCCATGATGATTGGGCCTGCAAACACATCCAGAATTCAGACGTGTCAATCCAGCATAACAATGTAATTAGTCTTTTAACCCCTTAAGGACACGGCCCTATTTCACCTTAAGGACCAGGCCATTTTTTGCAAATCTGACCAGTGTCACTTTATGTGGTGATAACTTTAAAACACTTTTACTTATCCAGGCCATTCTGAGATAGTTTTTTCGTCACATATTGTACTTCATGATACTGGTAACATTTTGTCAAAAAAGTTCATTTTTTTGTATAAAAAAATACTAAATTTACCAAAAATGTTGAAAAATTAGCAAATTTTCAAGTTTCAATTTCTCCACTTCTAAAATACATAGTAATAGCTCCAAAAATTTGTATTACTTTACTTTCCCCAAATGTCTACTTCATGTTTGGATCATTTTGGGAATGCCATTTTATTTTTTGGGGACGTTACAAGGCTTTGAAGTTTAGAAGCAAATCTTGAAAATTTTCAGAAAATTTCAAAAACCCAATTTTTAAGGACCAGTTCAGGTCTGAAGTCACTTTGTGAGGGTTACATAAAAGAAACCACCCAAAAATGACCCCATTCTAGAAACTATACCCCTCAAGGTATTCACAACTGATTTTACAAATGTTGTTAACCCTTTAGGTGTTCCACAAGAGTTCATCGCAAATGGAGATAAAATTTCAGAATTTCGGGGGGTTTTTTTGGCAAATTTTCCATTTGAATCCATTTTTTCCAGGAACAAAGCAAGGGTTAACAGCCAAACATAACCCAATATGTATAGCCCTGATTCTATAGTTTGCAGAAACACCCCATATGTGGTTGTAAACACCAAACGGCAGGGCACAGAAGGAAGGGAACGCCATATGGTTTTTGGAAGGCAAATTTTGATGGACTGGTTTATTTACACCATGGCCCATTTCAAGCCCCCCTGATGCACCCCTAAAGTAGAAACTCCAAAAAAGTGACCCCATTTTGGAAACTACTGGATAAGGTGGCAGTTTTAGTTGGTATTATTTTTAGGGTACGTATGATTTTTGGTTGCTCTATGATACATTTTTGTGAGACATGGTAATAAAAAATAGAAATTCTGAAATTTCATCTCCATTTGCCATAAACTCTTGAGGAACACCTAAAGGGTTAATAAAGTTTGTAAAATCATTTTTGAATACCTTGAGGGGTGTAGTTTCTTATATGGGGTCACTTTTATGGAGTTTCTACTCTAGGGGAGCATCAGGGGGGCTTCAAATGGGACATGGTGTCAAAAAACCAGTCCGTCAAAATCTGCCTTCCCAAAACCATATGGCGTTCCTTTCCTTCTGCGCCCTGCCGTTTGTCCATAAAGCAGTTTACGACCATATATGGGGTGTTTCTGTAAACTACAGAATCAGGGCAATAAATTTAGAGTTTTGTTTGACTGTTAACCCTTGTTTTGTTACTGGAAAAAATGATTAAAATGGAAAATTTGGAAAAAAATAGCTGTTTTGGGACCGTATTTATTTTATTTTTGTGACTGTGTTCATCTGAGGGGTTAGGTCATGTGTTATTTTTATAGAGCAGATTCTTACGAACATGGCAATACCTAATATGTCTACTCTTTTTAATTTATTTAGGTTTTACACTATAATATCCTTTGTTAAGCAAACAAAAAACTATTTTAGTATCTCCATAGTCTGAGAGTCATTTTTTTTAGTTTTTGTTCAATTGTCTTAGGTAGGGGCTCATTTTTTGCGGGATGAGATTACGGTTTTAATGGCACTATTTTGGGGTGCATATGACTTTTTGATCGCTTGCTGTCACACTTTTTGTGATGTTAGATGACAAAAAACTGCTTTTTACAATAGATATTTTTTTTTTTTGCGGTGTCCACCTGAGGGGTTAGTTCATGTGTTATTTTTATAGTTCAGGTTCTTACGGACGCAGTGATACATAATATGTCTACTTTTTATTTATTTATTTAGGTTTTACACAATCATATAATTTTTGAAACAAAAAAAAATCATGTTTTAGTGTCTGGATAGCCTAAGAGCCATAATCTTTTTATTTTTTGGGCGATTTTCTTAGGTAGGGTATCATTTTTTGCGGGATGAGATGACGGTTTTAAAGGCACTATTTTGGAGTGTATATGACTTTTTGATCGCTTGCTATTAGACGTTTTGTGATTTTTTTTTTTTTTGCGGTGTTCACCTGAGGGGTTAGGTCATGTGTTATTTTTATAGTTCCAGTTCTTACAGACGCGGTGATACATAATATGTCTACTTTTTATTTATTTATTTAGGGTTTACACAATCATAATTTTGAAACAAAAAAAATCATGTTTTAGTGTCTGCATAGCCTGAGAGCCATCATTTTTTTATTTTTTGGGCGATTTTCTTAGGTAAGGTATCATTTTTTGCGGGCGAGGTGATGGTTTGATTAGTACCATTTGGGTGTAGATACAACTTTTTTGATCACTTTTATTAACTTTTTTGGGAAGTGAGGTGGGCAAAATTTCAATTTTATCATAGTTTTTTTTTTTTATGACGTTCACCGTACGGGAAAAGTAACAAACCCATCCTGTTGCCATTGTTACCGTCCTCCGCTGCTATAACAGAGCAGCGGAGGATGGGGAGGGAGGGAAGCTGGGAATTGGAGCTAAGGGGGCTGCACCAGGCACAGCAGCCCCCACAGCAGCTCCCTCCCTTTTAACCACTTCCATACAGCGGTCCCTAGGGACCGCGGCATGGAAGGGGTTAATAGGCTGACATCCCTGCCTGCACGGATGTCAGCCGTTACAAGCAGAGTTACAGCAATGTTCTGAAACTCTGCTTGCCACGCTCGGCCATCCTGAAAATGAGCGGAGGGGCGGGCAGAGAATTGACCTGTGGTTTGCAGCGATCGCCGATTTGGGGGTGTCACAGGACCCCCCTCGGCATATGAACATGGTTCCTGTGCACGATCGCAGCAGGAACCATGTTTCTAGCGATTTATTTATTTTTTTAATACGGGATTTAATTTAGGACGCATGGGTATGCCCTGTGTCCTTAAGGATTCGGACATTAGGGCGTACCCATACGTCCTATGTCCTTAAGGGGTTAAAGGGGTTTTCCGGGATTTTAGTATTGATCAAATCGGTGGCAGTCCAACACCTGGCACCCCCAACGATCAGCATGTTAAGTGCCTTGTTTGTTTATCTGCTCGCTGTCTACATCGCAGTGGTGAGCAGGTGTAACTACAAGCCATACCATTCATTTCAATGTTCCTATTCAAGTGTATGGGAACGAGCCGTCCCATAGAAGTGAATGGGACATCTTGTAATTACACCTGCTCACCACTGCACTGTCGACGGCGAGCAGGTAAACAAACAAGGGAAGGCTCAACCAGCTTATTGGCGATGGTGCCCGTGTCAGACTCCTACGGATCTGATATTGATGACCTATCCTGAGGAAACCCAGCCTAAATGTTTTTTAACTCAGCAGTATTGCATTACATTTTCAGGAAGCAACTGAAATGAAAAACCCTTGTAGGTACTTTTGTTTCCCTTTAAATTTGGTTATATCATTCACCTACATGACTCAGGTATTTTGAGAAAGGTTATTCTAAAAGGGAGGCTTTTCAATTCCCTTTCACTACCACTCCCAGTGATATCACACTGGCACCAATGCATGTATCACAGCCAACTCTGATTTCAGCTGATTATCTGTCTGTGCATGCTCTGAGCCCCACCTTTATTTCCACATTTGTAATAAAGTACTTAACTACTTGCTGACCACCTGTTCATTATATTCTTCAGGGTGGTTAACACTTGTCTGTACATGGACGTTTATAAATGTCCTCGCAGAGACTGCTGTTGCACACTAATCATGCAGCTGCAAGAGCCGGGAATCTGTTCCCAATGGGCTCCCCATAGAGAAGGCTGGGATGATTTCTTTACCATCCCTGCTTTCCTCATCATTGTGTGCTTTTGTTTAGGGATCAAGAAGGGGCAATGCTTCTTCCTGCTCTGGTCATGTGATCATTGGGGGCTGAGTATCTCCACGAGCTGCTGGGTCTTGGCAGACCCCAATCAGCTCTGCACTGAGATTGTATAAGCTTGTATGACTCTGGTTGCTGTATTCTCCTTGTAATTTGGGCTTATGTGTGAGCTCCACTTACAGAAATAAAAAATGTAATGTTAAATGTCCCCTAAAGTTCTTGGATGGGGGGCACAAAGTGTAAAATAAAAAAATAATAATAAATATATAATAAAAAGACAAAATTAAACATAAAAGTAATAAATATCAAAATTACCATTACGTAAAGGGTACATAATTTAAAAAATATTTTATTTGCACATTGGGCTATTAATGAAGAAAAATGAAAAATAGACTATTTGTTCGCCATTTTTTTCCTGGGTATATAGAAAAAAAACTAAAATGCGAACATAAAAATGACACGTTGCCCCAGACGCAAAATTGCAGGGGGCGCCAGCAGGGCTGCATCGCCAATTAGGCGAGGTGAGGCGATCGCCTCAGGTGGGTCGGCCCTGGTGACAAGTGGGGGGCGGCGGCAGGGCACAGGGAGATGAGCGCTTCCATTGTGGAAGCGCTCATCTCCATAGTCATCTGTATCGGCGTCCTCAAGAAAGCGATACAGATTGATGTGCTGCGGCAGGGCAGGGGAGGGAGAGGCATCTTCCTTCCCCATTCCTCTGATAGGATGCAGGCATGTCCAACCCATTATAGACCTTTGAAACATGACTAATAGTATCAGAAAAAACAGAAACACCCATCGTTAGGCAGCAGCATTGCAGAGTGTTTGATCCTCATCAGAATCAGGATAGTGAATCCTCTGAGTTGCCTCTTTGGCAGCACCTCTGGTTTGGAATTTGAGGACTACGGATGAGATAAGTAGAACTTGTTTGTAGTAGCAAAGTCAGGAGATGGAATTCATAGGCCTACATGTAGAAAGTCAGGACAGGCAAAGTCAACGAAAAACAATAATCTAAGCAGAAGGTCAAAGGTAAGCAGCAATCCAATTCAATCCCAGCTGTACTGACGCTAACATATTAATCTGGTTGCTCAGGCAAAGAACAGAGTTAAAGGGGTTGTGCAGTGATTTATATTGATGATCTAATCTCAGGATAGAAATTCTTACCAGTATACAGCACACCTTTAGTTATTTTCCATGTGGGTGCACATTCTCCAGGGGTGGTGGATGACTCCCATAAATAGATGAATCCAACACAAACGAAGAAGATGGAGACAGCACTTCCAACCTGTGATGGTTTATTCCGGATGCAACGTTTCGGCTTAACAGCAGCCTTTCTCAAGCATATGCTTGAGAAAGGCTGCTGTTAAGCCGAAACGTTGCATCTGGAATAAACCATCACAGGTTGGAAGTGCTGTCTCCATCTTCTTCGTTTGTGTTGGATTAATCTCAGGATAGGTCATCAATATCTGATTGGGGGGGTCCTACAGCAGTTTGAAGAGGAGGCTGTGCCCCATATGAGTGCTGCTTCCTTCTGTGTACTCTACGTGTTGTCTCCTCTGGAGCGCTGGTATAGTGTAATTACAATGACTTGCTCCATTCAAGTGAACACAGCGATTACTAGTCATTACATTGCACTTCCAAGACGAAGTATAGTGTAATGAACAGGAAGTGGTGCTCGCATGGAGGGCCGCCTCCTCTTCAAACAGCTCATCGGCCGATCAGATATTGATGAAGGATAGGTCATCAATATAAATCGCTGCACAACCCCCTTAAGGAATGTTTAGTTGATCAGGTAGCACAGTAGGGTCAGTAAACACAGCTAGCAGAGCTGAATTTGATGTATAGCATCCTGTCAGCAGTATCAGACATAGGAAGTGGACAGCATGACAGGTTCGGTCTTTGTCAAGCTTTTTACAAAGAACCAGCCACCACATGGGTCAAAACATTGCTCATCTTTTTGTATGCTGAAATGTACACAGTTAACAGAGGAATTGATTAAGGATGCGGTTGTCATGTGTGGTCTGGCATGAGGACCTTCCCCCTTTCAACACCGGCATCCCACTACATTATCAAGTCTGTTGCTGTCTCATCTTTGATATCTGTATATGCTCATTCGAAAATGTCAACATCAGTTCTGACAACCTTCCTAAAGGGTATATTAGACGGACAGATTTTCTGCCCAATAATCACTAACAGGCGTTCGTAGTAATGCTCATTAGAGATCATCTGGCAGTATAATACTACCTCCAATTGCCTGATGAATGAGCAGAAACTCATTCATTGGGCAATGCAGATCTTTCAGCATGCTGAAGGATCTGGATTTGTTGGGGGCATATCATGCTGTGTAATCACGATCTGCTGCCGGCACAGCACTGTACTGCATGGGGACGAGAGATGGCATAGCGATGGTTCCTCCCCATGCTGCGAAGGAGATCGCTGCATGAAATAGCTGTGATGTCCTCTGCTAGCTATCTGGTAACTGCTTCCCTCCCGACAATAGCTTGTAGCATCTGGGTGTCTAATACACACCTAAGCAAATAAAATGATACAGAAAATTGCTCACCTGTTTGATCTAGAGCAGTGGAGGCGAACCTATGGCACAGGTGCCAGAGGCAGCACTCAGAGCCCTCTCTGTGGGCACCCGCACTCTGGAAAAAGTCTATGGTGTACCGATATGCCTTAGACGTTTCCTGACATTCATCAGCGCAGAGCACACTATGAACAGCGCAGGCAGCGCACTGAATGTAGGGAGGCTATTATAGCTGAATGATAAAGTACATGGAAGATATACTATAGTGGACTGTAGTATTCAGGGTAAATTGCCGTGTTGGCACTTTGCTATAAATAAGTGGGTTTTGGGTTGCTATTTGGGCACTCGGCCTCTAAAAGGTTCACCGACACTGACCTAGAGTAACCAACAATGAATAGTATTACAAAGCCGAGTGCTTTTTATACCATATCTGTTATTGCGTTGGTCAAGATCTGTTTTTGATACTTTGGGGAAGAAGGGCAACTAAATTAAAGAGGACCTGTCACCACGTCTGCCTGTTTTAGTGAATGCTTCAGTTCACCATACCATAACAATTCTGCAGCATCTTCTCTTCGACCTCTGTGTAGTGCCTCTGTTGTTCCTTCTAGAAATGTATGATTACATTGACAATTAGGTGTAACCAGTTTACAATCTCACAATGACCCACTGGTGCTAAATGTGCCCCTTTGACAATAGGAATGCTAATACCCAGTTGTCAGTTTATTCATGAATATTTAAAAGGAATAACTGAGGAACAATACAACACAGAGTTGTAAGAAAAGATTCTGCAGAATTGTTATTTCATGGGGAACACAAATATGTGCATTCCCACTCTCTCCTGACAGATATATCAGAAGTGGTGACAGGTGCTCTTTAGGTGGGCAAAATATATTTATCCTAGTATAGCAGATGATACGACTGTGCTGGAATCACGGGCGTAGAAAGCGGGGGGACGGGGGGTCAGATCCCCCCCAGGAAATAATGTGGGGGGGACAGGTATGCAAAAATCTCCCCCAGCAGCAGCAGGGCAATGTGTGCGGCGGTGGCAGGGCACAGGGAGATGAACGCTTCCATTGTGGAAACGTTCATCTCCATAGTCATCTGTATCGCCGTCCCCAGGACAGCGATACAGATGGCTGTGCTGCGGAGCAGGAGAGGGAGAGGCGTCTCCCTTCTCTGCTCCTCTGATAGGCTGCCGGCACTAGGCCTGCAGCCTATCAAATGTTGGTACAGGCGGCGCGATGATGTCATCGCGCCGTCTGTGAGCTGTACAGCGCGGGACACAGGCCGGAAGAGGCCTGCATCGCATCGCTGTGACGGATGGAGGTAAGTACAGGTGTCTTGTTTTGTGTCTGTGTCTGTGTCTGTTTTTTTTTTTTTTTTTTAATTGAACCCACTGGCCCATAAGGGGGGGGGGGGGAGAGAGATTTTTGGCACTTGGGGGGAGGGGGGCGGAGAGATATGTGGGTGTGGCTTGAGGGTGGGCAGGGACACAGGGGCCCCATAAGTGCTGTCTCCCCCAGATTTTTGGGGCTTCCTACGCCCATGGCTGGAATACTGCAGCTCATCTCCAAATCAAGTGAATGAGGGCTGAGCTGCCATACGTCGGTGCTGGAAACTTTCTACTGATTATAATAACTGTAGAATAACAGAGTGCTATATTACCGTTATACTGGATGTCTGCTAGAGATATTGATATTGGGTATGGTGTACATCTAATTCAGTTATCTCATAGTTATCTCAGAACCACTTCAATTTCCATACCATTAATAAACTGAAAAAGACTTAAGTGATATCAGGTGTATATTTTATTAAGGAGGCCTATGTACAGAATGGGCTGTGTCTAAAGCCAACTATTTATTTCTGTACTTCCTGACAATAAGCAATGCTATAGTGTTTTTGATAATATTGATTTAGTTAAATCATGAGGTTTCTTCTTTCAAATTTATATTAGGAAAGTTCAATAATAATTTGCTAAAAGGTTAAGAGGAACTCTTATTGTGAAACAGAATATTTTGTTAAGAAAACAGGAAAAAAATAATTCAAAGTGTGTCAATTTTCTAATTCACTTACATTTTTGTAAATAGCACTGGCGACAGAAGTATACAGAAAAGCTCTATTGTATTTCACTTTTACACTAACATTATCATATGGGTCAGGAGATTTTCCCAACAAAAGACGGTAATAACATTTACTGTGACTTCAGTTACAAATAGCCAGAAAAGTCTTTTTTATTAAAAACGGAAAATTAAAGCAGGCTGCTTGTATGTTTTACTAAACTAGGTACTTCTACTAGTAAAATGATTAACTTCTTTTGAGCCATACCTTACTTTTAAAAATGTTATTCACTGCTGGTGTTTAAAGGGAATCTATCATCCCAATTCTGGTCTATTATCTCTAGTAATACATTTGCCACAGCGATTTTGGACTATTGTCTGCAGTGTTACATGGGTAATACCACAGATATGGAGTCCAGATCACTATTTTTGGTTAATTTTCCTACCACCCCCCGTTCCCTACTGATCTGCACTGAAATCCATTGTCAGGACTACTGTGAACAACACAGGCGACAGCGCAGGGGCAGTAAGAAAATATAAAATAGTGACCTGGACTCATTATCTGCAGTGCTACTCATGTATTACTGCAGACAATGGTCTAAAATCGCTGAGGCAAATTCCCTTTAAATGCTAGTTTCTTTTAACAAAAAAAGTGAAATTATTCCTTAGGTTAGTTTCACACTAGCGGCAGCCTTCTTCCGGCTGTTCACCTGCCGGATCCGTGCTGCCGCTAGTGCACGCATGCCGCCAGAGGTCCATTCCGGCCCTATTGACTATGATGGGGGCGGCCCAGAGTTCCATGCCGAGAGGTGGGCGGGATAAAAATATGACATGTCATAAAACAATCAGTGAAACTTGCCAATCAGTCAACATTATGGTAGACCACAAATCTGGTTCAATTCTAAAACGAAGCAGCAGATAAAACTATGATAAATAACTATTTATCCATGGGCATTTTGGAACTTGACATATTTGTGTTGTGAGTCACTATACAATTGTACAACAGAAACCCATTTCTACTTGTTCTGTAAATTATCAGGCATAGAAAGATGAGGCCTCAAATAAAACTCTGAGTATCTGCCCCATTCAGTTTAATAGACTGAGATCACAGTGACAAAAATTCCTATGAAAAATAGACACAAAGTTAGCTTTTTGGGGCCATTTTTCAACCATTTTTGTAGCCATTTTCTGGCCATAATGACCATTTTGCACGTTATAATGTATAACGTGTATAATCTATAACGTGTATAATGTAAACAAGAAGATTGAAGTGGTTAAAAACCATTCTTTTCCTTGAAGTGATAGCTAGAGTCCAGCTATCAGCACCTGTCTAACTTTTCAAGTCAATTAGAATTATATTGTTACAGTAACAAGCACCACTCTTTGGGGAAAATATTACAATACAGTATACAACATGACAAGTCCTTTTGGTTAATCCTAGAACTTTGCTTAAAATGGGAATGTGTTTAGATTTCCTATGTCTTGTTGACAACTATATCATCCATAAAAATGCCTCTGTAGGTTGGAATACCCCAGGAGTCTCACATTAGCTTCCAGCACCATCAAAGTAGATTGTATGACATGAGCTTCCCAAGCTTTCATGCAGCAAAACAGCCTCAAATCATAATTTTTTCACCACCATTCTTTATATTTGGCATCCGTTTCTTTTCAAAATGTCACCAAAATGTCTTTTTTTTCAGTGGTGATCTTCGGGATGTCTAATTGTTTGGCAATCTTTGTAAAACAATTTCCAAGTGCCTATAGCCCATCACCTGGCACCCCTGCCAATCAGCTGTTTGAAGAGGTGGTGGAACTCATGCGAGTGTTGCCTCCTCTTCAAAATGATCTGCGTGTTGTCTCCTTTGTAGAGGTGGTGCAGTGTAAATACAACTGCTCCATCCCATACAAGTGATATTGATGACCTTTCCCCCCTTTGCCACTTCCTCTTGTCCACTGACTGACAGGGCCAGGCAACCTTACTGTTCCGATGCCAGGCCCTGAAATCTTACTCATGCTCCAGCGACAGTACAATTATGGGTGGGCTTTAGTGATGCCCTAACTGTTTTACAGACTAGGGCAGTGCTAAAGCCTATTAGTGCCAGTGACATCACCGGGCTCACTGCTAGATGGAAGTCTCCGCCTAGCTTTCCCCATGGAGAGCCCAGTACATCACCAGACCACCAGAAAAAGCCTTTGCGCAGGGCAAAGGGGAGCATTAGACCATGAAATGCTCCGATGCTCATGTCAGAGAGGCTACCTGGGTAAAACGGGGATATGTCTGGGTTCAGCTCTGAGACATAATATACTATTTTGTATCTTAAAGGGAACCTGTCAGCCTAAAAATTCACTATAAACCACCAATATTACCTTACAGATGTTCTCATAATGTTTCTAAAGTAGATTTTTTCTTTCTTTGATGCATAATAAAAAGAGTTTGTAAATGAACTTCTTGAAGTCAAGGGGGCAGCGGCTTTCTGGCTTGAGGTCAAGCTCGCCGCTCCCCCTTTCCGCCCCTTCACATTTGATTGATGGCCTCCGTTTAATTTTATGTACGAATCCAGCTTGAAATTTCATGCATGCGCTGCATTGTTGGGATACAGGCGCCTTTGCATTATTTCCTGCTGCTGTGTACTTGTCTTAAGCAGCTCAGCTCTGGTACAGGCTCACCCATGCACGAGTCCGCCACAAATCAATGCCTTGTGTATATGTCAGTAACAGGACCAGGAGCATGCATTGTTTTGTGGCGCTCGTGCACGGGTGAGCCTGCACCAGCGCTGAGCTGCTTAATACAAGTACAGTACCCTTTAAAGGGGTTCTGTGGGCCATTACCTTAAAAGTCTCTTTCACCTAACCTGTTGAGAGAAGATTTTAATCAGTACTTAACGTTCTGTTGCTTTGCCGATTTTGCGATGCCAGCTGGGATCAGATGGCTCTGTGACTGGCTGCAGGCTCTTCCTCTGACATTATGGCTAGATGTCCTCTTTCTTGGTTTTCAGTTGCATAATGTAGATGTAGCTAAACAGGAAGAAAGAGGAGCACATCCGCTCACAATGTCACAGGCAGTCCGGCGGTCACATGATCCCAGCCAGGACGAATTACAAACATACAAGCCCAGCCGGCACTCCAATCAGTCACGCGGTGCTCGAGTCCAGGGTTGGCGTCCCACAAACAATATGAAGACAAGGACCGGCACTTCGCTGTTGCAAAGAATCAGCAATGTCTTTATTGTTTCCATAAGCTAGGAATAGACAACGCGTTTCGACTCACAGATTTGAGTCTTTCTTAAGTACCCAGCCAGGATCACGGAATTGGCAGAGAAATCTAAGGGTACATACTGTACAATGTATCTCACCTTCACACATGGGCGTAGGAAGCCCCAAAAATCTGGGGGGGACAGCACTTTTGGGACCCCTGTGTCCCCTCCCACCCTCAAGCCACACCCACAGCCCCACCCATATATCGCACCCATACCTTAAATTCCGTGACATCTCCTTTGATGTAGATCTTCTCTTTCCTCACCTTCTCCTTTCAGACCAGACCACCATTTTTCCGCCTTTTTTCTTCTCTGCAGTTTAACAAAAAAAAAATCTTAGTTTACCACTTTTCCATCATCCTCCCATCTTCTGGACAAAACATCCCACTACCTCAAATACTGTGCCGCTGTGGTTCCCAATAGTGCCCCCAATAATAAGTGCCTCTCCCCCCATCATCATGTGCCAGTAACAACTGCCAAACCTCCCCATGTGCCAGTACCAAGTTCAACTGCCAAACCTCCCATGTGCCAGTATCAAGTGCCAACCCCGCCCCTCATTTGCCAGTATCATGTGCCAACCACCCCCCATGTGCCAGTATCAAGTGCCAAAACCTCTTCCCCCCCCCCAGTATCAAGTGCCAAAATCTCTTCCTCCACCCCCCACCCCCCCAGTATCAAGTGCCAAAATCTCTTCCTCCACACACCCCCCGTATCAAGTGCCAAAATCTCTTCCTCCACCCCCAGTATCAAGTGCCAAAATCTCTTCCACCCCCTCAAATCAAGTGCCAAAATCTCTTCCACCCCCTCAAATCAAGTGCCAAAATCTCTATCCACCCCCCATCAAGTGCCAAAATCTCTTCCACCCCCATCAAGTGCCAAAATCTCTTCCACCCCCTCAAATCAAGTGCCAAAATCTCTTCCACTTCCCCCCATCAAGTGCCAAAATCTCTTCCACCCCCTCCTCTCAAATCAGGTGCCAAAATCTCTTCCACCCCCTCAAATCAGGTGCCAAAATCTCTTCCACCCTAACCCCCTTCTAGGATTAACCCCTCTCTTCTCTTCTTAAATCCACCCCCTGTATGTGGCAGTGGGTTCGGTTTGAAAAAAAACACACACACAAAACAAGACACATACACTTATACTTACCTCCATCCGTCACAGCGATGTGATGCAGGCCTCTTCCGGCCTGTGTCCCGCGCTGTACAGCTCACAGACGGCGTGATGACGTCATCGCGCCACCTGTAGCAACATCTGATAGGCTGCAGGCCTATTGCCGGCAGCCTATCAGAGGAGCAGGGAAGGGAGACGCCTCTCCCTCTCCTGCTCCGCAGCACAGCCATCTGTATCGCTGTCCTGGGGACGGCGATACAGATGACTATGGAGATGAACGCTTCCACAATGGAAGCGTTCATCTCCCTGTGCCCCGCCACCGCCGCAAACATTGCCCTGCTGCCGCTGGGGGGGATTTTAGCATAACTGTCCCCCCCGCATTATTTCCTGGGGGGATCCGTCCTGAAAGTGGCCTTTTAGGTTAATGAATATGGGGCAAGCATATTTTGCTCTGTAACTGTCCCTCCAACCATATGCCACATTTAATGGCATCATAGTATGTACATACATACTACATGCCACTTGTTCACTGTGTGTCCTATCTTTTCACCAAAATTTTAGTTTTTATTAAATAAAGCTTTATGTTAGGTACCTTTTTCTTTTTTTACAGGATAGCCAAGGAAATCCGACTGAAGTCGGTGTCAAAAGAGTTGTGAAGTATTTCTGGGTTGTATTTTTCCTGATACAAGTGAAGGATATGGATATTCTGACATCAGTATAGGAAAAGGACCTTTACAATTTATGTTCTACCTCAAAAGGTAGTGATGGCAGATACATTACAATATCATTCATAAATGGGCTAGATCCTGATGACAAATGGCATTAGGGTTAAACAATTTTGATTACTACGTAACTGCATAATATAGTCATAAATTCTTCCATTGTACATCAGCCATCCAAAAGTCCTAATAACACAGCACTTGTAATATATAATATATTGTTATAGTTCAGTTTACCTATTGGATACCTTTAAACGTATCCAGAGCTCACAGAGGAAGCTTCCAGGCATGTGTGGTTCATTTGTTTTTAACAAGCTAGCTACCCACTGATGGGGCTCACTGATGGGGCTCAATAAGACGTTGACTAGGATCATTCTTTACTTCCTTGAACAACAGCTGCACTTCAGTCCAAAGACTTGTGACTCCAAGCTTTCTTCAGGATGACTTTGATCCAGCTGAAAAATACTGACAATATAATTAACGTAACGTGAGTAATGTAGCAGCTCCTGCCAAACATTGTTAAAGAGAACTAGAGACCATCATGCGGAACACAGAGCTGAATCACTGAAGCCAATGTGATAAAAGGTCAATGTAACAAATAAAAGACACTTTTATCAGGAGCTTAGGAGGAGGCGCATTGCTACTGGACATGGGAACAAAGATATTGACTTGCTATTCTCTTGGCTCTTGTTGCTTGAGTAAGTTATTTAAATATCATTAAGTTGAAAGAAATTGCTGCCACACGGAATACATTTACTGTACACGGTGGTGTATGTGCCCCTCAGACCAGATATGTGCATGTCTATCCTTCATTGTGTCTCATATAAAAATATTGTTTTACATAGTTACCACTGTTGAAAAATTTTATTACTACTTTTTACTGTATTTGTCACATAAATGTGCAGATATTTGAACTAGTGGTATGGATTTGATTCAATGTTGTCTTGCTGTTACTTCCCAGGGTGATGGCTTGATCTCCATTGTTTAACCTACTATATGCAACAATCAAGGCTGACTGCGGCACCAAAGGGAAAGCAAAGTGGGATGTCTTGTTGTGACTTGATCTTCACCCATACCATGCGTGGGTAAGCAGTCCAGTGTCCAGTAAAGGATCCTAGGACTGTCTGTTCAGATGTTAGAGCATATTTAGGTATGTGTACTTATTCATATACAGGTTAAAGGGGTTGTGCAGTGTAAATATATCGATAACCTGTTGTCTTGTATAGGTCATCAATATCAGATCAGTAGGAGTCCAACTCCCAGCACCCCTGTCAATCAGATGTTTGAAGAGGCAGCCATGCTTGTGTGAGCCTGTGCTTTAAAATTATCTGTGTGTCTTCCTGCTTGTAGTCGACCAGCAGTTATAAGTACACATTGGTGGCGTTGCAAAGGAGACACTAGCGACGGTACCTCAAACAGCTGATTGTGGGTCTCCTGGGAGCTAGACCCCCGCTGATCTGATATTAATGACATATACCGAGCATAGAACATCAATTTCATTGCACTTCACAATTCCTTCAATGTACTTGTGTGTATATATGTGTAGCTGTCACGCTTCAGTGTGGGAGGTAAACACCACACCGAGCATAGGAGGGAAGGGGGGAACAGGGAATCAGGCCTGAGAACTAGGGAAGGAAAATGGACACCTCCGAGTGAAAACCCTAACCAAAATCTTGACTGACGACCAGTATGAACAGACACCAAAGGTAAGTGAATTCAAATGCAGGAATACCTAGAGTCCTATCAAGCCTTATAGGACCCTGGTACTAATGGCAGGGACGAGACTACCTGTTCCTCCAAAAGGAAGGACAAACAGGAGTCTCCTACAGGCCTAATACAAACAATAGGGAAATGCAACATACAGAACCCAAACAAAATACAAAAGGGCAGGGGAAAGACTTAACTTCAAAGGAGCAATGAAAGCACCAGGAACTCAACAGAGAACCAACCACAATCTATCCAAAGGTCCAAACAGAAGCTATAAACCGCACAGCATTGTGGGAGAAGCAACTATACATAACGAAGGTTAGATAACCCTAATAGCCACACCTGAGGAAAGAAGGTGTGGCAAGCATCAGAAACAACACAGACATCATTTGATCCAAACGGAAAACATGTCAGATCAAACCACGTGTTGCCAGTCTCACCAATCTCCTGCCCCCTGTCGCGGGAACGTCTGTGACAGTACCCCCCTTCTATGGACATCCAGGACTGACCTTATACTTGTGAGACTTGTGAAAAACTTTCACCAAACGACTGGCATTCACGTCAGATGCCGGTACCCACATCCTCTCCTCTGGTCCATAACCTTTCCAGTGAACAAGATACCGAAGAGATCTATGGAGAACTCGAGAGTCAATTATCTTGGCGATCTGAAATTTCAAACTACCGTCCACCATGAAAGGAACAGGTGGCAAGGAAGACTGCTCCATAGGTTCAACATATCTCTTCAGCAAAGATTTATGAAACACATTACGAATTTTCAGGGCCTGAGTGAGTTCAAAACGAAAAGTTACAGGATAAATAATGGAAGTGATCTTATATGGACCAATAAATCTTGGATTCAACTTCCAAGAAGGTACCTTCAACTTAATGTTTCTTGTAGACAACCACACAGAATCACCCACTCTTAGGTCCGGACCTTTCATATGTTTCCTGTCAGCCACACGTTTATACCTGTTGCTCATATTCATCAAGTTATCTTGAATTTTCCACCATATAGATGACAATGATGATGAAAAATGTTTCTCCTCAGAGATACCAGTATCTGAACCAGAAAATATGCCAAACTGTTGGTGAAACCCATATGCCCCAAAAAACGGCAACTTCCCAGTGGATTCCTGTCTACGATTATTTATGGCAAACTCTGCCAAAGACAAAAATGAAGACCACTCCTCCTGGTTCTCAAAACATCTCAAGTAAGTCTCCAGACTCTGATTAGTGTGTTCCGTCTGTCCGTTCGACTTAGGATGAAAAGCCGAAGAAAAGGACAGTTGAACCCCCAGTCGACAACTCAATTGTCAGTGTTTTCGTTTGCGGAACTGTCTAATATTTCACAGCTACAGGAATGTCGGCCTTTAAATAATTCTGTGTCTGTTTTTTCTTATAATTTTGTGACACATAACCGTGACTTTTACCCCATACAGTCCCGCTCACCCGCCCTTGATTGTTTTCAGGAGCTGGTGGAGAGGGATTTGTTTGAGCTAAAAGAGGCTTCAAAAATGTCATTTTCTACCTATGTTAATAATCTTACTGCTACAGAGAGAACCGCGCTGAGGGAATTGAAAAACATGATTGATGTTACCATTAAGCAGGCTGATAAAGGAGGGGCGGTGGTGGTCATGGATCGCTCCATATACAGGTCTCAAAATCTCCTCATGTTAGGGGATTTGGACACGTATCTGGAGCTATCATATGACCCCACCCCCCTCTATCAGAAAAATCTACTTTCTTTATTATCTATGTGTAACGAGTGGATTTATGGACCAAAAACAGGCAGATTATATCTATACACCCCATCCTGTAATTCTCATTTTCCACTCGTTACCCAAGATTCATAAACCTGGCTTTCCCCCTCCCATGCGGCCCATTGTCGCAGGCATCGGTTCTTTCTCTGAAAAACTGTCAGCTTGGGTGGATAGCATTTTGCAGCCTTTGGTCCAGACAATCCCTGGTTTCCTGTTGGATACCACAACTGTTTTACAGTCATTTTATCATTTTGTTTGGGAGCCAGATTTTGTCTGGATCACTGCGGATGTTACTTCGCTTTATACAGTAATTCCACACGATTTGGCCATTACCGCATTGAATTGGTTTCTTAATGTATACTCAGATTATAGTGTAGCATTTCAGAATTTTATCTGTGATGTGGTTTATTTTTTGCTACTACATAATGTGTTCATGTTCAACAACCGTTTCTTTTTACAACGATCAGGTGTTTCTATGGGGGCACAATTTTCACCCTCATTAGCTAACATATATATGGCATGGTGGGAACACAAATATCTTTTTTCAGCGAACAATCCGTGGGCAACTTTCATACAGTGGTATGGGCGCTTTATTGATGACTTGCTGTTTGTGTGGTCAGGTGACCTCGACGCCGTACCACTGTTTGGACAGTTTCTCAATGAAAATTCTTTAAATCTTAAATTTACCATCTATTCTGTTAAGGTTTCAATCCTCTTTTTTGGATTTGAATTGGTAGGGGATGACATCACCCACAAAGTTGTCACTCACAGCTTCCGTAAAGACACTGCGGGCAACACTACTTTGTTAGCCTCTTCTTGTAATCCAGCTCATGTTACACATAATATTCCTAGGGGTGAATTTACACATCTCAGGAGAAACTGCTCCAAAGATGAAGCGTTCTCCAGAGAATTGGATCTCAGCCTCTAATCGCCTCAGGGCGCGTGGCTACTCAAATAAATCTCTTGTGGCTGCAAGGTCTTACATTTTATCTAAAAAACACACAGATTTGGTCTTCCCGGATCGTGCAGGGAGAGCATTAAAAAATAAACATACACATCGCAAGATCCCTGTATTTGCTACTAGTTATAGTTTGGAAAATTCCAAAATCTCATTATCCGGAAACGCCTATCTGTGCTACGCTATGATCCACAATGGTCAGAAATAGTGCGCCCAGGCATTATGTGTATTGTTCGCAGGGCGCCTACCATAGCACAGAAAATCAGTCCCAGTTTATTCTTGGACACTGTTCAGACACCATGGTGCTGGCTACAGTTCAGGGGCACTTTCAAAAGCGGTCATCACATTTGTACGTGCTGCAAGTTCATATATCCGGGTTCAACCATACAATCTAAGGCCAACAACAAAGTATTTACCTTAAAACAATATGTAAATTGCAACACCACATTTGTGGTGTATTGCATTACTTGCATATTGTGTCAATTACAATATATAGGCTGTACCACCAACAATCTCAGGGTGAGGATACGGAAACACATATCGGATATACCTCTTGCTTTATCCAGAAATGTATCTGCTGTAAGTGCACATTACGTGGCATGTCATGCCGGCGATGAGTACAGGCAGTGGAGAGGGTTAATTGTCCTAAACGAGGTGGCGTCCATAGACGCGCTCTTTTAAATAGAGAATCCTATTGGATTTTCTTTATGGATACACGCATTCCAAAGGGACTTAATGGCAGACAGGATTTAATTTTACATTATTGATCCTTGCACATGAATGTTTTTTGTCTTTTACTAGCATTTCAGTATTTTAATTTGCATGTAAGGAGAAGTGGTTGTTGCTAATTATCTCCATCTGAGTTGCCCGGCCTACTTTCTATTTAAGAAAGTATATGCACTCGGCATATACCTTTGTCATGAGTAAGGATCAGGACTTGATGATCCGAAACGCGTAGATGTACATGCTGGATTTTATTCTGCACCTATCGAATAAAGTTTATCACAAATTTCTACTACCATTTTTTGGACGGGATGGGCAACGGAAGTAGACATCTGGAAGGCCAAGTATGTGTTAGCTTAGCGCGTGCACAGGTACTACAGGCTGGCAAATAGTCCTCAACACACTTACGCAACCCTGGTCACCAGAATCTACCAGAGATGAGGTCGGCAGTGGATCTGCTCCCAGGGTGTCCCGTAAGAACTGTACAGTGATGTTCCTCAAACATCTTGTGACGCAATTCCGATGGCACAAACAGTTTTCCAGAGGGACAAGAATATAGTGCATCTCCCTGGGTCTTTAACACCTTCACCTCTAGGTCACCACCCTTTCCGACAGTATAGGACTCAGATTTTCAAAATTACCACCTCCAGGAAAACTATGTGACAAGGCATTTGCCTTGACGGTCTTAACCCCAGAACGATAGGTGACAGTGAAATTGAATCTGGTGAAAAACAAAGACCATCTGGCCTGCCTCGGGTTCAGTCATTTAGCCGACTTCAGGTAAGCCAGGTTTTTGTGATCTGTGAACACCGTGATCGGATGAATCGCCCCTTCCAACTAATGACGCCATTCCTCAAAAGCCAACTTAATGGCCAGTAACTCTCTGTTCCCCACATTGTAATTTCTCTCTGCGGAAGAGACTTTTTTTTAGAGAAAAAGGCACAAGGACGCCATTTACCAGGTGACGGGCCCTGTGATAAAACTGCTCCTACCCCCACCTTGGAAGCGTCCACTTCCACAATGAAAGGTTGTGATACATCCGGCTGCACCAATATTGGGGCGGAAGAGAAGCATTCCTTAATCGCAGAAAAGGCTCGCAATGCCGAATCTGACCACACTGAAACATCTGTCCCTTTCTTAGTCATGTCAGTTAAGGGTTTTACTATTGTCGAATAGCTCTGAATACATTTTCAGTAATAGTTGGTGAACCTTAAAAACCGCATAAGTGTCTTCAGATTTTCGGGTCGATACCAGTCTAATACAGCATGGACTTTCTCTGGATCCATTCGAAACCTGAAGATGACAGCAGTTAGCCTAAAAATTGCATCTCGTGTACAGCAAAAACGCACTTCTCTAATTTTGCACAATTTATTATCTCTTAGGATCTGTAACACCTGTCTAACGTGATCCTGATGTATCTCCACGTCTGGAGAATAAATTAGAATGTCATCCAAATACACAACTGCAAACCTCCCTACAAGGTGATGAAAAATGTCATTCATAAAATGCTGGAAAACTGCAGGAGCATTGGTCAACCCAAAAGGCATGACCAGGTTCTCAAAGTACCACTCAGGAGTATTAAAAGCTGTCTTCCATTCATCTCCTTCCTTGATCCTAACCAGATTACATGCTCCCCTTAAGTCCAACTTGGAGAACAACTAGGCACCAACAATCTGGTTAAACAAATCAGGAATCAAAAGAAGAGGGTAAGGATCATGGACAGTAATCTGATTGAGATCACGGAAATCCCGACATGGCCGAAGAACTCCGTCCTTTTTTTTTTAAACAAAAAAGAACCCTGTCTACTTTACTGCATGCTAACTACTGTCATAGCTATTAGGTGGATCACAATCCGCAAAAGAAGTTGGTACACCATTAAAAAACTTGATAGAAAGGAGCTCTGAGCAAACTAGCTTTTACATAAAAGAGGTCCACCGACTTTGCAGCCTATGGGGAAGATTTTTCCATTGTTTTACACAACAAAAAAAGCATTTAAGCATTAATGGAGCGCACCATATTTGCACCATAATGTATGACTTTTTCCACTTTTTGGCACTTTTAAAAAGTAACTCTAAAAGGGGCATTGGAGAGGTATGGCCTCATAATGGCCTGCTGGATTTATTATGATTTATGCCAGAAACTGGAGTAAACTATAACTGTAGATTTCAGTATCTGGCCTGTGTGTAAACATCCACAAGCATCTGCCCCAAAGAAGGGATCATTTTTGGACCACTTGTTTTAAACAAATCATTGCTTATTCCAATACCGCGGGTGCGTTGCTGGAAAATGCGCAATTTTCCCGTGCGAGTGCAAAGCATTTTAATGCCCAGTGACGCTGTTGGCCTCAGTTGCCACGATTGCGCAGGTGCAGGAAATCGCCGGCACTGCGCCTGCGCGAGATTTCGGGATGTTTCTGGCAGAGAGCGGAGGTAGCAGGGGGGGGGGGGAGAGCACTTGGCCTCGCCTTTGGAAGGCGATTTTACATGCTGGAGGTGTTCCTATTTTTCAAATATGAGCGGGCCGGGCACATTAGGGGGGCGTTCCTGGGCACCTTGGAAGATGAAAAACGCCCCTCTGCGCTCCTTACAGCCTAATTTGCATATGGGATAAAGCGTTTTTTTGAAGAAAATACAAGACACACAATTAAAAGAAGACGACATATTGAAATAAGGTAATTTATTACACCTGGATTAATGGGAAAACAAAATTGGGTAATATGCAGGTGACAGATTCCCTTTAAAAGTTTCTATTATATCCCCTCTGTCTCTTCTTACTTCCAAGCTATACATGTTAAGGTCCTTTAACCTTTCCTGGTCAGTTTTGTCCTGCAATCCATGTACTAGTTTAGTAGCTCTTCTCTGAACTCTCTCCAAAGTTTCAATATCCTTCTGCAGATATGGTCTCCAGTACTGCACACAATACTCCAAATGAGGTCTCACTAGTGCTCTGTAGAGCGGCACGAGCACCTCCCTCTTTCTACTGTTAATGCCTCTCCCTATACACCCAAGCATTCTGCTGGCATTACCTGCTGCTCTATGTCTGCCCACCTTTAGGTCGTCTGATATAATGACCCCTAAATCCCTTTCCTCAGATACTGAGGTTAGTACTGTATCACTGATTTTATATTCTGCTCTTGGGTTTTTACGCCCCAGGTGCATTATCTTGCACTTATCAACATTAAATTTTAGTTGGCAGATTTTTTACCATTCCTCTAGTTTTCCTAAATCCTTTTCCATTTGGTGTATCCCTCCAGGAACATCAACCCTGTTACAAATCTTTGTGTCATCTGCAAAAAGACACACCTTACCATTGAGGCCTTCTGCAATTTCGTGATAAAGATATTAAACAATATGGGTCCCAGAACCGATCCCTGAGGTACCCCACTGGTAACAATGTTACTTGGTAAAAATACCATGGTCTGAATATACCCATTGACTATAACCCTCTGTTTTCTGTCCTTCAGCCACTGCCTTATCCATTCAACAATATGTGAGCCCAAGCTCAAAGACTGCAGTTTATTGATAAGCCTTCTATGTGGGACAGTATCAAAAGCCTTACTAAAGTCCAGATAAGCGATGTCTACTGCACCTCCGCCATCTATTATTTTAGTCACCCAATCAAAAAAATCGTGGAGAACACGTATAGCACACGTACGTGGAACACTGACATGTGAATGAGGCTTTACTAAGAGTAGTTTCAGTACTTTCACAGCCAGTTTGTAACCTAGAAAAGAGTATAACCTAGAAAAGAGTATTGTACCAAAGAAGAGAGATATTTACAGTTGTGTTCAAAATTATTCAACCCCCAATGCTGTAGAGGGTTTTAGGGAATTTAGTGTACATTTGTAATTGTGTTCAGAATGAAATCTTACAAGGACTTTTTAAAGAACCAAATGCAACTAAAATGACATCAGTTGTTTTTGTAATACAATATTAAATGTTTTTTTTTTGTGATTTCTTCATTGACACAATAATTCAACCCCTTAAAGACGACCACTCTTAAGAACAGAGGTTCATTCAAGTGTTTTCCATCAGGTATTGAAAACACCTGTAAATGTCGAGGAGCAGAAATCAAGCAGAATAAGCCCCAATTAGGCAGATGTAAAATGACTGTGATACTCAGCTCCTTCTAGACATTTACTGGTGTGTTTACAGACATGGTGAAGTCAAGAGAATGGTCCAGGAAGACAAGAGAAGAGGTGATTTCTCTTCACAGGAAGGGCAATGGCTATAAGAAGATTGCAAAGATGTTAAACATACCAAGAGACACCATAGGAAGCATCATTCGCAAATTCAAGGCAAAGGGCACTGTTGAAACGCTACCTGGTCGTGGCAGAAAGAAGATACTGACTTCGACTGCTGTGCGCTACCTGAAGAGCAAAGTGGAGAAAAGTCCCTGTGTGACTGCTGAGGAACTGAAAAAAGATTTGTCAGATGTGAGTACTGAAGTTTCAGCTCAGACAATACGGCGCACACTGCGTAATGAAGACCTCCATGCCAGAACTCCCAGGCACACCCCCTTGCTGTCTCCAAAGAATAAGAAGAGTCGACTGCAGTATGCCAAAAGTCATGTGGACAAACCACAAAAGTTTTGAGATAACGTTCTGTGGACTGATGAAACAAAATTAGAACTGTTTGGGCCCATGGATCAACGCTATGTTTGGAGGAGGAAGAACAAAGCCTATGAAGAAAAGAACACCTTGCCTACTGTGAAGCATGGCGGGGGTCAATCATGCTTTGGGGCTGTTTTGCTTCTACAGGTACAGGGAAGCTTCAGCGTGTGCAAGGTACCATGAATTCTCTTCAGTACCAGGAGATATTGGATGAAAATGTGATGCAGTCCGCCACAAACCTGAGGCTTGGGAGAAGTTGGACCTTTCAACAGGACAATGATCCCAAGCATACCTCCAAGTCCACTAGAGCATGGTTGCAGATTAAAGGCTGGAACATTTTGAAGTGCCATCGCAGTCACCAGACTTAAATCCCATTGAGAACCTCTGGTGGGACTTAAAGAAAGCAGTTGCAGTGCGCAAGCCTAAGAATGTGACTGAACTGGAGGCTTTTGCCCATGAAGAATGGGCGAAGATACCCGTAGATCGCTGCAAGACACTTGTGTCAAGCTATGCTTCACATTTAAAAGCTGTTATAACTGGAAAAGGATGTTGTACTAAGTACTAAGATTGAATGTCACTTGGGGGTTGAATAAAACTGATAATGATGTGAGCACAGAAAAGACATTTGTGGTTATTTTATTATAAATGTTATGTTATATTTGTCTGACTTACAAGTGCCTCTTTGATTTAATTGTAAACAAGATGACTGAAATGATCAAAATCAATGTCAAACTGGCCAAAACACTCAATTTCAGTGGGGGTTGAATCAGTTTGAACCCAACTGTATATCCTTCAGCCATCAGTTATCTCATTGTGTTAACTACTATATTACCCCAAAAAAATTTTTTAGCCCAAAATGTGAAAATATTTAGTACAAAGCTCTCTCTGTATACACAATCATAGAGGGAAGGTTGTCAATCACTGATAGGACCGCCTGCTTGCCTTTAAAGCCCAGAATGAGCAAGGATATAAATGGATATAATACAAGTTTTGGTGAACCTTTTCACAAAAAACTATATATCAGCTCACTTCAGCTTAAACACCATGTTCAACATGACATTGATTTACCTTCAGCAGCATGCACCCAGCAGCTATGGTGCCTGCTCAGCTTCTGAGCGGGCGCTATGTTTAAAGTTTTGACTTCCACTGTACATGTATAGCGGAGGTTGAGAAGGGTTTAAAATAAAAGTAATTCCCCCACATAACTAGGCCCTTCAGCATTAAAATAGTGATTGAGAACACCCCCGTGCTTTTAAAAACTTTTATCCAAATGGTCACTGGCGCTTCTTCAAACCCAGGACCTTCTGTATCAGAGACAAAAACCTTGCCAGCTGAGCCACAGACCTGACAGCACTGAGTGAGGGGAATTTCTCAATAAACTAATTTACTAGTATTCTAATATTCTTTCTTGCCTTCACAGAGCCCTAACACTTTTTTTTTTTTTGTTCACATATCCGTATGAGGGCTTGTTTTTCTTGGGAGAACTTGTACTTTCTAATTCCACCATTTACTATAGCAAACAATGTAGTTGGAATTGGAAAAAAACGCAATTCCGCCACGGTTTTACAGGCTTTGTCCCTACGGTGTTCCCTTTGCACCAAAACTGACCTGTGCCCTTTATTCTCTGTGTTAGTATGATTACAACAATACCACATATGTATAGGTTTTTTGTGTTTTAATACTGAAACTTAAAAAAAGTTTTTTTTACATCACCTTATTCTGACCCCCATAAGTATTTTTTATAGTTATGTCTACCGAGCCTTTTTCGCAGGACGATCTGTAGTTATTTTGGAGTGTGTGACCTTTTGCTCACATATTATTCATGTTTTTGGGTAAGTAAAGCAATGAAAGAATGGCGAATCGGCCATTTTAACTTTTTTTCCATTACACCATTCACCGTCCGGGATAAATATTTTTATATTTTAATAGCATAATTACCTACTTGTAGTTAGTGTTGATCGCGAATATTCTAATCACGAATTTTTATCGTGAATATCAGAACTTCGAGAATTCGTAAAAATCTAGAATATAGTGCTATATATTCGTAATCACGAATATTCTAGTTTTTTTTATCATCAGTACTACTGCTTCTTGCTTGTGGGCCAATGAGAAGGCTGCAATATCTTTGTCAGAGCTTAGTAACATCCCTAGCAGCAACCAATAGGAAAGTTGCCTACCCCTTACTGTATAAGTACCCCTGCAGCACCCATTTTCTGCTGTTTTTTTGCAGTTCTGAGAGAGACAGCAGTGTCATTGCTGTGCTCTGTGCTTTGCTGAGTCATCTGGATCCTTATTCAGTTACATTAGATTAGTTAGTTAGCTCATATATATAATACAGATAGTTAGTGGGAGATAGTCAGTGTAGGTTAGATAGTGATATTGTGTAGCTGATAGGTTCCAGTGCAGGGTGTTAGGTAGTGTGATAGGAATTACTGTGCTGTGATAGGGATTAGTGTCTCTGTTAGACACAGTGCTGTGATGTCACAACAATACTTAGTGCACCAATCAGTAATATCTACTCAGACCTGATAAAATGTGAAGTTACATTTATTGCGCCTAAAAAATGCGCATCTTTAGTGCCAATTTACACAATCACGAAAATAATGACTGGAGATTGCGAATTCTATAATTTGCGAATTTATTGCGAATATTATGCAAAACTAATATTGCCTATGCCGCTCATCATTACTTGTAGTACAATCCCTAGGAATCAAGACTGCAATTGGTCGACTGTCCCTATACTAATAACATGCATAGACACACAAACAGGGTCCTATGTAAATCGTTCAGAACCAGACAGGCTATACAGTACCAAACAAGAGACAGAGAGTTGTCAGAAGGCAAGGCCAGGGTCACAGGAACAAGCAATCCAGCAAGCACTGGAACCAGGAACACAGCAAGTGAGTCAGAGACTATCACTGGCACTGGTGTATGGCCAGGACGGGGTTTAAATAGAGCACCGAGTTCCAGGATCAGAACCTGACAGGTCATGACTAGGCGCTCCTTTAGTCAGAAACACTGGCACATAGGAATAGAGCAGCTGAGCAATCATTCCACTTCTAATCCTCTCCTCACACACCTGCTGTGAGTAGAAACAGAGCAGTGCATCCTGTTACTAAGGATGCTGTTGTGTTACCAGGGGGCGTGGCCTAGCAGCATTTCTCTCCCCACGCGGGCACACCAAAGCCAGAAATCATGCCAGTGGAGCCCAGACATTTGAGTTTGTGACAATTTAGTGGAGCAGCACAGACATCCTGTGTCTGATACAATCCAGTCTAATAGAAATCAGACTGCAGGAATTTTATGTACTTGCTCGTAAATATGGGACTGAATTGGTCTTCTTATTAGAAGGGGTGTCCACAGACTTTGGGTTGCATAGTATGTACTATGGAATCTAAATGTATTTATCAATTATTTTTTTTTACTAAGATGTATCTCAATTATATGGTAATGTCAGTTATAAAATGGCTTATTTGAGGATATGCACATATAAAATTCAGTTGATATGGTTTAATCTTGTTCATACACATTAATAAAGTTACTTAAAGAACTTTTCTCATGAATAACACTTTTCACCCATCTACAGAACAAGTGATGAATGATTTTTGGGGGTCCATTCTGAATGTGACGGTTTGGCATCTACACGACCCCTTCATTCACACTGTAAGGGATTGATTGGGATATCTCACCCCTGTACTCTTGTCAGTCCAACAGAGTCTGAATGGATTGGCACCCAATGATCAGACACATATGGGGTCATTTACTAAGACCGGAGTTTTAGATGCCGATTTTAATACCCCCTGTGCTGGCGCATGATGCACCTAAGGCATATATCTATAATAAGTGACTCCCATATTACCATATTCGATAGGTGATGTGACGTTCATGAGAAAACCTTATTTAAAGATTAAGCTTAACTTTGAATTGATTTTTAACCACTGCGTTGCATGTTTTTTGTAATTATAAAAAAAACATTTTTATAATTGGGCTTACTTAAAGGGGTTGTCTCATGAAAAATATTTTAGTTTTCAAACCAGCACCTGGATCTGAATACCTTTGTAATTGCATGTAATTTAAATTGTATTATAGCTACTGAGTTATTCAATGGAATCTATCTGCATAGCACCTCCTGCTGTCTCTTTTTCTAGTTTCTATGTCCTGCTCACTGAGAGGGAAGCACATGCTCAGTTCCATCCTTCATCTGTCAAGAGCTGCAGCAGAAAGGACACGCCTACTAAGTGGACAGCTTGAAATAAATCTATCAGAACAATTGGAGCAATGAATGTGGAGATCTCTGTATCCATGTGAGGTACAGGGCTGGTTCTAGCATTGTTTGAAAGGGAACGTCATGTGCTAGATTATGTATTATTTTCATTTTTTACATTATTCACAGTATGAGATTTTGCTTTGCTTGGCTTCTGAAGCTGGCATGTATATGTGAGATGGGGAAACAGCTCCCATTATGTGAACATTGTATTTTTGTAAATTAAGTTAAATGATTTGATTTGGCTTTCTACTATTTGGCCACAAACAGACTAGATTTTTTTTTTATACATGAGAGGTTAAACTCTCAGAGGTGGAAACACAAGCCTGGAAAGAAAGTAATACAGCAGCCATCTTAGAATGAACCAGGGAGAAGCATACAGGAGCTGTGAGAGCATCCTCCAGGGACCAGAGCTGTAGCCAAGTGGAGCTGATCCTGTCCATGATCCCGATTTTGTCCAGAGGAAAAGGAATTACTCCCAGAAACACAGATGAGAGCTGAGGCGTAAAGCCACAGGAACTGCGGTACTGCACGCTTGCTGGAGAAACTCTTGTTCCGTCCAGAGTCACCAGCTTATACAGAGGAGACCCGGGTCGGTAAGACAAATCGTGCGCATACTTCATCACAGTTTTGGTGCCTAGGATCCTAGAGACTGAGACCAGGCCTGAAGTTAGTTAGGTTTTCTGTTTGTGTAAGGCCACGAGTATTGTTAACTACTCATAACAAAGACTTGACGTTTAAAGTGCCAGTTCACACCGGAGAGCTGATAAGCTTCACAACGCATTCAAGCAAGGCTAGTGTGTATTCAGGAGAAACACTATAGGCACGTGCTATTTGACCAGTTATTGGGTGGAATAATATAACATTTAATAAGATTGTAAGTTGTTGTGCTATACCACAGGCGATCCCACATCACGCACCCAAATAATTGTTCCTGATTCTAGGATAATAACAGGTAATTTGTGGCTGGTTAATTGGAGTCCGCCAGTAGGTATATTCACTGATTTTACCCGCAGCATCCCCTGGAGGGCTCCGCGTTGTACAACACAAGGGTCTCAGCCTTCTGGCTGGGTGTGTGTAAATGTATTCGTGTGTAACCAGCATCTGTGGTCGCGTTCATTACCACGTTTATGTAAAAATACGGTTTTGGCAAAACTAGTGTTTGAGTTTGTGACTTCGCTGTGTCCTGGGGAGTTGACCCTGGTACACAGCTTACATATACACACTACATAGCAATCTGCTAAGCTTATTTATAAAGCACATTTCAGCAGAAACTAGGGGGGACGAAAGTTTTGTGTCACAGTTGCACTAAGCTGTCAATGAGTATTAGACATTATGTCAGTAAGATGGTTATGTCTGAGAACTTTAATAGCACTTGGAAACATCACAAATATTCTACAATATTTTAACCATTGCACATTTACGTAATATTGTACATTGCATTAAAAATAAACATTTATTATAAAAATATAAAACTTTAACTGTCATACTTTAAATCAACATATCCAGTTACATCCCACACCAAATATCTGGACAACATTAAACAATTCCACAGGAACAAGCATGTTCTTTCAAGTCCTTTGTAAGTTATGTAATACATGTGCTGCTCCAGTGTTCACATTCCTAATATTCTAGAATCACCAAATCTTTACATGATATACAAGTATGTTCTTCTTACATGGTGCAAACAAACGTCTGTTTTGGAAGTGCCAGCCTTTGAGAAATGTAGTAACAGGATGAGTCCTTGTCCATGCTGGGCTTCTTCCTGGCAGCTAGTCTGGTAGTTGTAACATTTGGCTCTGTCGATAGGATTAGTGGGCTTGCCTTGCTCAACCATTTAATAGAAAGGACATGAACTGTACATCTGAATTCCAGTGTTTAATTACATATGACAAAAGAAACATATATTTAACATAATATTTATTGTACATCTCTCAGTTTCATCAGTTTCCCCCCACTCCCAAATACTCTCTGGAAAGGGGGTAGCGTCTTTGTGCAATACACTATTCAATGTATGTGAGATCACATGCCCTTCACAGGCTTTACAAGAGAACTACCAGACGAAACTTATAAGGCCATGTAGTGTACATTACATATTATACCTTGAGTCCTGAGATATGATAGCTCGAAGATTCATCCCAAATCATAAAGCTGCACTATTGAGAAATTTTCACGATAACATGTCCCCTTCCATGTATCTGTTAGGGGCACTGTGGCCATGGAGACTTTGTGTGGTTTGAAGTTACGATCCACATCTATAACTAATGCCTACCTGTCTTGAATAGTGGCATATACATGTGGCAGATACATGTGTATGCATATGCTGGCATTGAGCTGAATCCATGCAAAAGAGCCAACACTGCATTTCGGGGTTAACAAAAAGAGACATGTAGGCCTCATTTCCCAGTAGTGCAGCCTCAGGTTTTGGGTCTGAGCATTTAAGCAACCTAATCTCAACAGAGAAGTAAGAAAACAAAACTGTTTTTAACAATTTTATACATTACACCCTGTAAGTGCCTCTCATCAATGACTTCTGGCAGATGCTCTTTAATACAATACAATCTAAGCAACTTGCCCTATGACAAATTTTTTTTGGTTTCTTCAAACATTTAATAATAATACCCGATTGCTGAAACATTTTAACTTAATTCTGCCAATTATCTTTGACTACCAAAAATTTTCGGAATTAAACAGAAATGCTACTAAAGCATCACAACACATTGACTCGGTAACAACTATGTCGCTGACATGTAATCTTGGTCCAGTATGGGTACTCAAAACATCAGTCGAGATCACGCCCAAACGTTCTACCACCTATTCACCAACTACACATTTTTATTCTTTCCTGGCCTTCAAAGTTTTAACTATGGCATCTTCATCTGTTTCTTATGAGCGTTATATTTTTCATATAGTTGCCATAAGCTGTAGCAATGTTATCGTTCTTGAACTATATATCTTTCCATTGTCCATATTTTGTCTTCCATTATTGAGGATATTGACCCACTTACTTAGGCAGCAGTATCTGCTTAGATAAAAGTGCTATACAGACAACACAAAATAAAATACGGTCACCACAATCACAAGAACAGCCATACAGTAGATTGTCCGCCTTTACTTTATGAGCTATTTTCTTTGTATTGGTGAACACATGGCAACTGAAGACTAAACAAAGAAAAACGTGAAAAATGTTGCTTATCTTGTACCATCTTCTGGATTTCAGTCTTTAGTTTTCCTTATTTAAAAAGTTCTGCTTCTAGTGCAATAAAACAAAACGCAAACCAGCGCTAACAGCGCTGACTAACACATTAAAGAAGTACATGGACAAATAGAAATCTCTTGAAGTGAAGCGAAGAATCACGTATTCAGGTTAAAATCCATGTTTTCTTCTGTCGGTAATAGAGATGGGTATGGGGCTGAACATTTTATGTTGACATATGTTGTGTTGATAAGGACATAATGCTCCCCAATGAAAGTTGAGAAGATGGAAGAAATTCTTGAGACCAGTTCAGAAAATGTTGGACGTAGCTCTGGTTTTGGATGCCAGCATTTCAACATAACGTCAAATCTGTTTTGTGAAAAAAATAATATTGTTTATGGGGTCTAAAGACATTCTTACTAACCTATGTGCTATTTTCTGTGTCTGGAAATATTATGAAATCAGCAAAACTTTCACAATTGATTAGTCATGTCTTACACTGAATTGACCAATTACCACAGACCACTGATGAATGTGTTCATGACTAGATAAATTATTAGTGGATTGCTTTAAGATAAACATTGTAGCTGATATTAGATAACAAAAAGCGGTACTCCCAGATTATAAATTACAAAAACATCCTCCCTCGGCAAATGTATCAAAGATCTCCTCTCAAGTTCGAAGTATAGCTAGATTTCTTTCAACTTGATTTTTGTTAATAATGTGAAGCAGAGGATACTATCAACAGAATGGGAAAAGTAATAATCTTTAATACTAATTTGCAAAAGGCTACAAAAGCCTGCTGGAGTTCTCCGGATCCTGCCGTCTGCCTGTTGGACCCTATTGACTATAGTGGGGTATGCAGAGACCCGGCTGCTACCTGGCAAATATGCCGGGAATAGTTCGCACAAAACATGTTGTACACAAAGTTTTTTGTCTGGCTGATTTCCAACATTCTATGTCACAGCTGAACCCAGACATATCTCCATTTTCAACCAGGTCGCCCCTCTGACATGAGCATCGGAGCATATCATACTCCGATGCTCTCCTATGCCCTGCACTGAATCGCGCAGGGAAAAGGCTTTTTTTTGGAGATCCAGTGACATACTGGGCTCTCCATGGGTAAGCTAGACAGAGGCTTCCAACATAATAGTGAGCCTGGTGACGTCACCGGAACTAATGGGCGGGCTTTAGCGCTGCCCTAGCCTGTAAAACATCTAGGACGGCGCTAAAACCCGCCTATTAGTGCTCGTAACGTCACCGGGAACATTGTTAGGCGGAAGACTCCGCCTAGCAGTGTAAAAATATAAGCAAAAAAGCCCTTGCCCATTTAAAAAATGGAGATTTCTAGATTGTAAGAAATGTATCTAGGTTGGGTTGTCAACTTCCCCATAGTCACCCTAGTTTACTCTACCAACTACAATGACTATATTCATCTGCTTAAAATGACTTTTTTATGCCCAGGAACCTAACTCTTAGTGCACCTATTTAAACCCTGAGCATGTTTTTCAAATTTTCTGACCTAATATTATAATGATTTTAGTTTTCATTCAATTTGTCTGCAAAATTTCAATTTAGAAATGTGGTTAAGTTCAGCAGTTAAAATCTGTAAATCCTAATGAACTTTTACAATATTTTCAACACCTTGACAGGTTGCAGTATTATTTTTTATAAAATATATAGTTGGGTGATATAGATATCAATATAACCAAAACATTGTAACAGCCATATGTAACATGGCGCAACTGAAACTTACAGTGCATCAGGGCAGTATTCAGGCTGCAGAAGTCTTCGTCCTTGCAATAAATATACAGTTATATCAAAAGAGTTAACATCCGCATAGGGTGGCGCTCCCCTGGTCATTAACTCCCATAGTAGTATGCCAAATGACCACTGCAAAATATAATGAGAGACATATGGATATACATACTTGATCACTATGTTGAATGTATTTGGCTTTAGATGTAGACATTTTTATTTTATTGTTTAATAATGTGGTAACCAGATCTTCAATGACAATCCCTTCCTTGGTTAAAAGACAGCATTATGTAATTTATAATAAGCTCATAACTGGAATGGCCTCAATTCTGCAGGATTAGTTACTACAAACTTACAAACTGTAAGATCAAAAAACCACCAAGGCAGTGTCGGACTGGGGTGCCTAGAGCCCACCAGTAAAATTTATTTTGGGGGCCTACCGTACAGATACATCAAATATTACCTGCTCACACAGCAGCAAGATGCTACCAGATGAGTGAATATGGGGGTCCCTGCAGTGACTTTGAGAAGGTAGGTCCTGGGGAGAGGAGGATACTGGCTAGCTTTCCTCTATACCTAGAAGTCATCTCAGATATCTGATCGTGTCTATAATAATAAACTGGGGAGTTTCTTTATTAATCTATCAAGTTTTTTATATGAACATCAGCTAGCTGAGGTGCTGTACATTGAAAATATGTATGTAGTGCAGTAAGTCTACTGTGTTATGTACCACTTGTACAGGGGGTGGGAGACTAGGGGCCCACCGGGGGATTCACCTGTACCCCTGTGGGCCAGTCCGAGCCAGTATATCAAGGGCAATTTCACCTGGGTGTTTTCTGTAAGGACTGTAGATGAATATATCAGTAGATAAGGGAGTAATTGACATGTAACACCACTGAGAATATTGATTTACACGTAATACAGTTAGATGCCATGACAGAGGAAGGCCTAGCTGTGATAAATTATTTGGCATTGCTAGGAAACCTAAATATGATAAAATTAACATAGGTACTAGGTTGAAGGGGAAAATGTCATCTTAAATTCTTTGAAACTTGTCATTTTTCTAGAAATACTGGCCCTATAGGGTATAGCAATAGTGGCACATAACAAATGCCAAACAGAGGCCTCAGACCTCAGAGGCCTGCAGTCACGGTGGTCAACCCCATCCAATAACACATTGATGACTTATTCTAAGAATACGCCATTGATGTTACTCCTAATGTGTTATATTATACTCCAGGAAACCTGGCCCCCTGTGCAAATGTTACAGTTTATCTAGGCAAAACTCCAACCGCCCTAAATGAGTTGAAATACTGTACTACCTATAGGTAAATGAAAGGAATTGATTTTTTTCACCACTATCATTAAAGTACTGTCTCATCTCACTTTTAATTTGGCAATCAATTTATATTCCTGAAAGAAAACATTAACACAAAAACTGCATTAAAACTGATAAAAAATATAGTCAAACAGTAATGAATGCAATAAATAATTACCACATCAGATTTGGTGGTGAACTTCTGGGTCTGCAGACTTTCCAGGGCCATCCACTTCACTGGCAGTTTGGCTGCGGTTTTGTTGTGAACACTGTAATATTCCTTATCATAGACATCTCGGGCAAGACCGAAGTCTGCCACCTTGACAGTGAATGTTTCATCAAGCCTACGGGAGGACATTAAATTCATGACTGAATAGTTTTTCACAGCCTTGCTCTATTTCAAACCAATTTGTCTCCAACTCTTGAAGAATTCAGCATTATGAAATATTATTGCAGAACATAAGGGTAGACTTGGCGTGGTGGATTTGCCAGGAATTATTCTGCGGAATCTGCACAGCGAATCTGCAGCAATTTAGAGTGCAATACAAGTAGACTGGATTTTCAAAACCCAATTCTCATCTATCAATGTGGATTTAGACATGTGGAGTAGATTTTGAAATATGCAGCACGCTCATTATGTTTTGGATGGAGGTAATGTACTATTGTATATTTTGCTGCAGATTACCCATGGATCTGCAGCAAAATCCACAACTATGTATTTTTTACTTCTTTTCAGATTGCATAGGAAAATCCACAGAGTAAATCCACACCAAAATCTGCATGATTCAGTGCGGATTTGTACAGTATGTTGAAACCATTGTAACGTAAGACTATAACTGTATGGAAAACTAGTAACTGGACCCAAAGCCCTGAGTCATCCTATAATAAAATAGAATTAAGATTAATGGAAATGAAGCAGCTACATACTACAGATAAAGCATGCCCTTACATATTACAGTCAGGAACAGATGGAAGCTGTAAATCACTGAGGACAGGAGCTTCTTCAGGTTTACGTACAATACACACAGTGCACCAGAAAAATAAAATGGACACCAGGTGAGAGCGGCTCCAAAGAGGCAGCTCATCCAGATACAGGTAAAGGGCAGTACAAGACATGTAATACCACACTGTACTGTAGAGAGGCGCTACTAGACAGCCAATACTGGTGTTTGACCAGTGAAATGGCTGAGTTGACTGGTTGGGTCTTCAAGTCAATCACATGAACCACAAGTCTGGTTTAAAGTTACGACTGCTCAGAAAAGACCATTGTATGTTGAAAATATTGTATTCTGAGGCCATTGTAAGTTAAAGGACCTCTGTATTTGTTTACTGACAGTGAATGGGAACACTTTGTGAGCTAAATACATCAAGGGGAACCTGTCGCCACAAAAATGCAATGTAAGCTGCAGGCAGCATGTTATAGAGCATGAAGAGCTGAGCAGATTGATATATATTGGTATACAGTTTTGTGGGGAAAGATTCAGTATAACTTGTATTTTCTACATCCCTGCTCATTCTGGGCTTTGAAGACAAGCAGACGGTTCTATCAGTGACTGATAGCCGTCCCTCTATGACTGTGTACACAGAGACCCGTCTGTCACTGATAGGACCGCTTCCTTTACTTCAAAGCCCAGAATGAGCAGGAATTTAAATGTGTAAGGCTTGCTTCACACTAGCGGCAGACTTCTCCGGCAGGCTAGTGCACGCGTGCCCCCGGACTACCGCAATAATGGGGGCGGGCCAGAGTTCCGGCGGCAGCATGGCAAACATGCCGAGAGGCGGCCGGAATAAAAGTACGACATGTCGGAGTTCCTTGCCGCTAGTACCCTAAAATACAAATTTTACTGAATCTTTTCCCATAAAACTATATATAATCTGTTTAGCTCATCCTGCTCTATAACATGCTGCCTGCAGATCAAACACCTTGTTTGACATGACAGGTTCCCTTTAACAGGAGCTGCCTACTTGTTACTGTTAGGTGCTGCCACATGTGCAGGTTTTCGATGCAGTTTTGGAAGATAAGACCTGGAGTGGAGAGAGAAAGTATGTGTCCTGTATACGTTCCCTTCTTTTTTGATCCACTCTTGACTTTGGCTTCAAAAACTGCATAACACCTGAATGTATGGCCCTACTCTCATAGAGTATTGCCTGAATTCTATCCACTTTTCAACAGTGAGCAATAAGTTTGATGCCTCTGAGTGTGCTGCCAGATCTCATTCACTGACAACAAACAAGTATCTTGAAAATGGACAGGAACTGAAGCACAAAAATGATTAGAATATGATATCAGTGTTCTGAGCCCTCCACAAATAAGTAAGTCAAGTAGCAATCTGTTTATGTTAGAACATGTTTCCCAACATTAGCTGGAAGTTGGAACCTTACTCATAAATGCAGTTATTGCTTAAGATCATACAGGATGAGAACTGTTCATATGTGTGTAATTTTATCATTAGCATCACTGTATTCAGGCTCATGAAAACGAAGAAATATGACAGGAAATATGATTATAATTTAGTATAAAGCAGGGAAACCTGTGAACTTATTAACATTCATCTTCATGATAAAAGCATGTGGCTGATTGATGGGAAATTGATATTGTTCTTTCCAGTGATAAAACTAAAAATAGTTTTTTGTGCGGAATGCCTTAAATCAAAAAGATTCTTAACACATGGTCATGGCAATTCAGGACTTTTACATATTAACCCCTTGGATTCAGGATGCAGCCAATTTTTCCTCCCCGCATTCCAAGTTTTTTTCCTCCCTGCATTCCAAGAGCCAGAACATTTTTTACATTTTCCATTCACATAGCCACATAAGGGCTTTTTTTGTAGCATTCAGCCATATTTTTTTTAGGTTTTATTTTTACAGTGTTCACTATGCACTAAAAATGACAAGACAATCTTATTCTGTGGGTCAGTAGGATGATGGCAATAAAAAATGTATATCGTTTCTATTATGTTTTACTACTTGAAATAAAACAAACCTTTCTGACAGCCATAATATTTTTATTTTTCCTTCCACAAAGCTGTGTCAGGGATCATTTTTGCTGGGCAAACTGTAGTTTTACCTGGTAACATTTTGCGGAACATCGCTTTTTATTCAGTGTATTTAGGAGCAATGTTGCCCCAAAAAAAACAAGCAAATTGCAGCAAAACTAATGATGTTTATAATTTTTTAGATTATTTTTGTTATACATATATACATTTGGGAAAGGGATGATTTAAATTTTGAAAATGTTTGTGTTTTTTATATTTTTTCAGTTATACATGACAGAAAAAAAATAGTCCTGTCGACAGGACAATTTTTTCTGTCATGTATAACGGAACCAAATGGAACCGTTATGTATCCCCATAGACATGTGTTAGGATGGAGCAAAACAGAATGCCTCTTAAAGGCTTCCGTTTTGCATTCTGGCCAAAAATTCCATTATATTCCATTATAACTCTTTTATAACAGAACCTATAATGGAATTCCGTAACGCCAATGCGAACCCGTCCTAATACATATAACTGGTCTGAGTATACCAGTAATATACATTAGCTTTGTAAGCATACAACCACTCTTCTCATGGTAAGACTATAAAGTAAGTAGTGTATATGATATGTACAAGCTATGAGACATCTCTGCCCTCAGCATGCTCATATATAGTCCAGTCAATCAAGGTGAGGGGGGGAGTGTGTAGAGCACAGGGGTGTTACAAAAGCAATGCTCCAAGGATTCAGCCGTGCCCTCTGGTGCTCCAACATACTAATTTGAATATAAATAAAAACACAGATATCTCTGCAGTTGTTTCATTGTTTCACATACTGACAAAAGAAAGGTGTCGTTTTAATCAGCATGATCAACCCTACCAGGCAGTATGCCATGTTTAATAGTGTAGATCATGCTGACAGAGGCTATTTAAAATACTTGTATTACTTATATTACTCTATAATAATTTATTTTATTGGTGTGTTTTTATGTTAATTTGCTGGGGGTTTGAGTGAAGGAAAATAAAACTACATGTAACATGCTGTTTTGTCTGTCTGGCAGAGTTTATTTAATTGATGTGCCTAAAACAATCCACCTATATGAACAGGGGAGGTTTGGCCATAGACGTACAGGGAAATTTCCCGGTCAGCTGATGCTCAGGGGGGTCGCCTGGGCCCTCCCTCATAGCCATCCAGTGGAAGGTTTTGGGGATGTATTTTGGGCTGCTGGCAGTATTTTGTGTGGTATCAGTTGGGGTGGTATAATGTGCCACAATATGGTATTGCTGGCCCTGCCTACCTGTGTTTAGCGTCGGACTGGGATGCCTAGGGCCAACCAGTAAAATTTATTTTGGTTGCCCACTGTACGGATACATTCATAAATTACCTGCTCACACAGCAGCAAGATTCTACCAGATGATAGAATATGGGGGTCCCTGCAGTGACTTTGAGAAGGTAGGTCCTGGGGAGAAGAGGATACTCTGTAGCTTTCCTCTATATCTAGAAGTCATCTCAGCTCTGATCGTGTCTATAATAATAATCTGGGGAGTTTCTTTAATAATTTATCACGATTTTTTTTTTATATGAACATAGGCTGGTTGAGGTGCAGTACAGTATGTAGTGCAGTAAGTCTACTGTGTTATGTACCACTTGTGCAGGGGGTGGGAGACTAGGGGCCCCCCTTGCTTAAGGGCCCAATGGGGGATTCACCTGTACCCCTGTGGGCCAGTCTCAACTTGCTTCTGTTAGCCCTGCCTTCCATCTATTTGGACCCGAGTACAAAACATGGCCACTTTTAGTACCTTTCCAGGGCCAAAGCATGAATACATCAATTCAAAGGTTATTCCCTTTCCTTTTGATTTTTTTTTAGCTAGGATATGCCATGATGAATGGGTGTTTGACCTCTGGAACCCCATCAATCTTGGGGCCACAGCACTTCTAGGTTTCTTCTGCACAATGGGGCTTCTAGACACGTGACTGTGCAGACACCTGCAGCATGGGCCTATTCACTTTGAGCCATGCTGCAGTTACAAGCACAGATGGTGGCCCGGGTGCCACTGTGCCAGGGAAAATAGTGAACAGAGAGCAAGCTAAATTTTCCAGAGGCGTCTCCATTAGACAGACAACACTTGACACAATGAAGTAGGCAGGCTAGGAAAGGGAAAACAAGTTGCAGATCATGTTCAAATGCGGCTATAACACAATCTTGGAATATATTCTACCTATGTATGAGCCTCATCTGCTGCTGTGTCCCTTAGTGTATTGTATCTCCCATTGAAGGAAAATAACTAAAGCAATAACATTAAGCTACATAGGGATTTTTTTAAATAAAAGCTGTCTTTCACAATGTCAAACCAGCTGCAAAAAGTGTCTAAAATATATGATAAGTGTAGTGTAAAAGCATGTACGCATGTACTCCACCAGAATGCTGGAGCATTAAGCTTAGTAAGTCTCCCCCATTGTACAGTATTTTCTAATGGAAATATGGATCTTAGCCACTTTATTGGGCTGTATTATAATAGTCTATATGTGTAACGAAAATCTAGCATCATAGTGCCCCTATTGGATTGGAGGCCACATTGCTGACTATGAAGTGTAACTAATTGCAACACTATCATATACTTTGCAATAGAAGGGCATTCAGATAACTGTGACTAAAGCAATAACTGTGAGAGGGGAGTGGATCATGGGAACAGTAGTCCTTTACAATAGTACCCCCCTTCACCCCCACAGCAAGCCCTGGCAGCATCAATACAAAAATGCATCACAGAACTGGGCAAGATAATAAAGATGATAAAAAATTACTTCTGAGCTATTAAGAAAATAATAAGAATGCACAAGTGAGCGGCACTGCGTCACTGGTCTCTTATGTCACGATAACCACTACGCACACAGTCAGAGTCTACTTGTATGTGAAAACGTGGTGCTCAGCCAAAGATAAATATAGTCACTTGAAGCACAAAAAAAGAGAAGAATAAAAAGAGGCGGCACTCACCACATACTTGCGTCTTCTTTATTGGTAAAGGTACAAAATAGTAAGACAGGCTGGGGCGGGCAGCTACACGGAGCGTTTAGCAGGAAAAAGCGACGGCCGTTTCGCGCCTAGTGGCGCCTCTTCTGGCCAATACTGAAGGTAGCGCACAGTTTGCGCATCATAAGAAGGCGTCCGTCCTGATTGCTAGTGAGCACACCTTGCAAAGCAACCAGGATACGCCCACACTCATCACCTGTACAATAAAAGCTCCAACATCAAAAACTCAATAATCACATAGTATTTCAGTGAATTCACATATTATACATAAACTGTTCTCACAAAAGGCATGTAATTCATTCTTTTCATTTAATCCCAGAGGACCAGTTGCGTTCGTTCTGATAATACACGCTGCTTCTCGTTGCAGGAGGCAGCGATGTCTATCACCTCCCTGCTCTGCTGGGTTAACTGTTTCAATACCAGCAAATTTGAGGCAAGATACATTGCTCTGATGTTTGTCCCTGACGTGATCAATCAAACGTGTACGACCAACTCCTGTTCTAATCGAGTTTATATGTTCCCTGAAGCGCTCATACATCGGTCGGATCGTCTTACCGATATAGAACGCTCCACAGGAGCATAAGATGACATATACCACAAACGTGGTTCTGCATGTGATTAACTGAGTGACAAAAAACTCGCTGCCACCAAGATTAAGGTATTTGGTACGTTTAATATACTGGCAAAAATTACAATCGCCACAGCTATAATTCCCACTAGGTTTCATGTCACTCAGCCAATCGCGCGCCTTTCTTTTTTCTTTATATTCCACGAACCTGCTGGCTACCACACTGTCACCTATAGTCCGACAGCGCTTATAGGTGATTCTCGGTTTCTTTGCTGCAACACTCTGCAATCCCTCCTCGTCTTTTAATATATCCCAGTTTTGTTCTATTACTTCCCTAATGATGTTACATGCTGGACTGTATTGAAATACAAATGTGAATCTCTCCTCTTGTTGTCTGTTTAGTTGTTTTTTTCTATTCCTCAACAAACTGACTCTATCTAATTTAGAGGCTCGTCTGAATGCAGATTTTATGACATTGTCTGGGTATCTTCTCTGTCGTAATCTGTCACTTAAGTCCCTCGCCTGAACCTGGAATCCTTCTTCTGTATTGTTAATCCTCCTCAGTCTGACAAATTGGCCATAGGGTATAGAGTTACGTAAGCTAGGGGGGTGATAGCTGTGATAATGTAGCAACGAATTTGGCTGAGTGACATGAAACCTAGTGGGAATTATAGCTGTGGCGATTGCAATTTTTGCCAGTATATTAAACGTACCAAATACCTTAATCTTGGTGGCAGCGAGTTTTTTGTCACTCAGTTAATCACATGCAGAACCACGTTTGTGGTATATGTCATCTTATGCTCCTGTGGAGCGTTCTATATCGGTAAGACGATCCGACCGATGTATGAGCGCTTCAGGGAACATATAAACTCGATTAGAACAGGAGTTGGTCGTACACGTTTGATTGATCACGTCAGGGACAAACATCAGAGCAATGTATCTTGCCTCAAATTTGCTGGTATTGAAACAGTTAACCCAGCAGAGCAGGGAGGTGATAGACATCGCTGCCTCCTACAACGAGAAGCAGCGTGTATTATCAGAACGAACGCAACTGGTCCTCTGGGATTAAATGAAAAGAATGAATTACATGCCTTTTTGTGAGAACAGTTTATGTATAATATGTGAATTCACTGAAATACTATGTGATTATTGAGTTTTTGATGTTGGAGCTTTTATTGTACAGGTGATGAGTGTGGGCGTATCCTGGTTGCTTTGCAAGGTGTGCTCACTAGCAATCAGGACGGACGCCTTCTTATGATGCGCAAACTGTGCGCTACCTTCAGTATTGGCCAGAAGAGGCGCCACTAGGCGCGAAACGGCCGTCGCTTTTTCCTGCTAAACGCTCCGTGTAGCTGCCCGCCCCAGCCTGTCTTACTATTTTGTACCTTTACCAATAAAGAAGACGCAAGTATGTGGTGAGTGCCGCCTCTTTTTATTCTTCTCTTTTTTTGTACTTCTGAGCTATGCTGGCATCACCTATGGAGCATTCACTCACAAATAGGCCCTTTTTGTATTTGCTATAAGCTAGGGAAACCCCTTTACAGAAAGGTTTTTGTATGTTTTTATGTAACAGTGAAGTAATAGAATCACATAGGATTTGAGATTAAACCTATTGTATATATTTAACTCTAGACTAATTAACTGAGTTTTCAGAGATTTTTAAAAACTTAGCCCAGAGCCGGACGCTATATAAATAAAGGAAAAATCCCTTAATCACCTTTTCTATGTCCCACCACTCCTGCGCTGTGCTGTGGTCCTAGTTGTTCCAGTCCTCACTGTTCCTGCAGATGTCTTGTGCCATTCATCATTCACTTCACTACTGCAGCCAATCCATGGCCGTACCTGTCATATGTGCATGAATGGCATGTGACTGCTGAAGCCAATGACTGGCAACAGCAGTTGGATAAGAGTGTGAATGATAGACATTACATCATTGCTGCAGAATACAGGGGGGGGGGGGTACGGCACCTGGGACAACAGCATTGGAGTGCGGTACACAGAAAAGATGAATAAAGGTTTTTTCCTTATAATATATAGTCCCCTGCTGTGGACCAAGTTACAAAAATCTTGTGAAAAACTCTAAAACAACACTTGAGAAAGAACTAATATTAGCTCTGCTGCACTGTAGTCCTCAGCCAACATAGGAACTTTTGCGCTGTTATAATGAATGTCTATTTGGTAACATATTCTTCCAGGTCACAGTAAAAGCAATGTAACATTTCTAATGTGTTGTTCTCTACATTATAGATTACGTTACACTGCTGCAGCATAGACTTCTCCTGTTTGCCATTTGACCTATTCACTTTAACTTTAATTTATAGCTCTATGGCGTTAAAATCATTATGTCATAGTAAATTTAAAGACTTTTTAAGTACAATGACCTGCCTTTAATTAAATGTGGATTTTATTGCTACAAGTCGAAATAAGAAATGACTCAGACATGGCATCAATCATCTAAGAATTACAAATACAGCTATAAAGGAGTAGATTGGATGGTGCAGGAAACATTTCTACAAGGACAAAAAGGCAATGCACAAGTGCATCTTTCTAATAAATTTCTCATGTGTTTATTCTATCTATCTATCTATCTATCTATCTAGAAAAAGCAAAAAATGAAAGCAGAAAAAAGTGTAATGGTGGTGTGCCAGCGGTTGTAGTTAAAAATGATGTCCTTTAATCACCAGTGCAACGTTTCGACTCCACACTAGAGTCTTTCTCAAGCAGTGATAATTTTTGCCGTGGTCAATTTTGTTTTTCTATCTATCTATCTATCTATCTATCTATCTATCTATCTTGTCTATCTATTTATCTATATATCTTCTCAATTTATCTAGTTTTATCCCTGTTTCTCTATGGGCAAAAGGACGTGAGACATGGCATTGATAGCAACTGCAATATTTGTGTTGGGAAAGTTTTATAATGTTATCCTGATTTGTAATTTACCACATTCAATGATTCATAAAGAAGTACATAGCTTTAGTTCTCCATATTGCCAGATGGGTAAAACCGACATTTAAATCTGCACTATAATTAACCTGAATGCCAGATCAGCTTCCTAAATATACCCTGAAAGAAATGTGCTTTGTTTGACTGGATATCCTTTTTTAGAGGCCATACACATTTCCTGGAATAAATATTTTCCCGCTGGGATAAAAATTGACACATAAAGCTATGTCTGTGCCTTTGCTATGCCCACATTAATAAGAAAACGTCGCTTCTGGTCTGGTCTTCTGAACTTTGAAGCTTTAAATGCATTTGTATATATGAGAGAGAGAGAGAGAGAGATTATAAATAATAAAAGGGAGAGAGGTAAGAGAGGAAAACCTTAGAGAGAGACCTTATAGTGTCATACAGAAATTTTCAAGAAAATAGGAGCATTCTTGATCCAGGTAGAATTTATCCGGGTGCGTATTGAATCAGCTGACTTTTAAGTGATTTGCCCATCCCTAGTGCTCAATGTCTATGTGCAGTGTCCAGTAGACCTAGATCTTTACTTCTGAGTCTTTCCGGCCTTGGCGGCCTCAATATTAAAACCTGATGTAACAAACTGGACGGTAACTAATGTGGTCAATTGCTGTTGGCAATTAGAATCATTTCCTAAACTTACTTTACTGATAGGGAATTGAACCCAGCACCTGTCTCTTCCTGACTGGATTAAAGCGCTGCATTGTATGTAAGTCTACCAGAATAGCAAACTGGCTATATTTTTCCGTTGTGGAGTTCACCGTGCTCAATAATTTTATATATTATTGGTTGAGACATTTTCGGGTGAGCAATACCAATTATGCTTATTTTTATTGTTTATTTTTATGTATTAACTTTGAAAAGGGGGTGAATTAAATTTTGTATAATTTTGTTTTCTAATTTTTTTAATTCAGATATTTTTTTTAAGTTTTTGGCCATTCGAAACAAAAAAGATACAAAAAACAAAAACATCATCCCCCCATATTCCCTCCCTCAAGCTCTTTGTGTGCAGTCCAGTCCATAAAAAGTATAATCCAAGTATATGCTGTGTCGATTGCAGAACTCCACCGCAGAAAGAGCAAACCCCTCTTAATTACGCACTTTATTCCATGTAGTTCCATACAGGTAAGTACCGTATATATTCACAAAGGACACATTGGGGGAGATGTATCAAACTAGTGTAAAGTAGAACTGGCTTAGTTGCCCATAGCAACCAGATTCCATCTTTTATTTTTCACAGCTCTTTAAAAAAATGAAAGGTGGAATCTGATTACTTGCTATGGGAAACTGAGCCAGTTCTACTTTACACCAGTTAGATAAATCTCCCTCATTGTGTCTACAAAGTAATTAGAAATATAACATGAATGTGACTAATAGTAGGAGGGAGATCTACCACTACTCATGCATCTTCCCTTATCCGTCTTCTTCCCTAAAGTATTAATGACAAGACTTCCCATTCATCCTCATAACCTAAAATAAACTGGAAGTATCAATTCAATATCCCCATATATCTCCCCTTTTTTGATAAATATTTTTTCAAAGTATTTTTTTTTAACTCTTTTAAGGTATTTTTTAGTCCCTTTATATGATCTTCTGATCGCTTGACCAAAGACTATGGGATTTTCACTGGCTTATTGTTCAGCCTTTCCAGTCTTTTGGCCATGATGGCCAATTCGTTTCTAATAAGGAAACAAACCCAGCAACTTATTTCCCTGAAAGGTCTATCAAAACGTATACATGCATTTGTCTCTTCCTTGATGGATTACGGCACTACATTGTACGTAAACCTACCAGAACAGATCTGCAGCCAACAAATGTGCCCTTCAATTTATATTGGTTTCCATAAAAATGGAAAATTCTATTTAAAAGGGTTTTCTGAGATTTAAATACTGATGACCTATCCTCTGGGCAGAATGGAGCTGTGCTTGGTAAGCACGGAGAGGGCCGTGGTGCTCACAGGTGCTTTCTCAAACAGCTGATCAGTGGGCGTCGGACCCCCACCTATAACATACTGATGACCTATCCAGAGGATAGGTCATCAGTATTAAAATCTCGGAAAACCCCTTTTAAGACTTGTTTTTTTACTTTTCAAACGCTTAATACCCTGGGCCATTCATACCTCCTGGATCTGCTATTATCACATACCCCAATGTCCCATCCTCTCCTCTGACGAAAGAAAATGTTTATCTCCCAGAATCCACCTAAATTCTTAGGTGCTCGAGCTTTCTTACATTCAGTTATAACACTGTGGAACTTGCTCCCCACCCGTCTGTGAGGCTCCAACCATGGGAATTTTTTTTACAGGCCTATGGGAATTATTAGGAGCTGTTATATGTACTAGTGCCATTTTATGTGAAATGCTTTAATTCCTAGTTGTGAAAGTGCTATACATATCTAGGATATCTAGAATACATATACATATCTAGGATGTCTCACTAACAATAGGTATTGCTGATTGCATCTTACATTTATTCTTATTGATGTACAACCCTCTCCAGTAGTTATGCTAGATGTGTTTTTTTTTTTAATATTTTGTAACAATTTTTACCGCTTGTGGGCTTTTAATTATTCTTTGAAGGGGTTGTAATATTCCCCTGTACTGGGCACCAATGTGTTGTCTGTAGTAAATAAAGCAGTATGTGGCATGTAAGGACTTGAATATGGGTGGCAGTGGTGTAGTGGGACAGCATAGTCCTGAGTTGGGAAAGCACCCAATGATAATAATAATGCTGCAGGCTGTGCTTAGTAATCTCCCAACTTGGCAGGACGAGAAGCACACAAGAGGTTAGGAGACCAATGGGATGAATCCTTTTTCCACTGTGGGTAGGCATGGACATCTCTATCATATACTGAACATACGCAGTGATTTACACCTCCTGAACCATGCAAGATTGGAAATATATGAAAAATGATTATCTTGATGATTGCCACCTACAGTCATGTGAAAAAATTAGGACACCCTTTGAAAGCATGTGGTTTTTTGTAACATTTTTAATAAATGGTTATTTCATCTCCGTTTCAACAATACAGAGAGATTAAAGTAATCCAACTAAACAAAGAAAACTGAAGAAAAGTCTTTTCAAGATCTTCTGTAAATGTCATTCTACAAAAATGCCTATTCTAACTGAGGAAAAAGATAGGACACCCTCACATGTATTCCCTCTTAAATTGGCTCAGATCTCACACAGGTATATCACACCAGGTGCACATAATTAGTAGATCGTTACTCTGCATGTTGAATGAGGCTTGCCCTATTTAAACCTCAGACATTTAGTTTGGTGTGCTCCTGACTGTTGAAGTGAGAGTGAGCACCATGGTGAAAGCAAAAGAGCTGTCAGAGGACTTCAGAAAAAGATTGTAGCAGCCTATGAGTCTGGGAAGGGATTTAAAAAGATCTCCAAAGATTTTGAAATCAGCCATTCCACTGTCCGGAAGATAGTCTACAAGTGGAGGGCTTTCAAAACAACTGCCAACATGCCCAGGACTGGTCGCCCCAGCAAGTTCACCCCAAGAGCAGACCGCAAGATGCTAAAAGAGGTCTCCAAAAACCCTAAAGTGTCATCTCGAGAACTACAGCAGGCTCTGGCTACTGTTGATGTAGAAGTACATGCCTCTACAATCAGAAAGAGACTGTACAAGTTTAACTTGCATGGGAGGTGTGCAAGGAGGAAACCTTTGCTTTCCAAGAGAAACATCGAGGCCAGACTGACATTTGCCAGAGATAAAGTTGACAAAGACCAGGACTTCTGGAATAATGTTCTTTGGACAGATGAGTCCAAAATTGAATTATTTGGACACAACAGCAGAGGACATGTTTGGCGTAAACCAAACACAGCATTCCAAGAAAAGAACCTCATACCAACTGTGAAGCATGGAGGTGGAAGTGTCATGGTTTGGGGCTGCTTTGCTGCAGCAGGACCTGGTCAGCTCACCATCATAGAATCCACGATGAATTCTACTGTGTATCAGAAGGTGCTTGAAGAACATGTGAGACCATCAGTTAGAAAATTAAAGCTGAAGCGGAACTGGACCATGCAACATGACAATGACCCAAAACATACTAGTAAATCAACCAAAGATTGGCTGAAAAAGAAGAAATGGAGAGTCCTGGAATGGCCAAGTCAAAGTCCAGATTTGAATCCCATTGAGATGCTGTGGGGTGACTTGAAAAGGGCTGTACGTGCAAGAAACCCTCAAACATCTCACAGCTGAAAAAGTTCTGCATTGAGGAGTGGGGTAAAATTTCCTCAGACCGATGTCGAAGACTGGTAGATGGCTACAAGAACCGTCTCACTGCAGTTATTTCAGCCAAAGGAGGTAACACTCGCTATTAGGGGCAAGGGTGTCCTATCTTTTTCCTCAGTTAGAATAGGCATTTTTGTAGAATGACATTTACAGAAGATCTTGAAAAGACTTTTCTTCAGTTTTCTTTGTTTAGTCGGATTACTTTAATCTCTCTGTATTGTTGAAACGGAGATGAAATAACCATTTATTAAAAATGTTACAAAAAACCACATGCTTTCAAAGGGTGTCCTAATTTTTTCACATGACTGTATTAACCTTCCACAAGAACCTGGACAAAAGACTTCTGCATTACTTACATGCAATTCCTTGCTGCCAGGTCTCTGTGTACAAACTTTTTGCTTGCTAAATATTCCATCCCCTTAGCAACTTGTAGGCCAAATCCTATGAGATCTTTCACTGTTGGGTTCTGAAATAAAACATTAGTATATGCATTTTATTCCAATGAACATAGAATACATTTTAAATATAAAACAATTGTTCTTCTCTGTCCGAATGCAACTTTCCATGTCTATAAAGACTCATATCTTAGCAGCAGCCTGTTCCTGCTCTTGTCCATGGTCTGTGTCAGGTATTGCTGTTCTATCCACTTGATATAATGTTATAATTGCAATACTCCTCTTAGCTTATAGTGATATTTTAGTGTGGTATTTTAATACACTCTATTCTGCATTCAAAAAAACAATATAAATGTCCATAAACTCTTTAAACCAACTCCATGTTATGTACTGTTGTCCATACTATAGGCACTGACTGTATCTCATTATTCATTCAAGCTTTCAACAGAAATTGGTTTAGACAGTGGCTGCAGGGCTGGCAAGGTACCGCATGATGCATAGTTTTATGAATGTGCTCATGCATCATTGCTTTCACATGGCATGGTTTAGCTATGAGGCCAGCATAATACTAAATTGTTAATATTAGAATATAATTACTTATATAAGAATAAAATGAATGGAGTTTGGATTAATATACCTTTTTTTTTTTAAGGGAGTATGTCAGCAGTTTTGGCCATGCTGAACTGCTGACAGCTCTAGATAGATGCTGGGGAGGGCAGGATAAACATACCCCTTTGTGGAGCTTTTATCAACAAGAGCAGTCTGGATATGAGTCTTCATTCTGTCAGATTGTGCTCTTGCAAGTGCCATGGGGCAGGTCTTCATTGTGAATTGCTCTTTTCCTGCATTGAGCTACTCCTCTCTGTTCTGATTGGTATATATAGTGTACTGGTCTCCTGGTTGGATGCCACAGCTGTCACTCAGAGCAGAAAGGAGGGCCCATGAAGTAACTCAAGCAGACAGAAATCAGGGGGCAGTCCACAGCGATGCCCCACCCCCAGGATACTTGCAAAGGCAGAATAAAACTTCATATTATCACTACTCCTGATGAGAAAAGCTCCACAATAGGTATGTTTGTATTACAGCATAGCATGATCAAAAGTGCTGACAGACTCCCTTTAAAAATTACTGACTTAGGAAATGTATCATACTGTCTTCAGAAAGAAGTTAGAATTGTGGTAGGCGCTAACAATTGGCCAGACTTTGTTCTATGTCTCTATATGATAAATACTCAATGTACTTACATGGGATTCATTTCGAATAAAGTTTCTGAGATCTCCATGCTTCATGAATGGCAACACTACCAATGGAGATCCCTCTGTGGGAAGACAAATGCCCAGCAAAGACAAAACATTTGGATGGCTGAAATCTTTCATGATTATGCCTTCTTTGAGAAACTGTGAGACTTCTTCAATATCTGTAATACCTTAAAGATTCAATAAAGACATAACTTAGCATTGTAGTCTAACCCCTTTAATGTTACAAATAATTTTAGTAATAGATTTACAGAAAACCCGTTCAGTGTTTTATTTTCATATGTTGAGCAATCACAAAAAGGGAATTAACTTCAAAGTAATTATAATTGATTATGTAAACAGGAAAAACTATTGTGAAATCTTCATTACTATGTAATAATTAGCCTCAAATCATTACAGGTAGAAGTTCATTTTCAATGTTAGATGTGGATTGTATGAGTGTTTAAAAAAAAGCAATAAATGTAGGTGATAACTGTATCCAGTTATTGAATTCGGTCTTTGCTCTGTGCTATTGTTTTTAGATTATAATTTTTTTTATTAGGCCATATGGATGTCACAGAAAGGTTTCCGCACGGGTGGACCTCCACGTATTTCATGGTTGGCCCTTTGTTTCATTTTCCTGCCGGGGAATCCAGGAGCTGGACTTCTGGTGATCATTAGCCTTAAAGGGGTTGTCCGGGTTCAGAGCTGAACCCAGACATATCCTCTTCTTCAACCAGGCAGCCCCTCTGAGATGAGCATCGGAAAATATTATTAGCTTTCATTAGCTTTTTCATTAGATCCGATGATGTACCGGGTCTCTGCTCCATATCTTTTTCCACATGATGCAATCTTCCTAGACTAGGGTCTGGTGAAATACATTTTTCACCAGCCTAGCACATGGACCTAATACTAGGCTGGGTTACCCTACAAAATGCAGCTTCATGTCCTGTATGTTTCTGTAATATTCGGACCAAGTCATTTGGGTCTTCAGTGTTAATAGATATTACAACCACTGTAAATATGAGAGGGGCTGGATATTTTTTGGGGGGAATTTAAGTATTGCACCTTTTGGCGCCATATTTGCATTAAAACGACCCCTTACTCTGCTTTATTACTGTTGTATTATTTTGGTGTGCTGTTACCAGTGCCATGGGAGAAATTTCTCCCCTCTAAAGTGTAGTTTCTTTTCTATTACAGATTCTATTTAATTCGGCAAACTGGTCACTAACAAAGAATATATCAGAGAATAATCAAGGTAATAAGCACGTGTGATTAGTATATGTAAAAAATAATTCACACTGTTTTTGTAGATATTTTACTATAATGATAGTACTTAGAGAAGACAAGCATATGTTCTCTGTTATACTTACGGTTTAGAGATTTCACGGCACAATGTAATTTCTTCCCATCAGTGTCTAAAAGCGTACCATGATACACACATCCAAAATGTCCTAAAATAAATCAAAATCTAGTTATGTTTGTTTCCCAACATGCCCAGTATAATTTTTTTTCATATTTTCAGATTATATCATGATATTATTTAGTATTTTAAATATAATGCACAATTCTTACCTCTTCCTATTACTTTATTAAAGTGCACTAGGAGGCGGTCCACACCAATAACCATGTGCTCTATTTCTTTCACAAGGTCTGCACTTAGAAGACTTAAATCAATATGGACATATGTCTGTAACAATGGACTGGCAATGTCTGAATCTCCGCTTGACAATATAGGGGAGAGGTCTCTGTGAGGATACTGAGGTACTCGGCATGATCCACCATGAGATGAGTTTGGAAACTGATCTATGTTGTGTAGAAGACAAAAGAAAACTTTAAAATGAAGACATCCAGGTTTTGACAAACACACATTCAAGTAAATGCTTAGGATATAAACGTGGTGATGAACATGTGAGCATTTTGAAAACCTTAAAAAAGAATTGTATTCTGTTGTACTATACAAAAGATTAAATAGGTCGTTGGTCCCCTATAGAGTGCAGCATGGTGGCTGGTAAAGGACTGGAGGGGTTGTATATCCCCTGGGTGAGGTAAAATAATTCAAGAAAGTTAGTTTCAGTGTAGTTTGCTGAGGCATTTTTCTTTAAATTGTTTTATGCGCCTGGATTTTTATGGATTGATGGGTAGGTTGATAGAGGGACTTGCCATTCTTGCTCCACTCCAGTACAACTATTTCCCCTAGCCCAAGGTAAACCTAGGTGTAGCTACTGGGATCATTACTGGGGAATAAATACAGGGCTGAAATGCTCATTCAGTTTCAGAAGCCTTTAAGCTGCATGACCTGTTGACTGTGTAAAGCCTGATCTCCCATGTTTTGCTGAGTGTTTTAGGCGAGAAAACCTAGGTTTAGTTAGAGCCCAGACAGGCAAGGTATAGTTGTCATGTTATGTGTCCTTTTACCGTGGAAGTCATAGCCACTGCTTTTTTTAGAAATAAAATATATATTATATAGACTTTTAACTGTTAAAGCCTGTGACGTGTCATTGCCAACTCCACCCCAAGTAACGGATTCGTGATGAGTTGCTATTATGCTTCTTCACCCAAAGTGTGTACATAATATTTGAGGTGGCCATACTACGAGAGACATCTCACAGTCATGTTTCAGTCTGGTCTGATTGTATTATCACAATTCTTGTGAGATTTAGGTTAGCTATAGAGATTAAATTTCAGTTGTTTGACAGATGTATGACCAGTCGGTTATTTAACCATGTTTTTGGCCCATTGCTATAGGAATATGTGCAACTGGATTCAGCAGGGAAAAGAAAAAAGAATATATGCATTTTATAACAGGTACATGTAAGTGACTGATTGTACCGTGAGGTTCAGGCTATGATTAGTCACTGGGTAAGAACATCCAAAACTACAGATCAACACTAGTGAAAAGTTTCAAGGTGAACATAGTACACAGTATATTAGACTATATGAGACCAAACACTGAAAGAATATATCAAATACTGAGCTATTTGTTATTAGGAATTCTCAAGACTGTATATGAAAATATAGAAAATGTATTTTATGATATGAGTAAAAGAAAGGTAAGACATGCTTTATACATAAGCTATAATATTATTCATAGTGTCATAGTAGAAGATCACAATTTACATATTTTATGTAAGAGAACTGCATGATACATTTGAAATTATGTGCGTTCAGCTTTAAGATTAAGGTTCAGTAACTATGAAACCAAGGAAATGCCAGGAGGTGATTCATATCCTGCAGTCTTAGGAATGAGAGTTTCACTAGAAATCTTCATCTTATCAGGAATGCAGAGAAGCAGATAGGACAGAAAGAAATGTATTGTTGGCTATCCGATCATCAGATGAACTGAACTAGACAATCTAATATGAGAGTCGGAACAAACCCTTCTACTGCACAGAAAACTCTGGTTTCAGAGGATTAAACTATTATTTACAACCAAAACCCAGCCTGAGAAAAATATGGGGTCTTAAAATTACAATTCAATATGTAATATCATGGTATTATTTATTATTTAAGGATCCTGTCATCTAAAGGTGCTAGGGAGAGAAAACATACCCATGTAATCTACACCAAGCATCCCTGAGAAAATGAACTTTTATGTGCTCACATACCACATGCAAACGAGAGTTTATGGGGGTTAAAACTGATGAAAGGCTCTCTTTAGAACAAACAGTATTCCATTGTAAATGTGTATTACATGTGACCACCTACTGCACTGAATGTACATTCTCAGGATGATCTATCTATCTATCTATCTATCTATCTATCTATCTATCCATCATCATAATTAGAATCCAAGCAGCACTGCAGATCATCCAATGGACAGAGGACCAGCAGCTGAAGATGTAACTAGTTATCTACAATATGAAAAACAAAATACTGCAGCACTTCCAAAGATAGCGATAAAATAGTGTCCTTTATTCATCCAAGGAGTGACGTTTCAGTCCTCTTACTGGGCATGACCGTAGTGCTCATTTTGCAGCTGTTTTAACATACAGACAAAAAGAAAGGTATTGTTTTATCAGCATGATCAACTCTACCCGGCAGAAGGCCTGGTTTAATAGGGTTGATCATGCTGACAGAGGCTCTTTAACGGAAACATCACATTTTCAGGTGCCCATACATCTTCAATAACAGTCGGCCAAACACTCGCTCGGCTCCCCATACATTTATATGTTCAGTTTGGCTGAGCATGTATATGCTTTCAATGGAGAGAAAGGAAAAACCCACTGACAGACACCTTAAATTCAAAGTGTTCGATCCTTCTGTCTCCTTACATCATATGTTGGGCAGAGTTGGGAGCTCCCCATAGACATAAGGCTGTTGACTGTTTCCAACAAAAACTGTGGGTTGACCAATAATAAAATATGATACTATAATGTGCTTTTACATGTAGGTCTAGTTGTGGCAGCATGGTATATTGTATTGTTGGGAAATGTTTCAGTATAAACCCTCTTTCACATCTGCGTTGTGCTCTTTTTTCACTATATTCAATAGTAGCCAGCAGGAGTCGTGGTAATCTCCGGCCATGCTGGATCCAGTGAGCTCCGGCAGGCTGTCCTCTGCCAGAACAGCCTGGCGGAGAGCTAACGCTAGTGTGAAACTAGCCTAATTTATTCATTTAAATCTCTGCTCGTTCTGTGCTAAGTAGTCAGTTGACGGTCCTACTCATTCATTGCCAGCTATCTTTCTATGCACAATCATACAACTCACTGATTAGGACTGCCCACTGGACTCCTAAGCATAGAAAGAGCAGAGATCTAAATGAGTAAATGCAAATTTTACTGAATCAGCTCCTCCTGCTGTATACCAAGTGTATACAGCCAGGGTACCATTATTATTTGGCGGAAGTCTTGTAAAGGAAGAGTAGAGGAAGGTAACTTAATGAGCTTATGAAAATCATTGCTGGTATGAGAACATGTACACGTATATCAGTCCGGGAACAATAATTAAATTTTGAACATACCTTGATTGGTGCTAACTCTTGTGTAAAATATGAACAGGGGAGTGTGTGTTGCAATCTACTATACTATCCATAATACAGTATGAATCACGAAGAACAAATATGATTCACACAAGAGTCATCCACTTGAAACCTGGCAAGGCAGAACATTAGAGAGTTGTCTTACCTTTGTAATGAGTGATAACTATAATCGCTTTTAGTGGCTACGTGTGTAAATACGAACATCAGAGCATCTATTTCTTCTCTTGCTGAGACCTCACCCATCTAGTCAATACCTCTATATTATGGCCACTTGTCTTAAAGAGACACCAACATCAGAAAGGTTTGTATCACATTAACAGCCTATATAGAACTATTCTATGTAAGTTTTTATATAGAAAAAGGGGTGAATGGTTTTCTGGATCTCATTTCATGTAGTCAGCTTCCTGTCCTGGCTCTTTCCCTTAAGGTTGTATTACACTGCACAATGTTCAAGCAGTGCAAGCGCCGATGGATGATAACAAACACGTCCATCTCACTCATTTGCCCTCGTTTGCCCCAGCCTGATTACACAGGTCAATGTAAACTGAATGTGTAAGGAAGGATCGCTATCATTCAGTTCTGTTGATTATCGGCTGGAGATCCCTGATTACACAGGAAAATGTGCTGACGATAATTGGGCATCTTTCATCCTGATGAGAGATGCCCATCAGCCAACAAACCCATCTGCTGATTGGGTGCATGATTATACGGGCTAATTATTCCTAATGAACACCTCCCACTAACTGGCCTAAAAATTATGAGGTTTAATAGGGCCCTAACTCTTTTGTTTGGAACTTTAGCACAGTAAACAACCACACTTGACTTGTTAACTTCTTAGACCATTCACGGCAGCGAGAGCGGGAAGGGAATGATTGACTCAACTACAGCATCACACATTGCACTGATAGGTGCAGTGCTTTTCTATATGCCTCTCTATCTCGGCCTATCCACAGAAAAATAGAGCTATCATACTGTCATCCAAAGTTCTACATCTACTATTATACTGGCAGATAACAGCTTTCCTGTGCAGCAGCAGTGCAATATCAGTAGGATCTCTGTTAATATCGGAGTTTTATCTCTTTGTGCTGACTGCTAGAGAATGAAACTATTTTATATTTAATTTTTAATGGTATAGTACTGCTAAAATGAAAAAGAAAAATTCTTAGGAATTTTTTCTATGAATATTGAGTTAAAAAAAGAAAAAACTCTTTCTGACAGAAGTGCCCCTTTAAAGAAGCATTGCTGCCTTCTTACCCAACTAGCTCACTGATAGAGACTGATGGTAGGAAGGAAAGCTCAGTGTGGGTTGGTTTAAATATTACATTTAGACACAATTATTACATTTCGCATTTGGATATTCAGAACCGGTTTCTATATATCCTATGCACTGTACCACTACAGTTTCCTTGGCTGACATGGTCTTTAGATTTATCATTCATGTCCACGTATGGCGCAAACATATATATCATTTGGAATCCATACATGTAAAGGTAACATAGTAACATAGTATATAAGACCGAAAAAAGACATTTGTCCATCCAGTTCGGCCTGTTTTCTACAAGTTGATCCAGAGGAAGGTAAAAAACCCCTGTGAGGCAAAAAAAAAATTCCTTCCCGACTCCAATCAGGCAATCAGAATAACTCCCTGGATCAACGACCCCTCTCTAGTAGCTGTAGCCTGTAATATTATTACACTTCAGAAATAAATCCAGGCCCCTCTTGAATTCCTTTATTGTACTCACCATCACCACCTCCTCAGGCAGAGAGTTCCATAGTCTCACTGCTCTAAGGTAACAGATAAACCTGAGCTAATATATTGGGTGATTAAGTGGTTTGGCAGGTGCCATAGACATCATATTTTTGGTGACAATTTTCATAAGTTCAGCACACAAGAAATGTTTATTCCTCCTGTAAGAGAATCCTGCCAAGCACATTGTCTGAATTCCGTCCCTTGGAGGTTCGAGGCCCCAGAAGTATCAGGCTATTAGTATCTACTTACAAAAAGTCCTGACAGGGAACACAGCAGTTCTGCAGAACAAGTCAGATTAATGAATGATCATGTGAACTATGGCAAAGAATAAAGACTCGTACCTTCCGGAAATGTAGAGCGGTAGTCCACAGATTCACTGGATACCATTTCGGTTGTAGGACTTACACTCCTTGCACTCACAAGTCTATCCAGATGAGGTGTATGTACTCTGCCATCAAATAGGACCCGTTCACTGCCTATATCTGTAATAAAATATAGTTAGGAATATGAAAGTAGCTCCTTATAAAGAATCCAAAGTCACCGAAGAACAAAAGTTTTACCTTTGAGCTGCTTTCTCTTCCTTACACATTTGAAAATCACGAGTGCGATTGAAACCAGTACGCCACAGGACAGAACCCCAGTGATGATTCCCGTGTAGTTGTAGTTTGGTTGGACTTTCACCTTGCCAATGACAATGGAGGAGGATTCCTGCAGGAGCTGATATTAAGACAACAATTAAAAAGTCATACAGGGTATAGGAAATCATACAGTCATACACGTTTGGAGTTTTAAATGTATCTCTGCTTAAAAAAAGTTTTAAGGGGGTCTTTTTGACAGTCAGAAAACAAAACTGCTGTTGACAGTGGTCCCGTGATGTTCCATCATTATGGACTATATATCATTGCGTCTGCAGGGGCTATGAAGACTACTGGCAGAAGTTTATTATTTATCTGGAGGTACTCAATGGGGTTGTCCTATGAAAAATATTCAGCAGTTTTCAAACTAGCACCTTAATACTTTTGTAATTGCATGTAATTAAAAATTTAGCATAGCCACTGAGTTATTCAATAAAATGTATCTGTATTGCGCCACCTGCTGTTTGTTCTTTTACTTATTTCTCTGTCCACCTTGCTTAGGTGGATGCACATGCTCAGTTCCATCCTTCAACTGCCTCCTCAGCTGTGCAAGGAAGAGAGCTGCAGCAGAAAGAACATGCCCCCTGAGCTGTAACAGAAAGAACGTGCTCCTGAGCTGCCAGCTTGACATAAATCCAGCAGAGCAATTGGAGCTGGTTCTAGCTTTGTTAGAAAGAGATTCTGATTTACTGTATGACATATTATTTTAATCTTTTACATTAATGATGGGATAAGCCCTTCAATGAAGTTTCATATTGACAGAAACTCCTTTACTCTATAACTTTTTCTGTCCTCGTGTTCACATACTGTATCATTATTGACCAGGCTTTTATGAAGCACCATCTTCTACTAAGTTAGCTGATGGGCCTTTAACCTGTTCCAAACTGTCTTATACATGTATACGTCAGCGGGCCCCATAGCCACCAGATGCCTGCTGTTTAATAATGTATGCGATCACACATCCAACCCCTCAGAATTGGTGGTCGGGTCAAAAACGTGCACCAGCCACCCCTAGCGAGGATCAGGAGAGTTGGATGGTGTGTGTGGCAGCCTCGGTCCTCCTGAATGATCTGAGGCAGCCGCACATTACCTCCTAAGGAGCCCCGTCTCTAGCAAGGCTCCATAGGAACACAGTGACATCCTTATAGACTCCAGTGCTAATGCATTGGGGTCTATGAGAGAAGCAATCTAACCATTGCTTGTTCACATTCCCTTAGGGGAACTATTAAAAAGTGTAAAAAAAAGAAAAAAATATTTTTAAAAATATTTACAAATCAAAAATATATAAAAATGTAAATCATCCCCCTTTTCCCAAAATTGAAATAAAAATACATAAAAAAAAATAAACATCATGGTCATATCTATCCCATAGGGAAAATGGCTGATTCGCTGATTTAAGGTCACTTTGCCTCCCACAAAAAATGGAATAAAAAGTGATAAAAAAATCATACACACTCGAAAATATCAATGAAAAGTACAGATCACCCTGCAAAAAAACGAGTCCTCACACAGCTCCATACACATAAAAATAAAAAAGTTATGGGGGTAAGAATATGGTGATGCAAAGAAAAAAATATTTTTTTCTAAAGTTTTTTTTCCCCCCGAATTAAAACTCAAGAAAAACTATACATATATGGTATCGTTGTGATCGTACTGACCCATAGAATGAAAACAACTTGTCACTTTTACAGCATATTAAACGCTGTAAAAGCAAAACCCATAAAACTGTGGCACAATTGTGTTTTTTTAAAATATTTCCACCACATTTAGAATTTTTCCCACTACATTTTAGGCAACCGTAAATGGTGCCATTAGAAAGTACAACGTGTCCCACAAAAACAAGCCCTCATACTTTTATGTGAATGGAAAAATTAAAAAGTTATGGCTTTGGGAAGGCTGGGATTAAAAAACGAAAATTAAAAAAATAGAAAAAGGCCTTTCATGATTTACCTGTGTAATCCTATTTAACACACTTTGTTAAACAACAATGGCATGTCATTTCCTTAATGAAAACCTGAGTTATAGGTTGTGTATCTTCCCTACATTTTGATCATCCTGAGTAAGCAGTGGGGGAGGTTGGAGGGGGTCAGGAGCGCACCTGCCTTGTTCGGCCTCTTCAGATAATTACAGCTGAGCTCCACACACGCTACAAGTGGTAGACGTTTATAATTCACAGCAGACGTGCGGCTTAATTATTCATGATGTACATAAAAAGACATTCTCAATTCAATCAACAGTAGCCAAACATATGGACCGAACAAACACTGTAGTGCAGAACGATTATGAGGAGAAAACGCGCTGACCTTCAGTAATAATGTATAAGCAGATGTATGCAGACAACTGAAGTTTTCATTTAGACAAAGCCCACAGACAAACAGGAACAGATCATACCTCTATTTTCAGCTCACTGTTGCTTTTCATCAAGTCACTGGAAACAGCACAAGAGACAAAATCTGATTTGGATTGAATAATTTCACAGCTCTTGTTACCAACTTTCAGCACTTCTCCTCTTACAGCATCAGAATCAATATTATCTCCCTAAAACCAACACAATCAGCATCAGTTATGGAAAGAAAGAATAAAACATACATAAAACGACCAATTATTGGTTTCAATAAAGAACCCATATAATATGGTTATCTAATCTGATTAAAGGGAATCTGTCACCAGAATATTCACTCTTAAACCAGGCACAATGCCTTGCAGGGCTACGCTGAATGTAATGATAGCTTTCACTTAATGGTCTGTTACTTCATTCTGGAGAAAAAGGTACTTTTAATTCATATGCAAATGAGCAGTTAAGTGCACTGAGGGTGGGCCCAAGCCATTCTTGCTCTCCCCGCCTCCTCTGGCAGCCCCTCCCTCTCCTTCTTGACTGACAGACTGACAGGGTCAGGTTCTTGCATAGTCACCTTGCCTGGCCCTGTCAATCAAGAAGGGGGAGGGGGAGGGGAGCTGGCAGAGAAAGCAGGAGGAAAAAAAGTGCACATAGTGGCTTGGGCCTGCTTTTGGTGCACTTTGCAGGTACAATATGCAGCTGAACAGGAAGACGAAGGAGAATATCCAGTGGGAACTTCACCAGAAGACTCCACAGTCTCTTCATTCCACAGGTTGACCTGACCTGGCCCAAAGAACCCCTTCGAACTTTTGAGTTTGATTTAAACATATAATACATCAGCACCATCAAACGTGCAACTTACAACCATGAGGGGGCCTAGCTATAAGCAGTACTGAGGTACTTATTGAACCTCGGTCATGGTGTCTAGAGGAACCAAAAGTCTTTTTGCCACCAGTAATATAAATGGTATATGATAAGTTAGGGACCCTGTTATATAGTTAGCACTGGACCCAGGAGATTCAAGTTAGGCTAAGCTCACACTTCAGTCATTTGGTCAGTTATTTATATCAGTGATTGTGACCAAAACCACCAGTGAAGCCTACTCACAGATCAAGTGTAATGATTTGATTTGCACCTATTCAGTGTTTTTGACCTGTTTTTGCTCTCAATAATTAATGGAAATAACTGACCAAATATTAGATATATTAGACACCCCAAGGCAGACATATTAGACACCCCAAGGCAGCAGATGATTTTCGGCACTCGTCAGCGTTGTCCTCTGTGGCATGGGAAGGAGCGATCACTATGCTATCACTTGTCCCCATGCAGGGTAGCAGTGTGCCAGCAGCAGATTGCTATTACACAGCACGATCTACCGCCAGCACCATTGTGATTTTTAAGGATGTTTACAAATCACAATGGCCCGATGAACGACTGTTTGCTTGTTCATCAGGCATTTGGAGGCAGTATTAGACTGCCAGATGATCTGGCAGTCTAGCCCATCCTTTACACCTTGATAAAGGGAATCTCCCTGGTAAATCTGCTCTTCTAAAACTTTTGGTTTGTATTTCTTTTTCCCATATATTATGCCACATCTTCCTGACTGCATCCTGAATGCTGCCCACTTGATCTCTACACAACATTGAAAATTGTGACCGGGGGTGAATATTTATGTTGGAGCATAATTCTGTAAATATCAGTGGATTTTAAGGAAATCTGGTAAAAAGGCATGGTGGTAATACATAGTAATACAATGTATATTGCAACACACATAAATAAGATAGATTACATTATATCAGATTGGCTGTAAATCTTACCTTAATTTCCAGGATGTTCCCCATTGAAATCACCAAAGTTTTTTCAAATGTTTTAAACACAGGATTTTTTACATAAATGAATTCAAAAGCAGAAGATATGGCTCCGTCGAAAACAAAAAACACTTGGGTTACAATTGGTGGCGCCAGATTTAGCCCTTTCAGGGAAGGGGTTGAAGCGCAGATTATCTCAGAAGAGGATTTATGCACACACGTCTAGAAAAAAATGTAGGAAAAAGTTAAGATAAGATATGGATTTTACAATACACATATATAAGAACTCCTTTGGATAACCCCTTTTTGATTGTTACACTAAGGAGGGTGGGTCACACATAGTGGCACCCCTTCCTTAGTGTGAGAAGTCTAGGCACATCATGATCAAGGGTTTTTCTTGAAAAAATGATATCACGTAACATTTTTTTTAAAATTAAAAGCAAATAATGAAACATGTTGTTTCTAATCTGGTTTTATTTAGTGACTGTAATTTTTTAAAATTATTTTTCTTTTCTGAATGATTATAGGGGCATTGACAGCCAATAGACAAGCAATGATTCATTGACTTCTATAGAAACATTTTTCAGCCATTCTCTGTGTCCTGTTTAGAGGTCATTATGCAGGGAGCAGGAGAAGATAAACTATAAGGCCCCTTTCACATCAGCGTTTTTGCTTTCCGTCCTAGAGTTCCGTCCTCGGGGCTCTAGGATGGAAAGATGCTGATCAGGATTATCCCAATGCATTCTGAATGGAAAGAAATCCGTTCAGGATGCATCAGGATGTCTTCCGTTCAGTATGTGAACGTTTTTTGGACGTTGACAAAACCTCAGCATGCTGCAGATTTGTCTTTGTCCAAAAATCCGGAAGACATGCCATAACGCCGGATCCGGAATTAATGCCCATTGAAGTGCATTAATCCTGATCCGGAGTTAAGCTAAACGTCGTTTCGGCGCATCGCCGGATTTGACGTTTAGCTCTGCGCATGCGCAGCAGCAGTCCTGATCGGGGCCCCAGTGTAAGCTGGGGGTCCGATCGGTTACCATGGCAGCCAGGACGCTACAGGTCCGGGCAGCGCATTGATCTATGCACCGCGGGGACCTGTGACATCATGAAGGAGCGCCCGGCGGCCGCAGCGCAGGTAAGTACACTACCATGGCAGCCAGGACTTTACTAGCGTCCCGGCTGCCATGGTAACCTGGAAGCATTTCGAAGACTGATCAGGATCCTGATCAGTCTTCAAATGCTTTCAGGCGACTTGCGTTCTGACGAATCCGGCGGGACGGAAGTGCCCACCGGATCCTCAGAACGCAAGTGTGAAAGAGGCCTAACCTAATCTATTGTGAATTGTGGATCCTGTGCTATCTAGATATAGGTGTTTACCTGTCATTGAAATCCTGCCTGTAATGACAATGAGATAATATCGTGAAGTGATCCTTACAGAACAGAAATTGCAACCCTATTATTAGGCCTAATGGTCAGAGTAAAAATTGCATACATTTAGGATTTTTTTTAAATATAGATAGGGACATGGAAAATTAAAAACAAACCCAAAATTCTTGAAATTCTGACAACATACATGCATTCCCATTAAATACTTATTAGTGTTAATTCCCATGGAAACATATAATAAGAACGTGTCCATTGGTTTTCTAACACACACATTGTACAGTGATGCTGCCAGCAGTAACCCATCGTAGGATAGCGCCTAATTGTATTGCTGACGTCTTCCCTAACCACAAAAGGGTCATAAATCCCAATAAATCACACTGTTAACCTTTGCAAAGAAAGACAAAGATTCTCCCTAGCAGATGAGAGGCTTTTATAACTAGGTGTGATGACTTTATTAGCGTCATAGTTCACTTCACAGTGATTGCAGACTTAGCAGCGGCTTATTCTCAGCATACCCCTTGCTGTGTCTGAAATCATACAGTTAATGCATAACTAATCACTCAACCACACACAGAGCAAAAACAATTAACTGCCATGCAGTGACATCCTGCTGTTAGAACAGCACAACATTTCAGCTTTTCTTTCCTTTGTGGATTATTTTCAGGACTTGTTGCAACCCTATATCCATGCATACAGTATATACATTTTCAGATGTTTCCCAATTCAGTATGTACCTTTTTTTTATGGATGCTTTAACTTATATTCAATATTGTTGGCTTAAATGGATTTTCATGAACATCTTAGGTAACCATGTAATGTTGGAATGGAAATGGAGTTATAGGCTCCATTCATGGTTGTAAATAATTAGCAGCAAACTCTATTTCTTAAATATATTATATATATATCAACAGAGTAGGACCTTTGGACATTACTGTTGGTCATTTTTTTACCATTTGACAACCCCCTTATGATTTTTCCATTCTGCGGAACCCCTACATGATCGGTTTGGATGTAAATTGTATACCGTTTACCACTCCAGCTGTGGAACCATGCTATGGATCCAGGCATCTAACCAATTTCGTTATACAGGGCTAATATGAAATCAGTTCACTTTCAACTTGTGTTGCCAAAATGAATCACATGTATACCACAATGTAATGTAAAGCTCTGGTTCACACTTTGTAAACTGCCAATAAAAGCTGCAAGCAGCTGCCAACAAGAAGGTGGCTTTTCATCATACAAGGTTTCAAAGGAAGACTTAGTCATAGACATGAGGTCTGCACACATTACCACAGGTCTCTAAAGGAAGTGCGGCGTGGGAGGAGTATTTCTTTGAAATGACTTAGAACCTCTAACCAAATCAAGGTATGTTTAAAGCTTTGACATGACAGGTAAATGGTAGATCATTTTTACCCTTTGCTCTATTTTTACCTGACTGAAGTTTTAATAGAAACAGTGGAAACCTATAAAATAAAAAGGGAAGAACTTGGAATAAAAAACACATCTATGGCTAGGTTTACATGGCTGCATGCAGGGGTATTTTATCTTGATTAATGGGATCCATTGGTCAGCTTTGGTGTTAGGCATATGCCGGACCAGGCAATTTTCTACTCTCAGGAAAGGGGGGGGAGGGGGAGTTGCAAAGAGGGGCTTTTACTTGTTTTGCAAAGGCACTACATTTAGGAAGGTGGTTGCCCCAACCCCTTTAAGCCTATTTTCACATTTGCGGCACAGAATTCTGGCAGGCTGTTCCAGAAGAGAACAGCCTGCTGGAGTCCCGCCAGATGTTACACCAGAATGTCTTCTGGCCCCATTAACTAAAACTATTAACTATGATGGAGTTTGGTGGATATCTGGCCACTACCTGCAAATATGCTGGGATTTGGTCTGAAAAAAAAAAGTGCGTTACATGCAAAGTTTTTTGTCCGACCAATACCTAGAATCTATGCCGGCACATCCTGCAGGAAGGCTGTGCCATAAATGTGAAAGAAGCCTAATAAATTCACGGCACATACTCTGTGTATCAAATTTTGAAAGCAAAAAATATTTGATAATTCACCAGCAGTACATTGTCAGCACATCACAGTTATTGATGAGTGTTAAGTAACAATAACGCACAATAATTTCCTGTCTCAAGGAATAGTTATATCAGCCTCATGAAATATGATGACACTAGACATTGTGGAACTTTATCAATTGCCAGTATCAACTTCACATAATTCAAATATTTAAAGACGTGGCAGTGATATTCCTACTGCTTCCTAATTCTTATTCTACTCAAGGCCATGGTAATTCTCAAGTTGCTGTTCTAATATTCATTAAATGTGAAATAATTTAAAAGGCAAACAGTTCTATGAAGGATGCCATTTATATTTGTAGTCAAAGACATTATGAAAAATGGATGAAGCTAATTAATAGATTGTGCTCGTATATATAAGTACAGCTTTGCCTGTTGTCATTTTCCAGTTTATTTCCTTGCAGGACTCTTTGGGCTCAAGTCCTTGTAGGACGAGGCCTGGTCTCCTTGTGATCATAGTTTGTGAATATTTGGTTTGCTGTTGTGTTTCAAGAAACTAGTAGTAAAAGAATAAAGTACCGCACAGCGCTTTTATCGCTGGTGCTCGCAAAAAACTTTTTAGTCGTAATCCGTAATAGAAAAAATTGCTGCACACAGCTGGTTAAATTTGGCATTAATTAGTAAGGTTTATTATTTACAAGTTTGTTGCATATATGATCCAGTAAATGCCCACATTTCAGAGTCACATATATAAGTACCGAACGTTTCAGCCTATATAGGCCTTCCTCAGCGGTATATTATCTGGTAGTGATGGAGGGCTGGTGCGCTAATTTATTTGGACACTGTAATATAATCAATATTTTGGTGGGCTTGGGACATCTAAGACTTTGTTGACATATTACTCTGGGACCAGCACCTATCTGTAGAACGGGGCCCCCAAAATGAACAAGGACGCACCATGCATGAACAGCCACCTCTCTATTTAACTCTGTGGCTTGGCTATTTTTTGGAACTCCCATAGAAGTGATTGGAGGGTGGTCTGCACCTCTCTGACATTGGTGGCATATCCTAGCGATCTCTCAGATGAGACAACCCCTTTAAAGAACTTTTAAATCAAAGTCTCTTGCTTAAAGAAAGATCATTTTCTTATAGTTAGTGCTCTTCATACCCTAGGCTGACACCAAGCCCTTTCTTCTTAGAAGAGGGTCACATGTTCGTTGAACTGTGACGGGCTCGTATATTCTGTAATCTTTCCTCTTTATTGTATTATTGGTGAATTCATTGCTCCAGTTATCAACTGAAGAGTAGTGATGTCCTTTAAATTAATAATGGTGGTAAATGTAAGTCTCTTTGAGGCTGTTCCATAGAAGGGTTTACGAGTGCAGACCACACATTTTACCAGGCAGGTCAGTGGCGAAGATGCTCTTATGGAATGATAAAATCTAATAATGCTCTTTAGAAGTGATGCAATATGACTGATTGGTAGGGGCAGGAAAATCTCATTTGCGATGACCTTGCTGTTATGTGATTTGACATGACATTTTAAGCTCCAAATTGGTTTTAGCAATTGAAGAATACGATGGTTTTAGTTTTCAAGAAATATTGGATTGCAGAACAATGAGGAAATGCTGTAATTTAATCTACTGGCTACTCAATTATAATATTGCCCACAAAGCAGCACCTTTGGTTATGATTGAATTAAGTGTCTTTTAATGGGAAAAACTGAATTTCCCCTCTGCTGTGTGTTTGTCTTATAGGAGAAAACTGAAAATTATCTGTTTGTCAATAGCAAAGACCACAAAAAAAATCCAGAGAGCTACATTCCCATGAATCTCTGGAATTGTAACAGTGCCAAGCTAAACAAAAGGTACTATCCGGCCAAGTCCTGTTCATTTTGTCTTCCACTACCAGTCATATAGGTGATAAATATTGCTATTCATATGTGTGCGACCGCTTCCTGGAGTAGGGCAGGAAGGAACAGAATAGTAGAGATCAAGCCTATGGGTGTGAATGTTATGTAAAGATGTCACAGTAATTATATTTGAATTTATGTCTTATCCACGTAATACTGCTTCTGTATGTCCAACTCGGGATGTGTTCTTAAGCTCCCATAATGTAAAGGATAGACAATCATTAGTGCAAGATCTATGTACAGTCATGTGAAAAAATTAGGACACCCTTTGAAAGCATGTGGTTTTTTGTAACATTTTTAATAAATGGTTATTTCATCTCCGTTTCAACAATACAGAGAGATTAAAGTAATCCAACTAAACAAAGAAAACTGAAGAAAAGTCTTTTCAAGATCTTCTGTAAATGTCATTCTACAAAAATGCCTATTCTAACTGAGGAAAAAGATAGGACACCCTCACATGTATTCCCTCTTAAATTGGCTCAGATCTCACACAGGTATATCACACCAGGTGCACATAATTAGTAGATCGTTACTCTGCATGTTGAATGAGGCTTGCCCTATTTAAACCTCAGACATTTAGTTTGGTGTGCTCCTGACTGTTGAAGTGAGAGTGAGCACCATGGTGAGAGCAAAGAGCTGTCAGAGGACTTCAGAAAAAAGATTGTAGCAGCCTATGAGTCTGGGAAGGGATTTAAAAGATCTCAAAGATTTTGAAATCAGCCATTCCACTGTCCGGAAGATAGTCTACAAGTGGAGGGCTTTCAAAACAACTGCCAACATGCCCAGGACTGGTCGCCCCAGCAAGTTCACCCCAAGAGCAGACCGCAAGATGCTAAAGAGGTCTCCAAAAACCCTAAAGTGTCATCTCGAGAACTACAGCAGGCTCTGGCTACTGTTGATGTAGAAGTACATGCCTCTACAATCAGAAAGAGACTGTACAAGTTTAACTTGCATGGGAGGTGTGCAAGGAGGAAACCTTTGCTTTCAAGAGAGAAACATCGAGGCCAGACTGACATTTGCCAGAGATAAAGTTGACAAAGACCAGGACTTCTGGAATAATGTTCTTTGGACAGATGAGTCCAAAATTGAATTATTTGGACACAACAGCAGAGGACATGTTTGGCGTAAACCAAACACAGCATTCCAGAAAAGAACCTCATACCAACTGTGAAGCATGGAGGTGGAAGTGTCATGGTTTGGGGCTGCTTTGCTGCAGCAGGACCTGGTCAGCTCACCATCATAGAATCCACGATGAATTCTACTGTGTATCAGAAGGTGCTTGAAGAACATGTGAGACCATCAGTTAGAAAATTAAAGCTGAAGCGGAACTGGACCATGCAACATGACAATGACCCAAAACATACTAGTAAATCAACCAAAGATTGGCTGAAAAAGAAGAAATGGAGAGTCCTAGAATGGCCAAGTCAAAGTCCAGATTTGAATCCCATTGAGATGCTGTGGGGTGACTTGAAAAGGGCTGTACGTGCAAGAAACCCCTCAAACATCTCACAGCTGAAAAAGTTCTGCATTGAGGAGTGGGGTAAAATTTCCTCAGACCGATGTCGAAGACTGGTAGATGGCTACAAGAACTGTCTCACTGCAGTTATTTCAGCCAAAGGAGGTAACACTCGCTATTAGGGGCAAGGGTGTCCTATCTTTTTCCTCAGTTAGAATAGGCATTTTTGTAGAATGACATTTACAGAAGATCTTGAAAAGACTTTTCTTCAGTTTTCTTTGTTTAGTCGGATTACTTTAATCTCTCTGTATTGTTGAAACGGAGATGAAATAACCATTTATTAAAAATGTTACAAAAAACCACATGCTTTCAAAGGGTGTCCTAATTTTTTCACATGACTGTATGCTGTAAAACTGATCCAATGCTTAGTCTAGTGTGATTACACTGAAAATAGAAGGAACCATATATCCTTGCAGTGTGTCTTCTGCAAAGACCTTCAGCACTATTACAGGTCAGGAAGCTCGATAAGTAGGGTTACTACCCATCTGTAAATTCACAGACCCAAATTGGAGCTCCTTGGCCCCAATGCAAAATCTGTAACAGGGCCCCCACCTATCATGTATCATTTTCAATATTTTCTTATGTGTAAAAGTAGCCTCGGCTGCCTGCATCCTATGCACCCCTATAGCTACATGCCTGGCTATAGACATATAGATTTATAATTTGTTTTTGGTTTTCAGCTCTATTCATAACAATTATGGCAATTTACGATTGTTTACTTAATTTTTCCGGACAAAAACAAACATATAAATAAAAAGGCAATCCTACCCACAAGTAACCATTTTCAAGGGGTTCTCCAGGATTTACATATTGATGATCTATTAGATCATCAATATGTAAATCCCAAAGAACACCAGGAATGATTTAAAATGACCACAAGAAACCTGTCCTAGAATGAGAACAGGACTGGTTGCTTCCACAGTACGTTTTGTACTGCCCTTTAGCTGCGTCTGAATAAGATGCTCCATTGACACCAGGTGAAGGAGACTTCATAATTTTTTTCTGGTAAGCTATTTACTGTACTCTGTCCTCAACAAAGAAATTGATTTATAGCTTCCAACAGCTATTTGCTACCTTTATATGTAGGAGTTGCTTTATTTGTATTAGATATTCTATAACCTTGATTTTTTCTTTGACAATTTGGAGGCTTCAGATCCAATTTTTGTATAGAGTTAAGGTTTTAAGATACATTGCCTTACAATGGTTGTCTGGGACCCAAATAACATTTTAACACTGTAACTTGAGAGTCCACCATATATTTAATAAAATATTGCAATTATTAATAAACTCAATTCCCTGAATATTTCCCTGAAATATTATAAATCAGGATATATAAAACTTGCTAATTACTTGAAGTCTGTCACTTTTGTTGGCGTCACTGTTATATTAATAACTCTTATAAGGAGGCAAGTTTGACTCATCACTTCCAGAGGTGTGCCATGTAAGTGATTGAAGTTCATGCTGTGTTCAGTTCTCTCATAATGGAAAAATGGTGGGCAGTGCGGCAATACTGAACAGAAAATGTGGTTCCTAAAAGAACAAATAAAAGCCTCACACTATGTCACTGGGATGAGGTGCAGAATCTTGGATGACTGAGATTTTTCCACATTCTGTTTATTTCTGCCTCATGAGAAGTGCTGCTGGTTTTCCCACAATACATTATTTTTAGGCCAGTTAAGCTTCTACCATATTTCTGCTAAGTCTGCTCTTCCTACTACTATACATGGATAATGAAATGCAGGGAGAACACTGATAAAGAAAATGTCTTCCTAAAAATTTAGGGTCAGAGCAAAGTGCATTATAAATTAGCAGTAATAACATAAAAATGTAATAAAAACTGGATTTTTAATTTAAGGAATAATAATTTCTCAAACTTGCCCAAGATGCCAACCTCAAGAGGATCAATACATCTATTTGTCCATCTATCCATCCATCCTTCCATCTGTCCATTCGTCTATCTAAATGTCTATCTATCTATCTATCTATCTATCTATCTCATCTCTATCTATCTATCTATCTATCTATCTATCTATCTATCTATCCCTTTTACATACAGTATATATGTAATTGCTACATGGAGATGTTTGTAGAACTAATTAGTAAAAATACACAGGGTGGTCATAGGGAACAAACTGTTAGTTTCCGATCCCTGCCCACTTGTCAGATGCATTTGCATGCAGCAATTATCTCCTCTATATGGAGATGAAGGATCATTACCGTGATCATTAAGCCCTATACAGATTTGTTGCTTGTTGGAAGCAGATCCTTGTTTACACAGGGTGCTGTGCTGCAGACAATGAATTTTTGTGTCGCATAAATGGTCGTATCACCTGAGAAATGAGTATTCGTTCATTTATCGGGTAATCAGCCGCACAGTTAGACAGAGCAGTTACTGGGGACGAGGGTTCATACGAACATTAATTTCCGCCGTTAGATAGCAGAATCTATATAGTCTTTTTTTTTTTTAATACATCAAGGCTCTTAAAGGCTATATATACCTTTAATGGACATTTTTTTATGACTGCATTTTACTCATTTGCTGCTAAAAATCATTCTGTCCCAAAGGGTAAAATGTTTTTCTAGCTGTGTGCATCCATCCTACTTTCACTTTGTGCCAGTCATCTAATAACCCTTATCTCTCTTACCGGTAAGATAAGGATTGAGTTTTGATCAGTGTTATAAGGTCTGAGCAGAGATAAGGAGCCTCTCACCTCCCTGTCTGACAGAGCAGAGAGAAAATTCAGATCCTGCTAGTAGAGCATCTCAGCTCTATACAGAGAAAATGATTCCATATTTTTTATAAAGACCAATTGAAAAAATCATTTTTAGCTCATAATGTGCACAATGCACTAATACGGCCCCCCCCCTTCCCCCAAAGATGTGCATAGCCTCTAATTCCCTTAGACACATTTTCCTGGTTATGCTCCATTTTTATAACGTTGACCATTAGAAAAAGCGTGTATAAAATATTTTTTTTCAGAGATGCATTTACTCTGCAGTTTACTTGTGACACTTTTTACAGGTTTTTATGAAGTTAATGTCACAGTTCCCCAGGCTGCTGCTGCCTTCATGTGGCAGCATCCAGTTGCCAGGGGAACCAGGGCTGGAGGTGTCCTTTCTGCTGTAGCTCTGTCCTTGTAGCTGTCACAGCGTATAACAGTAGAGACAGCTGGTGGCAGTTAAAGGATGGAACTGAGCATCTGTGTCTACCTGAGCATGGTGGACAGAGAAATAAGGAGAAGAACAAACAGCAGGTTGACAGCAGGTTGTGCGCTATACAGATAGACTTTATTGAATAATTTGGTGGATATACTACATGCAAATACAAAAGTATTCAGATTCTGGTGCTGGTTTGTAAAATGTAGAATGTTTTTGTGGGACTACCCCTTTAAAGACATCTTTACTATTCAGTTCAGCTGTTTCTAAGTTATCGTGGTCTAACAGTAAAAATGACAACCACTACATTGCTCCAAATTGTGGACTGTGACTGTGAACTTTATATTTTCAGATTTATTTCTTTCCCATGTAACTGCTCATATGTCACTGTATTTCTGTCAGCCCAGTAGCTTTACATTATGTATATGAATCAAGATGTTCAGGATAAAAAATGCTGTAGGCTTAGATAAAAAGTGGGTTGCCATGCATGGAATTGTGGGAGAACACCGGGACAAAGTTTATGTATGGTAGAATAAAGGTTTTTGTAGAATAACATTTGAATGCTTACCATATTGTACTGTATGTTCGGTTCGGATAACTGGATTACCATTCGAGGAGAAGCAACTACATTCAGATTTGATCCTTGTGCAATTATCGTGCTTCCGCCACTGTGGACAGCATTAAACATTATGTCACAATACATGTCAGAAATTAGCAGCAATATATAGATAAATACTAGATAAATAGATATATATCAGATAGCCAGATGTAAGATAGATGAAAGAAAGAAAGAAAGAGGGGGAAGGATATTAAACATAATGTCATGACAAGAACTTACCAATTTTATATATATATATATAGAGAGAGAGAGAGAGAGAGAGAGAGAGAGAGAGAGAGAGAAAAGAAAGAAAAAGAGAGAAAAAAGAGAGAAAAAGTATAAGAGAGAGAAATACAGGTAGAGAACAAGAGAGAAAGAATGAGAAAGGAAAAAAAGAAAGAAAGAAAGAATAAGTGGATAGTTCATATATAGACAGAAAAAAACTATTATGTGGGCCAGGGGTCTCAAACACATGGTCCACATGCAGCCCCCGAGTCAGTCTTCTGTGGCCCAGGAGACCTCAAGGATCAAGGCTATTAAATAACGAGCATTTCTATTGTGGAAGCACTCATTAGTACAGGACAGGTGACACAGTAAGTATGGCACTGCTAGTGCCACGCTAGCATTACTCACTCGGCAATCTTCCCCTGGCACCGACCATGTCCTAACAGGGTACAGACGTAGTATTTGTAGTCGAGCCCTATGATCTGATGCTGTGCAACGTTAGAATGCAGTGAAGCGCTGGCACCAGGGCACAGTGCTGCACTTAAGAGCCAAAGTGGTGGCGGTGTACAGAGGGGAGGTATTTTTTTGTCTGCTCTGAGGTCTGCACTTAAAAAACAGAGTAGTTGGGTGGGGGTTACAAGGTCGGCAGTAGTCTAATTTGGAATCTGATCTGGGGTCTGTATAAATTTGGGGTCTGATTCAGGGTGTAGATTGTAAGTTCTTGCGTGCAGGAGACTCTCCTCCTCTGTACTAGTCTGTTAATAGGTTCATGGGACATGGAGCAAGGAACTCTGGGAACAAGGATCAGCCACAATGCCATGCATGCAGCCAATTAGCAGCCAGCCAGCCCTGTGATGTCACAGCCCTATAAATAGCCTCAATAAACTTGGATTCAGCCATTTTCTAGTGTACTAAGTGCAGGGAGACACGTCAGTAGGTGCTAGGGACAGTGGAAAGAAAATAATGTTAAACTTTTATTTTGCTGTATAGAAGTTCAGGGAAAGGATCGGGAGGAATCATTCCACAGTATTGAAGCAGAACAGGGTTCAGTAGGGGAGCTTACAGCCTGGGTAATAGGAACAATCCTATTACACCTTGCCGCACTGGCTGTGGATCTAAATTGCCATTATACAGCTCTGTAATTCCAGCAAACCGTTCTTGTTATTGGGGTGCAAGTGCTTTTTGATGCAGGCATTTACAGGGTTTATTACAAGGAAATATTTATATGTCTGCTGTTCAACGGTGCAGTTATATGTTCTAAAGCCCTTTTTGGTGTGTATTAGTGGCAAAAAAAAATATATTATTTGCCGTTCAGCAGTGCAGTTATAAGTTCTAAAGCATTTTGTGGAGTGTATAAGTGGAAGAAAGTAAGTGCCAATTTGCCGTTCAACGGTGCAGTTATATGTTCTAAATCACTTTTTTTACATGTATTAGTTGAAAAAAAAATAATATTATTTTCTGTTCAGCGGTGCAGTTATATGTTCTAAAGCCCTTTTTGGCGTGTATTAGTGGCACAAAATAAAGTATTTTCCGTTGTGTGGTGACGCGAGAAAAGTATAGCCCTTTTTGGCGTGTATTAGTGGCAAAAATAATACATTTGCCTTTCAGCGGTGCAGTTATATGTTCTACAGCCCTTTTTGGCGTGTATTAGCGGCAAAAAAATATATATTATTTGCCGTTTAGCAGTGCAGTTACGGGTTCTAAAGCCCTTTTTGGCATGTATTATTGGCAAAAAATAAGGGCCTATTTGATGTTCAGCGGTGCAGTTATATGTTCTAAAGCCCTTTTTGGTGTGTATTAGTGGAAAAAAGTAAGGGCCTTTTTGCCGTTCAGTGATGCAGTTATATGTTCTAAAGCCTTTTAGACAGACTTTACAGACTTTTTTGGGGTGTTTTAATTTCCTTTTTATTTATTTAGTTGATCTAACAGTATGTTAGACACAGAAGTGCCAGGCCCTGCACAGGGGAGTGTCAGAGACCTAAATGTTTCTGGCGCATGCACAGGTCGCAGCAGAGTAAGGGGGCGTGGCAGGAGGAGTCGCAGTGAGAGGCCTGAGCTCCCGCTGTCATCTAGCGGACGTGTCTTGACCAGCAACCCAGCGGTTCTTGAATGGTTGACTCGGTCATCCACTTCGTCCCAAGTGACATCAGACACCCTTAGCAAAGAGTTGGTGGGTTTGCCTGACACAAGCCTTAGTTGGCATGGCCCGCGAGCAGGCCCTGTGCCCTCACCTCTCCTAAACCTGCCTCTGTCCTTTTCTGTTCCCTCAGCCAGACAAGTAATATATGCTGTGGGCTCAGCTCCACTATACAGCGAGGACGAGCTACTAGAGGACAGTCAGCAACTACTGGCCAGCCAAGATGTGGAAGAGTCGCTAGCGTGGCCGGGAGTCAGCAGAGTTGCAGCAGTGGTAGGTCGGGAGCCAAACGTGCCCAGGGTAGTCCACCCGCTTCACATGAGCCCAGAAAGTAGTGGTGCAGGGGTTCAAGCAAGCAGCGGAAGTAGCAGTCAATCAGTGCGGAGTGTTGGGAGCAAAATCACCTACTCAGCGGTGTGGCAGTTTTTTGTTAAGCCGCCGGAGGAGGTGAACATGGCCATTTGTAGAATCTGTGGGCAGAAGGTAAAGCGTGGACAGGGTTCTAATGTTGGCACCATGGCCCTGAGTCAACATATGCAGCGTCACCATCAATTGGCCTGAGAGAACCGTGGCTCCGATGTGGTGGTCCAGCCTGCAGCAGCAACTGCTGTATTATCCAGTGGCATGCACACGATTTCAGGCAGTCAAGGCTCCATCACCTCAGTCGTAGGGAACTGTCTGTCCTTCCCATCATCTGCTCGTCCTGATGCTTCTGCTCCTACTCCTTTTTATTCATCAGCAATCGATCAACTAAGGGATTGCCAAGAGACAACATTATGCATGCACTCATTCAATGGCGCAGAAGCTGAATGTGCTCCTGGTCAAGTTGCTGGTGCTGCAGTTCCTCTCTTTCCAAGTGGTGGACTCTGCACCTTTCAGAGAACTGATGGCTTGTGCCGAGCCGAGGTGGAGAGTCCCAAGCCGTCATTTATTTGCCAAAAAGGCAGTACCAGCCCCACACGTATGTAGAACAGAAGGTGGGCCAGTCCTTGAGCCTGTCGGTATCTGCCAAAGTGCACGGCAATGCCGACGTGTGGAGCTATAACTACGTTCAGGGACAATACATGTCCTTTATGGCCCACTAGGTGAATGTGGTTCCTGCACAACCACACCAGACTCTTCGCCAGGTGACACCGCATCTGCCTCCAGGTTCTCACGCCATTGGTCCTGCGACAATGTCTGCCTCTGCCTCCTCATCCTCCACCGTGTCCTCATCCTCTATTGCAGGGACAATTCACAGTCTCTCTCCAGCATACCACATATGCAGAGCACGGCGGTGTCACGCTGTTCTGCACCTCGCTTGTTTGGGCGAATGGAGTCTCACAGGTGAGGAACTGCTCCATGTGATTCATCAAGAAATCGAATGCTGGCTTTCTCCATGACAACTCAAAAGCGGAACCATGGTGACCGACAACGTGAAGAACATTGTATCGGAGCTGCGTCAAGGGGGGCTGAGCCATGCGCCCTGCATGGCACACATGTTCAATCTGGTTGTCAAGCGGTTCCTGAAGTCTTCCACCCATCTGCAAGACATCCTAAAAATGGCCAGGAAACTTTGCATGCACTTCAGCCACTCGTACACCACAAAACACACCCTCCTTGAGCTGCAGCGGCAGAACGGCATCCCCCAACATAGGCTGATATGCGATGTTTCCACCCGTGGGAATTCCACCCTCCATATGTTGGACCGACTATACGAACAGAGAAAGGACATAAATGATTTCTTGATGATCCAAGCCAGTGGCAGCTCATGCGTGATACCTGCCGTTTGCTCAGGCCCTTTGAGGAGGCCACATTATTTGTCATTCGCCAGGACATCTGCGACATCGTCCATCCTCTCGCAGGTCTGACCGTGCAGGCCTTCTGCGCTCACGCTGCACTGTGGGGGTGGGGGTGGGGGGTTTAGGAGAAGTTTCAACTCCATCAGCAGCAATTTGAGTCTAGAGTCGCTGATGAGCAGCTTTCTTCACCCGCCTAGTGAAGAAACTACTCACCAGCAGCAGCAGCTAGACCTGGAGCAGGACCTGAACCAGCAGGTGGTGGCATACTTGGACAGCACCTGTCACTCCACATTGAAGATCCGCTGGACTACTGGGCAGCCAAACTGGATTTGTGGTCGTAACTGGCAGAGTTTGCCCTGGAAAAGCTGTCCTGCCCGGCCTGTAGTGTGGCATTAGAGCAGGTGTTTAGTGCGGCGGGGGACATAGTTACCCCAAGAAAAACTCGCCTGTCCACCCAAAATGTGGAATGACTGACCTTTGTCAAGATGAATCAGGTGTGGATCAGCCAGGATTTCCACCCACCAATGCCTGATGCATTAGACTAGATCATCCATGGCCCCACACCAACACTTTTACAAAAGACATTGGTTTCTTCTGGCTACCTGCGTCAGCTACTATTCTGATGCTGCCACCCGCCTGATGCCACACATCTGATGACAAGTGCTTCTTCTTTCACCCACCATCAGCTGATACTGGTATTGCCACCCACCTCCCCACTCTGTCACTGGGTCACTCTGTGGTCTCCTGATGCTGCCGCCACCTCACCGCTCAGGTCTCCTGATGCTGCTGCTGCCACCTCCACACTGTCATTGTGCCACCCTGTGGCCTCCTCCTGATGATGCTGCCACCTCTAGACTCTGTCACTGTGCCACACTGTGGCCTCCTCTTGATGCTACTGCCACCTCCAGACTCTGTCATTGGGCCACTCTGTGGTCTTCTCCGGATGCTGCTGCTGCCACCACCTCCACACTCTGTCATTGTGCCACTCTGTGGCCTCCTCCTGATACTACTGCCACCTCCAGACTCTGTCATTGTGCCACTCTGTGGCCTCCTCCTGATGCTGCTGCCACCTCTAGACTCTGTCATTGGGCCACTCTGCGGTCTCCTCATGCTGCTTCCACCTCACTACTATGTCATAGGGCCACTCTATGGACTTTTCATGCTATTCTCACCCTCCCCACGCTCTCAAATAAATAATTATAATAATCACATGGGGTGTGATTTCGGGTCTGTATAAATTTGGTGACTGATATGGGGTCTGTATGAAGTTGCGGGCTGATTTGGGGTTTAATCTTTGTTTTGTATGAATTTGGGGGCTGATTTGGGGTGTAATCTGGAGTCTGTATAAATTTGTTGGCTGAGCTGGGGTCTGTATAAATTTAGAGGTCTGCATTATTTTAGGGTCTGATTAGAAGTCTGTATACATTTGTGGGATGACCTGTATAAGAATTTTGAGGTATCATCTGGGGTCTGTATTAAGAAGGAGTTGTCCAGTTTTTTGAAAAATGATTAGAATGCCACAAAAAAGTAGAGATGCGTCTCTAATCTCACTACCAAGGGAGCTCTTGGCGTCATTCCTGGGCGGGGCTGGCTGAGATGAGCAGTAAGTGCAACATGTGTATTGTATCGCATTTGTATGGCCCATCTATCTTGCTGAGTTTAATACCCCTGACCCAGCCAATTCAACAAGGAAGACATGGATACCAAAATATGTACTGTATGAAATATCTCATTTATTACTTGAATCTAAAACTAAAGTATTTCTAGAATATAAATAAAATGTGGCAGGCACTCTTATCTTGTAGACTGATGTATAAAATACTACTGCAGAGTGAATTCAATCTAATAAAGATCTCATGTCAATGTGATTATTTCAAACTGTGGATGAAAAAATAGTCAACTGTGGACAATGTATCCTGGAAATGTTGCCTGTTCACCACTCTTATCTAATAGAAAGAAAACGTGGTGGCGTGTAAGAGGGTGGAAATGAAGTGCACTCCCTCTTAGAAAGAACAACTAATAGAGAAGATTTACCAAAACGGGTGTAAAAGAAAACTGCCTAGTTTGATAAATTATTGTTACAGAAGTATGGACACAAAAAGTCTGATATTTTTGAAATTTCTACTTTATAAGGTTTATACAAGAGTAAAAGTTTCACTTTTTTTCACATGCATGCTTACCTGAGGAAAGACTTGGTTGGGTGTATCTTAGAAATGGCCGGATCATCTCTATATGTAAATGAAGCACTTGCCTCTCGGCGAGCATTGTCAATTTTCAGCATAATCCGATAGGAGTTACTTTTTTTCCTTGGTGTATAGCACTCAATAGCGGTACTGGATAGACTGTAAAAATGAGAGAAAATACAGTACAATAGCTATAATAACAAAAATGAAAGGGTCAAAAAATGAAATAATCAAAAGTAAATAGTGCAGAATAGATGATTCAGTTTAATGAAAAGAACACATACTAGGGGGAACTGGTCAATATTTTCATAAAATGCATAGTTTTAGAATACAGCAAAAACTGTGCAAACTAAGCTAAAGTTTTGGAAATGCCACATGTGGAATGATACATTTATATGAATCCTCTGTTATAACTGCTGAGCAAAAAAAAAAAAGGGTCTAAACACATAATTAATTCGGCACATACCATGTACTGCAGTTTGGTGCATTTTGCTTTGTAAATTTTCCCAAATGTGTTGATGCTTTTTAACCCCTTAAGGACTCAGCCCTATTTCACCCTAAGGACCTGGCCATTTTTTGCAAATCTGACCAGTGTCACTTTATGTGGTGATAACTTTAAAACGCTTTTTCTTATCCAGGCCATTCTGAGATTGTTTTTTCGTCACATATTGTACTTCATAACAGTGGTAAAATAAAGTTAAAAAATTTAATTTTTATTTTTAAAAAAATACAAAATTTACCAAAAATTTTGAAAAATTCGCAATTTTCCAAGTTTCAATTTCTCTACTTCTATAATACATAGTAATAACACCAAAAAAAGTTATTGATTTACATTCCCCATATGTCTACTTCATGTATCGATCATTTTGGGAATGCTATTTCATTTTTTGGGGACGTTACAAGGCTTAGAAGTTTAGAAGCATATCTTGAAATTTTTCAGAAATTTTCAAAAACCCACTTTTTAGGGACCAGTTCAGGTCTGAAGTCACTTTGTGAGGCTTACATAATAGAAACCACCCAAAAATTACCCCATTCTAAAAACTACACCCCTCAAGGTATTCAAAACTGATTTTACAAACGTAATTAACCCTTTAGGTTTTCCACAAAAGTTAATGGCAAATGGAGATAAAATTTCAGAATTTCGATTTTTGAAAAATTTTCCATTTCAATCCATTTTTTCCAGTAACAAAGCAAGGGTTAACAGCCAAACAAATCTTAATATTTATTCCCCCGATTCTGTAGTTTGCACGAACACCCAATATGTGGTCGTAAACTGCTGTATGGCCAAACTGCAGGGCGCAGAAGGAAAGGAGCGCCATATGGTTTTTGGAAGGTGGATTTTGCTGGACTGTTTTTTTGACACCATGTCCCATTTGAAGCCCCCGATGCACCCCTAGAGTAGAAACTCCATAAAAGTGACTCCATCTAAGAAACTACACCCTTCAAGGTATTCAAAACCAGTTTTGCAAACTTTGTTAACCCTTTAGGTGTTCCACAAGAGTTATTGGCAAATGGAGATGAAATTTCAGAATTTCTATTTTTTGTTACCTTGTCTCAAAAAAAGTGTAATATAGAGCAACCAAAAATCATATTTACCCTAAAATAGTACCAACAAAACTGACACCTTATCCCGTAGTTTCCAAAATGGGGTCACTTTTTTGGATTTTCTACTGTAGGGGTGCATCAGGGGGCTTCAAATGGGACATAGTGTCAAAAACCAGTCCAGCAAAATCTGCCTTCCAAAAACCATATGGCGTTCCCTTCCTTCTACGCCCTGCCGTTTGGCCATACAGCAGTTTACGACCACATATGGGGTGTTTGTGCAAACAAGAGAATCAGGGCAATAAATATTGAGTTTTGTTTGGCTGTTAACCCTTGCTTTGTTACTGGAAAAATGGATTAAAATGGAAAATTTGCAAAAAATTGCTGTTCTGGGACCGTTTTTATTTTTGCTATTTACATTGTTGAAGTGACAGGTTAGATTGTGTGCTATTTCTATAGAGCAGGTTGTAACGGACGCGACAATACCAAATATGACTACTTTTAGGGTTTTTGTTTCAGTTTTACATAATAAAGCATTTTTGAACAAAATTATTTTTAGTGTCTCCACATTCTGAAAGCCATAGTTTATTTTATTTTTTTTGGGCGACTGTCATATATAGGGGCTCATTTTTTGCGGGATGAGATGGCGGTTTGATTGGCACTATCTTGGGGTGCATATGACATTTTGGTCGCTTGCTATTACACTTTTTGTGATGTAAGGTGACAAAAATGGCTTTTGACACCGTATTGATTATTATTTTTTTGATGTGTTCAGCTGAGGGGTTAGGTAATGTGTTATTTTTATAGAGCAGGTTGTGACGGACGCGGCAATACCTAATATGTATACTTTTTATTTATTTATATAAGTTTTACACAATAATATCATTTTTTAAAACAAAAATAAATCATGTTTTAGTGTCTCCATAGTTTGAGAGCCATATTTATTTATTTTTTGGGCGATTGTCCTATGTAGGGGCTCATTTTTTGCGGGATGAGGTGGCGGTTAGATTGACACTATTTGGGGGTCATATGAATTTTTGATCGCTTGTTATTACACCTTTTGTGATGTAAGGTGACAAAAAATGGCTTTTTGACAAAGTTTTTATTTATTTTTTTTACAGTTTTTACTTGAGGGGTTAGGTCAGGTGATATTTTTATAGAGCAGATTCTTACGGACGTGGAGATACCCAATATGTCTACTTTTTAGTTTTTTTTATACATTTAACACTAAAAAGCATTTTTGAAACAAAAAAAATCATGTTTTAGTCTGAGAAGCATAGATTTTTTATTTTTTGGCCAATTGTTTTAGGTAGGGGCTCATTTTTTGCGGGATGAGATGTCGGTTTGATTGGTACTATTTTGGGAGGCATACGCTTTTTTGATCACTTTGTATTACATTTTTAGTGATGTAAGTTGCCCAAAAATGGCTTATTTACACCATTTTTTTTTTGTTTTTATGGCGTTCACCTGACGAGTTCAGTCATGTGATATTTTTATAGAGCAGATTTTTACGGACGCGGCGATACCTAATATGTGTAGTGTATTTTTTATTTTATTTTTTCATTCAGTGATATGTGTTTTTTTTTCATTTTTACTTTTTTTTCACTTTTTACATTTTTTGACCCAGACCCACTTGGTTCTGAAAGATCCAGTGGATCTGGTGTCTGTAGTAATACAGTACAGTACACTATATAGTGCACTGTACTGTATTTTGTACTTTACAAAGTCTGAATAGACCTTTAGCAGGTCTATTCAGACTTTCAGCACCATGGACACAGGACGCTTCTGAAAGCGTCCTGTCTCCATGGCAACCATCACCCGCTGCCATAAGAGGGCAGCGGGTGATTGAAGCAGAAGGAGTGGAGCCTCTACCTCTGCGATCCCATCCTGTTCGGGGGCTGCAAAGGCACAGCAGCCCCCGATGGGAGAGGGAGGGAGCTCCCTCCTGTTAACCCTTCCATACCGCGGTCCGTACGGACCGCGGTACGAAGAGGTTAAACGGCTGGCATCTGATCAAGCACAGATGCCAGCCGTTTCTATCAGAGTGTCAGCAATGTGCTGACACTCTGATAGACCCACTAGACACCAGGGTGGCTGCAGGGGGTTAAAAATAAACACATTGGGGGCATTAACCCTCTGATCCCAGCGGTCACAGACCGCGGGATCAGAGATCGCTACAAAGCTGCAAACCGCAGGTCTGAATTGACCTGCGGTTTGCAGCGATCGCCGATATGGGGGGGTCACAAGACCCCCCTGGGCATTGTAACAAGGTACCTGCTGAATGATTTCAGCAGGTACCTTGTTCCGATCACTGCCAGCTGAGCAGCAGTGATCGGAACAACTCATGACGTACCTGTACGTCATGGGTCCTTAAGGACTCGGAAACCATGACGTACAGGTACGTCATGCGTCCTTAAGGGGTTAATATTCTCTAGGCATACAGTAATGTATTTTTTCCAGAGACGTACACCATGTAAACAAATACAGGAGAGTCTGCACGTGTCTACGGTATATTGTGAATGCTAAGCACATAGGGGCAGATTTCCTAAGCCTGAAGATGGCATAAATTTAGACAGTCTGTCTAGACATGTACCAGATTTCATACTGGATAATGTGGGGCATGGCTAGATACTTTTGTCTTATCGTATACCAACAATTGGTTGGCTTAGTTTTGAGTACCAGGTCCCGCACAGTCATATCACCTAGCCCAGTCAATCAGGAAGGAAAAGGAGGGACGGGCAGAGGAAGCAAGGTGAGCAAGGGTGCACAGAGTGGCTTGGACCTGCCCTTAGTGCACTTATCTGCTCATTTGCATATGAATTGAAACTACACCAGAATGAAGCAACGGATCACAAAGTGAAATGTATCACTACCTTCAGCTAAGGCTACTTTCACACTCACGTTTTGTGCGGATCCGTCATTGATGGCTCCCTTCAGATAATACAAACATCTGCATTCGTTCAGAACGGATCCGTTTGTATTATCTTTAACATACTGTAGCCATACTGTGTCAGTGAAAATGGATCCGTCCTGGCACACAATGTAAGTCGATGGGGACGGATCCATTTTCACTGACACAATCTCGCAAAATAGAAAACGGATCCGTCCTCCATTGACTTTCAATGGTGTTCAAGACGGATCCGTCTTGGCTACAGTGGCTCAGTTTCATCAGACGGACACCAAAACACTGCAGGCAGCGTTTTGGTGTTCATCTCCAGAACGGAATGGAGACTGAACTGATGAAAACTGATACATTCTGAGCGAATCCTTTTCCATTCAGAATGCATTAGAATGCAAACTGATCCGTTTTGGACTGCTTGTGAGAGCCCTGAACGGATCTTACAAACGGAAAGCCAAAACGCGAGTGTGAAAGTTACTTAAGATACAACTCACTACTTTTTACTAATCTGATTTCACCTAGATTCTGGAATAAATTTCTGGGTTTAGAGAATTTATCTGCACCTAGCCCGACAATCGGGTGTGACTGTGAGAAAAGGAGCGTAGTGCGTTTAGCATAAAAATTGCTGGACATTTTTGTTTCATACTAAGCCAACCAATATTTGGCATAGAGCTAGGCAAAAGTGACTGTCCTGCACCACATTTATGATCCAGCCTGAGCCCCTGTGATAAATCTGATGCAGGTCTACACTGCTTATGTTTCTGCTGTCAGTTTGGGCTCCGTTTGATCATATAGCTTAAGGTGGCCATACACATTACATGAATATCACCACACCCACAGATTTAAGCTGGACAGGCCGGCCATCTAATGTGTATGGTGGTGTACTGCCTGTTGGATTTCAACATGCCCAATCCTTTGTTCTCGAGGGAGATAAGCTGCCACCAGAGTAGTGTGCATGTACACGAGGGGGTCTGGAGGAATAGCTGTTGGCCAATTGAGCATGAAAGCTAAAGGTTTATGCCAGCTTTGGTTCCTGAGAATGTCTTTTATGCCACAAAACTAGCAGATCAGACTGTTTGCACAGACACATAGCACAGACACTTGATTAAAATGCTGTTTTTCTTTTGTTGATCTGAGGCTCTGTTTCTAAGTTCTGACAATTTTCCTTAATTTGCAACTTAGGGCTTTGGCACAATAAGAGCATCACCATTGCTCTTGTTGCACCTAAGCTCCACTCTTTTCTGTGGCCAGCCCAGCTGCTTTGCCACTACCTGGCCCTGTCAATCGAAGCAGACAGGGACGAACTGGTAACAGAAATTAGTGGAGCTTAAGTGCAAAAAGAGCAACAGTGACACCCTCATTGCACCAAATGCCTAATTTACATATTAAGATAAAGCACCATAACTCAGAAACGAAGCCTCAGATCAACAAAAGAAAAACGGCGTTTTAATCAGATGAACCACAACTATGTGTCTATTCAGTTCTATACAGTTTGATAGGAAAGTTGCTGCTGACAGATTTACTTTAAAGATGTTGCAGTGGCTCTGGTTCTCTCTCTCTCTATATATATATATATTGGGGAATGGGGGGGGGGGGGGTCTTGATACAAATTTGCCACCAGGACCTGGGAACTTCAAATTGCACATAAATTACAAACATTTATGTTTCCTACATAGGATTTCATGGGGGTGTAATCTAAAGCAAGGAAAAGCAGCAGATTTGTAACAAGCTATACACAATAGACAATCATTGGCCGATGATCTAATTTGTATGGGGTCACCAGTTTGGACAAGGATCGAGCATGCCAGATTTCAACATGGCCAATCTTTTGTTGCTACCGGGCCATTGCCAGAAGAGACAGAGACCTATTATTTTCTCCCCACTGGAAAAACATGGATGCTCTGCCTAGAGTACATGTCTATGGGGGAGTCGGGAGAGATGGCTTTCAGATGAATGAGTTTAGCACAAAAGCTAGCTAATGTGTCCAGCTAGTTTATCCTATCACACCTCCGGCACCCAGCTGTTGTGAAACTACAACTACCAGCATGCTCCACTCAATTCTATTGGAGTTCTGAGAACAGCTAGGCCAATTTGCATGGTAGGGGTTGTGGTTTCACAACGGCTGGAGTGCTGGAGAATAAAACACAATAGTACAGCATATGATTTGTTACCTCCTGATGGCGCAGATTTCATTACCAATATACACATTTCTGTCTTGTCCACTGTTCAAGTAATGTCCTTTCAAAGTAAGCAAAGTTCCTCCTGACTGTGGTCCATAGTTTGGTGTAATGCTTTCTATCACAGGATTCTAATACACCGAAACAAATAGAGAATATACAGGTGAAATCAACCAATATGTAAATGTACTGAAAATGCTCTAATTCACTAAAGATTGCACTTACCACAAAAGAGAAGGTGTTAAAATTGACAGTCTTCCTTCCATTTGACACACTGCTGCTTACATTAAATCTGGTAGTGTCTTCTTGGCCGACTCTGCAGACCAACCTTTAAGTGAAATACAATTGTCAAATATATTAGAAACCATTTCCTGCCATGTATTATTACTATTTAGTGAATACTAAGGGCCTCAACGCCATTACCCCTGAGATATACAGAGCTGTAGAGGATGCCCATTGTTGATTTCAAAATCTGCTCTGGTGACTACTTGCCTTCCCCATGTAATACCAATTCTGGGCATCTATCCTTATGACTCTAAGTTGTGCTGTTCCTTTTTTATTCCTTCTAGAAGTTATGAATAAATTAACTGGCATTTCCAATCAAGATCTAGATAGGTATTACCAGTTGGGAGTGTGTCCCTGTACAGCATGACACTGGCAGGACTGACTAGATAGTGTCAGATTGTGCAGGGATACAAGATAAAGAAAAATGGCACTCTTGCGACAGTTGTGATGCAATGTAGTTTGTTTATTCAGCCACCATATGTAGCCATATAGGAAAGGGCCAATGTTTCGGTCTTAACCAAGACCTTCCTCAGGGCCGGAAAGTACGTGTAGTAGCTCAGTGACAGGTGGCATGTGCCTGGGACACATCCCCAACTGGTAACACTCATCTGGGCCTTCACTGAAAACTGCTAGTAATTATTTCAGAATGGCACGTGATGAGTGATACGAATAGATCCTCCAGAACTGGTATTAAAAGGGGGATACAAGTAGCTGTTAACAGACATATTAGGAGAGGGTACACATCCTCTCTGAATAGCTTGGTATTGAATATTTCCATATTTCCAATATTCACACATTTTATTAGTTGCATGAGAAATTTGAAAATCTTGCATGTCCATTAAATGGCCACTGATTTGGAATTCCTACATATATTACTTCAGGTATATTAGTAGAATTGTGTTAACCCACATGAAGCTGTGGCACATCACCAGCGAGAAGAGACTGGCTGGCAAAAGATGATGAAGGGACGGCCACTAAACTGGGTGAATTCCTTTGCCTTGCTATCACTCATGGAGAGGACTCACTGGCTGATATGAATATTGTTATACGGCATTGTCGTATTCTGAACTTCAAACATCAGCGTTAGATAAAAGCATCTCACTTGTTTTGTTTGCTATTCTTTCCATCGATTTTGCAATTGTTGTTTCCAACGAGGACTGAAGCTTCCTTAAATCCAAAATTCCTGACAACCAGATCCCATCCACATATTGTTAAAGGAGTGCCACCATCAAGTGGAGCAGCTACTGGAAAGATCTGGGAAATAAAAGACAAAAATCAGACATCAGCAAGAAATAAAGTGAGCTGTACTTCAAGGGGTATCCTCACATGATACGTTCAAGGCATATCTACATTGAACTCTACGAAAGTTACTGGAAGAACTAAGCATGCTAAGTATGCACAGCCATTGTTCCACTGAATTCAATGTGAAAAGGTGGAGAGATAAATAGATAGATATAGACACTGTAGAGGGATAGAGAGATAGATCGATAGATAGATTAGATAGATAGATGATAGGTAGATAGATAGATAGATAGATAATGTAGATAGATAGATAGATAGATAGATAGATAGATAGATAGATTAGATAGATAGATGATAGGTAGATAGATAATAGGTAGATAGATCGATTGATAGATAGATAATAGATAGATAGATAATAGATAGACAGAGAGGTAGATAGATAGATAGATAGATAGATAGATAGACTAGATAGATAGATAATAGGTAGATAGATAGATAATAGATAGACAGAGAGGTAGATAGATAAATAGATAGGGAGATAGATAGATAGATAGATAGATAGATAGATAGATAATAGATAGATAAAAGATAGATAGATAGAATCAGGGAGCTTTAAGAAAGCCATAGAAACACTAAAAGACAAGGCGAGCAGAACCTTCTATACCATCAGAAGCGTATGTATTATCTTAAGGCACCAGGGACCATCTGGTTTCAAATCCTTGACACCATTATCGCCCCAATCCTCCTGTATGGCAGCGAAGTCTGGGGCCCAGACAGATACCCAGACTGGGCAAAGTGGGGCTGTCCAGAAGAGGGCGCTATCATTCAAAGCCCATCTGCATAGCAGCAGTCCCAGCTCCTACCATCACAAAGCCCTGCTACACCAAGAAGCCCCAGAAAGACAAAGCACCCTGCAACAAGTCGCCCAAACCCAGCCCGCCCAAGCCACCAACCAGTACAGCCTGGCAAAGGGGGAACTCCACAGGATGATACACAAGGGCAAAGAGGAGTATATTAGCGACAGTATACCAGAGCCTGCAGAGGGAGTACAAACTGGCCCCATATCTGGAGAAACTCCCCAATCCAAGAGACCGACAGATCCTGAGCCGCTACAGACTAAGCGCCCACAGCCTGCTCATTGAATCCGGGCATCACCGACAGAGGTACATGCCCAGGGAGAGCAGACTGTGCCAGCAGTGCGACCAGGAGGTTGTGGAGGATGAGGCTCATTTCCTGCTGCGGTGCCCCAAATACTCAGCAGTGAGGGACTCTCACTTCAGGAGACTGTCTGATCTCTGCCCAAACTTCACCTCCATGGAGGAGGAAGAGAAGAACACATCGGCCATAGCAGCACAATATATTACTGCCTGCCATAGACTGAGAGGAGCCTGATATACCATGGACTCCTATATCCCCCACCCTGGATGTGTCCCCATCCCCCAACCCTACACAATTATTTCCCACTTGCTTTGGCAATGTTAAAATGTATTCAGTCCTGCCAATAAAGCTTATTTGATTTGATTTGATAGGAGATAGATAGATATGAGAAAGATAGATAGATAAACAGAGATTGATCGATAATAGGTAGATAGATAGATAGATAGAAAGATAGACAGATAGGAGAAAGATAGATATATAGATAGATAGATAGATAGTTCCAAAATTACAGGTTGGGACACTCTATAAAATGTACATAAATGTAAATAAATGCAATGATTTGCAAATCTCATAGACCCACATTTTATTCACAATATACCATAGAACACATATCAGATGTTGAAAGTGAGACATTTCACCATCTCGTGAAAAAAATACCTAATTTTAAACTTGATGGCAGCAATGCTCTGAAAACAGTTGGGACTGGGCCATGTCTACCATTGTGTAGTGTCCCCTCTTCTTATCACAACAGTCTGTAAACATTGGGAAGTGAGGCGTCCAATTGCTGGAGCATCGGCAGTCCATTTTAAATGAGCTCTGCCCCAGAGAGTACAGCAGAGTTTCTGGATCATGCTGACATATGGCCTTTTTTTTGCATGATACAGCCTTGACTTGCACTAGTGGATTGCACAGTGAACTGTGTTGACAGACAATGATGTCTGGAAGTGTTCCTGAGGCCATTGTTTCCAGTACACAATCCTGCCTGGCTTTAATGTAGCACTGCCTGAGGACCTGCAGAATCCAATACTGACCGTCAGCCTTGTCCCTTGCACACATGGATTTTTCCAAATTCTCTGAATCTTTTGATCGCATTATGCACTGTAGATGGTGGGATATTCAAGGTCTTTAAATTTTAAATTGAGGAACATTTTTCTGAAATTGTTCGACAATTTTTAGATGCAGTTTTCTGCAGATTGGTGAACCTTTGCCTATTTTTACTTTGGAGAGACTCTGCCTCTCTAACATACTCTTTATACCCAGTCATGTGAGTTTGTTCCAAATTGCATCTTCAGAAGTTTTTTTGTTAGTACCACTTACTTTTCCAGTCTTTTGTTGCCCATGTCCCAACTTTTTCGAGATGCGTTGCTGCCATCAAGTTCTAAATAAGCTATTTTTTTCATGAGATGGAAAAATGTCTCACTTTCAACATCTGACATGTGTTCTATGTTCTACTGTGAATAAAATAAGGGTCTATAAGATTTTTAAATGTGGTTTTAGAGGCAGGTATCACTAGTACCCGCCTCTAAAACTGCCCAGATCGGCGCTATACACCACCCACTTGAGCAAGTGATGTCACCGGGCTCCCTGTTAGGTGGTAGCATAGTGTTGTCAAGTGACTGGCTCAAAACAAACAGGCCTTACCTTGCGCGATACAGAAAACCTACATGCTAAAGAAGTGAAGGGAAGCTTATGTCCGGATTCAGCCCTGAACCTGGACAACCCCTTAAAAGGACAACCCCTTAAAATTTTACACAGTGTCCCAACTTTTTTGGAATTGCGGGTTTATATTAGATAGACAGAGAGAAGTAGATAGACATATTTCTGTACAGCAACCATTTCATATTTATTTGCATTTATGAAGCTGCACAATTAATGTCTGTAACCTGAAAAGACATTTTGAGAACAATGAATTGCATGGAAGGAAGTCCTAAACACGTTCAGCTCAATTAGGGGTATACAGAACAAGAAATGTATTCTGATTCCTTTGCACACACTACACACGGCCATTATTCCTCTGAACTTTGTTTGCCTCCTATTCTTTCGGTTATAGAAATAGCGAAATATGCCAAGCTGTGCAGTGACAATTATTAAAGGAAAGGCTTTTTTTCTATATTGTAAATTGTGTTAAAATGACAACAATGGTGGGAAAAATACAAACATGTCATTATGAGGCATTATATTGTTCTTTAACAACATGGGTAAAAAGTGACCAAAAAGGGTAATATAACAATTTGGTCCAAAATATAATAACAATAATAATATAAGAATTTGCCCCTCAAATGATTTCTTCTATTTCTGCTGATTCGACACATAGAAATGTTTCAGCTTTAAAATGATCATTCCATTTATTGAAGATAAAGATTCATTCAAAACCTATATTGTCTATGTCTCCTAAACCTAATGACTACCGGTAGTTGGTCCACCAAATGTCGCTACATCTGCTCAGCTCCTCCTGCTCTATAACATGGTGCTTTCAGATTGCATTGCATTTTTTGGTGACAGGTTTAAGTATGATGTTTGTATTCAGATCCCTGCACCATGAGAGCAGGGTCAAGAGATTTTACAATAGCAAGATGAACTTTTGCTCTAAACTGTAGTGTCATTCACATTTGCCAGGTCAAATCTACATACATGGTTGACTTTCTCTCTCTATAAATATTTTACTACCTATAAACACATTTCTGGTACATAACATTATTTTCTCCATTCAGCTCTGAAGCTTTTGTTGGAATTGAGCATAAGGTCAGAGGTTTATCTCTCTTCTGCCAGCAGACCTGTCAGACACAGCTAAAACTGTGTAACAGCCCTCTGAGCTCAGGCAGTGCTCCGCTGTCTACAGCTTGCATTGATGTCATGTTGGTTGAGTATTTAAATGAAGAAGAATACATCATGCTATAAAAGATAAGCACAAGCCATTTCTAGCTAAAAAGTTACAAATATTGTAAAGTTCCTTTATACAAGTTTGAACCTGCTATGGCTGTAACTCTTAAAACTAGCCATGAAACTACAATAAACCACTAATTGTAATGATCGGTCGTGTTTCCTCTTTAGAGAAAAGCTGTTCGTTATTGTTTGTATGTTTGAATAGATAACAGCCATAATATTCTCATTTGGTGGTGAAGTTAAGTCATGAAGAGAATATGTGACAATGGCTCTTTGTGCTAATCAGGGTAGCAAACTACATGATACATAAAGCAACATCTCCTGGTCCAACTTCATGGTTATCCATCTTTGTGCAATTAATTGAAATCTTACATTTGGAGTTACCGCATTTTTCACTTTATAAGATGCACTTTTTCCCCCCAAAAGTGGAGGAAAAAAGTCAGTGTGTCTCATAACACGAATACTATTGAGCACTTCTATTACAGAAGCACTCACTAGTTTGCAGGAGGCACGAGGAGCGGTGAGTGAAGCACTGCTAGTGCTTGCTGTACTCACTGCTCCCTGGTATTCCTTCAGGTGCATACGGGATCAGGATGCAGAGCGCGCACTATGACCCAATGCCGTTACATAGTCTGCCCGGAGAAGACCAGATAGAGGAGACTGCAGGACAGACCGCTGGACCTGCAGAGTGGTGGCGGAGCTGGAAAGGTACGTTTATTTATTTATTTTATCTTTGATGGGTTTCTTATTTGAGGTCTAATGTGGGGTTTAATCTGAGGTTTGATACTGGGATCTGATCAGAGTTCTGATATGGGGGTCTGATCAGAGTTCTGATATGGGGGTCTGATCAGAGTTCTGATATGGGGGTCTGATCAGAGTTCTGATATGGGGGTCTGATCAGAGTTCTGATATGGGGGTCTGATCAGAGTTGTGATATGGGGGTCTGATCAGAGTTCTGATATGGCGGTCTGATCAGAGTTCTGATATGGGGGTCTGATCTGAGGTCTGATATGGGTGTCCTACCTCAGGTTTGATATGGGGATCTGATCTGAGGTGTGATATGGGGGTCTGGTCTGAAGTGTGATGAAGATTGGGGGTCTAATGAAGATTGAGGTCTGATGATAATACTTTTTTCCTTATTTTCCTCCTTTACAACCTAGGTGTGTCTTATCATCAGGTGCATCTTATAAAGCGATAAATACAGTACATAACTACTAATGATGAAGGTAATGGTACCTGAAAGTACACATCTCTGAATGTCATCCTTGGCTTTTAACATGCTACAATGTCTAACACAGGCAAAGCAAAGACAACAAAGGTCTTCTAATAAATATTACATGCACCTACAGCAAATGATCATGCTGACAGAGACAGTAGGACACGAATTATATTATTCTATAATAACTCATTTCAAGGGTTTTTCTACTGGAACCAACATGTATATTTATTCTTTACCTCTTAGGACAATGTTTCCTTTAATAACAGACCTTGAGGCAACCAACATAGTTTGTGTTAAATGGAAATCATCCATGAAATATGGTTGCAAAAAATCAGAAAATTGGAGGCACAGGTGAGTACAACATGGATGTGTAATGCATGAATTATTTTGTGTGTCTACATATTTCTACTTTTGTGTGTAAGACTAGGCAGTTATGTAAAGAGCTATAATTAAATACACTGTGGTAATAGTTCACACTTTATAATAAAGCACCACAGCTATTTACTCACAACTAAGGCTACTTTCACACTCGCGTTTTGGCTTTCCGTTTGTGAGATCCATCATGGGCTCTCACAAGCGGTCCAAAACAGATCAGTTTTCCCTAATGCATTGTAAATGGAAAAGGAACCGCTCAGAATGCATCAGTTTGGCTCCGTTCAGTCACCATTCCGCTCTGGAGGTGGACACCAAAACACTGCCTGCAGCGTTTTTCTGTCCATCCTGGGATGTGGCGCCAAACGGATCCGTCCTGGCAGACAACATAAGTCAATGGGGACGGATCCGTTTTCTCTGACACAATCTGACACAATAGAAAACGGATCCGTCTCCCATTTACTTTCAATGGTGTTCATGACGGATCCGTCTTGGATATATAAGACATAATACAACCGGATTTGTTCATGACGGATGCATGCGGTTGTATTATTGTAACGGAAGCGTTTTTGCAGATCCATGACGGATCCGCAAAAAACGCTAGTGTGAAAGTAGCCTAACATGTAAAGGGAATAGAAGAATGCATAACTAAAAACTCACTAATACATTGATATCATTGGAACTGGTCCATGGCTATTTAACGTGTACCTGTACTTCATATGTTATAGTGACATATTAAAAGTTTTAATTGGTGGAGGTCTGAGTGCTGAGACGAAGTGCTCACACAGACTGGTCTCTCCTCAATGCAGGAGATGGATATGTGATTGGCTCATAGACTTACTATTCAGCCAGTCTTCGGCAGTGAGGAGAGAGTGCTGTATGTGAGCGCTCCTTTCTCCCTGTTCTAGCAATCAGGTATTGGCAAAGCCATAGGATGGAACTACCCATCATGATTCATCTGATGTCAGCTTTCATGTAAATCTAAAGGGATTGGAAATATACTCTTCTTTTGAAAATTCCATAAACCATTTGCAGGCTGCGCATTACGAGTAGGAATATCACATGATCTACCCCCACATCACGTGGCTCCTTACAAACACGTGGGACGCCATCCTTGCAGCAGGATCTGCAGCACATATTGCCCGGCATAGAGAAGCGGTGCCTCACGGAAGAACACGGCCGAGTGAGTGGCTGTACAACAGGTGAGACGCCCCCGCTGTCAGCCTACATATGAAATAGTCTCCTGTGAGTAGAGACTTACAACTAATTCACTAACAACTCACCATACGGCACATTAGATAGAGAATCGGTCTATATATTGTTTTGGGCATGCATTGATTATTGATCCCTAATCATAAAGACTATGCCAGCATACATTCAGCTTTCAGTTAGCCAATATAAAGTTACATTGGCTTGTCTCAGTTTGATCAAGTATAAGAAGACACCTTGATGTGGTCCCAATTACCGCTGAATATTCCTGTGTACTCAGTGTTTATATACTCAGCTTCTATATATTCAGCGAACACAAAGTCACATGTGCTCATCACAATCTGATAAAACACAAGAGACTATCTTCTATTTTGTCACTATCACTTTGGAACTCTTTATATTCTGAACTAATCATAAAGACTAGACCTGCATATATTCAGCTTTCAATTAGCATATATAAAGTTACATTGGCTTGTCTCAGTTTGATCAAGTATAAGAAGACACCTTGATGTGGTCTCATTTACCTCTGAATATCCCTGTGTACTCAGTGTTTATGTACTCAGCTTCTATATATTCAGCGAACACAAAGTCACATGTGCTCATCACAATCTGATAAAACACAAGAGACTATCTTCCATTTTGTCACTATCACTTTTGAACAATTTATATTCGGAACTTTTTTTTATCACTTAGGATTGAAAATATCTTTTTCGCAAAAGTATTATTATTATGTAATTTTACTATAATATATAGGATATATGGGTCTACTATTCACTATCTAGTGAACGTAAAAACGCGCATTTGGATTTAATACGTTTTTGGATGGATGAACTAACAGATATAATCCATTTTGTGGCAAAGTAATATAGTATGTTATTGGGTATTTTATCTAAATGTATGTTTTTCAACTATTAGATGTGTTTTACAATAAATGTATTTGTATATTTTGTACCTATGATACAGATGGCGAGTGCCTGTTTTTTTCCTCTTATAAACATTTTTTGAAGTGCTCACACAGACTGCTATCTCCTTAGTGCAGAAGATGGATATGCGATGGGCTCATAGACTTACTATTCAGCCAGTCTTCGGCTGTGAGGAGAGAGTGCTGTATGTGAGCGCTCCTTTCTCCTTGTTCTAGCAATTACGGTAGGCATTATCAAATTTATCAAATTTGTAAAATAAGAAATTACAATAATAATATAACATTTTATAACGTATCCTAAACATTCGTATTTGTGGGAATTGCTGTGATTCCCGGGCAACAATATTATATACTGGTAAATTTCACACTGTGAAAAGTCCAGAGAAAACACAATGGGTACATTTATCAATGCATTGATAACTAAAATCTGGAGTAAAAGGGCCCTGGGAGCTCTCTTGGGTGACTTGTATCATATTTATCAAGCAGCTAAAAGCATTTATTTTTATAGGCTAAACATATCTACAAACTCATTTCTCTTTCATTTAAATTGGTATGTAAGAACTGCTATGCTTTTGTTATTTTTGGGACATCGTTATATTTATGGCGATAGTTAGACTAAAATATGTTGACTATGTTATGACGTGTCTGAGCACTGGCATTCACAGAAGAGAGGGGACTCCATAAAAAAGATCAGAATGGGCCCCCTATCAGAGTCTCCAGGTTTGCCCTCCACAAGCTTCCGATAACCCCTGGACTATTTCATCATATGTTAATAATTCTGGAGGGAAGAGTTGTACAAAAGTTACCACCACCTAATAGCAAGGAATATAAGACCAACCAGAGCTAGAATCCCTCTCACCAGGGTCCAGTATCAGCCCCATAGTCTGCCTCTTTGGTATGTCTACCCTTGCAGAGTTTGAGCTTGTTTTATAGAAATAAATACTGTTTTAACAATTATTACAAAGTCCTGAACCCTAGCTGATCAGCTGTTCGAAGAGGCTACTGTGCTCCATGAGCACCTAGGCCTCTTCCAAGGCCAATGACGTCACTGTACATCAGTAACGTGGCCTAGGTGCAGCTCAGTCCCATTCCAATGAATGAGGCTGAGATGCAATACCAAGCACAGCCACTATACGATTTACGGCACTGTGCTAATAAGCTGTGAGGAGGTCACGGTGGTCACCAGAACTCAGGTGAATGCATTGGCTTCTTCAAACAGCTGTTCGCCACCGATCTGATTTTGATGACCTCTGCTCATAGGCTCATCAATATCAGATTCCCAGATAACACCTTTAACTTCTGAAGTAAAAAGCTTTCCAGTGCTATTAAACTCTTAAATTATTTAGCTTGAAGTAACTAAATGTAAGAGAAAAAAACAAGTAAAATCCTCCTGTCATCTCCATGTGACAGATGCATTTCATATAGGCAGTCCGTTTAATGAATTGGCACTTGAAATGATATCTCTACTTACATGAATCATTTTCTCCACATCTAGAAATGGATCTAATTAAATACATTCACATGAATAAAAATAGTCTAAAACTGTAAATAAGAGAAAGCACAAAAACTTGGGCGTGGGCTGTGGGAAATATATCTCATTTAATTACATCCATTGCCAATGTAAAAATGCTCCTAAATATGGCATACATAAACATGAATGCATTTACATGGCAGCTTAATTTGCCCATCGTTTACAGGAGTATTAAATGCAAACAAACTTAGTTTGGACGACCCAGATAACACGTAAATTTGAAGGAGCACTTACATTGCCCAATTGTCGGGCAGAATAACGGAAACGAATGTTCCTATGAATGTCCATTCATGATGATCTACACGTGTAAAGGTGACGCAGATCACCCGATGAATGAGCAAAATGCCTATTCATCGGATGAAATGATCTTTGGTGCGGACACCTCAACCATCATTTCTGGGCAGCAGGTTGTGCTGTGTGAACAGAGATCTGATGCCCAGAAACAATGAAATTGTAAGCTTCATCCCCACTCATGAGCAGGTGATTGTTGGGAAGGAACCCTTCAGTCGCGATAATTGTCTGTTAGCCTGCGCAGTGTAAATGCACCTAGGGTTATGCACATTCTGATACTCCGTGTTAGGTCTGCTTTATTTGGCCATAATATGGGTGCAATACTTGAACCCACCTCTCTAGACTCCATAGAATGCCTTCATACTTTTCAGGACTCACTTGACTCTTACCAACGTACTCTAACTAAAGTGCACTACAGACCTTATTGCAGTATTGGGGCTGATCATTACACTAAAACTATGGTCACATCTCTTCAGAGCCTTACTTCGATGAATATACGTTGGAAGTACACCCTAACAAATAGTGATGATAGAAGGCTTTAAGATATGCCACTATGAAGACATACAATGGCACACATCAGTCATGGTCTACCAAAAAAAGTATATATTATAGTGAAGGGCTGCTGAAGAGGCTCCCCCTGCCACTTGATTGACCGGCCAGACACTAACAATCTTGTGCCTGCACTGCTGGCCACGACACGGAATCAGCTGCTCAGGCACGAGATTGAGATGTCTGGCCCTGTCAATCAAGCAACAGGAGGAAGCTTCGTAAGCAGCAGGGACAGCCCCTCGCAGGTGAAGAACTTGTTATGGTGAGTAAATTGGCTTGCTCATAACTACTGGAATTGTTCAAAGGAGTTGGGTCACTTCAGCAAATAGCATTTATCATGTAGTGAAAGTTAATACAAGGCACTTACTAATGTATTGTAATTGTCCATATTGCTTCCTTTCCTGGCTTGTGTTATTTTTCCATCACATTATACACGGCTCATTTCCATGGTTATGACCACCCTGCAATCCATCAGTGGTGGTCGTGCTTGCACACTCTAAGAAAAAGCACTAGCCTATGTGCCCTCCCACGATCCCGGCCACCAGAGAGGCCAGCGGTTTTTCCTATAGTGTACAAGCACGGCCACTGCTGATGGATTTCAGGGAGGTCATACCAAGGATACGAGCAGTGTATAATGTGATGGAAAAATGAATCCAGCCAGCAAAGGAAGCAATATGGATAATAACAATATATTAGTAAGTGCCTTGTAGTAACTTTCTCCATGAAGTGACACAACCCCTTTAAGTCATTTCCTGTATTATAATAAAAGTTTAAATTCAAGACACTTCAATTGTCTTTCTTCAGTAAGAATTGGAGGGAAAGTATATAATTAACACGAGCAAAATACTGCAAGATATTAAAACTGCAAGTGTAAGCCTGCCACATCTGAGCCATGTCCCAACCTATACTGTATGTGAGCCGAGAAAAGATGTTTTTGCGGATTTGACTCTTCACTTGTTTACTCCGACAGCTAAGGAATCTAAATTGAACAGTTCATTACATATCTGTTTCCAGTGCGGATCCTTATGTCAGAGGGCGGTGTGATTTTAGCTTTTAGAGTCCAGTTATTTATGAGTCTTATCTGGGTTAGAAACAGATTATTTCCTAAACTGGGAGACACGTAACAGCCGAGGAAATTATCTACAACTAATACCAAACAATTAAGACCCTTATAATAGCTGGGTCAATTCAAAATGTACCAATGTTGTGCCCTATGTAAGCAACTTCGTATACTCATCAAATTCTTTACCTTACTCACGACTGGAGAGCAGATTTCTTGAGTCCATTCGTTATTTGAACAATCCTTTCTTGTGGAGCAATGATCTTTGCACCAGCCACACTTCATATATGCAGGGGTTGAGATGCAACTGCTGCAGGACCTCTGCTGCTCGCACCCGAGGCCTGTTAATGGAACTTTAATTATCTGCAATACATTTATATATATATACATAGAAATGAATAAATGTTTCCCACAGTCAGTGACATGGCTAATCTGTGTGCTTGACATGAAAACACAGGATTCTTTTTACTCTATATCCATCCTCCAAAGGTTGCAATAAATATATTTCTTGGTAGAAGTTTGTTTTACCCCCTGTGTTCCACGTGACCTTCTGCATTGACAGTAAAATTGTTCTATATTCCTGTTGACCTCAGACAATAAAGAATGTGATCTCATGCAAGGAACTCTATACAACCTCCATGTACAGGGCGCTAATACAAAACCCATGGAAGTCTAGGGAGTTCTACTGGACCTCTCTATTCCTCTGATTTCATAGGCCATCAATATCAAAATCCTGGACGACCCTTTTAAGTATAGAAATTGGTGCCCTACAGTATGACATAATGTGAACTGTATAAATACAATCCAATGTCGCAAAGAAAATATCTCTTGAATAAAACATTTTGTCCAGAGTCAGACGTGTACAGATCAATCGCAATGTATTTTATATCCATTACTAAGTTTTAGTGATGCCAATTATTATTAACCCAAACCATATGTTATATTATGCATACAATGGTGGTAGTCAATCCTAAGAAGTCTTACCGTCATTCCTGTGCTAACTAACATGTAGCCATTATCCTTGGATGTTTCATTAATAACTACTGTTGGAGAAACAGGGTGTTGATCAAGTGGAATATTAATATGGGGTTTAGCATGGCTAGAACGAGAAACAACAACCTGAAAAACAGAAAAGATATTCAGAGGTCACAAATATTTTTGGCCAGAAAATAATTCAATGTATTTTTATTTTGAAGCCTATTTGGCCGGACACTGAGAGCACATCGTCGCAGAGCAAACACTGTGTGTAAATGAATAACTGGCAAAAAGATGTCCAGATACTGGTCAAAGTTTTGTCCATTTTCTTCCACTGCCAATAAAATGTTTCAGGGAAGTGACAGGGACGTAACACACCTCCAATATAAACAAAATGCTGCTTACAACAGTGGACAAATGTAGGCAAAGCAGCTTAGAACCAGCTTAGAACTTGTACTTGTTTTAAATCAACTGTGACCAGGCCCTTGCCAGGAGGATCCAGAGGTTCCCCTCACCACAGCCATAGAGTTACAGCTGCAAAGACCTCTCTATCCCCTCCCTGCACTCATCTCTATGATCAGTGAAGGGAGGAATCAGGAAGCCACAGCCGGTGTAGTGATCGAGCCTGGAGAGGACCCCATATAGACAGCATTCTTCACTCAAGAATTCTGGCTTCAAAAAGACACAAAATAGGGCTTTTGTGACTTTTTGCACACGCTTGCGCAAGCATTTTACGACTGCATTTTTACACCACTCACACCAGTTCTGCATTGTGGGTGTGGTTAGCTGTGTCAATGAGTTTCACTCCAGATTTATCATTGAGAATTTTTTTAAAAAGTCGCCCAAAAAGTCCCAATATCACTCAAATTGAGGGGTGGAGTAAGAAAACTGAAGTAGCTTTTCTGGACAGAAGTGCTTGGTTTAAGAATAAGACAAATTTATCAAACAACCTGTGACATTTGATAAATGTGGCATAAAGTAATCTAATGCATACTCAGGCAAAACTGACTTCAAATATTCCCCTGATGATAAATTTACCCCAGTGTATTTTGGAAAAATGCCCCGCAGTTGGAGTTTTTGAGCGAATCCCTAATTGACTTAAAATGGAATGGGAAATGCTCTTTAAGCCACCCTTAAAGACATTTCATTACAAAGAGATGGCACAGAGATAAAAATGACATCATGTGGGCCTCTGTCTAAGACAAATTGGCCTGTTGGTGCTCTTTCTGGCATGCAGTACTTCGAGCAAATGCCCTGCCAGCCCACCAAAGACAGCTTATACATCTCCTTTTTGAGGAATTCCTTTTTGGGCCACAAATTTCCCGGTGGACCGATGCCCAGGGGACTGCCAAAGCCCTCATCATGGCCGCTAGCTGGGTACATAACGATCTGATGTGCTCAGCATTAATTAATGCTAGGAGCATCAGGTACTTATGCCCCTGGCCAGCATCCACAGGTGTCCTCCTGAATTCAACTGTATCACCATCCTGAGGACAGTGATACAGTTGAATACTATGAAGAAGGCAGCAGTATTTTATGCTGCACTGTGGTATTTGGTTCTGCTGGGGCGGTATTTTGTGGTGTACTAATGTACTGATGACCCCGCCTACTTCTGTTGAACCGCTTTTTCACAGTCTGGATCCGCCTTCCACTTAGGGCCACTTTTAAGTTTTTTTTACCGAGGCCACTTTAAGTTCCCAGACTGCTTAAAACTTTTCTCCATGCACATGTCTGGACATAACTGTGTGCAGCAAGGATCTGTCATTTTGAGAATAAAGAACTATGGGGGTCATTTTTCAACCAATATACGCCACTTTTTGGTGCAGATTTTGTCGCAAATGTGTTTTGCGGCAAAATCTGCGACTTTTCCCCCTTGTACGCCACTTACACCAGTGCAGAGATAAGGGGGCATGGCGTGGGTATGTAAAAGGGCAGGCCAGCAGGCTCGTCTCATTTATCATTTTCTACGCCAGTTTTTGCAGTAGAAAATAGTTTACGTCTATGGCAGCAAGGGGGCTGGCATAGGTTTACGCTTGATGTACGCCTCCGGAACATGCGCCTAAGTTATGTAGACGCCTGTGCCTTTACATAATTTAGGTACATCCACCACCAGCGCAGGAGTATAAATCGCCAGTCTTAATAAATGACCACGTATTAAAAACACATTATAAATATTAATCGTTGAACAGAAGGCATAGGGCCAGTCTTTGGTTATGATATCAAGTTTAAAGATTTCCACAAAGTTTATTATATAAGGAAAAGCTGTCATTATGTCTGCAATTTCACAATTCTTGAGTCTTCATGCTCTGGTTCTCGTGCATAATGAACACAACCGCTACTTTGCAGCAAGCGACCCAGTCTACAATTTAACAAGTTCATCATGAAATAAACCCTGACATGCCTTTCACATTTCTGCTGAAATATCTAATTACCTTGCTGACATTCTTACACAGTGGAGAAGTGATATTAACTGGCAACGCTGCTCGTTTTTACACTTTCCAGAAACACATCCATTGTAAAATACCTGATTCACTTTGCACCCAACAGCTGGACTCCGAGCACTATTTCCCAGCCCCAGCCTGGAACCTAACAATGTGAGAGGCTCAAACAGCTGCAACGTTTCAGAAAAAAAATAGCACGAAAAGCTTTTCACCAAGTCCCAGCATAGGAAGGAAGTGAAATTGTTTCTCTTTTCCGCTTTCTGCTTGGCAGCTGCCTCAAGAACTATATTACCCGTCTGCTTTGTCATATTCACACCGTCTAGTAAAAAGCTGCGAGCAAGAGACAAGCCCTAACACTTGTTTAGCCAAAACATCTCACTGCATACACCACTATTCAGAACTTCAGGCTTCTCACTAAAAACATCTCACTGCATACGCCACTATTCAGAACTTCAGGCTTCTCACTAAAACATCTCACTGCATACACCACTATTCAGAACTTCAGGCTTCTCACTAAAAACATCTCACTGCATACGCCACTATTCAGAACTTCAGGCTTCTCACTAAAACATCTCACTGCATACACCACTATTCAGAACTTCAGGCTTCTCACTAAAACATCTCACTGCATACACCACTATTCAGAACTTCAGGCTTCTCACTAAAAACATCTCACTGCATACACCACTATTCAGAACTTCAGGCTTCTCACTAAAACATCTCACTGCATACGCCACTATTTAGAACTTCAGGCTTCTCACTAAAAACATCTCACTGCATACGCCACTATTCAGAACTTCAGGCTTCTCACTAAAAACATCTCACTGCATACGCCACTATTCAGAACTTCAGGCTTCTCACTAAAACATCTCACTGCATACACCACTATTCAGAACTTCAGGCTTCTCACTAAAAACATCTCACTGCATACACCACTATTCAGAACTTCAGGCTTCTCACTAAAACATCTCACTGCATACACCACTATTCAGAACTTCAGGCTTCTCACTAAAGACATCTCACTGCATACACCACTATTCAGAACTTCAGGCTTCTCACTAAAGACATCTCACTGCATACGCCACTATTCAGAACTTCAGGCTTCTCACTAAAAACATCTCACTGCATACGCCACTATTCAGAACTTCAGGCTTCTCACTAAAAACATCTCACTGCATACACCACTATTCAGAACTTCAGGCTTCTCACTAAGACATCTCACTGCATACACCACTATTCAGAACTTCAGGCTTCTCACTAAAACATCTCACTGCATACGATACTATTCAGAACTTCAGGCTTCTCACTAAAAACATCTCACTGCATACGCCACTATTCAGTATGAACAGACCCCAAAGGTAGGTGAGTTCATACGCAGTATTACCTAGAGTCCTATCTAGCCCTATAGGACCCTGGTACTAATGGCAGGGACAAGACTACCTGTTCTTCCAAAAGGAAGGACAAACAGGAGTCTACTTCAGGCCAAATACAAACACTAGGGAAAAGCAACACACAGAACCCAAACAAAATGCAGCATCAAACTGTGTGGGGGCCACTTTGTGTTGGGTGTGTGGGACACTTAAGGAATCATCCTTCTGTGAGGGGGTACTTGGAGGGGGGTTCATACTATGTGGGGGCAACAAGGGATGCCCTGTTGTCAGGGGGCACTTAGGGGACATCCTACTGTGAGCAGGCACTTAGGGTCATCCTACTTTGAGGGGGGCACTAAGGGTGCATCATACTCTGTGGGGGCACAAAAGGGATATCATACTGTCTGAGGGGCACTAAGGGGGCATCAATATTGTTAGGTGGCACCAAGAGGACATTCTTATTATGTGGGGAGGCAATAAGGGGGAACTATTACCGTGTAGTAAGCAGACAGGGGTGTGGATCATTATGAAAAAAAATTGCTACAGCACTACAAGACATTGGTGTTGTCTCTCCCTAAGGCCTATCGCACAGGAACGTGTGCGCCCCGTGGCCGTGCTGCACAGAATGCAAGGAGCGCCATATGGTTTTTGGAGGGCAGTTTTGCTGGAATGGACTTTGGGCACCATGTTGCATTTAAAGAGGCCCTGAGGTAACCCCACAGTGAAAACCCCCAAAAAGTGACCACAAGGAATTTTTAAGGGGAGGCGCAAGCACTTCACTCAGCAGCTGTTTTATAGAATTTTATAGAATTTTTAATACTTGGGTTTTTTACAAGAAAATGGTGCTTTAGCCCCATACTTTCTTTTTTACAAAAGATAACAGGAGAATATCTCCCCCAATTTGCTACCCACTTTCTCCTGAATACAGTAACACCCCAATTGTGGTCGTAAACTATTATTTGGGGATACGCCAGGGCTCAGAAGGGAAGGAGCAGCATCTGGATTTTCTAACATGGAATTTTATGTCATGGTTTTTAAAGGCAATAACTTTTTTTAGTTTTCTGTTGAATAGCCCGCGTGAGGGCTTATTTTGTGCGAGTAGTAGTTTTTATTGGCACCATTTTGGGGTACATTTGGCTTTCTGGTTGCTTTTTATTGAAGTCACAAAAAAGCTGTTCGGTCTCACTTTTCTATTTTTTTTTTTACACTGTTCACTTGATGGGGCAGATCATGTGATATTTTTAAAGATCTGGCCATTACGGACACAACAATACCATATACTGTATGTCTAGTTTATTTTTACGTTTTACACAATAAAAACATTTTTAGAAAAAAAAATCATGTTTTTGTGTTGGCATTTTCTTAGAGCCATATTTTTTATTTTTCTGGCTATAGTCTTGTGTGAGGGCTTGTTTTTTGCCGGACGAGGTGATGCTTTTATTGGGGTACCATTTTGGTGTACATACGACTTTTTGAATGATTGATATTATGTTTTTTGTGAGGTAAGGTGACAAAAAAAAACTGTTTTGGCATAATTTTTATTTTTTATTTTTTTACACTGTTCACTTGGTGGGGTTGATCATGTATTTTTTTTTGTAGAGCCGATGGTTACGGACGCGTAACCATGGGCTGTTATGACCAAACAGAAGAATGAAACCAAGCGGTAACAAATTACAGTGATAATTCCATGACACGTTCACCCAAAACTGAAAAGTGGTCTTCTAGGGGATCACATTGCTCTGCACCACTAATAGGGCTGTCATCATGGGTCATTCTTTGCAAAATACAGTATCTTAAGAACAAATGATTACCAAAACCAATGTCTACAAAACGCCTGGATCTTAAAGGGTTTGTCCTGCCATTTATATTGATGACCTATCAGGATAGGTCATCAATATCTGAAAGGTGGGGGCCTGACTGCCGGGACCGCCACCGATCAGCTGTTTGAAGAGGAGGTGTCACTCCATGTGTGAGCAGCTTTCTGTTCATTACACCATGCGTCATCTCCTGTGGATCGGCGGCGTAGTGTAATTACAATTATTCGCTCAATTCAAGTGAATACAGCGAGAACTTGCCTATAGAACTGCAGTTAAAAAAAGCTGTAGACATTATAGCTCTCGCTTCGAAGTGAAAAATTGTGACTTAATATTTTTGTTTGCAAACAATAATGCTTTAGAAGACATCTAAAACATTCCAATGAGATGACGAATGGCTGCTCTGTTACTGGCAATTTGAAGACTGATGCCTAGATAAAGTGTTATCTACACTTTGACTGATGTTGCACGTCAACAGTGTCTCCGAGAAACGTGCAAAGAGCTACTGATGGTCTAGTGAAATCAAAAAGATGTAATCGCTGTATAGCAAAAAATCATTGTACTGTTTTACATGCTAGGTTAATGTTAACCACCTCAGCCCCCTAGCTTAAACACCCTTAATGACCAGGCCACTTTTTACAATTCCGCACTACACTACTTTCACCGTTTATTGCTCCGTCATACAACTTACCACCCAAATGATTTTTACCTCCTTTTCTTCTCACTAATAGAGCTTTCATTTGGTGGTATTTCATTGCTGCTGACATTTTTACTTTTTTTGCTATTAATCAAAAATGACTGACATTTTTGCAGAAAAATGACATTTTTTACTTTACTTATTTTTCTCTAGATTTATTGTTCTACATGTCTTTGATAAAAAAAAGTCCAATAAGTGTATATTTATTGGTTTGGGTAAAAGTTATAGCGTTTACAAACTATGGTGCAAAAAAGTGAATTTCTGCATTTTGAAGCAGCTCTGACTTTCTGAGCACCTGTCATGTTTCTTCAGGTGCTAGAATGTCAGGAAAGTATAAATACCCCCCAAATGACACCATTTTAGAAAGAAGACACCCCAAAGTATTGCGGAGGGGCATGGTGAGTTCATGTATCATTTCATTCTTTTTCACAAGTTAGCGGAAAATGACACTTTCTGAGGAAAAAAAAAAGTAATAAAGTTTCCATTTCTGCTAAATTCTGGCAAAAAAAAAAAATCTCCCACGGACTCACTATGCCCCTCAGTGAATACCTTGGGTACCTTTAAGGAGGGCATTTTTACGCATTTGGATTCCAGACTTATTCTCACGCTTTAGGACCCCTAAAATGCCAGGGCAGTATAAATACCCCACATGTGACCCCATTTTAGAAAGAAGACACCCCAAGGTATTCTGTGAGGGGCATGGCGAGTTCATAGAAGATTTTTTTAAATATGTGCGAGGCATTTGAGGGTCTCCACAATCATTACATGTATGGCCAGCATTAGGGGCCAGATTTATCATTACACTTCCATCTTACTCCAATTTCACATTAGTCCAAAGTCACTTTTGGCTCAGTCAGATTTATTAATGGTCCTGTAATACTGTGATAAATGTGGTTTGATGGCAGCAGTTCATCCTTCAGTAAACGGCTTTACAAAAGTCGCACATATTTACAAAAAAGTTGCATGTTCTATTAAAAAGTCGCATAAGATAAGCATGGTCCCCCCTGGAGTGAAATTGGGACTTTTTTGCGACTTTTTTAAAAAGTCCCAATGATAAATCTGGAGTGAAACTCATTAACATGGCTAACCACGCCCATTTTTACAAAACTGGAGTGAGCGGTGTACACATGTTAAAAAAGTCGCAAAATTATGCGCAAATGAGCCTTACAAGAGGGTGATTAGTGACAGGGTGACAGGGGGTGACATGGGGTGATCAGGGGTTAATCGGGGGTTAATCAGGGGTTAATCAGTGATGGGGGGGGTGGATGGGGGGCTCTGTGTGGTGATTGGTGCACTTACGTATGTTTCCTCTGGTGGTCCCAAGCAAAAGGGACCACCAGAGGAGCAGGCAGCAGGCATATCAGACGCTGTTAACAAAACAGCGTCTGATATGTGTTTTTTTTTAACTACTACTGCCTGCCAGCGCATGATCAGCGCTGGCAGGCTGCAGTTTACCTTCCTCCCGATGCGATCCTGTGAACGCGCGCGTGTTCACACGAAATCTCGCCTCTCGTGAGATGACGCGCCGATGCGTCCACCCAGAGTAACCCGCCCGGCCGCCGAACACATCCGTGCATACTAAGTAGTAAGGCACGAAGGCGGTTCTGCTGTACAACAGAATCTCAATAGATGACAGGCTGGGCATGTTTCAAACTGCATCATTATAAAATCAGGATCATAATGTGTAATGAGCAGTGATTGAGTTTACCTGTATAAGGCGTCCCTCAGATGTGCCTAGATTGGCTATGGTAAGGTCACCTTGAATGAAGACGGAAATGGATGTCAGCAACACATTGTTAAATTGGCCCATTAATAAATCAAGACGCTGTATTGGCAAGGTAACTTCAAATCGATTTTCTTCAATTGGAGATGAACAGTGGGAGACATTCTTTGAATAAGACTGGAAAGGAAGCATACAGCAAGTTACCAGAGTAATGCACAGCAGGACTGTAGTTACAGTTGGTGCTAATCAGATTTGTCTGTGAATTTACTCTAAACATTTTCAAACTTCAAGATGTGATTTCTATAGATTTCTATAAATTACAATGAACCGATGCTGCTACATGGTGACATGAACTACTTCTGAAAGTAGCCATAAACTTAAAAGGGTTTTCTGAGATTGTAATACCAATGACCTCTCCTCTGGATAGATCATCAGTATCTGATTAGTGGGGGCCCAACACTTGGGACTCCCGACGATCAGCTTTTTGAGAAGGCATCGGCGCTCCTGTACAGCGGCTGTGCTTGGTGTCACAGCTCAGCCCCATACACTTCTATGGGGCTGTGCTGCTTCTAGGCCACATGACCAATGAACTTGTCATCACTGGCCTAGGAAAACCAGCTACTGTAAGCACTGCTGCCTTCTCGAACAGCTGATCGGTGGGGGTCCCGCCTGTCAGACCCCCGCCAATCAGTATTAAAATCTCAGGAAACCCCTTCAACTTTACAGAGGCTGACTGACAAGGCCATTATTGGGAGTGAACTGTTCATTCCTGATAACTGCCTGCCCAGTAGAGGAAGTGAAGGCTGCATTTACACAAAGCGCTTATCCCTGCTATATGGGAACTGGCAATTGCTACTGTGATCTTTCATCTCCATACAGATTTGTTGTTTCTGGGCAGCAGACCCCTGCTTTTTATACAAGCGTTCATTGACCAATAATCTTCTCATGTAAAAGGGATAGAACAAGAAGAGATGCAGCACCAGATGTAATCTTGAATAAAAGCCAAAACATTCGCAAATCACAAATACAAAAATGCATAGAAATAAACCCTTTCTGCTAGGCTTATGCGTTTCAGACAGAATTATTATTTACAGCCTTTGTCTCTCCAGTTTATGCGATCACAAGGGAATCTTCCTACCAAACGGAATGATGAGCTGGCTATAGAGTATATTCCTTCTAAGCCATGCACATATGTTTTCTCAATGGGGAGAAAGTGATGAGCTGCTTACAGACCCCTATGGCAGCAGCGGATTTCACACAGAAGTAGGGATAGGACATGTTAAAGGGAACCTATCATGTTGAACATGGGGTCTGATCTGCAGGCAGCGTGTTACAGAGCAGGAGGAGCTGAGCAGATTGTGTATAGTTTTATGGAAAAGATTCAGTAAAACTTGTCATTTAGGGTACTTTCACACTTGCATTGGTGCGAGTCAGTCTGTGTTTTTGCACAGACAGATCCGCAACTATAATGCAAACGTTTGTATCCGTTCAGAACGGATCCGTTTGCATTGGTTAAAAACGGATCCGTTCTGAATTACATTGAAAGTCAATGGGGAACGGATCCGTTTTCAAATGCACCATATTGTGTCATTGAAAACGGATCAGTCCCCATTGACTTACATTATAATTAAAAACTGATCCGTTAGGACGGATCACGACAGCCACATAAAATCCAGGGAGTGTGGGCCCAGCAAGTATGGTTTGTTCCAGCATGCTTGCTGGGCCCACTCCTGGATTTTATGTGGCTGTCGTGGCCCATAACAGGTAATATTTAGCGCTAGGAGGATTTTATGTGACTGTCATGGCCCATTGCAGGTCAGATTTAGCGTTAGTACCCACTCTAGGAGACAACCGTGAAGGGGTGAGTGGGCTTACTACCTTTTGATCAAAATGTAAACTAATGTCTCCACTGTTTGTAGGAGTGGATTAGTACACTATGTCCTCTTATGGCTTCTATCTTGGGCAGAGCTCTGGTTGCAGAGTGCTGTTGCATTTTTTTTGTTTGTATGTTATAATGTGAAATAATACAGAACCGGTTACACATCCCGATGGTTGCATAGCAACCATGCGGGAACATCGAAAAGCATCCGCACTTGCTTGCGGATGCTGGCGATTTTCCCGCAGCCCCATTCATTTCTATGGGGCCTGCGTTCCGTTAAAAACGCAGAAGATAGAGCATGCTGAGATTTTCACGCATCGCAAAAGTGATGCGTGAAAATCAACTGTCATGTGCACAGCCCCATAGAAGTGAATGGGTCCGGATTTAGTGCGGGTGCAATGCGTTCACATCACGCATTGCACCCGCGCGGAAAACTCGCCCGTGTGAAAGGGGCCTAACTGTTCCGTTTTGGACCGTTTGTGAGAGCCCTGAAACGGATCTCACAAACGGAATCCAAAACGCTAGTGTGAAAGTACCCTTATACATTTAAATTCCTGCTTATTCTGGTCAAGGAGTCGGGCCTATCAGTAACGGACAGCTCTGTATACACAGTCATAGGTGGTCAGTCACTGATAGGACCGTCTCCTTGTCTTCAGAAGGAGCAGGAATTTAAATGTATAAATGACAAGTTATACAGAATCTTTTACCAAAACCTATACATCAATCTGCTCAGCTCCTCCTGCTCTATAACATGCTGCCTGCAGATTACATTGTATTTTCATGGTGACAGCTTCCCTTTAAAGCCAAACATACCCAGGCATTTTTTCACCTAGTATCTTAGATACATCACATAGTTGGCCAATCCTGATTATATTGACAGCTTTGACATTTATAATTTGCATGGCCACGGTATGAGACCTGAACATGGAGTTTGTCTATACAGTTGTTTAGATAGATGTGCCAAAAGTGCAACCGACGAATAAAGGCAGGTAGACAACAATGTATCTAATTAGTAAAATAGACCAATAATATAGACACACGTGTACTTGATTCCAGTGTAGACAAGTTTTGATAAAGATTTAGAATTACTTATTAGGGAAAGAATTAATTAAGAATTGATAAAGAATTAGAATTAACCCCTTCATGACATTTCGCCAGATATGTCAGGTCTTTAAAGATGGCCATAGCTAGAGGGTGCCTGCTGTTTCAGGACAGGCTTTGTGAGTACTAATAGGACAGCGGCCATTTTATTTCCCCTGATGATTGCTGTCCGGACAAAACGAGCCGTTATAACTAATGATAGGTATTTGGGAATATATTTATTAGGCATGTCCCGGTACTGATACCAGTATCGGTATCGAGACGGATGCCAGTATCGGTATCCGGACCAATACTGGCATTTGCATGAGTATTCGTGCAAATGCCGCTGATACCGCTGCCGATACCGGAGGTTCCGGCCCTGCAGCTCCTATACAGTATTTTTGTAAACCTGATCTATGTAAAAGTAGCCCGAATTTACTAACTATTGCAGCGCAGTCTCCCTCAGTTCCTCCGTGCGCCTCCTGCCCTGCCTGCATCCGTCATTCATAAAGTGGGCGGAGCAGGAGGAGGGACAGGAGGCGCAATGGAGGGACTGAGCGCTCAAGCTGTTAGAGACTGCGCCGCAATAGTTAGTAAGTTCGGGCTACTTTTACATAGATTAGGTTTACATAAATACTGTATAGGAGCTGTTGGGCCGGTGTATTAGAGTCACACTGCACCGGCCGCCGCAGCCCCCGCCCCCGGACACTTGATGATGACCCTGTCATGGGGAGATCTGTGGGTTACCCTGTCATGGGGGATCTGTGGGTGACCCTGTCATGGGGGGATCTGTGGATGACACATATATAGCATAAGATGCTATATATGTTTCACCCACAGATCCGCCATGACACGGTCACCCACAGATCACCCCATAGCAGCGTCATCCACAGATCACCCCATAGAAGCGTCACCCACAGATCCCCCATGACAGAGTCACCCACAGATTCCCCATAACAGCGACACCCACAGATCACCCCATAGCAGCATCACCCACAGATCACCCCATAGCAGCGTCACCCACAGATCACCCCATAGCAGCGTCACCCACAGATCACCCCATAGCAGCGTCACCCACAGATCACCCCATAGCAGCGTCACCCACAGATCACCCCATAGCAGCGTCACCCACAGATCCCCCATGACAGGGTCACCCACAGATTCCCCATAAAAGCGACACCCACAGATCACAACATGGCAGCGTCACCCACAGATCACAACATAGCAGCATCACCCACAGATCACCCCATAGCAGCGTCACCCACAGATAACCCCATAGCAGAGTCACCCACAGATAACCCCATAGCAGAGTCACCCACAGATCACCCCAAAGCAGCGTCACCCACAGATCACCCCATAGCAGCGTCACCCACAGATCATCCCATAGCAGCGTCACCCACAGATCACCCCTTAGCGGCATCACCCACAGATTCCCCATAACAGCGACACCCACAGATAACCCCATAGCAGCGTCACCCACAGATCACCTCATAGCAGCGTCACCCACAGATGACCCCATAGCAGCGTCACCCACAGATCACCCCATAGCAGCGTCACCCACAGATTACCCCATAGCAGCGTCACCCACAGATCACCCCATAGCAGCGTCACCCACAGATCCCCCCCATAGCAGCGTCACCCACAGATCACCCCATAGCAGCGTCACCCACAGATCACCCCATCGCAGCATCACCCACAGATCCCCCTGCAGGCACATTGGTTGGGAAACACTGTTATAAGCCCATTTATTAATTTATTAACCCTTGTACAAAGGGAAAGTAAAGCCGTTGTCCATAGCAACCAAATTCCAGCTTGAATTTTTTTCATTGCTATCAGCAACTGCGCCGCTGTTTCTTTATACAAGGTTTGATAACTCTGCCCTATGTTATAATTGGTATCAGTGAGTACTTAAATATAAGTATCTGTACTCGTACTCGGTTTTACAAAAATGGTATCGGGACATCCCTAAAATTTATAATAAACTAATATTTAAATATTTGTATTTTCTTAATTCCTGGAGAACCTCTTTAAGAAGAACACAGTGCTTGCACGAGCAGCCTCTTCAAACAGCTGATCAGCGGGGATGCAGGGGTGTTGGACCCCCCGCAGATCTGATACTCGGGATAGGTCACCAGTATGATGCACAATCTTTTTTAAAATGCTGATCCTCCTTGCCCTTGGAGAACTACTGCTAATATAAGCGGTCTGGACAATGTTAATGTGTGAATTTTATGTATTATTTCATTCTTTTCTTTATTGTAGAAGGTGGCGAGCATGTGCTGTGATGCCTTGATTCTTTATCAAAAACTGGAGTCGGGAAGCTGTAAGGACATCTTTATCCTATTTCTCCAATATCTAGGCTAGATATCAGTATATATGTTACGTAAGAAGGCGGTGACTCAGTGTCTATTTCATATGCATGAATACAGTTACACAGTATCTCCACTTTTACCAAATCATTACTGCTGCTGTAATTAGCTAAAAATACACAGAAGTCTGTACGGGTTCTGCAGTGATACGCTTTATTCTATTCTCAGGTGTCTATTATAAGTTTATGCATGCACCTCCAATAAACTCCGATCTGATTCATCATAGGTTTCATGCTCATGTAGTCTAGACGGTTCATTAAAATTCTGGAGCAGTGTAGTGTACCTCAGGATTCTTCTCTCTGGGCATGCTAACTGCCCTGAAAATTCAATAGGAATCTATTAATTGGTAATGCGGTTAATATTGATGATTGCTGTTCATTTCAGACAGATGATACTGGCCACGTATAGGTCCCCATGAGGACCAACATCAATGAAACGGTCTGCAGAAGCGGCGTACTATATTATTTCCTCCTGTCGTAACTTACATTCGATTATCCTACTTTGTACAGATCTTGATCTACACAGGAGTACAATGCCTGCCTAATGCTGCTTTCCTCAGTTCCCTAGCAGTTCTGCTGTATAATACAGACATAAAGCGACACACTTATTTAAGGGTTAAATAAGTTATGTTTTGGCTAGTTTTACATGTAAGAATTGTGCCTCCCATGTTGATGTCCATGATTTTTGCACTTTACTGATGACACACTACCTGTGGGGTCCAGCACTTTGCAGTTTTTCTGTTTCAAGCCCATGTTTGAAATACTTGCCATGAGTTCGGCTTCTGAAACCCCTGGGGATCATCTCCTATCACTGGTGGAAGGTGCAGCCAGTCTCCCGCAGTACATGCCATACAGATGTCCAATCCTTACTTTAGCTTGAATTTATCATTAATCAAATTCAATTCAATATCGCGTCATGCCAGCAAAAGCCTTAACAGGCAGCAATTCACAGCACAACCATTAAGTGGTCACACATAGACACATACAGAATAGACATCTTGTGACACAACTTTGCGAAATCAGGGGTTTTAAACCTGTTCCCGAGTAATCTACGAGTATCTATATGTCAGTGTTTGGGACTTTAAATATGGCACCTGCTCACGAGCACAGCAGGCACCATAGCTGCCGGGTGTCTGCTGTTTTAAACTGCATGCACCTGGGGCTAATGTATATTTTCGACAATAATGTCGCTCGCACACATTTATCCACTCAGATACCATTGTCAAATGTGATCATGGCATCTGGGTGGTCGAAAACCGGGAGCACAAGCTCCTGGCACTGCACTGGCTCCTCCTAGTGAGAATGGGTGAAGCCAGATGCAGTGTGCAGCAGCCTCTGTCCTCTTGTGTGACATGAGGCTGCTGCACATTAATTCCTAAGGAACTTCCATAGGAACTTAGTGTAATTGTCATAGACTCCGATGCTAATGCATTGGAGTCTATGAGAGAAGCAATCTAATGATTGCTTGTTATAGTTCCCTATTGGAACTATTAAAAAGTGTAAAAGAAAAAACATTTAAAAAAAATATATATATAAAAAAATCAAATCTTTCCCTTTCCCCAAAATTAAAAATACATAAGTAAATGAAAAAAAAACAAAAAAAAAACATCATGGGCATCACGGCAAATGGCAAAATGGAAAAATGCCAAAGTATCCAGTTTGCTGTATTTTGGTCACAATGCCTCCCACAAAAAAATTTAAAAAAATAGAAAGTGATCAAAAAGTCATACACACCCCAAAATGGTATAAATGAAAACTACAGATAGCCCTGCAAAAATGAGCCCTCCGCAAACAAAAAAATCAAAAAAAGTTATGCAGGTAAGAATATGGTGATGCAAAGGAAAAAATTTGTCCAAAAGTTCCTACCAAGTTCATAGATCCCTAGAGAGGACATTGAAAATAGTTGTCTTAGGGTCCATTCACACGTCCGCAATTCTGTTCCGCATTTTGCAGGAACGGAATAGCGGACCCATTCATTTCTATGGGGACACACTATGTCCCACCCGCATCCGCAATTGCGGATCCACACTTCCGGGTCAAGAAAAGGCATTTTCTATGAGAGTGTCGGAGATGTGCGGTCCGCAAAATGTGGAACGCACATTGCCGGTGTCCGTGTTTTGCGGATCTGCGGATCCGCAAAACACACACGGACGTCTGAATGGACCCTTAATGATACATTTCCTTTAAGCTTCTATTTTATAGATGCACATATACATTGCCTCAAAAATCCAATTGGGTTTTACCAATCACTTCCCCTCCCCCCAAAAAAATCTCATTTGGGATTACTCATGAAGCAAAACTACATTTCGTTTCAAAATGTGTATATTAGTTTGCACGTCGCTGCAAAGATTCACCAAAAGGCAATGAAGGCGCTTCATGCGCACAGTAATTTGATAGATCTGCCTATTATACTGAAATGTACGGTTCTGTAGATACTAATTTGATTAGAGCAGTGGAATTAAACGTTATTGGCTCAGACAAATATAATACACTAATTAGTTTCTCCTATAACCAGAAAATTAATTGTGAGATATATCTACAACAACAAAGAATGCAGTTCCCTAATTCAATGTGAAACCCGCCTTGTGTGGTCCCTAATTGTGCCTGCGGTTCCCAGTGTTCTAGGTTTACAAGATTAATAAACCAGTGAACGTGCAAACACTTTCATATACCAATGATCTCATCCGAAAGAGCTATCGTCTATTTAAATCCAATAGTCAAACCTGCCAGATGCTAATTTCCCATTTCCAGACAGTATGCCCCCAAATATCAGAACGTTACTAGATTTCTACACCTCTTCCTACTGCCTGACATTACTAATAACCATATGGCTGGATGGAGGCAAATCTATGTGGCCAAGTTAAAAAAGACTGATGCAAAGTAGCGCAAGAGGAGACGCATAGGGCAAAAGTGAAGGGGGGCATGATGTGGACATAAGATGTTCCGAAAACAAATATGACAATGATGTTTCAGGTCATGCTTTCATCCATGGACAAAATTCCTGGCAGTCATGATTAAGAACCGGATGGTTCGAAACGCGTAGACAGTACTGGAGTGTACATCTGTGCTGGAGATTTTACTGCTGTATGTATTTGTGATTACACCGAAATAAAGGATCGTTGGATTTTCATGAAAATTGGAGTGCTGGATCTATTGCTACATCTTCAATATTCCTGGCACTCAGCTACTGTAGCCTATAAAATGCAGTATGCTCAAAAATAGGCGAAACAAAAAAAAAAATGTTATGTAAATGGGAATATCATAGGGTATGTTCTGGCTGCAGCAGTGAAAAAAACGAAAGACAATCCCCAACGGTGTGTGAACCCCTTTACAGGAGTGTCTGTAGGAAGAGCTGTTGTCGTAGTCCTTGCCTGACGTAACCATCACTAACACGTTTCAGGTAATTGATTGGTGGATTAGTAGAGCACACATAATGAATTAAAGTGTCATTTTTGGTGCAGTTTAAAATAATAAATGCTGAATCAGTCACTAATGTAATAAAGGTCTGCATCATTCATCTTACTGAGGCTGGGGCAGATCACATTACCATTCTAATGCTCTGACAGCGCTGTCTATCTCTTTCCTTATTCACTTATTTCAAGGCATTTGGTTTCCCTTTGCATTAATCTGCATTGCCCTAGAGCAGCATCACCGCCTCACATTCCTGGAGCTTTCTCTTAATGTATGGATCAAACAACGATGTCTGAGCTTTCTAACATCAAAGGAATTATTAACGGATAAAATCTAATATTTGTCTAATATCTACCTAATATCTAATCTATCTAATATCTAATCTATCTAATATATATCTATCTCCTATCTATCTACTATCTATCTATCTATCACATATCTATCTATCTATCTCCTATCTATCTATCTATCACATATCTATCTATCTATCTATCTATCTATCTATCTATCTATCTATCTCATATCTATCTATCTCCTGTCTATCTATCTATCTATCTATCTATCTATCTATCTATCTATCTATCTATCCCATAACCATCATTACCTGACTGAGACCACCTTGGTGCTGGTAGGCGGGCACAGATGTGTTTTATCATCATTACCTGACTGAGACCACCTTGGTGCTGGTAGGCGGGCACAGATGTGTTTTATCATATCAGAGTGAGGGCTTAGTCCATATGTTATGTTCGCATCTGTTGTGTTGGTGCATTATTTTCTGTGATTTTTCTTTTATAAATGCTGCCATGTGCATCCGCATATCCAGTTATCATATCATGCAGGATGTTTTGTATCTTTTTCTGTGATTTTTGATATTTGCTAAGCACCTCATGTTCATTTATACTGTGAGCATAGTCTAGCATTAATGATAACCTACATATTCAGTGTATCTTGTATTTGGTTTTACTGATGTGGGATCTAGAAATCTATGAAAACAGCCGAGATAAGCGCGGATCCTCCTGTACGATGATCACTGAGACCAGGCCTATTCTATCATGCTGTTTTATAAGTACTGTATCTGCATATTTTGTACGACTTAACTAAATACAAATGACAGCCCCAGAGCGAAGTTGATGAATTGACTGTCGAATGTTATTTCCATCACGTTCTTTATAATATATGGCGGATTTGGTATTAGGTAGAGGTAACACCTCATTTCCAATCTTGTCCACCAGAATGAAACAAGAGGAGAAATACAGACCATTCTTGTTGTTCTCCAGGATTTTTTGACTACGTTTTATATTACTGTTTTCAGATCACTGTGATCGGTGTGAAGGCTTTTTATTATGCAGCTGTGTTATTACTTTTAATTTAGTCAAAATTACTAGACCAAATGATGTGTGGGATTCAGCCGATAAGGTCCCCAGGGAACCATTTGTCTTAGTTTAGTTTATTTTATCTTATTGGACAAGCTTAGAGGAAGATAAATCTATACCAGCTATTGTGGTTTTTTCCTATTGAGCATTGCAGTTGTATACTTTAATTAGACTGCACAAGGAAACTAATGCTATTCATATATCATCTTTTTTTATTAAAAAATAAACCTAAAGTGGTTTATACAAGGTTGTTTCTAATTCTTCAATAGCTGATTTGTTTTGTATTTCCCAAAATATAGAGGTCACGTATGTGACAAGTAGCTTTTCCATATAATAAATGGTCCAAATTAATAGTTTCATGAAGACTAATGACCTTTTTGGAATGATCTCACCCACTGTTTAAAAGGCGTTGACCCATCACTAGAATATGCCATCAATGTCAGATAGGGGTGGGTCCCACCTCTGGGATCCACTCCAATCTCCAGAACGGGTCCCCCAAAGTGAAGAACAGCACATCACACATGTGCAGCCACCTCTCCGTTGACCACTATGGGACTGTCAGAAATAGCAGTGAGATGAATGAAAATAAGCCCTGACCACCAGGTGGCCGGGAAACAACGGTACGGGCAAGCTTGTGGTTAGGGACAGACTGGGAACATAAAGTGGCCCTGTAAAAAATTCTAAAAGTGGCCCCGTTTTGTAATTGGGTCCAAATTGATGGAAGGCAGGGCCTGTAATACCACATTGTGGCACATTATACCACCCCAACAGAGCCAAATACCACAGTCCATCACAAAATACTGCCAGCAGCACCAAAAACATCCCCAAAACTTCCACTGGCCGCCATGAGGAGGGCTCAGGCAGCCCCCTGGGAAACTTCCCTGTAAGGTCTATGGCCAATCCGCCCCGCTTGTGGTGCTATGCTGTTTCCATAGCTCCCATGTACTGCAGCAGGAGCTACTGAAACAGCAGAGCGCCCACCTGCTCTGACGTTTCCCAGTCACCTGGTGGTCTAGCCCTAGTGACCGCAAAATGAGACAACCCCTTTAACAGAAACTGATGATCACTTCAACAATGGTTTGGATACTTGAAACAAATATTAGGAGGCATATGTAAATACACAGAAATAAATAGTTGCTGAGTACCACTTGAGGCCATGAAGGGTTTTTTCTGACCCTTTTTTTTTGCCTTTTTTTATGGCAAAATGTAACTGCTATCCAGAGTAACCAACCACACTACAGCTTGTAGTTTTAAAACAGTCCTGTAAAAAGAGTACTGGATACTTTGGGCAATAATGTCATCTTAATTCACAAATCCTGGAAAGACCTCTTATACACCTAGAAGCTGTTTTGCTGTGTGCATACTATCAATAACGCTGTAACCGTTCACAGGGAATCTTTCAGGGAACTACTCAATCGATAGATCTTATTTGAACTTTCCTAACAGCTTTAGAGATAAAATCTTGTCAGCTTGATAAGAACTTAGCTTAAGTGTTTATGAGCTGTCAGGATTTCAGAGATACATAGATACACTGAAAGTGAAAGTTGTAGAGGAAAAACTGTTGACAATTTGTATTAAAGATCAATTGAAATGATGTTTCTTAGCCCAAAAATCAATAAAACTACTAACTTATCTGCTTTAAAAGTGACCACATCAAGTATTCCTAATGCATCTTCTAAGTTAGTCTAAGCAGAAACCACCACCACAGAACATAGTTCAAACTTCTCACCCTCACCCACAAAGCTCTCCACAGTGCTGCACCTCCATATATCTCCTCCCTCATCTCCATCTACCACCCTACTCGTGCTCTCCGTTCTGTTAGCGACCTAAGATTAATAACCTCCATAATTTGTACCTCTCACTCCCGTCTTCAAGACTTTTCTCGAGCTGCACCTACTCTCTGTAATGATGTGAAAATCAGGTCAATTCCCAACTTCCCTACCTTCAAACGTGCAGGCAGGTTTATCAAGCTACCTAAATTGACTGTTCCCTTAGTTCCCCCAACTTCTCAGACCTGAACTCAATCTTCTAACAGTCCACACACCCGAAGCAGATCGGCCTACACCACTGCTTTCAGTCCAAAAATGGCTCAATCACTACATACCACAATCACCTCCTTTTTGTGTCACCCCACTTCCTCATAGATTGTAAGCTCTTGCGGCCAGGACCCTCACTCCTAGTGTTTCAGTTGTATGTTAGCCAGTTACAATGTGATGTCTTTTGTTTTGTACACGAACCCTCTGAATTATAAATCGCTGCCGAATATGGTGGCACTATATAAATAACTATTATTATTATTATGCTGAGGTGTAAAGCAGTAATAATAGTCCGCCATTGACATTTTATTATCTAAGGCTACTTTCACACTTGTGGCATGGCCATCCGGCAGGCTGTTCCGCCATGCTGCAAGTACCCGTGTGCTGCTGCTCTTTACCATTGACTATAATGGGGCGGGGGCGGATCTACGGCACAGCAAGGCAGTGATTGCCGGACTAAAAAGTCGGACCTGCTGTACTTTTAGTCTGGCGATCTCCGGCCATGCTGCGCCGTAGCTCCGCCCCCCAGTCAATGGGGACGGAGGGGCAGCACAGCAGCACATGGGTACTTTCGCCATGGCGGATCCGGCGGGCAGCCTGCCGGATAGACATGCCGCAAGTGTGAAAGTACCCTAATTCTTATTATTAATATTTATTATTAAAGCACCAGTCATTCCATAGTGCCGTACATATGAAAAGGGGTAAACATACATAATACATACATCTAATCCTGGTTCGTGTAGTCTTCCCATCTTTAGGACCCATAAAGTAAAAAATGATGTGATTATATAATGAGCTAGATTTCCGATGTCTTGACTTGAGGCATAAGACGCACGTTCAATGTGCATGTCACAGAGTGTAATATCGTATAATGCACGGGAGGGCCTGACAGTATGTTGATTTACTCGTTTTCAGCCTTAAAACACATGGAACACATTTGCTTTCGCTGATGTAATTTCGGTGGAGGGTACTGTGGGACATAACCTTACTTCGACCTTGTGTCTCCCGGATGATTCTATCCGCATCTTGGTTAACATGCTAAAGCCAATATTAACACAGGCCTTTATGATGTAATAACAAATCTTAGGAGGGTTGAGTTATGAGTCAAGTTTTCTTGAATTTCCATTCCTAACATGTGTTGTTTCAAGAGCTAGCAGTTTTACTAACACATGGTACTGACCCTTTAACACCTGTTTACACCTCCAGAGGCTGTCCCTAGGCCCCTAACATGGCTGCTATAATAATATTCCTACAAGCTGTGGCTTGCTTGAACACACTAGGGCACACACATTAGAAGAATGATGGCCAATGCCGCTATTTTCAGTTGGACTGGCAGATCATCTAATGCATTTATGAGCCTTCTGATACCTTTCGCAGGGAGAGAAAAAGGTCAGGCAGTTAGATTTCAACATGCTTGATCCTTCAGCTGGACGCAGCTTAATCTGCCCTCTCCTTTTAGAACAGCTATCTAAAATGTATGGCCAATCGAACACCCCACTGAATTACAGTAACTTGAAACTAATTCAACACTATAGTCAAAAATTAACCCATAACTTGCCAGGAAATTAGGCAAATTTTCCCCTTAATTGTGAAAACTGCGCTTGATATAGAAAGAACTCTGTATTCTGGGCTCTCAGACTGATCGGAATGACTGAAGATTGAGTATACGACTATCTCGTTTCCTTTAGATCTTCTCATCTTGATCTGGAAACTTGAAAGAAGGGAAGTCTTTTAAACAAAGGGGCACTTAGTTTCTTACATCCTCATGGACCCAAGATATGACCTCTTCGGGGCCCCATTTATCCATCCTCAAACTGGCTTCAGTGAAAATCCTTGGGTCCCCTGGTTACCTGGCCTGTTTGATGTGACTCTCCGACTAGGACACTGAGGATTTACTACTGGAGGGAAAGATGAAAGCACGAGCTTTACGGCTTTTGATAGATGTCTTATACTTAATTCAGTAAATGACCATTACATTCCCTGTATAAAATACATTGCCGTGGAACAGTGAAATCTGTGACAAGAAGGAGATATAGTAAGGTAGAACATTCCCGATATTGCATGGATTGTCACTGATATGACAAACTAACTCTTCTCTAATCTAGACCCGATGTGCATATGAAGGAACAAGGGAATCAGATCATGCATGAAAAGGTTTCATACTATAATTTCTCTATTTCTTACTTTTGGCTACATAATACAATCTTCTGCCAGTGGCACTTAGAACATGCAAAACCGTATCTGAATTATACAATATAGAAAACTTAATGTTTTTTTTTACTAATGTATCCAATGTAACAACTTTATATGCTCAAATATGAAACTTGAATGACAGATAATTCCAAATGTGGGGACTGTTCTAGAGACACTTTCTCGAGATATTAAAGGGGTTGTGGCAAGTATTAAAGTTACCCCTAACCACAGGGTCGCAGACTGATCAGTTATTTATCCTATGAACAGGGGCATAACTATAGGGGAAGCAGGGGAAGCGGCTGCTTTGGGGCCCTGACCCAGAAGGGGCCCATCCAAGAGGAGGAGAGGTACCAAAAGATTTTGTCAGGGCCCCTCAACATTATTACACAATGAAATTATATACAGTGGCAGTATAGACAGTGTAGAAAACGGATGGAACAGCTGCCGGGCCTGGTCTGAGAGAGTGATCTTTACTAGCCACAGGAAAGGGGGCGGCATGAAAGGAAGGGGTTGTGAAAAAATTACTGGGGGAGGGGGGCCCATTCAAAAATTTGCTGTGGGGCCCAGTCATTTCTAGTTACGCCACTGCCTATGAATAAGGGATAACTTTAACACTTGGCACAACCCCTTTAATATATTTATTGCCAATCCAGCCTTCAGTTTAGAAACATTTGCGATAGACTTAGTAAGGGTATGTTCACATGTGGCAGATTGCTTAAGAGACTGAAACTCTTTCCGTATATCCTAAAGGGGTTGTTTCAGCCGAGCTTTTCTTTTACAAAACCCATTTAAATGTATAGAGGATTCAGAGAAATGTATTTAACAAACCTGCCGTGGGTGACTCTAAGCACCCGTACTCTAAGCACCCATACTCTAAGCACCCATACTCTAAGCACCCATACTCTAAGCACCCATACTCTAAGCATACATCTAAGCCCCATGGCCTGTAATATGGGATAGTCCCAACCTCTGATTATTCACTGCATCTACTCGAGGCCTGATAGGCACAGTCACAGCGAGTTGTCAGAAACCATGCTTTTTATGCAGTATAAAAGAAATGTTGTAGTAATGGAAAGGCAGTAAAACTGTATATAATGGTTTTATAGGAGGCAAAAACAGCAGCTTGGTAACTGGTTAAAATTGGGTGATAAGTCCAGCCTAAGTTGAGAGGCGCTATATAACTGCATAAATAACAGTTTCCTCAGGTCATGTTATTACTGGAAATACAAGCTTTGGCAGCAGCAGAGGGCAGATAATGATCCTGGACTCCTGCGTATATTTATAAGTCCCAATGCCTGCCAATGAGATCTGTCAGCAGAAACAGACTGCTTGAACAGAGAGTACACTGTCAATGTACGGGCTGCTGTCAACACAGAGGTGTATACCACCGGATGGATGTGCAGAGCAGGTTATAACGCTGAGGACAGGGCCTAGCCATATACCTGCCCCTCACCACTGCAGCCTGTAGACAGACAGTGGGAGAAAGATCAGCCGGTGGTGGAGAGAACAGCACAGAAGAAAGAGGTCAGTATGTCATCTTTTTTATTTTTTCAGCATTTGGGACCATTACTATATATATGGCAATGAAAACATCTTCACTCCTGGCCCTGTCAAACAAAGTGGAGAGGGAGTAGCAGATGCAGAGAGAGATGAGCCTCTAGGTGTAATGGCAACGCCCCCATTGCTCCTAGAGGCTCATTTGCATATATTAAAACATCATTTTTTTCAGCAATGCGGACACATATGAACATGGGACCAACACAGATGTCTTCAGCTGCCAACTGCACATGTAACGGGTCAGCCAGGTTCATAGGTACAAATCTGCTGAGAGAAGCCCTTTAAGTACCTCTACATGTAAATGTTGTGCCTATGGATTCTAGGCAAATCTAGTTCTTGCTAAACTACCAAATGTTAGTTAGTTAGTAAGAATTATGGGCCAGCTAGAAGGGAGTATGATTACAGGATCAGAAAAAACAGGGTTTGCTTTAAAAAGAAATGTTACCTTTAATATGGGAGGATACCAAGTCTCCCAAGATGGCAGATGTTTGGGAAAAGAAGGGTCAGACATGTTGGATTTCAACGTACTCCATCTTTTTGATAAGCCACCCCCAGAGGTGTTTGGCTTATTCTTCTCTCCCCATTCAGAACACATGCTTGGCCTAGCCCAGTATCCACGTGTATGAGGGGTTGGGGGGGAATAGCCGTAGGGTCCACGTTAAGAAGTGGACACCTGACCGGTGGACATTTACCATTACAGGGATCAGTTAATCCAATTATGCAGGACGTATTGTATTAGGAGAAATGATTTTTAAGCTTTCAAAGACTTTTAGTCATCCCGTTAGTCATTGCAGTTATTATTTAGGACAGTTTTCACAGAGGGAACTGAAACATGGTCATTAAACGCGTTACTGAAGAGGAGACACAAAGCTGGCTCAGGAACCACACTGTATACCATTCATAAAGTAATCTGTCAGTTCTCATGTGCAACTTCAAAACCAAAGAGCCTGGACTGATGTGGCATCTGCCATGCTTTGAAATACGGCTGGAACATTGAAAGGGTTAATCCGAGCTGTGCACTGGTGTCACTATATTCTCCTGAGACATGCTCTACCGACATGTAAGAGATCCTCTCGGGGCAGCAGCTGCGGACCAGGCTCAGTAGGATGCCAGGGTATTGTCTGATTTTGGTCACATTCATTGACTCCTGTGAAGCGTTTTACCTACAAATAACCATGTTCCGCAGTTGGGTAAAGACACCATTGGTGTGGCTGCGGACCTCAGGATCTTGAATGACATCATGAGCACAGAACTCCCATACTGGGGACCCTAATATTAGTCCTTATCATGGATCTGGGGTAGTTGGACCTTAAGTTCTTACAGCTTTACATGATGACTGGAGGAAAACACGCACTTCAGATAGACAGACTTGTCCTCTGCTGCTAATACCCACTATTATAAGGCTGGAGAAGGCTGTAATGTGTAAAGTAGCAGCTATCAGTCAATATACTGGATTTCACCACTCTTGATCCCTTGCCCCCACTGGAGACAGGATACCTGTGGCAGCAGCCTGGTGGTCTCTCTCCATTGAAATAAACATGCATGGCACTTTTATGGCATGAATATGATCACATATTAATAGCATGCTACAACTTTTATCACATTTTTAGTGACTCAAGTATAACACTGCTGGACCATTCGTTTCCCTGCCCATGCTTTGGTTTCCCTGGCGGTCCATACCCGCCGGCATCCCTCTGCTCCTTCCTGGTGGGCATGACTGCCAGAGTAGTATTCTGCCTATTCACTCCATGCCGCAGCTGTGGCCTCTCACTCCTTGCCTGCAATGCCTCTATCTGCCTCTAGGGTGCACACTTCCTCTGGCTATTAAAGGGCAAGCCTTCCTCTGGGGGGAGGTGCTAAGCAATAAGGTTTCCTAGCTTGCTATACCCTGCCAAGGTGTTTTTTTTACAGTCTGATCTCATGTTCTTGACTTTTGCCCATTTACCTTATTATACCTGTTGTGCCTGCCCTGACCTTTGGTCTGTTATCTGGATTACATTTACTGTATTTTGCTTGCCCTGACCTCAGCTTGTCTACTGACTAAGATTTCACCTGTCTCCTTACTGCCACGCACTGGAGTCTCTTGACTCACCCAGGTCAGCTGTCACATAGGTAGCGGTGGTAGTTCCCCGGCAGCAAAGACCAGACAGATCCCTGTATATGGATGACAGGGGGAAGACCAGGGGAGCCATTTAGGTAGCAGTCTGAAGAGTAGCCCTAAGTCAAATCCATTCAGTGACACAGTGGGTCCACACCAGTCGGTTTAGATGGAGGAATGTCCACACAGCAAGTCTCCACAGTGTCACATGGGCACCTAGAGTTGTAATTCCATATGTCGCAATATATCTAATGTTTAGCCCCAAAAATATCGTCTGACCACACCACAACCAGAGACTTATTAGCGCTGGTCATATTTGGGGTATAGTAACTAGTCAATGTGTTAATTAGCCGGCCATAGTTCTGGATGCGTTCAGTTGCAACTAGAGTCTGGTGAAAGTTGATTGGTACTTGCGCTATTATAATCCCATTTTATAGCCCTGTCCTATAACAGTTTACAACACATCTCCCAACCAAAACGTCTCTCACCGTTGCTTGGATTTTAAGTTCCAATACAAGGAATGCCTAGATAACAATGAGCAGAGGTTTCACTATAGACACTTCCCCCTTCCATTCCAAGCATTTCTTCTCTCGCCTTCTACCCACGGCATAGAAGATCAGGAAGGGAAGGAGGGGAATGTTATAAGATGACAACAATGCATTGGGTGGATTTAGCTGCTTTGGAACTGATATTCAAATATTTAGGTGATCAACAAACTGGGCCATTTCTGTGGATTAGAGACACGACCACTAGTAATACATGGAGTCAGATCCCTGGAACACCAGGGAATACCGAACCCTTATCACTTACAGAGGAGTCGCATTTCTCAAACAAAATGGAAAATTTAAAAGTTCAAGTAAAGCAGAGATGAGCAGTATCCTCGGCAATGAGTAATCTCACTGCTGACCCACAGGCTGCCTACAGAGATGGAGAGTTGAGATGTAACAGGTAATGTGATTATAAAGATGTAAACTCAGACCCTGAGCCTCTACAATATAGGAATGGGTGCAATCACAACTAAACAAATGGACTAGAGGGGCAAATTGAAAAGGACACCTTGAGTCGGCTTTAGGCTACAGGAAATTCTCTGTACGCCAGGTACACTGCCATGTAGTTCTACCTCTCACTTAGTGATCCATTGCTGGAGAAAAAGTTTCATCCATAGTTAAAGAGCTGAACCTGGGCATATCCCCTTCTTCAATCAGGCAGCCCCTCTGATTGAGCAACTGATCTTTTTCAGCAGATTGGGTGACGTACCGGATCTTTGCTAGGCGGAAGCTTTCACCTAGCAGAGTTCCCGATGATGTCACCGACACTAATGGGTGGGCTTTAACGCTGCCCTGGCCTGTAAAACAGGCTAAGGTGTCACTAAAGCCCGCCCATTAGTGCCGGTGACGTCACTGGGAACACCGCTAGGTGGAAGACTCTGCCTAGCAGTGTAAGCTTGTAAACAAAAAAGCCCTTGAAAAGCTCCGATTCTCATCTCACAGGGGCTGCCTAGGTGAAGCCTGCCTGGCTGAACCCGGACAACCCCTTTAAGTGCACTAAGGGTCTGGCGAGATGATTATGAAGGAACTGAGCCCTGTCAATCAACAAGAAGAGGAATGGACTGGTAGAGAAAGCAGGAGGAGCAGGGCTGCACGGAATGGCTTGGAGCCGCTCTTGATGCATATGGATTACAATGAAGCAATGGATTGCTAAGTGAAAGGTGTCATTACATTCAGCTAGCACTACAAAGCACTCTGCCTGGTTTAACTCTGAATTTCCTGGTGACAGATTCCCTTTAATCATATACATTAATTTACAGAAATCAAGGCTGTATGTTAAGCAACTAGACAGATGATGTACTCTTATTATCTAAATCTGTGACTTCTGCATTAGTGGTTCTGCTAACGTTTCAACATGTATCAGATTTTCTAACTCCTAATAAAGAATGTAAAGAAATTATATATCTATAATAATCAAGCAACAAAGCTACATAACCTGTTTTGACTTGTAATATAGATAGATGATAGATAGATATGAGATAGATAGATAGATAGATAGATAGATATGAGATAGATAGATAGACAGATAGATAGATAATAGATAGATAGATAGATAGATAGATAGATATGAGATAGATAGATATAGATGATAGATAGATAGATAATAGATAGATATGAGATAGATAGACAGATAGATAGCTAATAGATAGATAGATAGATAGATAGATAGATATACAGTAGATAGATAGCAGATAGATAGATAGATAATATATAGGAAATAGATAGATAGATAGATAGATAATAGATAGATAGATAGATAGATATGAGATAGATAGATAGATAGGGGATAGATAGATAGACCGATAGATAATAGATAGATAGATAGATAGATAGATAGATAGATAGATAGATAGATAGATAGGAGATAGATAGATGATAGATAGATATATATATAGATAATAGATAGATAGATAGATAGAAAGATAGGGGATAGATAGATAGATAATAGATAGATAGATAGATAGATAAAAGTAGATATAGTGCTATTTCAGTAGTGCAGATTCCAATAACCCATCTGCTCCTGCACTAGTTGTAATAATGTATTTTGCATACCTTGCATGATTTTATGTTACTCTGGCTTCCACAAATAGTGCGCCAATGCAATGATATGCTATGGGATGTCTTTCTCTAGGGCACATACAGGACGGTGATCTACATTTTATTACAATACAAAGAATAAAGGAAGGCATAAAACGTACTTTTTGGATGCATGCTTGGTAGTTGTCTCTTCCATAGAAATGCTCCAGACACTGGCTGTTCTTTTCTGCACCATTGTCAAAGAAGTCATTGATCATGTTTATAGACATGGCACACAAAGCAGATCTATTCGATACTTCAGCAGAGTCGGAACTACTCTGAGCAAACACAGCATATAAGATATCTTCTGTTTCCTCGAAGCCTAACTCTTTGGCCAAGGTTTTACCTGCTTTGCTTACATACGCAGCTTGTAAAATGTTGAAATACTCCCGATCGGCCAATCTCTTTCTGCGCTTCTCTGTATAAATACACACTATGGGCATCTCAATATAAGACAGCAGCTCTGGATCTGAAGAACAGAATCGGACAATTCTTGTGTGGTAGGCTGGAGAAGTCAGGGACTCTCTTTGTACTGTTAAAAAGTAAATAAAATTTCCACTTTCAAACGTATGAACGTATCGGATCGGATAGGACTCTCTCAGCTCGGGGAGGACATCCAAGTAGGAATGATCTGTGAGGAACTCAAAGCCATCTTGTGTCTCCTTCTGTCTCCTGACTGATAGGGAATGAAGATTGGATTGTGACTTTGATAAAGTATTGCCTACATAAAATTTGACAAATCTGTCCTTTACCGTCACCAGGATTTTGCTCCCCAGCTCACTGACAACACAATCTGGACAGGGGCCTGTGACGTTTTTAACTGGAGCAGAATACAGGCAATGAACATCGCTTGATATATCCCAAGGTTTCTCAGGGTTCAGCATGTGTCGTTGACATGTTCCTTGGTTTACGCTTCCACAACTTATAAGTTGATCATCATAGAAGTCTTCAAAAAGTAGTGCCACATTGACATTGTCTTTCCAGGTGCCATTCGATAAGGGTTCCTCATTCAGACATCCTTCACATGGTGAACCACAGTTTCCATGGTCTAGCACAGGCCCCGTTTTGTACTCGGATACCTTAGTAAGGTTTTCATTGAGTACATACATTTTATTTACAGCTCCCACATATACGTAGCCTTTGTGCTGGAGAACATTTTGGATTGGCGTGTCAGTGCTGAAGGACCTGAAGTGGTATTTTAGATCCAGATTCATCTCTGACATCTCAGCCGCATCTTCACATTGTTCCAGGCTGTTTTGCACTAACCCGAAGAGGATTATTAGTACTGAGGTAGCAGGGGCATTTCTTAGCATCTTGAAGCAAAGTACCTGCGTGAAGAAGAGCGAGAGTTCACGAAAAGGGGACAGTCAACAAGGAACACAAAAACATGAGGAAATGTCTAGATGGCACAAAGAGGACATGTAATGTCGTCACTGTGTGAAAATAGGTATCCTTCAGTTTTAACAAATAATATACTGGACTTGGCCTTAGCTCAATATTAAACAATGATAGCCTGTGTCTAATGTGGTTTCAGATCTAATTTTATCCCTGCATTGATTAGGTTTACAAAGCTCACACTTTTCTTTTATCCTAAATTACAGTGGTGCGGTTTGATGTGGCTCAGACTGATGACCAATGTGAAATTTCGTCCTCTGTGAGGAGTCGAACTGCGGCTTTACACAAGTGTGAGCGCTGCAAACATAGTGTGAGTCATGCATCATGTTGTTCTAGTGATACTACATCGCAGTTCTTGAGTAACACTTAATCACGCTATGTAGGGGGAATCAGATGTTGTTTGCAAGGACAATTGTGAAGAAAAACTCACAGCCGTTGTTCCATGATCCACCCCCACCCGTATCCAACATACAGTATACGCTATGTAGAACAAGTCCTGTCGGCTCATTCTGCTTCTTTACGTCTTTTCGCAAAGGATCTTGAAGAATAGGTAATAATAGAGTTGAACACATTCATTGCTTTGCAGGACATTTCATGATTTCTACACCCTTATACAGTTATATGTACGGTTGGGGCCGCAGTGTATGGTTTGTATGAGGTTATACAAAATGGTCTTCCTTTTTTTCCAGAAACAGAGCCACTCTTGTCCGTGGGTTGTGTATGGTATTGCAGATCTGCTACATGTTAACCCTATTACTCCTACTACAGAAAGTGGTGGCGTATCGCTAGAATAGGCGACCGTTTTCTAATTGGTGGCTGCTAAAATGCCATGACCCCCATGACAGGGCTGGTTTAGTTCTGTGACCCTTTACACAGTTTTTCTCTACATAGCAATGCTCCCAGTCACCCACTGTGCAGGAAACTACAACACACAACTGTGCAGAGGACCCCCACCATGCAGCACTGCATCCCCATCATGCTCAGGACCATTGGGTCCTGGCAGTCCGACCTCCACTGAATTATGATATGTCCTAGTTACGGAATATGCCATCACTTTCTATCACAGGATTAACCCTTTAATGGAAGCCCAGGCGCCTACTACACTACAATATATTGACTGAAGTAGTAAAGTAATTCCTCTATACTAGGAGAGCCCACATCAAACAGGAGCATTCAAATCAATGCTGTTTTTCTATGCACTTTTGAAGCAAAAACTAGCAGTGGATTTAAAAACTGTGCAGAAGTTATATATATATATTTTATTTTCTGTCCATTTCCGCTTCCCCCCACGTCTGAATCAAAAGCTGCCACAATGACCGCATGTGTTATTCTGGCTTAAGAGGACCGGATGCTGAAAGGTCCTAGAATTGGACACTGGACATGTATTAGATATTAATAAAGTAATAGTGTTTGTAAGGCTACTTTCACACTTGCGGTGTGAGGATCCGGCAGGTAGTTCTGTTGACAGAACTACCCGCCGGATCCGTCATACCGCATGACAACTGAAAGCATTTGGAGATGGATCCGTCTCACAAATGTATTGCAAGTGCGGATCCGTCTCTCCGTTTTCAGATGGAGAGACGGATCCGTCTTGATTTTTTCACAGTTTTACTGGTCTGCACATGCGCAGACCGGAAGGAAGGATCCGTCGTTGCGGTATTTGTAATGCCGGATCTGGCACTAATTCAAGTCAATAAGAACTAATGCCGTTATGTGTTCTGGAATTTTAGACGGAGATAACACCGCAGCATGCCGCGGTATTTTCCCAGTCTAAAAAACTTTTACATACTGAACTGAAAACATCCTGATGCATACTGAACGGATTTCTCTCCATTCAGAATGCATGGGGGTACTACTGATCAGTTTTTTTCCGGCATAGAGCCCCGAGGACGGAACTCTATGCCGGAAAAGAAAACCGCAAGTGTGAAAGTACCCTAAGACTGTAAAAGATGCATATGCGTCCCGTTCAGCTTATTGTTCTGTAATGCTGATCCAGAGGAAGTAGAAAAAAATCCTCGTCCTAGGGGGGAAAAAAATTCCTGCTCCGCTCCAAATCTGGCATTAGAATAATTTCCTGGATTAAAACTGCAGAGAATTTTCCAGTGACCAGTGATTAGTAGAGTGGTAGAACTTGTGTGTTCTGTTAGCCCAGGGTTTCTCAACTCCGGTCCTCGGGACCCACCTACCGGGCAGAAGTTAAGAATATCCCACAGAATGAATACCTGTGTATGAACATTAATTATATCACCTGCTCAATACTAAGGAAATCCTGAAAACATGACTGTTGGTGGGTCCCGAGGACCGGAGTTGACAAACCCTGTGTTAGGCCCCTTTCACACGAGCATGACGGATTAGGGCCAGATGCTTTCAGTTAAAAATGCGCGATTTTGAAAGCAAGTTCAGTCAGTTTTGCCTGCGATTGGGTTCAGTTTTTCCGCGCGGGTGCAATGCGTTTGAATGCGTTTTTCATGCGCCTGATAAAAAAACTGAAGGTTTACAAACAACTTCTCTTAGCAACCATCAGAGAAAAACACATTGCATCTACAGTTGCTTGCGGATGCAATGTGTTTTTCACTAAAGCCCCATTCACTTCTATGGGGCCAGGGCTGCGTGAAAAACGCAGAATATAGAACATGCTGCGTTTTTTACGCAACGCAGAAGTGATGCGTGAAAACCAACGCTCATGTACACAGCCCCATTGAAGTGAATGGGTCAGGATCCAGTGTGGGTGCTGCGCGTTCACGTCACGCATTGCACCCGCGCGGAAAACTCGCTCGTGTGAAAGGGGCCTTAGGGTGTAGACACGATATGGCATGAAATAAAAGACGGTTATGAAAGGGCAGTAGTTGTTTTCTCCTTCTTGTTACCTTATCAGCCATTTGGCCATATCGTAAATCTAGCACTAGTGATTAATGGCATGAGTGTTTACTACCAGTGACTAATGACACATACTGGTTTCCATTAATTCTTGGCAATGGTCTGTGAGTTCAGGTGTAACTTGTATGCAGGCTCTCACATGAAATGTATTCTTCTAAAGGATCACTAGAAAATCTAATACCAGCTGATTAAACATAGAAGCCGTAAAGAAAGAAAATGACATTAAACAGAACACTACATAGTGCCCTATGCCTTTTTAGCTGCAGATCCTGGGCTGCTCTTCTGTCATTCAAGATGGCCGCACTGCTTCTCAGACCATATGATGCAAACTGCATCGGTAGCCCAAGACACTTTCTACTTGTCTAGTCCTGCTCTTGGATTGGCCAGTACTGTCCACATGAGCATTGCTGGCCAATCAAAGGGCAACAGGCAAATTCTAGAACATGTCCTATTCTGGCCCACAATGTGGATGAAACTAGCCATTTCTACTGATGAAGTGAGAACATTGCAGAACGTACATGGAAGGTATATGTAGGTATCACAAGGAAGGTATCTTTCGCAGGTTTGAGGATCGAAATATGGACATAGTCGTGGTAGTGAGGCTTTATTGTGAGGGTTGCCTTATACCTTGTAAGCACTGAAAGAATATTTTGTAGTTCTGCACTGGACACGGGATTTTCATGCTGGTCTGATCTACTGGTATTGAAAGGTAAGAAGTCATGTTTTCTGTCCCTTTGACAAACAGGTCCTGGGGCTACAAGACTTGTGGTTCTGATGTAAACTGTAACCTAAACCTGGAGATAACAGTGTCATTTTCCTCCTAGGGCCATACAGAATGCCGGGCAGAGAATTTAAAGAATATCTTGTCTCTTTGATGATCTGCACACATTTCTCCGTATTTTTGTCCTCCTGAACTTTCCCAGGACAAGCTAAAAATGGGATTCCTTGTGAAACTGATCTATTCTGAACAGGTGTTTCGTACCGCCAGTAAATCAGCGTATTTCCTCTCATCACCTGTCAAGCCAGTTTATGGTTTATAAGGAGGGAAAGATGAAGAGCAATAAGGTTAAAGGTCAGGAATACATCAATGGAAGAGACCGGTTGTCATCCAGTGTGGGGGGGGGGGGGGGAAGAGACCTCAAACCCTATGTGTGCTATAGACTCGTACGTGAATATATTCATTACAGGGGTTTTCAGGGACTTTCATATTGATGACCTATCCTCAGAATAGGCCCTTAATATCTGACCATAGTATACCAAGCACAGTGCTTAGTGCTGCAGTTCAATCTCATTCACTTGAATGTATCTCCTTCGTGGTCCATCGACAGCCAATCACTAAATCAGATGGGTGAGTATTGATTCTTTACATTTTTTAACCCATTCTGAGCCTTTTGTAGAAAGAAAATTCCATAATTCTGGAGATACTGTATTGCTATGCAATACATTATTAATCTGAACAAATGTCAGCTAATATATTAGGATGTGTGGTGCCCCCTATTACCCTATTAATAAAAGCCGGTTTGACATCGCTGCAGCCAATCACTGTCTGCGGCAGTGACCGGCTACCCTTACTTCATGACAAATGGTCACATTAGGCAAGGGGATCCAGTCTCTGTCGTGGCCAGCGATTGGCCGCAGCAATGTCTAACTGGATGTTGGCATCAAGGGAGCCCTGCCAGGGCCCGGAGGAGAAGGGGTTGTGAGCCAGCCCCGGAAAGCAGGTAAGTAATCCTTCCTTTACAGATCTGGCAAAGTGGGGGGTCTGCAAAAAACAAAAAAAAAAAAAAACATTCTGGCAGAAACCCTTTAATGGGGCGGAAGTGGTTGTCAGCAGCAGTATATTTCTTTAATGCTTCACAATATATTTCCATTTATATGTGGTCCCTGGGTTGAGAAGTAATATACTGCAGTTACTGTACCATTCTTTATTAAAGGGGTTGTCCAAGTTATATTTATTGATGACCTATCCTCAGGATAGGTCATCAATATCAGATCGGCGGGGGTCCGACACCCGGCACCCCCGCCGATCAGCTGTTTGAAGAGAAGGCGAGCGCCGTGCCAGCGCTGCCTCCTCGTCATTGTTCACATGCTGGCCGTTGCATCTGCAGCAGTGAGCAGGTGTAATTACACCAAAGCCGTTCCATTCATTTCAATGGGACGGCTCTGTAGTATACACTTGTATAGAAACGAGCCGTCCCATTGAAATGAATGGAACGGCTTGGGTGTAATTACACCTGCTCACCGCTGCAGATGCAACGGCCAGCATGTAAACAATGACGAGGAGGCAGCGCTGGCACGGAGCTCGCCTTCTCTTCAAACAGCTGATCGGCGGGGGTGCCGGGTGTCGGACCCCCGCCGATCTGATATTGATGACCTATCCTGAGGATAGGTCATCAATAAATATAACTTGGACAACCCCTTTAAGATGCCCATACACGTAACCCTTTCAGCCCCATATTTTTTTTCCCCCATTTTCCCATTTATGTTTTTCACTCTCTGCATTTCTGAGGCCATAACTTATTTACTTTTCCGTTCACATAGCCGTATGAGGGCTTGTTTTTTGCAGGACAAGTTGCACTTTCTAATTCCACCATTTAATATTGCATATAATATAGTGGGGAGCTGTAAAAAAAATTCCAAATTGGGTGGAATTGAAAAAACCCCACACAATTCCACATCAGTTTTATGGGTTTTGTTTCATTCTCCAGGTCAGTATGATTACGGCGATACAACATACCGTATATACTCGAGTATAAGCCGAGTTTTTCGGCACAAAATTTGTGCCGAAAAACCCGAACTCGGCTTATACTCGAGTCATAAATTGAAACTGAAGAGCGGAGTGGGAGGAGGAGCGGGAGGAGGAGCTGGGGGCGGGCATTTGCGGCAGGGCCGATGCGCTCACTGCGCTCCGGCCCCACCGCTCATGTATAGTTTTTAAATTTGATTATACTGTACACTTATTCTTACTATAATTCTTGCCCCCTCTGTACCTCATTACATGCGGCAGGCGGGCAGTGAATACTTCAGGCCGGGCGGACGAGAGCAGCGTGACTTGCTGATGTCACGTGCCTGCCCGGCCTGCTTTATGAATGAATATACTGTTATAGGATGGGGGATCTGTGGATGCCATCCACAGCCCCCCCATCCCATAAGTGCCATCCACATCCCCCCCTTCCCATAACAGTGTCATCCACATCCCCCTCATCCCATAAGTGCCATCCACATCCCCCCCTTCCCATAACAGTGTCATCCACATCCCCCTCATCCCATAAGTGCCATCCACATCCCCCTTCCCATAACAGTGTCATCCACATCCCCTCATCCCATAAGTGCCATCCACAGCCCCCATCCCATAACAGTGTCATCCACAGCCCCCCATCCCATAAGTGCCATCCATCCCCCTTCCCATAACAGTGTCATCCACATCCCCCTCATCCCATAAGTGCCATCCACATCCCCCTTCCCATAACAGTGTCATCCACATCCCCCTCATCCCATAAGTGCCATCCACAGCCCCCATCCCATAACAGTGTCATCCACAGCCCCCATCCCATAAGTGCCATCCACATCCCCCCCTTCCCATAACAGTGTCATCCACATCCCCCTCATCCCATAAGTGCCATCCACATCCCCCCCTTCCCATAACAGTGTCATCCACATCCCCCTCATCCCATAAGTGCCATCCACAGCCCCCCCATCCCATAACAGTGTCATCCACAGATCCCCCATAACAGTGACATCCATTTCCACCTCGGCTTATACTCGAGTCACTACTTTTCCCAGGTTTTTTGGGGTAAAATTAGGGGGGTCGGCTTATACTCGGGTCGGCTTATACTCGAGTATATACGGTATGTATAGTTTTTCTTGTGTTTTTATACTAAGGAAAAAAAATGAAAACCTTGACAATTTTTCTTTCTTTTCTCCCTATGCAGACCCCTATAACTTTTTTGTAGTTATGTGTATGGAGCTGTGCGAGGGCTAATTTTGTTGCCGGTCTATCTGTATACATGTTGTTTTGCGGGCAGCATCTTTAAAGTCACGGTCAGCGCCGTACATTTACGCCAGTGGTTGGAAAGGGGTTAAGATGGCCGACCATCAAAGCCTCATTCACCTGACAGCTATTCCATTTGATCCAGCTGAGAATGCATGTTTCTGGCAATTAGCCACTGCCAGACTCATCTGGCAATGGGTTATTATCCTGCAGGAACAAAGGATTGTTGCAATTTAGCATGCTGGATCCCTCCTCCTTCAAGCATCTGTCATTTGAGAAAAGACATTAAACCTTCATACATTTTAAATGTGTGCTGTCCGCATTTTTTGCGGACCCATTGAAATGAATGGGTCTGCATCCTATCAGCAAAAAAACAGAACGGACAAGGAAACAAAATACGGTCGTGTGCATGAGCCCTAACAAGCATGTGTAGGTCAGCTGTGTATCTTCTATAGAAGAATACAGGGGGACAAATATCAAGTCTGCTGTGCCAGTTTTGGGGCGTAAAAACATTACAAGGGATTGCCGTGTGCGACATTTGGTGCATATTTTTTGCAACATTTGGTGAACCTCTTCACTTTAAAAAATTTTGCAGTGAAAAGTAGGTCAGGATTTCAGATTATAACACCTTTCAGTATCATTTATGATCTGTGACTTTTTAAAAAGTCACCAAAAAGTTGCATCTCCACACTAGGCTACCCCCTGGTGTATTTTTACATGCATAGGTGTACACCATATTGCATATGCGCCAAATATATTATTTCTGCGCACAATTTCATAAATTTAGCACAGACTCACAAAGCAAAGACAGGCTTAAAACTGACACTAAAGCCACCGCACATGATAAATTACCCCCACGGTGCCCTGCCACAGAGTGCAATATGGGTCTTCAGAGCAGACTATGCAATCTTAAAGGTCTCTATGCCTAGGGTTGCCATCTAATCTTCAAGCCAAACCCAAACAGGAAGGAGGGAGGGTGGGCATATCTGAAGTCAGCGCCGCCCTGGGCTAGCATCGCATCATTCACAGCTCATCGCTGTGCCGGGTCTGACAAAGGCACAGGATTACAAACCCGGACTGTCCGGGTCATTCCTGTACGGGTGACAACCCTATCTGTGCCTGAGATTGGCTCTGTGCATGAGGCTTGAAGGGGTATTCGCATCTGAGACAATGGGGGCATATTGCTAAGATATGTCCCCATTGTCTCATAGGTGCAGGCCCCACCGCTGGGACCCGCACCTATATGAAGAGCGGGGGACCTGGGGTTTCCCTGGGTTAGGCGACCACCAAGCGCTCTCCCCACAGAAGTGAATGCACAGCCACCACTTCCATTCACTTATATGGGGCTAACGGAAATAGCTGAGCCAGCGCTTGGCTATTTTCGGCGGCACCATAGAAATGAATGGACGGCGGCTGTGCATGTGCAGGGCGCCCTCCACCACTTTCAGGGCTCCGTTCTCGGTATCCTAGCGATATGCCCCAATTGTCAGAGATGGGAATACCACTTTAATGTTAGATTTATAGCTACTGAATCTAGAATGGATGAATCAAGCGTATGGTCTGCACCTAGAGATCACGGTGCAATAAGGTTAGTATATTCTTGCAGGCTTTATTTGAATGTTAAGACACTATTAAGACACTATATCACACACATATATTTGTTTAATGAATAAGCTGGCAAAGAGTATGCATATTAAATGACTTGCTCTCAGCTTCAAAGCAAGTCTACCTTTCTACCTGTGCTTTGTGCCAGGTGTTATGCTTTTACTGGTTTCGCGCTAACCAGTTTTAATGTCAGTTGTGCTCTATATTTGCTATCCAAAGTTCCTAAACTGGCTGCCCATGTTTACTTAGCAGGCTACTGTTTAGCTAGAAGTTACCTTGTGGGGAAGTTAGATTAGAGATTAAAGGGAATTTGTCTACAGAGCTTTTTCTGCTAAATGCCTCTGCATTTCTGCCACATTATTATTGGAACTCGTTTCTTCTGCTGTTTGGTCTTTACATAAAGTATGCCATTCTGAAAAAAGAAACTGTTCTCCTGTTATAATTTTTTTTTTTTAAGTTATGAAAGTGTCAGTGGTACATATAGCTGTGTGTGCTCCTCCTCTCATTGGTTGCTGATGCACATAGTGGTAACTATATATGCAGGGTCTGCGCTCCTGAATATAGATGCCCAACGGCATATGTAGGTTTAGAGCAGGACCTGCCTGACTGAGACCACCTTGGTGCTGGTAGGCGGGCACAGATGTGTTTTGATGAAAATATATTGGCTGGGAGTCTAAGACTTATTATTAGAGTGAGGGCTTAGTCCATATATAATGTTTGCCTCTATTGTGCATTATTTTCCGTGATTTTTCTTATAAATGTAGCCATGTACATCCGCATATTTAGTTATCATATCAGGCAGGATGTTTTTATCTTTGTTTTTTATCTTTACTTTTTCTCTGTGATTTTTATGAAAGTATCATCAATAGACATCATTTTTTGAAGAAGTCAAGTACATAGTATTTGATAATTGAAGAAAATGGCAAGAATACCTCTGCATAATAAATTAATTTGCCATGAAATTACATCAAAATAGGGCAGGGATCAGCAACCTTCAGCACTCCAGCTGCTGTGAAACTATAACACCCAGCATGCAAACATGCTCGGCTGTTCTTACAACTCCCACAGAAGAGAATGAAGCACTGGGGGCTGCTGATCACTGCCATGGGGAATGTAGCGGCAATGGGGCATGTCCATAATAGACTGAAATGCTGCAGATTTGCTGGTATGGATGTGCACGCAGAAAATCCGCAACATTTTAGAGCACCAGCAACGTGGATATGATTTTAAGAAATGTCAATTTATGCTGCGGATTTCCATCACAGTTTTACCCATTTGCAAAGCAAAGGGTGAAATCCATTGTAAATCTGAAGCGAAAGCCAAGAAAATCTATTTATGCAGATTTTGTCATGGATTAAATTGTCCCCATACAGCTTCAGATGAATGTACATTTTTTTGCTGAACATACTCTTCTGCAGGGTTGCTAACCTGATTAAGTCTTTTTATTGGACAGGGTATCTTCAAATCATGGACAACCAGTATTCTTCACGAGCGTGTTGGAAAACCATAATGAATGATAAAGACTGTAAGTAATATGTATCCATAGCTTAGAATGCTGATCTGAACACACTGGAAACATTCACTGTGAACCATAAAATGAAGCTAATTACAATCACAACAATCTGGTCTGTGGAAAACAGTCCTCAAACATTAAGGCCCCTTTCACACGGGCGAGTTTTCCGCGTGGGTGCAATTTCTATGGAGCTGTGCACATGAGCGGTGATTTTCACGCATCACTTCTGCGTTGCGTGAAAATCGCAGCATGTTCTATATTCTGCGTTTTTCACGCAACGCAGGCCCCATAGAAGTGAATGGGGCTGCGGGAAAATTGCAAGCATCCGCAAGCAAGTGCGGATGCGTTGCGATTTTCCCGCATGGTTGCTTAGCAACGGGACCAGATCTTTATTATTTTCCCTTATAACATGGTTATAGGTGGAAATAATAGCATTTTTAATAAAGAATGCATTGTAAAATGAAGTGGAGGGGGTTAAAAATAATAAAAGTTAACTTACCTTAGCCACTTGATCGCGTAGTTGCGATCTGTCCTCTCTTCCCCTGCATCAGCTAAGAACTAAAGGACCTGTGATGACGTCACATCACATGGTCCAATCACATGCTCCATCACCATGGTAAGATGGACCATGTGATTGGACCATGTGATGTGACATCATCACAGGTCCTTTAGTTCTTAGCTGACGCAGGGAAAGAGAGGACAGATAGCAACTACGCAATCAAGTGGCTAAGGTAAGTTAACTTTTATTATTTTTAACCCCTTCCACTTCATTTTACTATGCATTCTTTATTAAGAATGCTATTATTTCCCCTTATAACCATGTTATAAGGGAAAATAATCAATTCTCCAGAAGACCCGAAACCGGACTTCAGTTATGAAGTCCGGCTTCGGGTTGGGTACCAAACATGGCGATTTTTCTCACGCGCGTGCAAAACGCATTACAAACGTTTGCACCCGCGCGGGAAAATCGCGCATATTCCCGCAACGCACCCGCCTCTTATCCGGGCGTCAAACATGACGCCCGTGTGTAAGAGGCCTAAGGGTTGGCTAGGAATTTTTGCATAGTGGACAACTCTGTACTTCTGTACTTCTGCAACATAAAACTGTGAATGAACCAGCACAGAGGCTATAAATTGGAAGAAAAACGATACCTTCTTAAAGGGGTTATCCAAATTCTAAAATATTCCCCCCCCCCCCCATATACATAATATTACCTGCCTATTTCCCCAGCACCCGCGTCACTCCAGACCCCTGCATGGCTGTCGCTGCATCTCCCCATTGTGCGGATCAAAACATCCGGCGCCGATATATGGGCAGCCAATAGTAGGCCGTTACGGTGACCAGCCTCATAAGGGCTCGTCACCACCGCAGCCAGCTATTAGCTGTTCCCCACTGTCACTGGATGTTTTGTTCTGCGTGACGGGGAGATGCAGCGACGGCCGTGCTTTGGAGCAGGTAAGTATAATGTATACAAGGGTCCCGGGCATTGGAGGGGATCTTTTAGAATTCGGATGACCCCTTTAAGACTATACAGGCCCATGCATGCCAAAATGTATTATGGCTCTGTAAGCCTCTGAGTGGTACAGAACAAAGCAACCACGGAAGTTAAAGGTATTGGGGAACACTTACAATTTGGTAGAAAGCAGTAGAGGTGATCAAATAACAAAATAAGCGTTATGTGGAAAAACTCCTGCCAATCCAGTGCTACTGCCACAGTGCCTGTGTCTTTGTTCCTGCCGGCAGTGATGATGCTACGACCACCTGCACGTTGTATCCCATTGGCGGGTGGTCTTAACGTCATGACTGCAGGACAGCAATAGATATCTGTGGGAGTACCAAAGTACTGATGCCAAGGCGACAGGAGATTTGTCTCCAGGTAGGTGCTAACGTACTAACGTACTTTCTTTCCCTTTTTTTCGCAGACCATATGCGGAACCATTGATTTCAATGGGTCGGCAAAAAAAACAAAAACGGAAATTACCCCGTGTGCATTCCATTTCCTTATGTCCGTTCCACAAAAAAATAGAACATGTCCTATTATTATCTGCATTACGGACAAGGATAATACTGTTCTATTAGGGGCCGGCTGTTCCGATCTGCAAAATACGGAATGCACACGGACGTCATCCGTATTTTTCGCGGACTGCAAAATACATACGGTCATGTGCATGAGCCCTTATTCATAAGGTCCTGCACTGCCCGCCCATTTGCTGATGATTGGCATTGAATACGCTGTTAAATTCCATTAATTTCTCTGGTTCTTGAACACACATCCAGATCCATCTGAAGCAAACTGATATTATGCACAAAATACAAAAATAAAAAAGGACAGTAAAAAAAGTGAAAGTAAAAAAAATAATGAGAACAACTTCACATTATTATTCTCCTCTACTACTCCATGCAATGCTCAACATCTTCAGATCATACCTACAGGTAATGGGAACAGATCCAATAATAATGTCACAGTAGTGAAGCTGTTCCCTGATATATGCTAGAAAGTGATTCCAGAGGTCTAGTGGGAATGGGGTTTTTACCCGCTGGATTTGTCCCTACTGTGCTTTTTTTGGGCTGGGAAACCCTCCAAGCTGTAACAAAGTACATCTGAACATTTCCGTGCTGAGCGAATCGAGCACAACAAACACTCCAAAGGGCGGCGGCACCTATGTCTGGCAATCCAGAAGCCAGAACTGATACCATCGTTTTTCTGGGATTGTTCATATTTATCCGGCACATCAGTTGGAATGTCGGATGTCAAATATCGCCAGCCAAACACTGTTTGTTGCGTTTTTCTGTCCAGTGCTATCAGTCTACCAGACCTGTGCACCGAAGTACACATTTACGTATATCAGCAAATAAAAGTGCATCCAACCTAAGGCCTAAGGGCTCATGCACACGAACGTATATTCTTTCCGTGTCCGTTCATTTTTTTTTGCGGACCGTATAAGGCACCATTCATTTTAATAGGTCCGCAAAGAAAACAAACTTACTCCGTGTGCATTCTGTTTCCGTATGTCCGTATTTCTATTCCGCAAAAAAATAGAACATGTCCTATTATTGTCCTCATTACGGACAAGGAGAGTACCGTATGTATTCTGCAGTCCGCAAAAAATAGATCTGCAAAAAATACAGATGTCCATGCGCATTCCGTATTTTGCGGAACTGAACAGCTGGCCCCTAATAGAACAGTACTATCCTTGTCCGTAATGCAGACAATAATAGGTCATGTTCTATATATTTGCGGAACGGAAATACGGACATACGGAAACGGAATGCACACGGAGTAACTTCTGTGTTTTTTGCGGACCCATTGAAATGAATGGTTCCTAATATCTACACGGTGTGCTGCCCTGGACTTCTGTATTTCATATATATATATCATGTTTACAACTATAAACTAGGGTTTCAATCCAATGACATCTAACAAGCATATCTTTGAACCATGAAAAGATTAGGAGAGGTGGGTTCTCCCAGCAAAGAAACCTTAGGGCTCATCCACATGACAGTGCTGTGCGCTAGGACCCTGAAAAGTGTCACACAAACTGGTCTGGCTCTAGTTTGTCAGCTTGTCATGACAAGCTCATTTTGATTTATGAGCTTTATTTTATTATCAGATGACTTCTGAAACATTAAGGCCTAATTCACACGTCCGCAAAATGGATCCGCATCCCTTCCGCAATTTTGCGGAAGGGTTGCAGACCCATTCATTTCATAGGGGCAGGAATGGATGTGGACAGCACACTATGTGATGTCCGCATCCGTGTTTCCGCATCCGTGTTTCCGCATCCGTGTTTCCGTTTCCGCAAAAAAATAGAACATGTCCTATTCTTGTCCGCAATTGCGGACAAGAAAAGGCATTCTTTCTATAGTGCCAGCAATGTGCGAGGAATGTGCGGTCCGCAGCCGTCCGTGTTTTGCGGATCCGTGTTTCCGTGTTTTGCGGATCCGTGTTTCCGCAAAACACACTACGGACGTGTGAATAAGGCCTAAAGGGTAGATTTGCTGGGGACAGTGTGAGGATCGATTCCAACCTCTCTCAGCACTTTGGTCTTCTTAGGCTGGGTTCACACGAGCGTGTCCGGATTAGGTCCAGATGCGTTGCGGATGCGTTCAGTGAAAACTGTGCGATTTCACAGGCAAAGCCATTCAGTTTTGTCTGCGATTGTGTTCAGTTGTTCAGTTCATGTGTGTGATAAAAAACTGAAGGTTTACAAACAACATCTCCTAGCAACCATCAGTGAAAAACGTAATGCACCCGCACTTGCTTGCGGATGCAATGCGTTTTTCATGCAGCCCCATTCACTTCTATGGGGCTAGGGCTGCGTGAAAAACACAGAATATAGAACATGCTGCGATTTTCACGCAACGCACAAGTGATGCGGGAAAAAAAACGCTCATGTACACAGACCCATTGAAATAAATGGGCCAGGATTCAGTGCGGATGCTATGCGTTCACGTCACGCATTGCACCCGTGCGGAAAACTCGCTCGTGTGAAAGGGGCCTTATATTGACTTCTAGCTGCCCCAGTGTGCTGCTTCTGCACCCAGCAGTTCTCCTCAAGCCTGGGGCGTGTCCTTATACAGTCAGTCTGCCAGTACTATACTGCTCTAGATTCCCCCCCCCCATACTTCTAGGCCAAATAACAGTGAGCCCTGTCCTAATTCTTGCACCTATCCTCAGCACATGTGGGCCCTGATTTATCATTCCTTCACTCCAAAATTCTGGCTTTAAAAAGTCGCAAGATACGGCTTTTGCATTCGACTTTTTGCACTTTTACACCAATCACTCCAGTTTTGTGATGTGGGTGGAAAAGTGGGTGTGGTTAGCTTCACTCCAGATTTATCATTCAGACGTTTTATAAAAGTCACAAAAAAGTCACAACCTCACTCTAATAGGAGGGTGGAGTAAGAAAACTGGAGTAGCATTCATAGGCAAAAATGTTAGGTTTAAGGCCTCGTTCACATTTCCGTGGCAGTGTCATGTCTGTGAAAAAAAGTGTACGTGTTTCATCCGTGAAGATGTCCGTAAAGGATCCGTGGTTGGTCTGTTTCTACCATCCGTGTGTCATCCGTAATTCCCAGAAGTAGCTCAGCTAAAAATTTATTTCCAAAGAATCTCCTATCAGTCTTCAGTTAAAAACGGACGCAACATTGACACATGCAATCCGCGTTTTGTCAGTGATTTTCATGGACCCATAGACTTTAACGGGCGTGCTTGGTCTGCATCACGGATCAAAGTAGTGCATGTCCCCGTGTTTATTTTACTGACCCACAGTCAGTAAAAAAATACAGAAATGTGAACAGACACATATAAATTAATAGGTACGTGTGCTGTCTGCAGAAAATGTGGACAGCACACATCAGTGAAAAACGGAAATGTGAATGAGGCCTAAGAATAAGACGAATTTATTAAACAGTGTGCAACATTTGATAAATGTGGCATAAAGTAAACCGACGTAGACTCAAGCAAAACTGACTTCAAATATTTCCCTCATGACAAATTCCCCCTAAACTCTTGATTTAAAGAAAGTGTCATGGAGGAATGATTGGTCGATTTTCCTTTTAGGAAGGAGGAAGAGCTAGTCACCTGCGCAGAGACATTCAGATCGCCGTCAGGTGCAGCGATATGGCCTCCTTATAGCCCTATTACTGGTTGAATTGTTAGATCTGTCAGAAAAGTCTATAAACGCAGAGGCGGACTGGTCATAGAACCTACAGGGAAACCTTCCTCTTGGCCAAACGCCAGGTACAAAAAGATGTGTTGATCTCAGCATTTATTAATTTAGGCAGTATTTTGTGTCATCATATCTGGGGCTACTTTACATTTTTTTTCCAGGGCCACATTAACTTCCCAGTCCGCCTCAGTATAAACGTATGGACATTTGGCCTGCTTTAGAGCCAGTGGTCGGATCTGAAGCTTTTAAACAAATAGTGACATACTCCTAGCTCTACATGTGCTGTCAAGACTACATTACATACAGCGATTGTCGCTATGCCATAGTTCTTCCCCATACCGACTAGTATTTTTGCTAGCAGCAGATCACCATTAGGCCTCTTGCACACGAACGTTTTTTGTTATCAGTGTTTTGCTGTCCGTTTTTAACGGATCCGTTTTTCCGTTTTTTGCTTCCGTTTTGTTTCCATTTCGGTTCCGTTGTTCCGTTCCGTTTTTCCGTTTGGCATATACAGTATACAGTAATAACATTGAAAAAATTGGGCTGGTCTTAACATTTTCAATAGGTGGTTCCGCAAAAAACGGAACGGATACGGAAGACATACGGATGCACTTCAGTATGCTTTCCGTTTTTTTTGCAGACCCATTGACTTGAATGGAGCCACTGAACGTGATTTGCGGACAAGAATAGGACATGGTCTATATTTAAACGGAACAGAAAAAACGGAAAAACGGAAACGGAAGGCATACGGAGACACTTCAGTATTTTTTGCAGACCCATTGAAATGAATGGTTCAGTATACTGTCAGTATACTGAACTGAAAAAACTGCCAGTATACGGTCCGCAAAAAAACGTTCGTGTGCAAGGGGCCTTAGGCTGCATTCACACGTCCGTGGAACACGGACCTTGTGATACCGGACTGGCACCCTGCTTAGTGCAGGAGCGCACGGCGTCATTCGTTGCTATGATGCCGTGCACTTCCTGCTGCCGCCGCTGCACAGTAATGCACTCCTATGATCTATACGAGCGTACTACAGTGCAGCGGCGGCAGCAGGAAGCGCACGGCATCATAGCAACGAATGACGCCGTGCGCTCCTGCACTAAGCAGGTTGCCAGTCCGGTATCACACGGTCCGTGTTCCACGGACGTGTGAATGCAGCCTTAGGCCTCATGCACACGACCGTTGTTTGATTCCGTGTCCGTTGCTCCGTTTTTCGTGATTTTCTGCGGACCCATTGGTTTTCAATGGGTCAGTCGAAACCTCGGCAAATGCACCGTTTGTCCTCCGCGTCCGTGGTCCGTGATTCCAGTCCGTCAAAAAAATATAACCTGTCCTATTCTTGTCTGTGAAAAACAGTTCACGGACCCATTCAAGTCAATGGTTCCGTGAAAAATGCGGATGGCCATCCGTGTGTCATCCGCGTTCCGTGTCCGTTTTTTTTGCGGATCCCTTGGCAGGCACTTGGGAAACATTGTCAGCCTGTCTTTTGGTAAAATCTTTTGGGTCATGTCCGCTAAAAAAAACGGAAGACACACGGAAACACAACGGAAGGCAAAAACGGACACGGATCACTGAACAACGGAACCCCTTTTTGCGGACAGCATAAAAAAACAGTCGTGTGCATGAGGTCTTAGACAGCACGATTTGCCGCTGGCATACAATGATTTTTAAACCTGCTGAAAGATTCCAATTGCTTGATGAACGGTAATCGGCGGCAGTATTACACTGCCAGATGATCGCTAATGCTTGTTAGTGATGATCTGGCGGACGATCTGCCCGTCTAATACACCCGTCAGTCTTCTATTGCTGCAGCTTTATGGCTCTATTTGCGGTTTTATTTATTTACCTGTTGCTGATTTTTCAATTACTGAGCAAAATAAATATAAATCATCTTTCAAACTTGTTGAGGAGCGAGAATAATAGCTTGGCAGATAATTAACATCTCCAATAATCTGAAAAGAGGCTAAGTGATTCATCACTGCACTGCGCTGATTGAAATTCCTTCACTCTCCTTTGTGTTGTATACAGCAGTCTGTCTTCTGGATTGATCTCAAGTGAAGCTAGGATGCAATGAGGTTACAGAACACCAAGCGGTGTATACACTGATTTATATTCAAATGGATATCAAATATTATCTACATTTAACAGCCTGGAAATTGAAAGAACTTTTCTTAGGACGACTGAAGCTTGCATGTATAAGCAGATTGAGAGACTGAACAAATAGGTAACATAATGATAGTTCTGAACGGCTTTACATTGGAAGATTCATCTGACACAGGTTTGTGGGAAACCATTGCTACGGCTACTTTCACACTCGCTTTTTCAGCGGATCAGTCATGGATCTGCAAAAACGGATCCGTTACAATAATACAACCGCATACACCCGCCATGAACGGATCCGGTTGTATAATCTGTAACATAGCCAAGATGGATACATTGAAAGTCAATAGGAGACGGATCCGTTTTCTATTGTGCCAGATTGTGTCAGAGAAAACGGATCCGTCCCTATTGACTTACATTGTGTGCCAGGACGGATCCGTTTGGCTCCGCTTCGTCATGCGGACAGCAAAACGCTGCAGGCAGTGTTTTGGTGTCCGCCTTCAGAGCGGAATGGAGACTGAACGGAGGCAAACTGATGCAGTCTGAGCGGATCTTTCTCCATTCACAATGCATTAGGGCCAAACTGATCCGTTTTAAACCGCTTCTGAGAGCCCATGACGGATCTCACAAATGGAAAGCCAAAACGCTAGTGTGAAAGTAGCTTTAATTAGCGTGCCTCCAAGCGTGGTGGAAAAATTCACCAGAAAATATGCAGGTGCAGATTTTTACAAAATGGAGGATTTTTGTGTCTGGATTTTGGTGAGGATTTCTGTGCAGATTATATCCCCGTTAAAATGAATGGAGACATTCTACTTTAGGGCTCATGCACACGGCCGTAGCCGTTTTCGAGGCCCACGAAAAATACGGATGCTGGCCGTGTGCGTTCCGCAATTTGGGGAACACAACATCCGGCCCATAATAGAACACTTCTATCCTTGTCTGTAATGTGGACAAGAATAGGACCTGCAAAAAATGCATTTTAGATGCCGACAAAAAAATCAGTTTATGTGCATGAGCCCTTAGGCAGCAAAATGTTATTCCACAAGTGAACACAGGGCAGGGATTGACACTTTTCATCCCCATAGGGTAATATACAGGAAACATAGTATAAGGCACCCTTATATAACTCCGCCACATAAAATAAGGCCCCCTATACTAACTGCTAGGCTGGACTCACACTGCGCTTTTTAAACCAAGATAAAAATCCACCTGAAAACCTGCATGTAAAAATGCATGTGTTTTTCGATTACTTAAAGGGATTGTGTCACTTTAGTAAGTGGCATTTATCATGTAGAGAAAGTTAATACAAGGCTCTTACTAATGTATTGTGATTGTCCATATTGCCTCCTTTGCTGGCTGGGTTCATTTTACCATCACATTATACACTGCTCGTTTCCATGGTTACAACCACCCTGGAATCCATCAGTAGTGGTTGCATACCATCATCAAAAGTGTCGGCTTCTATGGTGGCCAGGGCCGTGGGAGCGCACATAGGCTGGTACTTCTTCCTATAGTGTGCAAGCACGACCACCACTGATGGATTGCAGGGTGGTCTGTAACCATGGAAACAAGCAATGTACAACGTGATGGAAAAATGAATCCAGTCAGCAAAGGAAGCAATATAGACAATCACAATAGATTAGTAAGTGATAGATGATGAATGCCATTCGCTGGAGTGTGACAACCCCTAAAACACAACAGGCATGTGCATTGAAAAAAAGATATATTTTACATGTTTTTTTTTATGTTTTCCCTGCATTTTTAAAAGTAAAATTACCTGGTGTGAAGCTAGTCCTTTTTGTATTCAGAAGAAAATCATGTCACATGTGATGTATGATTCCTTGAGGATTGACATGTTATCAGAAAACTCCCCCAGAGCCTCCAAATGCGCTCAAATAATTTAGTCCCCGCTGTTTGCATCGCTGCAGCTCCGGTCCTGCCCTCTGGCTCCTGTCTACAGGCAGCGGTGATATAGCCGCATACAGCATGTGACCCCTGCAAAAAATCACTGGCCTCAACAGTCTTGGGCCATATACCGATAAGCTGTATACCGCTGCAGCCTCTAAACACAGAGGCAGGGGCGGATTGGCCACAGACCTTACTGGGAAATTTCCTGGTGGGCCCTCCTCACGGCCAGTCAGTGGAAGTTTTTGGAGATGTTTTTTATGCTGCTGGCAGTAGCAGGGGCGTAGCGTGGGGGGGGCCAGGGGGGCCGTTGCGCCGGGCGCCAGACTGCAGGGGGAGCTGGCAACCGTTTGCACAAAAAGAAATCTATGAAGTTGCTAACTGAGAGCAGCGCCACAGAGTGAGGAGCAGTATCAACAGAACAAGCGTGCCCTGATTAATCACCACGGCAGTACGAAGCTCCGCCCACGGCAGTATGAAGCTCCGCCCACAGCAGCGCGAAGCTCTGCCCACCTTCCAGCCGGGAAAGACACAGTGGAGCTGGGGCAAGAAGAAGAAGAAGGCTGCTGCAGTGTGTCGCTTCAGGACTCCACAGCAGGCAGCCTGAATGTGAGTCAGTCAGACAGTCAGTGTGACAGCTCCCAGAGTGTTAGGTGTGGGGTGGGCAGGCGGTCTATTAAGGGTAATACTGGTGGTAGGCCTGGAATATGGACACCAGAGGTGACATCCTTTGGGCAGTACTGTCTCTGGCCATCCTTCACCAGCAGATTCCTGACTGCCACCTGTTTGCCCTGGCTCTCAGTGTCACCGTGTGACTGAATCGCTCCCTGAGTGTTAGGTGTGGGGTGACTTATTCACACTGTGACACTGAGAGCCAGGGCAAGCAGGTGGCAGTCAGGGTGCTGGTGAAGGATGGCCAGAGACAGTACTGGTGTCCATATACCAGGCCTACCAGTATTACCCCTTCATACACCACCTGCTCATCTGGTAAGGGTGACCAGGCGGTATATGAAGGGGTAATACTGGTGGTAGGCCTGGTATAGTTGAGATGAGCAGAGATGGCATCCTCTGGGCAGTACTGTCTCTGGTCATCCTTCACCAGCACCCTGACTGCCACCTGCGTAGCCTGGCTCTCATGGCACTTCACTGCCTGCTGCTTAGGGTACTTTCACACTTGCGTTATTCTTTTCCGGCATAGAGTTCCGTCAAAAGGGCTCTATGCCGGAAAAGAACTGATCAGGCATATCCCCATGCAATCTGAATGGATAGAAATCCGTTCAGTTTGCATCAGTATGCCTTCGGTTCACCGCATGCTGCGGTATTATGTCCGTCCAAAATGCCTGATCAGTCGCCGGAATGCCAGATCCAGCACTAATTCCCATTGACGTGCATCAGTGCCGGATCCGGCATTCTGAAACAACTGAAGGACGGATCTGTCCTTCCGGTCTGCGCAAGCACAGACCGGAAAAACTGTGAAAAAGACTGCAAGACAGATCCGTCCATCCGCATGACAAGCGGAGGGACGGATCCGTTCTTGCAATGCATTTGTAGACGGATCCGCACCCGGATCAAACAACAAATGCTGTGAGTTGTCACACTGAACAGCGGATCCGGCAGGCAGCTCCGACGACAGAACTGCCTGCCGGATCACACTAACGCAAGTGTGAAAGTACCCTTAGCTATCAGTGAGTGACAGTCAGTGTCAAAGGCTACGCAGGTGGCAGTCAGGATGCTGGTAAAGGATGACCAGAGACAGTACTGCTCATCTCTGCTATCCATATACCAGGCCTACCACCAGTATTACCCCTTCATATACCGCCTAGTCACCCTGACCAGGCGGTATATGAAGGGGTAATACTGGTAGGCCTGGTATATGGACAGCAGAGATCTGTAATATTAGTATAAAATGCCCCACAGTATTATTAGTATATAATAGCCCCTCTGTATTAATATAATATATAATGGTCCCCTCTGTATTATTAGGATATATAATTGCCCCTGTGTATTATTAGGATATGTAATGGCCCCTCTGTATTAATATAATATATAATGGCCCCTCTGTATTATTAGGATATATAATTGACCCTGTGTATAATGATAGAAGATTATGATAGTAAAGTGAGGAATTGAAAAATGTTTTCTGTGAAACTCTGCAGAGACGAGACGTGGCTGATAAAAGGTGTGATGACGTTCTAATTTCCGAATGAAGACGGTGGCCCACCATGCCATATCCTGGCCCCAGACTTCAGGTCACTCTGTGTGTGTTCTGAATTTTGGGGGTTCACACCCATCTACTACATTATCTGTACTCAGAGAGCTATCACTGTATAATCTGTAGTGTTACATAGGACTGCAAGTGACATCCACTATGTTATCTGTAAAAAGGGGCGTGCCCACAGGTTGGGGGGGGGGGCGCAATACATGGCTTGCCCCGGGTGCTAGTAACCCACGCTACGCCACTGGGCAGTAGTATTTTCTGTTGGGGTGGTATAATGTGCCACAATATGGTATTACTGTCCCTGCCTTCTATCAACTTGAACCCAAAACGGGGCCACTTTTAGGCCCCTTTCACACTGACGAGTTTTCCGCGCGGGAGCAATGCGTGACGTGAACGCATAGCACCCGCACTGAATCCTGACCCATTCATTTCAATGGGTCTGTGTACATGAGCGTTTTTTTCACGCATCACTTCTGCGTTGCGTGAAAATCATAGCATGTTCTATATTATTCGTTTTTCATGCAGCTCTGGCCCCATAGAAGTGAATGGGGCTGCGTGAAAAACGCATTGCATCTGCAAGCAAGTGCGGGTGCGATGCGTTTTTCACTGATGGTTGCTAGGAGATGTTGTTTGTAAACCTTTAGTTTTTTATGAAAATCGCACAGTTTTACTGTACGCATCCGCAACGCATCCGGGCCTAATCATGACACGCTTGTGTGAAAGAGGCCTTAGTATTTTTTCCAGGGCGGCTTTAGGTTCCCAGTCCGTCCCACAGTGGAGGACCACAGTTGCAGCGGGGGACTAAGTGGTGAGTATATGTTCTTTCATTCTTCTTGCACATTTGGGAGTTTTCTTAGAACTTGGAGAACCTCAAACTACCAAAGATCGATGCACAATTACAAACCTTGTCCCTCGTTTATGTATATTTTAGAATAAACAGGTACATCGGAGAAATGGATCAGTCTTCAAAAACTCCGGGCCTTTATGCAAAACGCCAGACGTGCTCCAATTATGCTCAGTTTGGGAAATGTAAATGGATGGTACAACAAACGCTTTCTTTCAGTCAAATAAAGCGAGTAGCTATCTAATAAGATTGAATTTGGGTAGAATAATATTGTGCCTGTGTGCAAGAGAAAGCAACAGGGGGTACATTATGTCTACCAGAGCTCAAACTAGAAAGGATCTGATTGAATATGACTTGTCAAGCAGCTCGCAACAATGTCTCACTGGAGACAGCAGTACAGCGTATCTACATACGAAAATCCCCCGCTGTTTCCTTTCATATCATCACAAGCGTCGGTGCTGCATAAAATGAATTTTAATAAATGTCGTCCATTGTGAGATGTGGGCAGATTTCAAAACGTATCAGTACAGGTCAAAAACCTGCGGCAGAATTGATGGGAATGTCATATCTGCAGAATTTCCAAGCATCACAGCAAGATGATGCTGACATTAATATGACACAGAGAGCAAGCTTAGCGCAGGACGAAAACTGCTGAAGAAGAGACATTTATGCTGCTGAAAGGACAAACTAAACGTACTGTAAACGCTTGGCCATAATGTCCTGCTTCCTTTCAGTTAGAGCCAGGGCCAGTAGACTGAGGTCCAAGGAAGCGGCTAAGGACTGACTGGAAGCCACGTTCAATTCCGTCATTTACTCAGTATACCTTCACGGCAAATAGCTGAGGGGTTAAAGGACATGACGGGCAAAAACAAGCTTTGGCATAAAACATGTAAATCAATATTTTTTTAAGGAATTTCGCAATTCAATTTTCAACACTGTCGTTTTGTGTTTCTAGATGGGAAGTGCTAAGTGTCAGATCAGCATCTATCCAAGATTGATAGAATATCCTAAGGATAGGCCATCATTGTAAAGGCCTAGAAAATACTTTTTTTCAGTTTTTAAGATCTTTCTAGGATTTCCATGTAACAGCCCCTCCGAATGCAAAAAAATCACTTTGCTGCAGTTATATTTTATTCTAAACCTGCCTGTAATGATAAGGAGATATCACCTCTGTGTATAGAAAAGACACGATCCATAATTCACAATAGGTGATTGTCAAAGCTTATCTATTCGTTTCTTCTACAATGACCTCTGCACAGAGCATTCCTAGAAAACTCTCCCATAGAAGTCAATGAGGTCCCCTCCTGGCCATTGTGTCTATGGCCCATGGGGCTGCCATAAAGTAATTTTGTTTAATACCTTCTAAATGCTGTTAAGAACAGCTCAGGCAAGATGGCTGCCCCCGTAATCATGCTCAGGAAATAAAAATAAAAAAATCTACAATTAGAAAATAAAAACAGTTTAGATAACAAGGAGATGTGTCACTATCTGGTTTTAACTGGCAGATACAATTTTTGGTGACACATTTCCTTTAAAATCAAATAAATAAGGTTCAGGACTGGTAGTGAGGTTCTTGCCTTGCTCAAAATAGGGGTTCTCTTTCATCTACCTGTGGCCATTAGCTAGGTTTACTCTTCCTTTGTTCGTAGGTACCTGGATGGAAACCCCTAGTATGTTTGGCCACTAGTGGAGTACCGGCCCTGGGATAAGAAACCCCTAGTATGTTAGTTAAATAGTAATAATAGGTTTGTGAGAGGCATGTAAAGCTAAAGGTGCATTTAGACCAGGGATACCCAACCTGCCGCAGGTTGAGCATCCCTGATTTAGATGCACCAATAATCGTCCAGATTATCAGGAACAACGGTTCCTGCGAATGGTTGTTTCCAATCCGGCCGTCTAATTGTGCCGCAGGCACCACCAATCATGGTTTCTGAGCAGCAGATCGAGTGGTCTAACCAGTGATCTGCTGCTCAGAAGCCATGATTCTGTATGGGGGACGATGCATCGCAATAGGGATCCCCCATCCTCATACAGTGAAGATGATCACTGCATAAACCTTTGATGTTCTAGTCTTTTCAAAGGACATAAAACAGGCAGCAATGGTGCACATAGTGCCAGAGCTGCAGAAGGCAAACATTAGTGCATGCCAGAAAGCAAGGGTATTCAAATGCCCTGCAGCCCACCAGACATACCTGGTGCAGATACAAAGTGAAGCTGCCAGTAACAACTATACAGGTGAATATACATTCTGCCCAGCACTGGAAACGAAGGCCGGAATCGCATCCAGCTGCAGAACTCTTCTTGGCACCAGCTTTACACATGAAAATCACCACAGCTTTGTAGACAGAATATACAGTACGTCTCAGACGGCTTCTGCTAGTCAACGGACTTCCTGCCAGAAGAAAGAATATATCAGGCAATACCTGTTTATACTATTCCCAAACTTTATCTACCTGTGCCTCGCCAGCTAATCCATGGTAATGCCAGGGCTTCACCAGCATACAAATGCTACCGTGCAGCTCCAAATACCAGAGGGGCACTATGTGGCATATGTAGCTCCCATATTACTGCCAGCAGCACGTGGCCAGCACCACTATTCAGAGCACATAATACCCGCTAATACAAGAGTGCAGTATAAAATACCTCCACCAATCACAAGAACGGGGGCCCTGTGCCCCATGGGACCCCTGAAATGCATTTTGAGGCAGGCTGAGCATGTGCTTTGCCACTTTGTTCATCTCTATTGGACTACCAGAAATAGCAACGCGTTATACTTGCCAATCTCTGGCTGTCCCATAAAGATGAAAGGAACAGCAGTGTGCATGCTCGACCTACTACTCCATTCATCTTGGTGATCCTCACAGGGCACTTGGCCTCAGTTCTCGAGACTGGTCAGATCTCCACTAATCTAAAAGTAATCACCTATTATCCCCTATTGGGGATACCTTGATATAACTGGAGTACCCCTTTATGAAAGAGTTAGACATCTTCCTTGAGAAACTCAATATATAGAGCTACTGTCATTAAAGGGGTCATTCCATGACAAACATTTATCACTTATCCACAGGGTAGATAATACATGTATGACTGCTGGGACCCCCACAATCACTAGAACAATTATTCTGAGACCCCTGTTCCAGAGGCATTTAAATGGAGTGGTGGTCACACATGCGCCCTGATGCTCCACTTAGAGTCTATAGGATAGAGTTGAGTACAGTACAGAGATCTGTGAGGCTCCTAATGGTCACACCAACAGCAATGATACACTTATGGCTTATCCTGTGGATAAGTGGGGACGTTTGCCATAGATAACCCATTTATTATAGAATGTTGATCCAGGGATCTATCCGATTGCCGGTAGATTTCAGGAAGGAATGTTTCTGGCTTTGTGGCAAGTTGATCTGTGTTATTCAAGGATGGTTTTACCTTCTTCTGGATCAACTAGGGTTTTACAGTATAAGGTTGAACTTGATTACTATTTTTCAGCCCATTAACTATGCAACTACAGTATGACTAAAGGTACCTTTACGTGAGGCAATTATTGTGTAAATTATCGTTAAATCAAGCGAAACTGCACGGCTATCAAACAGTGTAAAAGCAATGAACAACTGAGCGACAACTGACAATCTATAGATTTCTCGTTGGTTCGATCATTTGTTTGGGACCTAAAATCATCGTTAGACGTTAACGATTTCATACGTGTAAAAAGGAATAGTTGACTGCACGCACAATTATAGACGATTACACCGTGGGTGTGTTTAAGCACACCGCTCAAGTTATCAGTTTGTGTAAATGCAACTGTATGCTTTACAAACGATGGAATATGCCATAAAATTTCAGGTTTTTAAAACCATTTTCGCATTATGCACCCACTTGCTTACAACTTGCTATAAAAGACAGGAGAGAAGAGACACAACCAGTACCATGTATACTACATTTATATTCCATGCAGCGCAGTAATAAATCTGGCTTTGAATAAATTCATACTAATAAGAATAAGATACAAAACAGATGTCTCAGATACTAGACCAACATTTTTCTCCCTAGACAATAACAAACTGAAGTAAAGCTCAGATTGTATGAAGAACACAATCCCCATTCCTCTATTACATAAAAAACGTACATATAATACGGTGAAATTGTATAACATATGGAGGGAGATTTATCATGACTGGCGTATCCATACACCAGTCCTTATCTCCCTGCACTGGCGGGAGATGTACCTATCTTATTAAGAAGCAGATGCCCTGCGCCAGATACTGAGGTCTACGCTAGCCAGGGCCTGCAGCACACTTCAGCTATAATTTACGCCACTTTCTGGTAAAAGTTATACTGAATCTGTAAATTCGGTGGGTGGCGTGAAGCCCCCTCCTACTAAGCCCAGCCCCAGTTCTTGACACTGCAGAAAAGTGCAGAGAAGCTTAAAATTGGCATATGGCTTGCACCATAATCCGTGACTTTTTTACGCCACAACTGCGGCGTAAAACCGTTAGCAAATGTACTCCATATTGTATTTTCTGGTCAGTTTCCTCTAGCATTTGTATGTAAGATAGCTGGAAGATACTTTACAATAGTTAAAGGGATTCTCCGGGCTTTTAATATTAATGACCTATCCTCAGGTTAGGTCATCAATATCAGATTTGCAGGGTCCGACACCCAGCACCCCCACCGATCAGCTGTATGAGGAGACGTCTCCCATGTCTCTTCCTGCTCTGCCACTGCTTTGCCATAGACATCAGCGGTGAACAGGAAGAGAGACGGGAGAGGGCACATGCGCAGTGCACGTGCTGTCTCCTCATACAGCTGATCAGCGGGGGTGCCGGGTATCGGACACTGAGGATAGGTCATCAATAGTAAAAGCCTGGACAACCCCTTTAAATGAGTTTTCCAGGCTCCTGCTATTGATCAGTGTCAGTCCGACACCCCTCACCCCCATTGATCAGCTGTAGGCTGCAGCCTCCGATGTCAGAACTAACACTGCTTTGAATGGAGCCCCACTTTAATGGGGCGTGGTAATCCTGCATGACCACCACACTTGAACTGAGGTTGCAGGAACGGCTGATTGGATGGGCTGCTGGGTGTTGGACCCCACCAATCACATGTGTCATTGACAGTGTTAAAGCTTTTGAAGGTGTGAGCGGAGACACCATTTCTTGCAAAATTGTGGCCATCACGTACCATACATTGCCCAGGCAGGTAGTGATAAGCAATGTCCCACAGCATCTAGATGACCGGTGTCATACAGTATTTAGGGACCGTCCTGATTACTAGTGCATATAGCATTAAATGTGTATACCTTGCCTAGATAAATACTGTCTCAGGGTGTTCCCACCCCAGATAGTCATGTCCACTCAATAAGCCTTAAATGCCTGAGAGAGGAGGGTCCCACCTCTGGGAGGGCTTTTCTGTAATAAAATTAGACCAGAGCCTCCAAACAATTTGTAATAAAGTGCAGGTGTACACGACCATGGCTGGGGCAGGTTTACTACTGAAAATGCACCCGTTTTTTTTTGCACTTTTCCCACCAAAAAACTGGCCGTGCATGCTTTGCACCACATTTACCCACTGTTTCACACTTTTCAAGTTTTTTATGCCCGGCCCAACAAGGGGGTGTAGCTTCATGGAAAAGGGGCTTCACGTGAAATGGGCATGGCCTAAAGGCAACTTTGTGCTCCAAAAATGCACCAACATTGTAGGCCAATTTTGGGGCAAAACTATGGCCCCTTATAGGCGGTATACACTTAGACTAAACTGATTTTTTTTGGGCACACACTCATATTTTTGGGCACACAGCCAAAATTTGGAGATTCTTTTTAGAAGATCATGAGATTCAGCTTTCAGCTATGCAGGTATTTTTAGTAGGACATGGAATGACCACCGGTCCTGGTAGTGAAAGGAGCACCGGGGATGACTAATTTAAGAATCATCCATTCTATTGTGTTATACATTCCTGTGGCTAATCTGGAAGAAGAATTTGTAAATTGTACAATACAATCTAAAATAAAATACAGCATAAATATAATACTGATGCCATCACGTTATTAGGATTCCATCCAAAACAGTATATAAGGCCTCTTTCACACGACCGCATGGTTTTGCGGTCCGTTTTAAATGGATCCGTTTTTCAGTATTTTTGTTTTAGTAGTGTTTCCGCTTCAGTTCTGCCGTTCCATTTTTTACCGCTTGCGATCTTTTTTTTTGTGGACCAGAAACGGAAACGGAAGCATGTCATATACAGTATTCAGCAATTACATAAAAAAATGGGGCTGGAAATAAAATTTTCAATAGAAGTTTCTGCAAAAATGGAACGGATACGGAAGACATACGGATGAGTTCTGTTTTTTTTACAGCCCCATTGACTTGAATGGAGCCACGGAACGTGATTTGCGGGCAATAATAGAACAAGTTCTATCTTTTAGCGGAACGGAAATACGGAAAAACGGAAACGGAATGCATAAGGAGTACATTCCTTTTTATTTGCGGACCCATTGAAATAAATTGTTCCGCATACGGACTGTATGCGAAACGCAAAAAACGACCTGTAAATGTGTGCAAGAGGCCTATATTAGAATGAAATGTGTTATTCCAAGCGCCATCCGTTTAATGTTCTGAAATGAAATAATCTACCATTAATATCTTAGCCAGAACATGACATGAAATAAACTGTAAAAATGTCAGATTCCAAGATTCAGTTTTTTTTTTTTTTACAGTTATTGGCCTATTAGAACAAGTTTAGAAATTAGAGATGAGTCTCCTGTTTTAGACCTGTTGGAACCACTTTTACTTACATTATGGGGTCATTTATCAAACTGGTGAAAAGTAGAACCGGCTTAGTTGTCCATAGCAACCAATTAGATTCCACCTTTCATTTTCCAAAGGAGCTGTCAAAAATGAAAGGTGGAATCTGATTGGTTGCTATGGACAACTAAGCCGGTTCTACTTTCACCAGTTTGATAAATGAGCCCAATAGTTCTTGTTGATGCCCACTGAGGGGGTTAGGTGATTCCACAAGACTTCCACATCCTATCGCCTGAAAACATCAGTAAAACGGGCTTATTCCTGTGACCTCTGTGCATTCATCAAGGCCTATCCCACACGAACGTGTCTGCCCCGTGGCCGTGCTGTGACCCGCAAATTGCAGGCTGCAAAGCACGAACACCAATCGTGGGGCAGCCGCAGCGGATCTGCCTGTTCCGCAAAAAGATAGGACATGTTCTTTCATTTTGCGGAACTGAGGTACGGGACGCAACCCCACGGAAACACTCCGTAGTGCTTCTGTAGTGTTCCGTTCCGTGAACCCGTTCCGCATCTTCGGATTTGCGGACCCTTTACGTCAAGTGTTCCGGCATGCTGCGGTATTTTCTCCCTCCAAAATGCCATATAGCGACTGAACTGAAGACATCCTGATGCATCCCGAACGGATTTCTCTCCATTCAGAATGCATTGGGATAAAACTGAAGCATTTTTTTTCCAGTATTGAGCCCCGACGACGGAACTCAATGCTGGAAATGAAAAACACTAGTGTGAAAGTACCCTTGCAGAATGGCGTATATATATGCTCCATGTCCATGGATAATATGTAAGGGACCACTTCCCCTGGCCTAGCCGGCAGCCATGACGCTGTCTGATGCACTCTATATACATAGAGAAGAAGAGTTGCTCCAGGTACTATATCTAAATTGACAAAGAGACCACCTGTAAAGAGGAGAATAAAATTTGTAATTCCTGCCCATAAAATTCTGTTCCAGTTCTCCATGGCCAAACCTTGCTGTTTCCTGGCTTGGTGATAAGCATCAAATGTCACCGTGGACGAGACACCTCCATGGCCAGGACACAGACACATAGTACTAATGCACTGGTCTACCACTATATACAGGGCTTATCATGTCCTATATTAGGAATCTTCAGGGGGTTTGTTGGAAACCCCTTTAAATCAGAAATTATTAAATCAGGGGCTGTAGGACAAGAAGTTGTGTATAAGCTAAAATGACTGGAAATTGTAAAAATAACATGAAAATACAGCATTAAATATGTAGTAAAACTGCTGCTGGATGCATCATCACGTATTTCTATACAGAGGATGTACAGAAAATAAGAGACTAAGAAGAAGGAAACATACTAGAGCCTCTTCATCCACACTTACAGTGACTAGTCTCCTCACCCACACCGGCCCGTCTTATACCAGCCGACACCTGACAGTGACTAGAGTCTCCTCACCCACACCGGCCCTTCTTATACCAGCCGACACCTGACAGTGACTAGAGTCTCCTCATCCACACCGGCCCTTCTTATACCAGCCGACACCTGACAGTGACTAGAGTCTCCTCACCCACACCGGCCCATCTTATACCAGCCGACACCTGACAGTGACTAGAGTCTCCTCATCCACACTTACAGTGACTAGTCTCCTCACCCACACCGGCCCATCTTATACCAGCCGACACCTGACAGTGACTAGAGTCTCCTCATCCACACTTACAGTGACTAGTCTCCTCACCCACACCGGCCCATCTTATACCAGCCGACACCTGGCAGTGACTAGAGTCTCCTCATCCACACCAGCCCATCTTATACCAGCAGACACCTGGCAGTGACTAGAGTCTCCTCATCCACACAAGCCCATCTTATATCAGCCGACACCTGGCAGTGACTAGAGTCTCCCCATCCACACCAGCCCATCTTATACCAGCCGACACCTGACAGTGACTAGAGTCTCCTCATCCACACCAGCCCATCTTATACCAGCAGACACCTGGCAGTGACTAGAGTCTCCTCATCCACACTGGAGCATCTTATATCAGCCGACACCTGGCAGTGACTAGAGTCTCCTCACCCACACCGGAGCATCTTATACCAGCCGACACCTGGCAGTGACTAGAGTCTCCTCACCCACACCAGAGCATCTTATACCAGCCGACACCTGGCAGTGACTAGAGTCTCCTCACCCACACCAGAGCATCTTATACCAGCCGACACCTGACAGTGACTAGAGTCTCCTCACCCACACCAGAGCATCTTATACCAGCCGACACCTGACAGTGACTAGTCTCCTCATCTACACCGGCCCATCTTTTACCAGCAGACACCTGATGCACAGCACTCACCAGATCTCTGTACTCAGCTAAGGATACTTTCACACTTGCGCTTTCCTCTATTGAGATCCGTCATAGGGTCTTAATAGTGGGGTAAATGCTTCAGTTTTGTCCCTATTCATTGTCAATGGAGACAAAACTGAACTGAAGGGAACAGAGTGCTCCAGAATGTATTCCGTTTGGTTGATTCTCATGATGCACACAAAAGCGTAGCAAGAAGCCTTTTTGAGTGCAAACTGGGATCCGGAGCAAGACGGATCTGTCATAACTCACAATGTAAGTCAATGGGGACACAATAGAAAACGGATCCGTCCCCCATTGACTTTTAATGGAGTTCATGACGTCATAGCCATTTTAAACATAATACAACGTTGATAACGGAAGCGTTTTTGCTGATCCATGACGGATCCAGCAAAAACACTGGTGTGAAGGTAGCCTTAACGGGAGAGTAACGGGAAGAACATGAAAGTTAGAAGCACTTCTAATAGAGCCAGGAGATCCTGGTAAACATGGGATACACAGGAAACGAATACTAAAGTAAAGAAAATATTTGCTACATATTGGTATCTATCAATGTATCTACCTATATCCGTCTGTCTGTCTATCTATAATCTATCTATCTATCTATCTATCTACCTATCTATCTATCTATCTATCTACCTATCTATCTATCTATCTATCTATCTATCTATCTACCTATCTACTATCTATCTATCTATCTATCTATCTCATATCTATCTATTTATTTATCTATCTATCTATCTATCTATCTCATATCTATCTATTTATTTATCTATCTATCTACTATCTATCTCTATCTGAAGTATCTATCCATCTATATCTATATATGGCATCTATCTAATATCTATCTATTTATCGTATATCTATCTAGCTATCTATCTATCTAATATCTCTCTATCACGTATCTATTTATTTATCGCATATCTATCTATCTATCTATCTATCTATCTATCTATCTATCTATCACGTATCTATTTATTTATCGTATATCTATCTATCTATGTATCTATCTATGTATCTATCTATGTATCTATCTATCACATATTTATCTAACTTCTATCTATTGCATATCTATCTATCTATCTATCTATCTCATATCTATCTATCTATCTATCTCATATCTATCTATCTATCTATCTATCTCATATCTATCTTCTATCTATCTATCTATCTATCTCATATCTATCTATCTATCTCCTATCTGTCTGTCTGTCTATCTATCTGTCTAATATCTATCTATCTATCTATCTCCTATCTGTCTGTCTATCTATCTGTCCTATCTATCTATCTATCTATCTATCTATCTATCTATCTATCTCTCTATCTATCTATCTATCTGTCTGTCTATCTATCTATCTATCTATGGCGTATCTATCTAATGTAGAAGACATTGCACAATGCCCCCTCACACCTGCAGGTACATACTTCAGATTGTATCGTTCTCTCCCTCAAAACAACCCCCATGTAACAGTAATAGTATAAAAGTGGCACCATGTGAATGCCAGTCCACCCTGGCTGGGCACACAGACCCTGGCACCAGAACTCCCTCGTCACAGTCCAATACCAGGAAACCCCTGTAATAACACGAATCCTCGGAATTATTCACTCTGCAGTCATATGATATGAAGTATTAACTCTGCCATTGCCGGGCTGCTCACCTCGCCCACCGCCCGCAGTCGTGCACACTGATGACCAGGAGGAGAAAGTTTCCATACACGGTGACTGTGCCCAGTCCACGTCCCAGCATCTAACCTCCAGCAAGCCTGCCAGTCCGGTCACTCATGTAGGCACATGTGGAATCAGGAATGCCCCCGTGCTAACTAACGGCGCCCTTACCTGGTGCCAGCTGTCTAGTGGAGGAAGCGGGCGGTAGCGGAGGTCCACATGTGTAAGGTGCTGCTGGCTGCACACGTCCTTCCCACAGAGGAGCCCTCAGCGGAAAGTGCCTCTTCCCACATGAGCTCCTGTGCAGTGAGTCCTCCTCTCAGGAATCCGGCAGAGGCCGCCCGCCAGGCCCTCAGCACCACCAGCCCGAGCTTCCTCCTATTCGTCACTTTCTTATTCACATCATTTGGATTTTGTGTTTTTTTTTAAAGAATTTTCAGGAGACCTTACAAACACTAACAGAAAAAGACGCAGTGAGCCGTGCTTAACGTACATCAGCTGAAAGCGACATTAAAATACAAAAGATAGGCACAAAATGGGCATCAAAGTGGGCACCAAAAAGTGTGATTTAAGGAATTAAATGAATTCAGGCCAGTGATCTCGCACTGCCAACATACAGAGGGTGATGCCCCGCATTATATACAGTGGAGGTCAGCCTGGCCTGAATAGGTTCTGGGCATGAGAACTGGCATCAAAGTGGGCAGACAGACACTTTTCACTGATTTGAAAAGGTAAATGATGTTTTTAAGGGGTTAAATGATTTCGGGCCAGTGATCTCACACTGCCAACATACAGAGGGTGATGCCCCGCATCAGATACAGTGGAGCTCAGCCTGGCCCAAACAGGTACTGGGCATGAAAACTGGCATCAAAGATGTCCTGCATCAGATACAGGGCGATGTCCGCATCAGATACAGGGCGATGTCCGCATCAGATACAGGGTGATGTCCGCATCAGATACAGGGTGATGTCCGCATCAGATACAGGGTGATGTCCGCATCAGATACAGGGCGATGTCCGCATCAGATACAGGGTGATGTCCGCATCAGATACAGGGTGATGTCCGCATCAGATACAGGGCGATGTCCGCATCAGATACAGGGCGATGTCCGCATCAGATACAGGGCGATGTCCGCATCAGATACAGGGTGATGTCCGCATCAGATACAGGGTGATGTCCCGCATCAGATACAAGGTGATGTCCGCATCAGATACAGGGCGATGTCCGCATCAGATACAGGGCGATGTCCGCATCAGATACAGGGCGATGTCCGCATCAGATACAGGGTGATGTCCGCATCAGATACAGGGTGATGCCCCGCATCAGATACAGTGGAGCTCAGCCTGGCCCAAACAGGTACTGAGCATGAAAACTGGCATCAAAGTGGGCAGACAGACACTTTTCACTGATTTGAATAGGTAACTGATGTTTTTAAGGGGTTAAATGAATTTGGGCCATTGATCTGGTACTGCCAACATATAGAGGGTGAAGTCCGCATCAGATACAGGGTGATGTCCGCATCAGATACAGGGTGATGTCCCGCATCAGATACAGGGTGATGTACGCATCGGATACAGGGTGATGTCCGCATCGGATACAGGGTGATGTCCGCATCGGATACAGGGTGATGTCCGTATCGGATACAGGGTGATGTCCGCATCGGATACAGGGTGATGTCCGCATCAGATACAGGGTGATGTCCGCATCAGATACAGGGTGATGTCCGCATCAGATACAGGGTGATGTCCGCATCAGATACAGGGTGATGTCCGCATCAGATACAGGGTGATGTCCGCATCAGATACAGGGTGATGTCCGCATCAGATACAGGGTGATGTCCGCATCAGATACAGGGTGATGTCCGCATCAGATACAGGGTGATGTCCGCATCAGATACAGGGTGATGTCCGCATCAGATACAGGGTGATGTCCGCATCAGATACAGGGTGATGTCCCGCATCAGATACAGGGTGATGTCAGATACGGGTGATGTCCGCATCAGATACAGGGTGATGTCCTGCATCAGATACAGGGTGGTGTCCGCATCAGATACAGGGTGATGTCCGCATCAGATACAGGGTGATGTCCCGCATCAGATACAGGGTGATGTCCGCATCAGATACAGGGTGATGTCCGCATCAGATACAGGGTGATGTCCGCATCAGATACAGGGTGATGTCCCGCATCAGATACAGGGTGATGTCCGCATCAGATACAGGGTGATGTCCGCATCAGATACAGGGTGATGTCCGCATCAGATACAGGGTGATGTCCGCATCAGATACAGGGTGATGTCCCGTATCAGATACAGGGTGATGTCCGCATCAGATACAGGGTGATGTCCGCATCAGATACAGGGTGATGTCCGCATCAGATACAGGGTGATGTCCGCATCAGATACAGGGTGATGTCCGCATCAGATACAGGGTGATGTCCGCATCAGATACAGGGTGTTGTCCGCATCAGATACAGGGTGATGTCCCGCATCAGATACAGGGTGATGTCCCGCATCAGATACAGGGTGATGTCCGCATCAGATACAGGGTGATGTCCCGCATCAGATACAGGGTGATGTCCCGCATCAGATACAGGGTGATGTCCTGCATCAGATACAGGGTGATGTCCGCATCAGATACAGGGTGATGTCCGCATCAGATACAGGGTGATGTCCGCATCAGATACAGGGTGATGTCCGCATCAGATAAAAAACATCAGTTACTTATTCAAATCAGTGAAAAGTGTCTGTCTGCCAACTTTGATGCCAGTTTTCATGCCCAGAACCGGTTCAGGCCAGGCTGAGCTCCACTGTATCTCATGCGAGACATCGCCCACTGTATGTTGGCAGTGCAAGATCACTGGCCCGAATTTATTTAACCCCTTAAAAACATCAGTTACTTATTAAAATCAGTGAAAAGTGCCAGTCTGCTCACTTTGATGCCAGTTTTCATACCCAGAAGCTGTTCGGGCCAGGCTGACCTGCACTGTATCTGATGCGGGGCATCACCCTCTATATGTTGGCAGTACCAGATCAGTGGCCCGAATTCATTTAACCCCATAAAAAACATCAGTTACGTATTCAAATCAGTGAAAAGTGTCCGTCTGCCCACTTTGATGCCAGTTTTCATGCCCAGAACCTGTTTAGACCAGGCTGACCTCCACTGTATCTTATGCGGGGCATCACCCTCTGTATGTTGGCTGTGCGACATTGGTGGCCCAAATTGATTTACCCCTTAAAAACATCAGTTACTTATTCAAATCAGTTAAAAGTGTCCATCTGCCCACTTTGATGCCAGTTTTCATGCCCACAACCGATTCGGACCAGGCTGAGCTCCACTGTATCTGATGCTGGGCATCACCCTCTGTATGTTGGCAGTGCGAGATCACTGGCCTGAATTTATTTAATTCCTTAAATCACAATTTTTGTACCCACTTTGATGCCCATTTTTTACCCATCTTTTGTATTTTAACGTCGCTTTCACCTGATGTACGTTAAGCACGGCTCACTGCGTCTTTTTCTGTTACTGTTGATAAGGTCTCCTCAAAATTCTTTAAAAAAAAACAAAAATACAAATGATGTGAATAAGAAACCGACGAATAAGAAACCAACTTCAGCCTCGTCTCAGCACTGCCCTCCTCGACACGGGCACAGAGGGCTGAAGTTCTGCAGAAGTGACATCAGGGTGACTGGAGCCTCACTGCTCACTAACAGGAGATTTACAACAATATTCTAGCCTGGGCAGTGCTCTGCAGGGTGGTGGTGGGCAGTAGGCACACAATGCTCACCCTCCATGGACACATCTCACCTTTAGGGTCATTTCACACACAGCCTTTTTTTTGGGATGCTGTAGTTTTTGAACCAAATTCTGAGGCCCCTTGCACACGACCATATGCCTTCCGAGACATACGGTCCGTGAGCGGGCCATATGTCCCGGAGCGGCATACATCGTGCGCACGGTTACTATGATGCTGTGCGCATCGGGCCACCTGAGGGACTATTGTCCCGCACTTATAAGATCATATGAGTGCAGGACTGCTGCCTGAGGTAAAAATTTAAACTGCTACCCCATACCAAATTCTCAACCTAACCCCTTTCCTCCAGCCCAACTGTTAGTCCAGACACACACAAGTGAGTTGAATGCGATAAACTCACAGTGTGTCAGTGTGAGGTCCCGTTCTGGCCTCCGCTCCTCTCACAGGATCGCACACCATTATAATGCTGAGAGTCCTGGAATCTGTTGTATTACACTGACATAATGCTATGCAATCCTGTCAGAGGAGTGGAGACCTGAACGGGAACTCTCACTGACACGCTGTGAGATTATCGCATTCATCTCGCTGGTGTGTGTCTGGCCTCAAAGACATACTTGGAAAACATTACACACAGTGGTGCAAAACATACAGGGTAATACAGTACCCCATACCTCTTACATCCAGTGACGTCTCCTCTGATGTTAACATTCTCTTTCCTCATCTTCTCCATTCGGAACAGCCCGCCATGATAATTTCTTTCAGCCAGCTCTCGTCTGTGAGAGTTTATCAAACAAACATCTTCGTTTCCGACTTTTCCATCATCCTCCCACCTTCTCAACACCCCATCCTGCCTCCCCAAATACTGTACCTACTGTGTTCCCCAATACTATACTGCAGAAACAGTCCCCCTGGAAATACTAGTACCACACAGAATATTTGCACAAAGTGCCCTAAAAAAATAGCGGCACCCAGTAAATAATGTCCCTGACTATACTATAAACATAATCTCCCCCAAAATAATTGTGCTAAGCTGATACTGTGCCAGGGTGCCCCCACAGTAATAAAGCTCCCAAAAGTCCACCAGCAGTAATAACTAGGGATGAACGAATCGACTTCGGATGCTTCATCCGAAGTCGATTCGCCTAAAACTTAGTTGTAATACTGTACAGTGCAAGCTCCGTACAGTATTAGAATGTATTGTGTCCGATGAGCCAAAGCTCTGTACAGTATTACAATGACGTTTTATGCAAATCGACTTCGGATAAAGCATCGGTAGTCGATTCGCTCATCCCTAGTAATAACTGTCAGAGTACACTTAGTGTTAAAAGTGCCCCTAAATAGTAATAATGTCCCCATTGTGTCAATACTAGTAATCATGTTCCCCATGGTTCCCCAGTAGTAATAATTCTCCTTATAATGTGCGCCAGTACAAAAAATATCCCCTTATAACATGCGCCAGTACAAAAAATGTTCCCTCTTAGTGGCCCTAAATATCCCTATAGTGTCCCCCCATAATGCATGCCAGTCCGAGAACATGCTCCAACCCCCTTATGTGCACCAGCCCCTATTTAGTTCCCCCAGTAGATGCCCCCATAGTGCTATCCCCCCACAATGTCCCCATAGTGCCCCAGTAGATGTCCCTATAGTGCTGTCCCAACCTCCAATGTCCCCATACTGCTCTCCCTACCTCCAATACCACCCCTCGTAGATGTCCCATAGTGCTCTGCCCCCACAATGTCTCCATAGTGCCACCAATAGATACCACCATAGTGCCCTTCTCCCACAATGTTCCCATAGTGCCACCAGTAGATGCCCCCATAGTGCTCTCCCCCACAATGTCCCCATAGTGCCCCCAGTAGATACCCCATAGTGCTCTCCCCACTCCCAATGTCACCATAGTGCCCCCATAGTGCTCTCCACCCACAATGTCCCCATAGTGCCCCTAATAGATACCTCCATAGTGCTCTCCCCACCCCCAATGTCACCATAGTGCCCCCAGTAGATGCCCCATAGTGTTCCCCCCACAATGTTGACATAGTGCCACCAGTAGATACCACCATAGTGCACTCCCCCCACAATGTTCCCATAGTGCCACCAGTAGATGCCCACATAGTGCCACCAGTAGATACCCCCATAGTGCCCTCCACACCCCCAATATCACCATAATGCCCCCATAGTGCTCTCCCCCCATAGTGCCCCCAGTAGTGCTATCCCTCCACAATGTCCTCATCATACCCCCAGTAGATGCCCTCATAGTGCTCCCCCATGTCCCCATAGTGCTCTCCCCCACAATGTCCCCATAGTGCCCCCAGTCCCAGTAGATGGCCCCATAGGGAAGTAACAACCCCCATTGTCACCAGACTGCCCCCAATAGATGCCCCATAGTGCTCTTCCCACCCCCAATGTCACCATAGTGCCCTCAGTAGATGGCCCATAGTGTTCCTCCCACAATGTTGCCATAGTGCCACCAGTAGATACCACCATAGTGCCCTCCCCCACAATGTTCCCATAGTGCCACCAGTAGATGCCCACATATTGCCACCAGTAGATACCCCCATAGTGCCCTCCACACCCCCAATATCACCATAATGCCCCCATAGTGCTCTCCCCCATAGTGCCCCCAGTAGTGCTATCCCTCCACAATGTCCTCATCATACCCTCAGTAGATGCCCTCATAGTGTTCCCCCTATGTCCCCATAGTGCTCTTCCCCCCACAATGTCCCCATAGTGCCCCCAGTAGATAGCCCCATAGGGCTGTAACAACCCCCAATGTCAGCATACTGCCCCTAATAGATGTCCCATAGTGCTCTCCCCACCCCCAATGTCACCATAGTGCCCTCAGTAGATGCCCCCATAGTACTCACACCCAATGTCCCCATAGTGCCCCCAGTAGATGGTCCCATAGTGCACTCCCCCCACAATTTCCCCATAGTGCCCCCAGTAGATGCCCCCACATCATGGTGTAAAATTAAAAACAATAAAAGCAGATAATTACCTCCGCTGTCAGTGATGCGGTGCAGGCTTCTTTCAGCCTGTTTCCTGAGCCATACTCTGCCCGGCTCAGGCTGCACGATGATGATTACGTCATTCCGCTGCCTTTACCGGCCTCTGACTTGGCCAGGAGCCTACCAGAGGTAACGGCGATACAGGAAGACATGGCTCCCATGCCCCTGCCGCAGTACCTAATTGTATTACATAATCAGTAGTGCGCCACTGTTGGCCCCCAGGCAGGGCCGGTGCAAGGATTTTTGCCGCCCTAGGCAAAAGAAAAGTTTGCCGCCCCCCCCCATGTGACATCACAATGCCCCACCCATATGATTTGCCATATTAAAGGGGTTCTGCAGTTTATTTAAACTGATCGACAGGGGTCCGGCACCCGGGACCCCCGCCAATTAGCTGTTTGAGAAGGCAGCGGCGCTGGATGTAGAGCCTTAGCCTTCTCGCAGTGACGTCACGATTAGTATCATTGGTCTGGGTGGGGCTAAGCTTCATTCAAGTGAACAGAGCTTAACCTCGCCCAGGCCAGTGATACTAGTCGTGATGTCACTGCGCCTGCGGTAAACAGCGAGAAGGCCGAGGCGCTACTGCCAGCGCAGCTGCCTTCTCAAACAGCTGATCAGCGAGGGTCCTGGGCGTCGGAACCCTGCCGATCAGTTTAAATAAACTGCAGAACCCCTTTAACTAACGCCAGTTCTCCCCCCCCCCCATGTCATTCTCTCCCCCCCCATGTGATTCTCTTCCCCCTGTGTCATTCTCTTCCCCCCATGTCATTCTCTTCCCCCCCATGTCATTTTCTTCCCCCCCATGTCATTCTCTTCCCCCCCATGTCATTCTCCCCCCCCCCCATGTCATTCTCTTCCCCCTCTTGTCATTCTCTCTCCTTTTCTTGTCATTCTCTTTCCTCCTTTTCATTCCCCCCTCTTGTCATCCTCTTTCTCAATCCCCCCTTGTCATCCTCTTTCTTAATCCCCCCTTGTCATCCTCTCCCCCCATGTCATTCTCTTCCCCCTCTTGTCATTCTCTTTCCCGCTTTTCATTCCCCCCTTGTCATCCTCTTCCTTAATCCCCACCTTGTCATCCTCTTTCTCAATCCCCCCTTGTCATCCTCTTTCTCAATCCCCCTTGTCATCCTCTTTCTCAATCCCCCCCCTGTCATCATCTTTCTCAATCCCCCCCCCCCTTGTCATCCTCTTTCTCAACCCCCCTCCCCTGCCTCTAGTGTAGCGTGGCCGAGCTCTGTATGGTCCACGGGTACAGGAGCTTTAGTTTCCTGTACCAGGGCGGACTGACAGGAAGTGCACACTGTGTGCGCACTTCCTGTCAGTCCGGCTGGGTACAGGAGACAGGTGCTCCCTGTACCCGCGGACCATACAGGGCTCGGCCACGCTACAATGAGGGAATGACAGGAGGGAGCGCTGAGCGCTTCCCTCCTGTCAGTCCCTCTCTTAATGCTGCGCCCGGGCAGTGCGCCATCATGGACGAGCCAGCCCGGGCAGTGCTGCAGCCGCCAGAGGCTTAATATAGAGCGCTCGGGCGGCTGCCTAGTCAGCCTATAGGACGCGCCGGCCCTGCCCCCAGGCTTAGGGGCCCGGTCGCAGTTGCGACCCCTATTGCTATGCCAGTGCTTGAGAACCAACACCCCCCCTATTCAAAAACATAGACCCCAGCTCCAATTTTTATTTCTCTGGACCTTTGGGGCCCATTATGGTATCAGATTCTAGGCTTACTGGAGGATTCTCTGGTACTCTGGTGGGCTACTCTGACGCTATATGCATTTCAGGTGTTTGGTGCAAAATGCATCAAGGCAAATCAAATCTGCCCCACTGTGTGAAGCAACCTGAATAGGAGTGTAGGAAATACTACTCTAATACTAATAAATAATACACCCTAGGTAACAATGTTCTGCAATTCCCGGCCTGCAGTCTGATATTTTGTAGTTAACATGAGGCTAATGGCTTTATAGGTTACAGGGTAACTTGTATTACTTCATTTCGTTAATATATAACTATATTCAGTTTTACCAGAGCTGTAAAGGAAGTTAATAATATCAATCATTATACACCGAACTAGGCTGGAACATTATAGCAGTATGCATGTACTACAGTGTTTACTGTAACGTGACCTATGGGTGACAACATCCTATTTCTGTGCTCTTCTGGGGATCTGGCATGGTCATTCATATTGCAATAAAGAACTTCATTGTACTTCATACGTTACCAGCTCCTTTAGTCCTGGTTGCTGAAATAGATGTCAGCCAAGACTTTCAGAATTTATATTTAAAAGCTATGAATACCTTTAGAGTATTTTTATTATTTTACCAGTTTACATGTATTTTGAATGAAACACATTTTTTTGCAGAAGGGTTTTATTTAAAAAAAAATGCACTGTTTGGTTTCTGCAAGTTCTGTTTTACAGAAAATTGATCAGTGATAAATCCAGCAGAATGGCTGCCTGACAGCTCCTTCTACAGTCTCTCTCTCTCCTCTCCTGAATGATCCTCTAAACTGATTTATGCCCAAATCAAAGTTCCACTAAAAGTGGTCTATATTACCAGGCTCTCTCTCCTCTGTTCTGATAAGAGTCTTGAAACACTTTCTTGGAGCAGCCCATGCTGCCATCCTCAACACTAGAGTGACGTCAGTGTCCCATCACTGGTGCAACGGGTAATAAAGTTTATTTTCTTATGAAAATTGAAGCGCTCTCCTCAGATAAGTCTTGAAATTCTACTAGTTTTCTGTCTACCTGGCAGCAATGTTGCATTACTTTTCAGAATTCCCCGGGATGACTGATATTCTTTTGATGATCTAGGAAAAGGTCGATTTCGGAATCTTTTACCTCTCTCCTCTCTCTCCTCTCTTGAACAATCATTTGCTGAATTCTGAAAACGTCTGATTCGTCACTGAATGACATATTGCTCCATAGCTGCAGAAGCGAAAAATAGAGCAAACTTTTTTAATAAAAAAAAGAAATAGAAATATATTTGTATTACATAACTGATGCAATGCAAAAAAAATTGATAAAAGGTGCCCCGAGCCTTCAACCTCCTAATGCACAATCATGCACAATCATGTGATGATGCTGATCCCTTTCATTTAACCCCTCAGATGCCGCTGTCAATAGCAACTGTGGCATTTGTGGGGTGAGATGGAGGGGTTTCCCTTTGTGGTCCAATTGCAGTGGCCAGGTTTGGGGTGGCCCCAACGCTATGCTGGGTCCCCCGGACATCGTTGAGGTGTCACCACGTGTTGCTGCTCTCCGGAAGGGATGGTAAGACGTGGTGCACCCCAATGGGAAATAAGTCCAGAGAGTCAGGGTCTGCAGTAAACCAGGGTGCTTCTTTACTGAATTCAGGTTCAAAATAATACAGGTGAGGCATTGGGCTGGCTTCTCCAGTCTCCTTCCTGGCAGAAGAAGGGTTTGATGCTGAGGAAAGGCCTGAACTAGCTGTCCCTCTCTCTCTTCAGAAGGTTGGTACCCTGGTCCAAGGCTGGTGATCCAGGGTCTGTGGCAGCGTAACCCCGTCTCAGTGTCTTCTTCTGGTCAGTAGTCTGGCAGAGTCTCCTCTTCCAAGCACTGTTCCCTAACTGCAGAACACTAGGGGCTCTGACTGCTCTCCTTATAGACAGTTTTTGCTAGACTAGAACCTTCTACTAGGGGGGGGGGAGTGGAGAAACTCAGCACAAACAGATACATTGTTTCAGCTCCAGTATAGACTTACTAGAGCTGAGAAATGGGGATCATTCTAAATAAAAGTGGTATTATACCTACTATAAATGAGTCAATGGAAGCTCTTAGCGCACATTTTTGATCAAACGTGTGTCAGGCCGTCTACCAGGCGTCAAGGCGGCTTCCGCAGATGGGTCCCTAACACTAATAAACCGCCTCTCTTGGACTTACCTAACTTAAGCCTACAATTCAGGGCAGTGTAGGAACCAGCTACATTAATACTCACTGCAGGGGTCCGGCAGTCCCTTGTAGCCTGGCCCCTGCTCTATCCGCTAGCATCGCTGTTTACAGCGATGCCAGCGGATTAACCCCTTATATGCCTGACCGCGACATAGAAGGGGTTTGTGTCGGGTGAGGGAGCGCATCGGGTCCCCATGCTGCTGTGACGGGGACCCGATGTGTAAGAATGCAGCCGGATGCCGTGCAGAGGCTGCCCAATGCCTCGCACGGCATCGGGACCTGCCTTCACACATATTATGTATCGCCACATCCGTAATGACCAGCTCTATAAATATATCACATGATCCACCCTGTCTGATAAACACCATAAAAAAATAAAATAAAAACGGTGTAAAAAAAAGCCATTTTTGTCACCTTACATCACAAAAAGTTGTATGTCCCACAAAATGGTATCAATAAAACCGTTAACTTATCCCACAAAAAATGAGCCCCTACCTAAGACAATCGCCCAAAAAAAAAAAAAACTATAGCTCTCAGAACATGGAGATACTTAGGGCTCTTTCACACTAGCATTTTTGTTTTCCAGCATAGAGATCCGTCGTCTGGTCTCTATGCCGGAAAAATCCTGATCAGGATCATCCCAATGCATTCTGAATGGAGAGAAATCCGTTCAGGATGCATCAGGATGTCTTCAGTTCAGGACCGGAACGTTGTTTGGCCGGAGAAAATACCGCAGCATGCTGCGCTTTTGCTCGGCCAAAAACCTGAACACTTGCCGCAGGCGGATCCGGAATTAATGCCCATTGAAAGGCATTAATCCGGATCCGGCCTTAAGCTAAACGTCGTTTCGGCGCATCGCCGGATCCGACGTTTAGCTTTTTCTCAATGGTTACCATGGCAGCCAGGACGCTAAAGTCCTGGTTTGCCATGGTAAAGTGTAGTGGGGAGCGGGGGAGCAGTTTACTTACCATCCGTGCGGCTCCCGGGCACTCCAGAGTGACGTCAGGGCGCCCTACACGCATAGATCACGTGATCCATGCGCATGGGGCGCTCTGACATCATTCTGGAGCGCCCCGGGAGCCGCACGGACAGTAAGTATACCGCTCCCCACTACTTCTATGGCAACCAGGACTTTAATAGCGTCCTGGCTGCCATAGTAACCTCAAAGAATTTCGAAAACTGATCAGGATCCTGATCAGTCTTCTAATGCTTTCAGGCGACTTGCGTTCTGACGGATCCGGCGGGACGGAAGTGCCTGCCGAATCCTCAGAACGCAAGTGTGAAAGAGGCCTAAAACATCATTTTATTTGTTTCAAAACTGCTATTATTGTCTACACATATTAGGTATTGCCACGTCTGTAAGAACCTGCTTTATAAAAATCACATGACCTAACCCATCAGGTGAACATTGTATAAAAAAAAACAAAAAAAACTGTGTAAAAAAAAAAGCTATTTTTGTCACCTTACATTACAAAAATTGCAACAGCAAGTGATCAAAAAGACATATGCCCCCCCAAAATAGTACCAATCAAATCATCACCTAATCCCACAAAAAATGAGACCCTACCTAAGACAATCGGTCAAAAAATAAAAAAGCTATCACTCTCAGACAATGAAGACACTAAAATATGATTTATTTTTTTTGCTTCAAAACTGCTATTATTGTGTCAAAGTAAAATAAATAAAAAAAAGTAGACATATTAGGTATCGTTGTGTTCGTAACAACCAGCTCTATAAAAATATCACATGACCTAACCCCTCAGGTAAACACAGTAAAAAAATAAAAACTGTGTGAAAAAAAGCAATTTTTGTCACCTTACATCAAAAAAATTGCAACACCAAGTGATCAAAAGGGCAAATACCCCCTAAAATAGTACCAATCAAACCGTCACCTCATCCCGCAGAAAATGAGATCTTACCTAAGACAATCAGTAAAAAAATAAAAAAGCTATGGCTCTCAGACTATGGAGACACTAAAACATCATGATTTCGGTTTAAAAAATGCTATTATTGTGTAAAACTTAAATAAATAAGACAAAGTAGACATATTAGGTATTGCCACGTCCGTAATGATCTGCTCTATAAAAATATCACATGACTCTTAACGCCTCAGGTGAACACCGGAAAAATAAATAAAAACTGCGCCAAAACAACCAATTTTTAGTTACCTTGCCTCACAAAAAACGTAATATAGAGCAATTAAAAATCATATGTACCAACAAAACTGGCACCTTATCCCGTAGTTTCCAAAATGTGGTAACTTTTTTGAGTTTCCACTGTAGGGGTACATCAGGGGGGCTTTAACTGGGACATGGCATCTAAAAACCAGTTCAGCTAAATCTGCCTTCCAAAAACCATATGGCGTTCCTTTCCTTCTGCGCACTGCCGTGTGGCCATACAGCAGTTTACGACCGCATGTGGGGTGTCTCTGTAAACCGCAGAATCAGGGTAATAAATATTGAGTTTTGTTTGGCTGTTAACCCTTGCTTTGAAAAAATTGATTCAAATGTAAAATCTGCCAAAAAAGTGACATTCTGAAATTTCATCTCCATTTTCCATTAATTCTTGTGGAACACCTAAAGGGTTAACAAAGTTTGTAAAATAAGTTTTGAATACCTTGAGGGGTGTACTTTCTAAAATGGGCCATTTATGGGTGGTTTTTATTATGTAAGCCCCACAAAGTGACTTCAGACCTGAACCGGTCCTTAAAAATTGGGTTTTAGAATTTTTTTCAAAAATTTCTAAATTGGCTTCTAAACTTCTAAGCGTTCTAACGTCCCCAAAAAATTAAATTACATTTTCAAAATTATCCAAACATGAAGTAGACATATGGGAAATGTAAAGCAAAAACTAGTATATGAGGTATCACTATCTATTATAAAAGTAGAGAAATTGAATTTGGGAATTTTTTTTAATTTTGGGTAAATTTGGGATTTTTTCACAAATAAAGGTGAAATATATGGACTCAAATTGATGACTATCATGAACTACAATGTGTCACAAGAAAACAATCTCAGAATGGCCTGGATAAGTAAAAGTGTTCCAAAGCTATTACCACATAAAGTGAAAACTGGTCCGGGGTAGAAGGGGTTAAAAGGTCAGACTGTCTGCTTTTTGGTGGTGAACAAGCCTGGGTTTTCCCCCCCAAAACATGGGGGTAAACAAGTCTGGGGTTTTTCCTTCCAAAACATGGTCTTCTCTAAACCCTATGACAGCTGTGGAAAATTACCAGCTTCTCAATCAAAGCCCTAACAGTCTCTCAGTATTCATTAACCCTTTCCACAGAGCCATGTAAATACAGTGATAATGAACAGGATATATATCACAACATATATATAAAATGCAGTTACACAGTATTAAACAGTGCAAGTTAACCCTTTTAGGTGAAAAAAAGTAAGAAGTTTTAACTTTGCAGAGGGGAACTAGGCATATGTTCAAATGTCAAAGTACTCCCTGCTCCAGGGCACTACACAATAAGTTGCCATTGCAAACTGAGGCCTTGTTAATTTTCCCAGACATGTCATGGCTAACTGCCTAAAAAGTCGTGTCCAAGAAACAGTTTCTCAGGCAGCCTGTCAGAATGCCATAGACTGCAATAGTATTTTATTGTAGTCTATGGGAAAAGCGATCAGAAGATCAGGGGGTAATATTTGCAATGTAAAAACATTAAAAACACAAAAATATAAAAAAATCTAATCACTCCTATTGTAAAATTTTACACATTAAAATAAACAATTGAAAATAAACATAATACGCATTGATTTGTCCAAAGTTGTCCAAACTAAATAACAAATATTGTTCCTGCATGGTGAACACTGTAATGGGGAAAAAAATTAAATAAAAATTGCTCAAAAATTTGTAAGTACTGCAAAATGGTACCAATAAAAACTACAGTTTATCCTGCAAAATACAAGCCTTCATACAGCTCAGTAGACTGAGGTATAAAAAAGGTATTAGTGTTAGATAGCTATGCAAAAAACATTGTTATTTTTTTCTAAGCTTTTAATTTTTTTTTAAGAAGTAAAACACAATAAACACCATATAAATTTGCTATCACCGTAATCATACTGACCCACTGAATAAGAATGTCAGGTCATTTTACTGTAATGTGAAAACCTAAAACCCGTTGGCAAAATTTTTTTAAATCTTTTTCCAATACAACATATAGTAAAGTAAATTAACAAAATATAAAAAAATATATATATGGCTCTTGGAGGGTAGAGAGGAAAAAACCAACACGCAAAAAAAAAAAACTGGTCAGTTCCTTAAAGGGGTTGGCCCACCTCATACTTTGGGGGCAAATCGCAAAGATATGTCCCCAATGTATAATAGGTGTGGGTCCTACCTCTAGGACCTGCACCTATCTCTAGAACGGAGCCCACAAAATGAAGGAGAGTGGACCGCCCATGCATGTCACCCTTCATTCATTTCTATGGGACTGCTGAAAATAGCAGAGCACTGGCTCAGCTATTTCTGTCAGCCCTATAGAAGTGAATAGAGCGGTGGCCACGCTTGCGCTGTGAACTTCCCATGCTTTTCTATGGGACTTCCAAAAATAGTAGGGCATGCTGCTCAGCTATTTTCTACACCCCCCCCCCCCCTTAGAAATGAATGTAGGTGGCTACACATGTGCGATCTGTTCTCCTTTCACTTTGTGGGCTCTGTTCTAGAGATGGGACACACACCGATCAGACGTTGGGGATATATCCTATATGTTCCCAATGTATGAGATGGACCAGCCCCTTTAACCTCTTAAGGACGCAGGGCGTACATGTACGCCCTAGCGTCCTGGTACTTAAGGCCCTTACGCCCTGAGAAGTTCCGATCACCGCAGCGCTGCGGGTGGTGATCGGAACAGGATGCCTGCTGAAATCATTCAGCAGGCATCCTGTGACAATGCCGAGGGGGGTCCTGTGACCCCCCCGTGTCGGCGATCGCAACAAACCGCAGGTCAATTCAGAACTGCGGTTTGTTGCGCTATCTGTAGTCTCTAATCCCCGCGGTCTGTGACCGCGGGGATCAGAGACTAAAATCTGCCCCTAATTGTAAATTTTAACCCCCCCCCTGCACCCCGCCATCTTAGTGTCCCCCCGGGCGGTGCAGGGGGGGGATTTGCGGGCGGTGCTGCGGGTGGGCGGTGCGGGAGGCCCTGGTGTCTAGTGGGTATAGCAGGGGGTCAGCACATTGCTGACCCCCTGCTTTAAACTGCTGACATCTGTGCTGCAGATGTCAGCAGTTTAGCTCCTTCTATACCGCGGTCCGTACGGACCGCGGTATAGAAGGTGTTAACATGGAGGGAGCTCCTCCTCTCCCATCGGGGGCTGCCGTACCTTGCAGCCCCCGACGGGATAGGATAGTAGAGGGAGGGAGCTCACCTTCTTCTCATCACCCGCTGCTCTGTAATGGCAGCGGGTGATGAGCTACCATGGCAGCAGGACGCTTTCAGAAGCGTTCTGCTTGCCATGGTATAGTAACTCTGGTCAGACTTCTGCTAAAGGCAGAAGTCTGACCAGACTGTGAAAGTAAAAATACAGTGCAGTACACTATATAGTGTACTGTTCTGTATTATATAGACACCAGATCCACTGGATCTACAAGAACCAAGTGGGTCTGGGTCAAAAATGTCAAAAAGTGAAAAAAAGAAAAATACATATCACTGAATAAAAATTAAAAAACGAATAAACTACACATATTAGGTATCGCCGCGTCCGTAAAAATCTCCTCTATAAAAATATCACGTGACCTAACCCTCACGCAAATACCGTAAAAAAATCACAAAAAATGGTGTAAAAGCCATTTTTGTCACCTTGCATCACAAAAAGTGTAATACCAAGTGATCAAAAAGGCGTATGTCTCCCAAAATAGTACCAATAAAACCGCCATCTCATCCCGCAAAAAATGAGTCCTTATATAGGACAATCGCCCAAGAAAATAAAAAAATATGGCTCTCAGACTATGGAGACACTAAAACATAATTTTTTTTTTTCTAAAATGCTATTATTGTGTTAAAGTAAAATAAATAAATAAAAAGTATACATATTATGTATCGCCGCGTCCGTAAAAACCTGCTCTATAAAAATATCACATTATCTAACCCCTCAGGTAAATACTGTTAAAAAAATAAAATAAAAACAATGTAAAAAAAAAAAAAAAGTCACCTCACATCTCAAAAACTGTAATAGCAAGCGATCAAAAAGTTATATGCACCCAAAAATAGTGCCAATCAAACCGTCATCTCATCCCGCAAAAAATGATACCCCACATAGGACAATCACCCCCAAAAAAAAAAAAATAGGGCTCTCAGACTATGGAGACACTAAAACATGATTTGTTTTGTTTTAAAAAATTATAATATTGTGTAAAACTTAAATAAATAAATAAAAAGTATACATATTTGGTATCGGCGCGTCCATCGCAACCTGCTCTATAAAAATAACACATGACCACAACCCTCAGGTGAACACAACAACAAAAAAAAAATAATAAATACGGTGTCAAGAGCCATTTTTGTCACCTTACATCACAAAAAGTGTAATAGCAAGCGACCAAAATGTCATATGCACCCCAAGATAGTTCCAATCAAACCGCCATCTCATCCCGCAAAAAATGAGCCCCTACATAAGACAGTCGCCCAAAAAATAAAAAAAATATATGGCTTTCAGAATGTGAAGACACTAAAAAAATAATTTTTTTCAAAAATGCTGTATTATGTAAAACTGAAACAAAACCCCCAAAAAGTAGCCATATTTGGTATTGCCGCGTCCATAGCAACCTGCTCTATAGAAATAGCACACAATCTAACCTGTCAGTTCAACGATGTAAATAACAAAAAATAAAAACGGTCCGAAAATAGCTATTTTTTTTCAAATTTTCCATTTTATTCAATTTTTCCAGTAAAATATCAAGGGTTAACAGCCAAACAAAACTCAATATATATTGCCCCGATTCTCTAGTTTGCAGAAACACCCCATATGTGGTCGTAAACTGCTGTATGGCCAAACGGCAGGGCGTAGAAGGAAGGGAACGCCATATGGTTTTTGGAAGGCAGATTTTGCTGGACTGGTTATTTGACACCATGTCCCATTTGAAGCCCCCCTGATGCACCCCTACAGTGGAAACTCCAAAAAAGTGACCCCATTTTGGAAAGTACAGGATAAGGTGGCAGTTTTGTTTGTATTATTTTAGGGTAAATATGATTTTTGGTTGCTCTATATTACACTTTTTTTGAGGCAAGGTAACAAAAAATAGAAATTCCGAAATCCCATTTGCCATTTGCCAATAACTCATCTCCATTTGCCAATAACTCTTGTGGAACACCTAAAGGGTTAACAAAGTTTGTAAAACTGGTTTTGAATACCTTGAGGGGTGTAGTTTCTTAGATGGAGTCACTTTTTTGGAGATTCTACTCTAGGGGTGCATCTGGGGGCTTCAAATGGGACATGGTGTCAAAAATCCAGTCCAGCAAAATCCGCCTTCCAAAAACCATATGGCGTTCCCTTCCTTCTGCGCCCTGCCGTTTGGCCATACAACAGTTTACGCCCACATATGGGGTGTTTCTGCAAACTACAGAGTCGGGGCAATAAATATTGAGTTTTGTTTGGCTGTTAACCGTTGCTTTGTTACTGGAAAAAATGGATTCAAACTGAAAATTTTACAAACAATCGAAATTCTGAAATTTTATCTCCATTTGCCATTAACTCTTGTGGAAAACCTAAAGGGTTAATTACGTTTGTAAAATCAGTTTTGAATACCTTGAGAGATGTAGTTTCTAGAATGGGGTCATTTTTGGATGGTTTCTATTATGTAAGCCTCACAAAGTGACTTCAGACCTGAACTGGTCCCTAAAAAGTGGGTTTTTGAAAATTTCTGAAAAATTTCAAGATTTGCTTCTAAACTTCTAAGCCTTGTAACGTCCCCAAAAAATAAAATGGCATTCCCAAAATGATCGATACATGAAGTAGACATATGGGGAATGTAAATCAATAACTTTTTTGGGCAGTATTACTATGTATTATAGAAGTAGAGAAATTGAAACTTGGAAAATTGCTAATTTTTCCAAATTTTTGGTAAATTTGATATTTCTTTTATAAATAAAAATAAAAATTTTCGACTTAATTTTACCAGTGTCATGAAGTACAATATGTGACGAAAAAACTGTCTCAAAATGGCCTGGATAAGAAAAAGTGTTTTAAAGTTATCACCACATAAAGTGACACTGGTCAGATTTGCAAAAAATGGCCAAGTCCTTTAGGTGAAATAGGGCTGAGTCCTTAAGGGGTTAATGAGTTTAAGGGCTTGTGCAAAGAAAGAAAATTATCTCCACAGGATAGTCCATAAGTATTTGATCACTGGGGTTCCAACCAGTGGGAATGGAGTTACAGCAGACATGATCCTGTTCTTGTGGTTAGTTGGGCTGCTAGTAGACAGATCAGATTATTACTCAGGTACTTATCCTCTGTCCTGAGGATAGGGGATGCGTCTCTAGCTTGGCATAGCCCCTTTAAAGTAGAACTTTAATCCCCTCCTTTGAGGAGCTTCAGGAGAAGATCATGCTGTATGTTCTTCCAGCTGCTTTGCTGAAGCTATTTACAGCAAATGAGTAATTGTGAATTGTGCACAAGCAATATAGCTCAGAGCTAGTCCTGTAGCACCACAGGTTGGACCTGCATGCCCTATATGCCAGAATGCTCCTCAGAATATTCAAACGTTGAGAAACTAGCGTATACATAACATGGTCTCGATTATCTTCTGTCTGGTTCTATCAGCAGCTTCCTGCTAATACTATGCAGGGATCAATAGACTGTCGGTGAAATCAGTGAGGAACTACATACACATTTGAGAAATGATACAAAATGAATGTACTCTATTTGACCAAATGCAGATATATTATGTATTTGTATTTGTGCTGTGGTCCAAAATTACTGTGCTCATCTGTTATTTGCAAGGTTTATGTGGTGTTTCAATGTATTACATGCCCCATCTGTAGTATACCAGGTGAAGGTCACCAGCACATTAACAGATAACATGGCCCTCTTTACATGTGGAGGGCAAGTGACCCCCAGGAGGTTTTTCAGTTTGTAGTTACCCTCACAATAGATAAGGATAACTGATGGACCCTCAGAGAACAAATTTATTTTCTCCTGACAGCTGCAAGTGTTTTCTTCACATTAGTTGATTTTTATCTAAAGACAGTTTAGTTATTAGAGGTCATAAATCTGTCACTTCTGTCTATATCCACCCTTCTCAGGGTGAACAGCTTGTTCACCCTGAAAAGTGTTCTCATCACATACACTACTCACAAATACCCTAAAGGTCAAGAAGGAGCACTATGTGTATATAACATGGCTGTGGAGTAAGTACTTGAGGCGCTAAAATGTTTCTTCTTTCGTGAGAATGGTTTATGGTCTCAATGTTGTCATAAAATAAGGCAGGTCAGCTGGAAAGTGAATCTCTACTATAAACTATACAGATCCAAATATCAGCTTTTCCCTAACATACATTGAGGAAATACAGTAGGACAGCTGTCAAACATCAGACTTCCAGCAGCTGCCATCTTGGCTCCATCAACAGGATTTGTAAAAGTAAAAAATACACTGTACTTAAAGAAAAACACCAAGTGAAAAAAGGAAACCCCATAGTAAGCTTTTTATACTGAACTTTAGCAATATATTGATTCTGCATCCTCCATGTTTTACAGTTTTTTCTCATTTTATTGTTCTGAATTCTGGTCATGTAGGCAGAGCAGATAGTGTTACTTATATTTTTGATTTATTATTTATTTCATTCAAGGATACTGCTGACGAATGTCTGTTGTGCAGAACAGCAGTCACCCAAAAGCTATGGCGCTTGCTCAGCTCCTGTCACGAACTAGCGGGTGTGAACCCACTGTGCCACGTGTCCTACCTCCTCTAAGGGTGCTGTCTAAGTGGACCCCTCAATCGTCAGAGTACCCCTGATGGTGGGGATAGACTTTCCCGAGGGGAACACCAGGTTGCTACCACCTGAGGAGGATTGGAACACGAGGCAGGAGGTACCTGAGAAAGGTGCCAGAGGTATAGGAGTTGTCAGCAGGCGTCTTTACCAGGAGCAACAGTGCATGACCGAAGGATGAGGCAGTGCGAAGTCAAACAGGAAACACGTCAGGGCAGGCGCCACAGGTACAGGTCAGGCAATCCGGAGAGTCAAGGCTAGCAGGCAGGGATCAGATGGGTAGCAAAATCCAATAACACAAATACGAGTCAGGAACACAGGAAGACTAGCAGATATCATAAACCTTAGCAGGACACAAGGACCTTCACACTGAGGCATCTGGGAAGGGGGCTGATTCACTTATATATGTGCAGGAGGGCTAGGATTGGTCACAGAGGTCACATGACCTAACCCATAAAGCCCAGGAAGTGATGCGCGCCGGCCCTTAAGGTAGTGCTGCAGAAAACAAGCAGCAAGCAGGGCTGAGAGGCCAGGGCTGAGAGGAAACTGTGGAGTGGATCCCAGAACAACAGTACTTACACAGTACTTACACAGACAGAGCCCAGGATTGCAGCAGTGAATGGGAAGCACTGGCCGCAGATCACCGCTGAACACGATGCCCGGGACCGAATCAGTAAGCAGGGGGAAAGCGGCGCACAGCAGCCGCTGTTACAGCTCCTGAGTGGGCACCATGTGTATTAGGGCCTTCCAATTTTTCCCAAAAGGTAGATGCCTGGTAAGATAAGGGTTCGGCATGTTGAATTTTAACTGCCTGATCCTTTTGTCCATTAGAGAGAGAGGCAGCTTCCTCCTTTTCTTACAGAGAGAGAGAGAGAGAGAGCACATGCTTACTCAGCTGTACATGTGAATGAGGGTATTAGGAGTGATATATATTTAGCCAACAGCTCTCTTGTGTGTATGGCCAGCCTAATTTATCCATAAAGGCATTGTTTCAGAAAGATGTCTCCATTTTAGACTAAAGCCATAGTGGTGATCATCTGATTGCTTGGTGTCCGGCTTCTCACACCTTGTCAAACAGCTCATCTTGAAGACGGAAGTGGTCAAGGGCTATAGGGGCATATGCAAGCATGGGATTCAGCCAGTTCCCTCAAGTTCTCCTGATCCGGTTGTAAAAATTACAGACAACCGCGTTACCGGCTGAGTCCCGATCCGATGCTCTGGCAGTGGCAGGGCAGCTGGAGATGTTTGCTTCCATTGCTTAGCACGCCGCCAATAGTTTAGCTCCTAAGGGCCCTTTCACACTGGCGTTTTTGTTTTCCGGCATAGAGTTCCGTCCTCGGCGCTCTATGCCGGAAAAATCCTGATCAGGATCATCCCCATGCATTCTGAATGGAGAGAAATCCGTTCAGGATGCATCAGGATGTCTTCAGTTCAGGACCGGAACGTTTTTTGGACGCAGCAAATACCGCAGCATGCTGCGCTTTTTGTTCCGTCCAAAAATCCAGAACACTTGCCGCAAGGCCGGATCCGGAATTAATGCCCATTGAAAGGCATTAATCCGGATCCGGCCTTAAGCTAAACGTCGTTACAGCGCATCGCCGGATTCGACGTTTAGCTTTTTCTCAATGGTTACCATGGCAGCCAGGACGCTAAGGTCCTGGTTGCCATGGTAAAATGTAGTGGGGAGCGGGGGAGCAGTATACTTACCATCTGTGCGGCTCCCGGGGCGCTCCAGAGTGACGTCAGGGCGCCCTACATGCATGGATCACGTGATCGCATGGATCATGTGATCCATGCGCATGGGGCGTTCTGACGTCATTCTGGAGCGCCCCGTGAGCCGCACGGACTGTAAGTATACTGCTCCCCCGCTCCCCACTACTACTATGGCAACCAGGACTTTAATAGCATCCTGGCTGCCATAGTAACCTGAAAGCATTTCGAAGACTGATCGGGATCCTGATCAGTCTTCTAATGCTTTCAGGCGACTTGCGTTCTGACGGATCCGGCGGGACGGATGTGCCTGCCGGATCCTCAGAACGCAAGTGTGAAAGGACCCTAAGTTGGGTGGTATGTGTGTGTAGTATATATATAGTGTATTTATGTATGTGTACCATTTATATGGTGTATTTATGTGTGTGTACCATTTATATGGTGTATTTATGTGTGTGTGTGTACCATTTATATGGTGTGGAGCCATTTATATGGCGCTAAGACACTGTCCAGTAGGGCACATAGTTTATAGTACAGAGCAATAGATGTCTGGACCCCTTTCTGCCATCTGACAAATTCTGCCCATGGATGCAATTCGAGAAGTGGTGTACAATAGTGCACAATGCATGTATATGTGTTATGTACATGTCCAATTCACTGGTGCTTGCCACTTTTGAAAGTAATATTAATTAAGATATTGCAATAAACATAAATGATTGAGAAAGCAGGATATGAAGCCCTTTAGTGGAAGGTATAAAAACAACAATTGGATGACACTTTGAAATGTAATGTATATGTGTTTGTTAGCCAACTATTCATTGGCTAACAAACACATAAGCATCCTGGACAGAAAAACCAGTGTTATGCTGCTTGCTCTGGACTGTATTCAAGTACACAGCAAGTTCAAGTTCATAAAAACCTCTGTTGACTACGATGCTGCATCTGTCATCACCAGATCTGCCTTAGGCTTCAACGTTCTTGAAGGGCTACTATCAGTAACTATTCACTTAGCATATGTGAACCATGAGGAACATAACATCTGTTTAAAACAGAAAAAACACATTGTAAACAATCATTACTTTAGGCAGTTCTGTTAATCCATAATATGAATACAAAATGTACAAAAAAGACAATCAGAGCAAGTAGAAATATTAGTGTAACAATACTAATAATCAGGAACAACAACAATAGTGTCAAGGTTATTACTGATTTTATAAAATGCACATTAAATATGCAAGTTATGGGAAAATGATTAAAACAACATATGTCACACAAAGCTTTATTTTCCACAAACGTTTAGGATGACAGGTACAGAATGAAGGATGGTCTTCATAGACTATTGATTTTATGTTCTACACTTCAGTAGAAATGGCCACTTGAATATAGATAATATATATTGAAATACATTTCATCACTGTGCTTCACTACTTCTCAAATCCAGACAGACTCAGTACATGGCTATAAAACATTTAGCGGCAGAAGCTACAGCCTTGTCCTGGTGCTCAGTGGCGCACCCAGGGGGGTGGTCCAACAGGTCTGGAACCCCCCCCCCCCCCCAGAACCATTCATTTTTATTTTTATTTTAAATCCTCCAGGGCCACACCACCGATCGCACAGGCGGCTATGGTTCTAATTTCCCTGCGGCGAGGCACGGAAGCGCATAGTTTCCTGCCCCGCCGCCTATCACCACTATAGGCTTCGGGCCGAGTAGGCCTGAGGCCTAAGTGGTGGTAGAAGCCCGGCGCCGCACAATGACATCGTGCGACGTGCATCTGAGTCGCGCGCCTGCCTCACCATCCAGGACACAGGTAAGTGTTGGCCTGTTTTTTTGTGTGTTTTGTGTGTTTATCTGGGGGAGGGGGAAGATGGCAATTTTGGGGCAAATTAATGGGACAGTGGGGACAAATGGGGGGTAAATTAATTAATATGGGGCAGTTTGGGGGAAAATAAATGGATGGCTATAAGGCGGGTAAATTAATTAATATGGGGCAGGGGGCGCAAATAAATGGATGTCAGTGGGGACAAATGGGGGGTAAATTAATTAATAGGGGGAAGTTTGGGGGAAAATAAATGGATGGCCGTAAGGCGGGTAAATTAATTAATATGGGGCAAATAAATGGATGGCAGTGTGGGGCCAACTTAATTAATATGGGGCATCTAGTGGCACTGGCACCATAGGAGCATTATTTGGGGGCTTTAAAGGGGACTTTTTTAATAGCAAATTATGGGAGGCACTAGAGGGGAGAATGGCACTATGGGAGCAAAGGGGACTTTTTAAAATGCATATTATGGGCAGCACTGATAATTAGATAAGGAGGTATGCATCTCAAAGAAGTAGGATTCACGGAAAGCAAAGGGACGCTAAAACTACACTTTATTTTTACATTTAAAAACAGGGGAAGATTCCTGATCAATATAAAGAAGACCAGGGTATGTATACACATCAAAGATAAACAAATGCACGTCCTGGGAGTGGGACTTATGCAGTGAGGTCCCTGGAGTGCATGGACCAAACACCAGAGGTGTCAGACGTCAGGTGTTAAACAAATGGTCAAAAAAGGCTGGATGTGGTGGCCTGCCTGCTGAGAAAGGTGAGATTGAGGACTAATTTTTACCCAAAAAAACAAACAAACATAGGTATTCACAGCCAGCCAGCCAGCCACATGCAGCAGCTTCACTCCTCTTTTGACGCCTTTAGGACTAGGAGGGAGGAAGTGAAACTGCAACAGCTCCTGCCACTGAGCTACATGGGGGACAGTGTGAGTACAGGAGCATTATGCCAGCCCCCTGAGTATTGAGTACAGTGCATCTATGTAGGATGAGGCTAAGACTCTTACCTTCAACCTCAACAATATAATTTCTGCTGTGTATTGCTTGTTGGGAGTGGCTTATTACATGTAGGAGGGGCTTATAACAATGGGAAGGGCAAACAATTTTTTTCTTTCTGTGCCACATAGGACACCAGTATTATAAATGACACATGGTAGGTGTGTGGCTTTGTTATACCGTTCAGGAACTTGAAGATGTTCCTCTGCCCAGGTTCTTACTGCTTTGGTCATCCATGACAGCTGTAATGAGACTACTTTTTCTCTTAACTTGTCATCCAGTTCTCCCCTCCTAATTTTAGCCCTCGCTTACTGTCAGTTTTATTGAGAGAGGAACTGTCCCCAGCACAGAGACATACTTGAATGAATATATGCCTGTAGAGTGTGAAATATAATTTGTTTCAGTGTATCTGTATGTTTTTGCCCATCAAGGATGCTTTTATCCTTATGTATGTCATGGACCCCAACAGGGATAGATGGTCAGCGTATGAAAATCCGAGAAGAGAGGTGCCTACCTCCCCCTTGTCTCGCTTTTGTTCCGAGATTGGCCTAGTAGATGTCTGGGAACATATTGGAGGGAAAAAAAGAGTATATTCATGCATTAGCAAAGGAGGAAAAGAGATGTCTAGGATAGACCTGGCATTGACTAATAGAAGTAACTTAAAGAATATAAAAAAGATTTGTTATGGTATTAGAACTGTTTCAGACCACTCACCTATATCTATAGATATCTTAATAAGGGATGATAAAGTTAGGTTAGGACTCCCTTTTAGGCTAAATCCCTACTAGCTTTCTATTTTAGAAAATCACCAGTCCATTAAGTCATTTTGGGAGATTAATTCTCCCTAATGATCTATTAATTGGGTCTGGGATTCTTTTAAGGCCTATATGAGAGGGATTTTTATTAGTAACATCTCAGCAATGCGGAATAATTTTAAGAAAAGGGAGGAAGACCTTGCTGGCATTGTGACCTCCACTACGGAGCAGTTTATCACCCACTCCTCGGAACAGAATAGGGAAGAAATGTTGAGGGCAAATCGGACCTTGAGGGATTTTCTTTTTGATAAAGCCCACCATAGTTTGTTCTTTAAGGGGCAAAAATCCTTCTTGGAGTCTGGCCGTCCAGGTAGGCTACTTGCCAGAATTGTTTCCCAGCAGGAAAATAGGAATAAGGATATATTTTTAATCCGTAATTCCAAGGGGTGGGTGGTACAGGGCTCCGAGTAGGTTAGTGATGCCTTCTTGAATTATTTTACCCAGGTGTATAGGGCAACCCCCGTGATGTCCTCTAAGTTTGTTGAGCAACATCTTGATAGTGTTCCTCTCCTGATGCTAACAGATCTTCAAAAGGCCTCTCTGGAGAAGGAGGTGTCCTGACAGGAGATTCAACAGGTCTTGAAGGCGACATCAGGGAATTCATCCCCGGGGTCAGATGGCCTCCCCTATGAATTTTATCGGAAATTCTATCTTGCAGAGGTATTCTCTTCCGGGCTCTATGATGGAAGCAGTAATAGTGTTATTTCTGGAAAAGGATAAAGATCCAACAGATATGGGCTCTTATAGGCCAATTTCTTTACTCAATACAGACGTCAAGTTGTTCTCCAAGGTCCTTGCTAATAGATTAGCCGGTGTTATTTCATCTGTAATCCACCCTGATCAAAATGGTTTTATGCCCGGGAAAGGTACCTACTGTATTATAATTTACACCGCCTTTTTGCTAACATCCAGTCTCCTGGAGGTAGCTCCCACTCCATCCTGTCTCTTGACGCCACTAAGGCCTTTGACAGGCTCGAGTGGGGGTTCCTCGGGAGGGTGATGGAAAGAATGGGGTTTGGTCCTGGATATATCTCCATGGTACAGCTTCTTTATAATTCTCCGGCCGCTAGACTTAGGATTGGTGACATGTTGACTAGGAGTTTTGCATTGGAGAGAGGCACCCGTCAGGGCTGTCCGTTATCTCCACTCCTATTCAACATTTACATTGAACCTCTTGCGGCCAAAATTAGACAGGATCCGGGAGTTTTTGGTTTTGGAGTTCTGGGTGAGGCAGATCGAGTATCGCTGTATGCAGATGATGTTTTGTTTTTTATCCAACAGACTGAAACTACTCTCCCTCGTGTCATGGAGATTGTAGACTCCTTTTGTAAGATATCAGGTCTGGAAGTTAACTGGGCGAAAACCAACATCCTGCCACTTGACTCTACATGTATACGAGGCCGGGGTCTAGCCCAGGGTCTTATGGTTTCGAACTCAATGAAGTATTTGGGGATTACGATCACCGCCAAAGTTCAGGATTATGTTCAGCTTAATCTGCTTCCTGTTCTTATGAAGCTTAGATCCAAAATTAAAACTTGGCAACGGCTCTTTCTTACAAGAGCGGACAGAGTTTCCTTGGTAAAGATGGCGGTTCTCCCTCAACTTCTTTATGTGTTTCGAAATTTACCTATATGGATTAAAGAGAAATTTTTTAAGATGATAGAAAGAATGATTAAGGATTTGTTGTGGGGGAGGAAGCGGGTTAGATTAAAGGTGGACTACTTCTCCATGCCATATGAGAAAGGGGGCTTAAATCTCCCCCATTTTAGGGGATATTTTCTCGCTTCCCAATTATGCTTTTTTAATGAATGGGGAAATAGCCCGCTTTGTAAGAAAATGGTGGAAGATTAAGGCCTTATTGATTTTTTCTCTCTGTTGGAATCTGGATATTTATCCAGATCTGCACAGGATTATAAATCCTTTTCTAGGATGGCCATTAAGGTCTGGACTATGATTAAAAAGTGGTTTAAGGTTAAAGCCTCCCGAGTGTGCACTCTGTTATGGAATAATTGGAAACTCCCCCTGCTTAAATAATTTGGATTGTACTGCAGTACTGAATAGCAAAGAATATTAATTATTTAAGTCAAGTAGTGAAGAACGGGGAAATCCTCTCTCTCTTGGAGCTTTCACAAAAAGAAAATATAGGTGGGGTACTATGGTACACATATCTTCAATTATGTTGTGCACTTTCTGCTTGTTTAGATAAAAAAAATTATAATATAGACACTCCTGAATTTTTACATAACTTAATTTCAAGGAAAAGCTTCACTAGAGTTAAGATGTCCCAATTCTATAAACACTTGATTAGCACGTTTTTTTTTCTGGTTGTTTTTCACCCGGACAAAGGTCCTGGTCCTGGAACATCACTCTTGTAGATTTTCACCCTCCGGCTTGGTAAAATATTTTGAGGAATGTAGTTTTAGTATCTTATAACTTCAATCACATTGTTGTTCAATTTAATATTATTCACAGGATATAAGTTACCCCTCTCTGGCTCCAGAGGAGAGGCCTCAGGGCTTCATCTGCTTGTCCACGCTGTGGAGATCTTAGTGCTGACCACCTTCACATGTTCTGGAATTGCGTTCATGTGAATGAGTTCTGGCGGGCTGTTCAGAAATATGTGGTTCAACGTTTGCGAGTTCAGATTCCATTTCTCCCAGGAGTTTGGATCCTGGGTGATTTATCTGAAGTCGAGTGCCAGAGTTCAAAGTGCTGCTTATTGATAAAAATAATGTTTTTGGCAAGGCTTATTATCTCCAGGACATGGTTTTCTCAGTCTCCCCCAGACTATAATAAATGGCTGGAGTTGGTAAACAAAGTCAAAAATTATGAGGCGATCCTCTTTAAACAAAGAGGTACATACAATAAATGGCTGAAGATCTGGAAAGGGTGGAATGAATGAGAGAATCAAGAGAGGTTTCCTTTTTTTTTTTTTTTTTTTGCATGTTGGGAAGGGTGGGAAGGGTGGTTGGGGGGGGGGTTAAATTATATAATCTTCGCATGTTTAAGAAGTGTATGGAACCTTTTGTAATTCCAATTTGATAATAAAAAGTAATAAAAAATAAATAAAAAAAAGGATGCTTTTATCCTTATGTATACCCTATATACCCTATAAACTTACAACCTGTCTTTGTTTTTAGCACGTTAAAGAGATTTCCATTTTTGAAAATATATTAGCAAACAGGGAGCTATTGTATAAAATAATAGAAGATGTAGCCAATAAACTCAGGCTACTTCCACACCTGCGCCATCCCTTTCCGCTAATGAGATCCGTTAAAGGATCTCAATAGCGGGGGAAAACGCTTTAGTTTTGACCCCATTCAATGTCAATATGGACAAAACTAAACTGAAGAGAACGGAGTTCACCAGAATGTATTCCGTTCTGTTTGCAAGCAGCGTTTTTGAGTGTGTCATGGCTGGGATACTGATCAAGACGGATCATGAAACACAATGTAAGTCAATTGTGACGTATCAGTTTTTTCGGACAAAAAAAAACTGGATCCGGCTTCCATTGTCTTACACTGGATTTAGTGTCAGATCCGTCTTGTTCATTTGGGGTATAATACAACCGGATCCGTTCTGAACGGATGCAGATGGTTGTATTATATACCGGATGCATTTTTGCTGAATCCATGACAGATCCAGCAAAAACACAGATGTGAAAGTAGCCTGACAACAGTGGTCATGTGTTATTGATGTCTGTGACATCAGACATTGGTGGGGAGAATCACAGCACTGCTGCTTGAATGACGGGAGATTTAAAAAGTACAGGCTTTTATTATTATTTTTATTACTATTATTCGTATTTTACAATACCTCTCCATTTTTTTTTTGAAAGTTGAAAACCACCATTGGGATTAAACAGAATATTTGGAATTATAGTTCAATGGTGGCATCACTGAAAAAGTAGCTGTCGCTCTTACCCTCCGTTCACACTTGTGAACGCGCTGTAAAACGCATAACCGATGCAAACCAATGCTTCCCTATGGGACTGGTTCACATTTTCGCGTTTTATAGCGCGTTCGAACGCGCTGAAAAACGCTTGACGCCTAAACAAGTACTTGAGCTTTTTTTGGGGCGTTTGTCGCGCGTTTCGGCCCATAGACTTTAATGGGAACGCGCAACGCTTGTATTTTGCGCGTTTTTGACACTGAAAACGCGAGTTCGAACGCGCGTTTATGAATTTGCAACATGCTGGAAAGGCCAAACTTCATATAGACAGGGATATTTGGTCATTGGACAACTATTACTATTGCCAAAAACGTCTCAGAAACGCTTAGTTCTGAACCCAGCGTTAGGGTACGTTCACAAAGCGGGTTTTGATTCTGTCAAAATCTGCCATGTATTAAGAGGCAGAAACGGTTGTTAACTTTGGATCCTATGGACCTGCACGTGGTTTAGCCCTATTAAATGGAGCTAAACCATGAGTGGGCACCCACCGTGGCATTTGTCTGGACACCGCTTTAAATTGCCAGCTACAGGGAAAGGTTCTGCCACCAGAATTTTGTGAACATACCCAAAGCTGTTTATTTAAAGCCTACCTGCACTTTCAGATAACTTTTCAGAATAACTGCTGTTTGTGCAAACATGAATAATAACACTGACCATTATATGAGTATCGAGTATTTTTTATCAGTTTTCTTCTGTGTAATTTTCAGTCATTCCTGAGCTGGTGGCTGGAGACTAGATTTGATGATGTCAACCCATAAACTACACATAGATGGATGACATTCTTCTTTCTCTTTCTCTAACTCAAGTACTGAGTGATATAGAGGTGAATAAAGCAATTAGGGTGAGATATAGTGAAATATAAATATTGCTGAATCATGCATGTCTCTCTCTGGCTCACTATGCTGATCACTTCTCATCTCTTCTCTCATCTCCAAAGATTACTTATGATCTGATCATCCTTCAGGGTAATGAGAGTTTGTCACCTTCTCTAAAAATGGAGTTGTCATAGAATTCATATAGAATGTTAGTTTAGGTAAGGGGAAGAGGACGAAAACAGCTGATAACTGGAGTGCAAGAGATTTTTCTCTGATAAGATATATTACAAAGTTTTTTTTATATTTGCCTGTACTATTGAATTATGCAAAGTTGTGTGAAAGTACAGTGATCATTTACATTTCTGAAATTATGTTTTAATGTAATCTTTAACATCTCTCTCATAGTGTTGCAGATTTGAAATTTGCCACTATTTTATGCTACTACAGTTTGTGGCTGACACAACTTTTGACTTTTAGTATTGTATATGCGCTACAGTTTGTGTACTAATGTTGAATTCTATAAAGTGGCATCACTAAGTACAGAAACTGAATCATAAAGACATATACAGTAAAAGAGAAATATGAAGTAAAAAAATCACTTGAAAATATACAAAATACTGAGAGGATAGATATAGCATACAAAAAAAAGAAAGATAAATGGGAGTGGGGGGGGGGGGGATCTGGGGGATCTGCCCACCAGATCCGTCTAATCGCTTGACAACTGAAAGCATTTGTAGATAGATCCAGATGCGGAAAGACGGATCCGTCTATATTCTTTTCCACAGTTTTAAAGGTCTGCACATGCGCAGACTGGAATGGCAGATCCGTCATTCCGGTATTTTTAATGACTGATCCAGCACTAATGCTTTTCTATGGGAATTGATGCGTCATTCCGGCATGTCTTCAGGAATTTTAGATGGAGATAATATCGCAGCATGCTGCGGTACTATCTCCGGCCGAAACGCCATTCAGTGACTGAACTGAAGACATCCTGATGCATACTGAATGGATTTTTCTCCATTCTGAATGCATGGGGATGTGACTGAAGCGTTTTTTTTCCGGCATAGAGCTCCGACGCTGGAACTCTATGCCGGAAAATAAAAACACTAGTGTGAAAGTACCCTTAATTTGGCTATGTTCACTGTGTTGTGGTTTCCAAGCGAAGTTAGAGCAGGGACTGGAATGTTAACCACAGTCCTGAGAGACCAGAATACTGAGGTAAAAGCATCTATTATTAAAATTCAGCCTCAGGTTGTGAATCCAAGTGGATTGTTCCCTGTAATAATGGAAGATTCGCTGCCTTATCCAATAAAACAGACAGTTAACACTTTACCTACTAGAAGAACTGCTCTGCAATGTGGTAGACTGCAGAGCATACAGAAATACTATATACAAATCTAAAATATTTATGCTGCTGTAACAATAAGATCACTGTGTTGCTCAACAAAGGTCGCAACGACTGCAGAGACATTAAAACAAATATATAGTATCTCAGAAATGTGAGTACACCCCTCACATTTTTGTAAATATTTTATTATATCTTTTCATGGGACAACTCTGAAGATCTGACACTTTGATACAATGTAAAGTAGTCAGTGTATAGCTTGTATAACAGTGTAAATTTGGTGTGCCCTCAAAATAAGTCAACACACAGCCATAAATGTCTAAACTGCTGGCAACAAAAGTGAGTCTATCCCTGAGTGAAAATGGCAAAATTTTTCAAGTGTTACAAGGTCTCAGGGGTGAATGGGGATCAGGTGTGTTAAATTTGGTGTTATCGCTCTCACACTCCCTCCCTCACTAGAAGTTCAACATGGCCCCTCATGACAAAGAACTCTCTGAGGATTTGAAAAAAATAATTGTTGCTCTACATAAAGATGGCCTAGGGCTATAAGAGGATTGCCAACACCTTTACCCTAGGTACACACCTAAGCGTTTTACAGCGTTCAAACGCGCTGTAAAACGCACAACATGTGAAAAGCCATGCTTCCCTATGGGCATGGTTCATATTTGGGTGTTTTACAGCGCGTTTGAACGCGCTGTAAAACGCCCAACGCCCAAACAAGTACATGAGCTTCTTTGGGGCGTTTTAACGCGCCTATGGACAATGATGCCATAGGGGAGAATCACTGAATCGCGCGTATGACGCGCGTTTCTTAGTTTCAAAAACACGCATCCAAAAACGTGCGATTCAGAAACGCCTAGGTGTGTTCCCAGCCTTAAACTAAGCTGCAGCACAGGGGCCAAGACCATACAGTGGTTTACCAAGACAGGTTCCACTCAGAACAGGACTCGCCATGGTTGACCAAAGAAGTTGAGTGCACGTGCTCATCATCATATCTAGAGGATGTCTTTTCAAAATAGACGTATGAGTGCTGCCAGCATTGCTGCAGAAGTTAAAGGGGTGGGAGGGTCAGCCTGTCAGTGCTCAGACCGTACGCCACACACTGCATCAAATTGATCTGCATGGCTGTCGTCCCAGAAGGAAGCCTCTTATAAAGATGATGCATATAAAAGCACGCAAACAGTTTGCTGAAGACAACCAGACTGTGGTCTGATAAAACCAAGATAAACTTATTTTGTTCAGATGGTGTCAAGCATGTGTGGCCAGGTTAGGAGTACAAAGACAAGAGTACTGCCGGCTATGGAGAGCTATAGTACATCAAGGGAACCCTGAATGCCAACATGTACTGTGACATACTGAAGCAGAGCATGATCCTCTCCCTTTGGAAACTTTGGTGCAGGGCAGTATTCCAACATGTTAATGACCCCAAACACTCCTCAAATACAACCATTGCCTTGCTAAAGAAACTGATGTTAAAGGTGCTAGACTGACCAAGCATGTCTCCAGACCAAAACCCTATTGAGCATCTGTGGGGCATCCTCAAACAGAAGGTGGAGGAGCGCAAGGTCTCTAACATCCACCACCTCCGTGATGTCATAATGGAGGAGTGGAAGAGGATTCCAGAGGCAATCTGTAAAGCTCTAGTGATTTCCATGCCCAAGAGAGTTTAGGCAGTGCTGGAAAATAATGGTGGCCACACAAAATATTTACATTTTGGGCATAATTTGGCCATTTTCACTTAGGGGTGTATTCACTTTTGTTGCCAGCAGTTTAGACATTAATGGCTGTGTGTAAAGTTATTTTGAGGGCACACCAAATTTACACTGTACAAATACAAGCTGTACACTGACTACTTTACGTTGTATCAAAGTGTCAAATCTTCAGTGTTGTCTCAGTGTTGTCTCATGAAAAGATGAGTGCATTTAAATATTTACAAAAATGTGAGGGGTGTACTCAATTTTGTGAAATAATGTATAATATAAAACGCCAGTTCTTGAAGTTAGAAGCTGAAAAAGTGGTACAAGTTAGGAAGGCTCACTGATGTGCATGGGGAGAAAAGGTTTGCTTTTCTGATCCAATGCCACAGAAGAGGCACACAAATTAATGAAAAAATTATGTTAAAACATGCAGTGCATTTCAACTTGCTGCATGTGGGGCTGCATAGCTGCAGACCAGTCAGAGTTCCTATACTGACCCTTCTCCAGAGCAGAAGAACTGGACCATAGAACAATGGAAGGTGGCCTGGTCTAATGAATTTTGCTACTTCATGCAGACACTTTATTTTGTTTACCTGGGGAAGAGATGACACTAGTAGTCACTATGGGATGAATACATGCAGTAGAGGTATTGTGATCCTTGGGTTGGGAACTGTTTTTCTGGAACGTAGCCTTCATGTGGAAGTTATTTCCTAAAGTGCCACCTACCTATACATTGATAAAGTACACCCCTTCAGTGGTCACTTTCATCAGGGTAATGCCCCCAGCCACAATGCATAACAATTTCAAAAATGGCTTGAGGAACATGGCAAGGTGTTGACTGGGCCTTCAAATTCTTCAGATCTCAACCCAATAGAGCATTTGTAGGATGTCCTAATATACCACCTCTCAACTTAGAAAATTTAAGAGGACCTGTCACGTCCTCCAACATTTGTGGCCTCCTTTACCTGGCTATAGTTGCTGCTCCACAGATTCCAGTGGGTGCTTTTAGTTTTTCCCTAGGCCCCCTTTTACAGTATATGCGCTGAATATAGCTTTATTGCAGAGGGCTGCCCGTATTTATAACAAAGTGTTAATTGACAGAAGAAACAGTGGCTTGTCATGAATTAGCCTTGAAAAATTCTCCCTCATTTTTGGAAGCAGTAGCTGAACAGTGTAGATATGGAAAGACTAAGGTAATGTCTAAGGTATGTAGGGGTAATTGGCATGTGACAGTAATAGTAGCAGCATAGCATAGAACAGACATGGTAGTCCATATGTGTGTGGCTGTTTAGGGATAGTAGTAGTTGTGGCAGCTGGGTAGGGGTAATGGTAGCAGCAGTAAGGGAATAGTAGCTGTGGCAGTGGCAGCAGCAGTGGAAAGAGCCATGCAGTATGAAACTTAATGGCAGGCAGACAGACAGTGGCATGATGGGACTGATGATAAATAACCACTGCCAGCAATAGCAGATATATTCATCAACCTCAGCCGGGGTGTGTGAAAATCCTCAGGATCCATGCTTCGTTCGTTTGGACAAATGTGATATTTTGTACACTGGTGGAGAACAACATTGGTCGGGTGTGATGACTCCATCTGCCATTCTGAAAACCCTCTCTGAGATGACATGGGAGGCTAGACAAGACAGTCTGTTGCGTCCACAGATCGAATCTGTCTGCTCAGAAATCCATGGGGTCAGGGAACATGGCAGGTGCTGGCAGTACCTCTCCGCTTGCTGATTTACGTCAGCTTAGTGCACCACCTAAATAAACTGCTCCATTATGCTCATGATACTGAACTGGCTGTTGGGGCTTATGCTACTTGTGGTAGCATAGAAAGACGAAAGCTGCAGCAAGCTGTCTACACAGTGTATCCTGATAATACAGCAATTTCGCCGGCCTTTTCGGCAACAGGAAAATATTCCTCCATTTTGCTTTGATAGCAAGTGTCTAAAAACATGGGTATCCAGTAATCATCAGATTGCTTGATGCTAACAATATACTTGTCAGTTCATAAGTAAGCAAACATACATAAATTTTTTCCAGGTGTGACCTGCAATGCGATAATTAGTCGTCATGGCCAGTATCATCATCAGCATACACAGGTTACAAAACATTAAAATCAAATGTTAGCCCAGATATAATACTGGGTACTATAACAGACCCTAATCAAAACCTACTCAGTATACAATGAATATACCTACTCAAAAACAACTGAGACTAAACAGGTTACAAATAAACAAATGAGAGAATACCAACAGTTTTAAGGTAATTAATTTATCTGACTATCATCTTTCTGATACGGATATTTCCATATTACAAAAAGGATTGACCTTCTCACCCTGTGCTCCTCTTGATATCTTTACAGCGGTGAAAGATCTTCACCTTTTTGGACGGTCACTGACTTTTAAGAAGTGATTTTGTAAGCCTGAGGGGGATAATGTTTTTAATACACCTGTGGAAAGTGAAGCTTTGGAGGTTCTGGAGAGCCTGTTACAAGAACAATATGTCGATGTATCAGGTAAGAATCCCACGGTGTTGAGGAAACCATCTGAGAAGTTTCCTCCCTTGTCAATTTGTCCAGCGGTAGATCTTTTTGTGAAATCAGTCACTAATGAGCTTTACAAACTGTCTCAGAGTAGGATACAGGATAACTTAACAATGGACCAACAATGGACCAACAATGCATGTTCTCCCATGTTCTCCAATGGGAGAACATGCATGATTTGCTAAAAAGATTCTGGCCGATTTTAAGAACGGATCCTACCCTAGAGAAATTCTTGACTCCCTCTCCGACCCTGGCGGCTGGGAGGTCAAATAATTTGAGGGATTATCTAGTGAAGTCTTATTACTCTCCCCAAGGGATGGGGAAAATTTTTGGATCCAAAAGACCAAAATGGGGTTGTTGTGTCACATGCCCGAATGTAGAAAAAGCTATTGAGTTCACTAATTCTACTTAGACAAAAACTTACCTCATTACACACAGTATATCTTGTACCACAAAAGCTGTGGTCTATTGTGCAACTTGTCCAAAAGGTTATGTTGGCCTAACCACTAGGGAACTAAAAGTGAGAGTTAGGGAACACGTCCTTGACATAGTGAAGGCTAGGGAGGATGACGACTTGGTGAATTTAAAACCGATTCCCAAACACTTTTAAAACTGTCATGAGGGAAATCCCTCCCTCTGACGAGTACATAGAATCGATCATGTTGATTTAGGCATGCGAGGAGGGAACAATATGAAGTTATTAGCACAACGCGAAACAAGATGGATTTGGACCCTGGATACAATGCAACCCAGGGGTCTTTATGATGTTCTGAGTTTCGCTCCTTTTCTCTGAGTACTATTATGATATTTTTATATATTTTATTTTGTATGTTATGGATTTGGGGTGTGCGGCTCTCCTGAGGTGAATCTCCCTACAATGGATATGTGATACTTGTGTTATGCTATATGAGGGAATAACTCAGCTATATGTTTGCACATGCACTTTAACATCATTATCATGTTAGGGACTTTGCATTTATGCTCTCCCATATATGAATTCATATGATTTAATTAATCATTCTGCCAATTATGGTTCCTTTGTGGGATTTTGTATTCATAGGACCCCTGTTGCATCGCTCATATAGGTATTTCCCTGTTATGGGTATTGATACTTGTTTGCCACTATATACAAGGGAACGACTTGTTTGTATATTTGCACTTGCACTTTAACATCATCGTTATGTTGGGGACAATGTATTCATGCTTTCTTATATATGAATTCATGTGAATCAGTTTATTACTTCATCAACTATGGCTTTTTATTGGGATTCAGCATCCTTATGATCCCTGTTTTTCCCTCATATATGTATTTTGATATTATCTCCTCAGGGGTAGACCACACTTTACATTTGATGTATCATGTCTCATTTTATTTATGTCACATTGTGTATTCAATTAAGTATATTTTTTGATTTGTAGCCTGTTTAGTCTCAGTTGTTTTTGTGTAGGAATATTCAGTATCATCCTCATTAGCCTCATACTAGTCCACCACAAATTATCATCCTCCTGCTCTTCCACCTCCAGTGGTAGCTTCTCTGCCTCTTTCTCCATGGGGCTTTGTGCGTGTGGATCCCCAACAGCTATGGGGTTGTCAGAAAGATGCGGGAGCTGTTCTTCTGCTCTCTTGTTCCATCAAAGTTACTATCTCACCTATTCAGTACATGCATGGATAGCAAATAATCAAGAGAAAATATAAAAAAATATATAAATTTTTTTTATTACAAACGCCGAAAACTAAAGAATATCACTGTATAAATAAATGTGGTCTGTGGGTGCTTAGTCTGGTGATTGGCCAAACTCACCTGGCATCCACCTACCACATTTAGAGAATCGTACATATATATATAACACAATTAATGTGATGAATATCCCTTGTTGATCAACTGATAAATGGAATAAAAATAGGATGTAGTAAATAATAGGCAATTGGAAAATACTGTTAAAATGCAAGTAAAATAAAATTGGCTACACGCATTAGCCCAATTGTTCAATAGCCCAATTATTCAATGCAATGCTCTCATATTGGGTCAGCTTCCAGATCATAATCAGTAAATAGACACAGGGTCTGTTTAGAACTCCAAATCTCTCAATAGCAGATACAGCATCCAAATAATATCATTCAATTGTATCAATTGTATAATAAGAATCTCCAATCATTTTGCACCATCAATAGACATTGTTGCTCTTTATCAACTGACTTACAAACAATGCTGATTTTCATCAACCAAGGCCTCTTTCACACTAGCGTTTTAGCTTTCCGTCCTAGAGATCCGTCCTCGGGTCTCTAGGACGGAAAGCTACTGATCAGGATTATCCCCATGCATCCTGAATGGAGAGCAATCCGTTCAGGATGCATCAGGATGTCTTCCGTTCAGTATGTCAACGTTTTTTGGACGTTGACAAAAGCGCAGCATGCTGCGGATTTGTCTCCGTCAAAAATCCGGAAGACATGCCGTAACGCCGGATCGGAATTAATGCCCATTGAAGGGCATTAGTCCGGATCCGGCCTTTAGCTAAACGTCGTTTCCGCGCATCATCGGATCCGACGTGATGGCTAAAGTCCTGGTTGCCATAGTAAAGTAGAGGGAGCGGGAGCGGCATACTTACATTCCGTGCGGCTCCCAGGGCGCTCCAGGATGACGTCAGGGCGCCCCAGTGCATAGATCACGTGATCGCATGGATCACGTGATCCATGCGCGGGCGCTCTGGCGTCATTCAGAGCGCCCGGAGCCGCACGGAATGTAAGTATGCCGCTCCCCCGCTCCCCACTGCTACTATGGCAACCAGGACGCTAGTAGCGTCCTGGCTGCCATAGTAACACTGAAAGCATTTTGAAGACTGATCAGTCTTCAAATGCTTTCAGTTCACTTGCGTTGTGCCGGATCCGGCGTGCATTCCGGCGACGGAAGTGCACGCCGGATCTTCACAACGCAAGTGTGAAAGAGGCCTAATAGACATTGTGGCTTATCATAGCAAGGGCAGGGTACTGTAGAGGTCACTGTTATGGGGGATACTGTCGATATCTTTTAACGACTAAGCTGGTCCTTCTGCTAGTATATATATATATATATATACTATATATATATATACATATATATATATACACACACAATTTATTTGTGTGTATATATTTGTGATACTTTTTTTTTTGCAAAGCTGGGCTACATATCTAGGTTTTTCAGACAAGGTAGCTGCTATTGTTACCATTATTCAGAATTCTCTTTGGAGGCTGATAGGTTACAGATATACCGTATAAAAATATCAATTTCCTTGAAGAAAACCTGCTGGGTTTTAATATAATGAAAATGTTGTGTTTATCAAAGAAATCCAGAAAAGCTCACATACAACCGGTTATATTATAATAAGAAAGATTACTGCACATCTTCATATCTATTGGCAACAATACTCTATGCCTACATGATTTCAAAACTATAGTAATATAAATGATGTTTTAAAGGAAGAATAAACTTGCTATGTTTTAAAGGTGTATTTTCCCTTTACAAAATGCAGCTGAATAGCCTTAAAATGTCTTCCTAATATGCAGATATTTCTTTTTATTGTGCTCCTACTGATCTTTTAACTACTGATTATCAAACATATTTTCAAACTAAGGGGCTGCAGACGGATGCAAATTTTGCATTTGCAATGTGGATTCTGTATTTTTGGTCTGCAGCAATTTACAGTATAATTCATGGGGACAAGATTATAGTTGAAATGTTATAGTTATAGTTGAAATAGTGTAGTTGAAAAAATCCACAAAGAAAATTTTTTAATTTTAATTCCAGATTTAGATTTTTCAAAGTATAGGGTGAAATATGCTGTGAATTGGTGGCAATTTCTGCATGTGGTAAAATTGTGCTAGATTTGGATAATCTTTAAATGTACATTTTCACCTGCAACTCTTACAACAACTATCAGTGATATTCAACTTCCTTAAGGTATAACTATACTTTGTTAAAACTTTTACATGTCATAGTGACATCAGAAAGGTTATGATAAGTGGGGCTCCAGGTCCTGAGCAGGGTTGCCAATTGTCCAGAAATTTCTGGACAGCCCATACAATTTGGCGACTTTTTCATGTGTCCATGAAAGAAACAGATGTGTGATTTTTCTGAGGCCGGTGGTACTTGACCAGATTATTTTCACAGTAAATGCTGGTAATGAGTTCTTATCAGTATTGAGCTGTAGACCTGTATTACTTATAACCTTTCGCTAAGCATTATGGTTTTCCAATTTTTCTGTAAAAAATGCTGTCTGTCTGTGATTTTGGATACGTTTTCCAGAAAAATTCTGTTTGGTTACCCTGGGGTGCTGGGACCTTCACTGATCATTAAAACGAGGAGTTAGAATTGCTTAGTTGAGCACTGGTCTCTCCTTGCTGCTGAAGACAAGCCGAAGACAGCCTCAATAGAGCGATCGACAGGGGTCTCAGCACTGGGATCCCTTCTTTTCGTAACCTTTGATACTGTACGTCACAATGATACATGCAGTTTTTACAAAGTGCAGTTACTCTTAATCTGTTATAACCATCAAATGAAAATTTACACTATTATAACTATTAGATGTATGTGAAACAAAAGTATTCACATATTCAGTTGTGCTAGTAATACAGTGTAGCAGAGGCACGATTTTCAGCTCAGTGACACAGACAATAATAATAATGATGTGTGTCTGATCAGTTTGATTTTTTTTGTTCATTTACACTGAGCAAATGCTTGGAACCCTTATAAATGATTGTGTGTAAGCAGGCATTAACTTTACTGTGCATGGAATTCCAGATGTACAGACATCTGTTGAGTCTATCATTGAAGCTAGAGATAGGTAAAAACAAAGGTGAAGAAAAAGAGGTGTCTAAGGGAAAGTTGCATCGTTTCCATTTTCAAGTATTTCCCCTTTAGAAAAACAATGTCACCTTAATTACTTCCTTCCTGCCTCCCTCATTCCTTCCTTCCTTGCTTTCTCCCTCCCTTTCTTCCTCCTTGCTTCATTCCTCCCTCCCTTCCTTCTCCCTCACTCGCTCCTTCCCGCCATTCTTCCTTCCTTCCGTTCTTCACTACCTGTCTACATTGCCTTCTCTGTGATGGGCTGAGAATAATACAATTCTGGGTTTTCTCACAATTCTCTTCCTACAAGGTGCCAGTGACCCCTGTAGATTGTCATGCTGCACCTCCTGCTAGCCATTACTTCATGTTGAACCAGAGACACAAGTCAGCACGTCCCCGTATGCAGGTGCACGTAGCTATGGCAAAATACACAAACACAGAAATGCAACAGCACTCTGCAACCAGCACTCTGCCCTACCTCTATGCAAGAAGCTATCAGAGCTTGTTAGTGTACATTTTGATCAAAAGGTAATAAGCCACTCGCCACGTCAAGGCCGCCTCTATGAGTGGTCCTAATGCTAAATCCTACCTGTTATGGGCCATGACAGCCACATGCATGCTAGGATCAACCATGCTTATTAACCCTTTCTGGTGACATAACAGCCTCCATTAGATCCAGGGATGCAGGTACCAACATGGCCCATAACAGGTAGGATTTAGCGTTAGGACCACTCATAGAGGCAGCCTTGACGTGGCGAGTGGCTTGTTACCTTTTGATCAAAATGCACACTAATGATCTCTGATAGCTTCTAGCATTGAGGCAGGGCAGAGTGCTGGTTGCAGAGTGCTGTTGCATTTCTGTGTTTGTGCATTACTCCATGTTGAAGATGTGCCATCAGCAGAGGGAATTTCAGTGCCAAATTAAAGTTTTTATATTTTCCTGCAATGCTGTCATTTGCATCTTAGAACTTATTGTTTGTTTCAGCCCATCTCATACTTACTGTTATGACATCTGTTCACATTTCTATTGTATGCCGTGTGCAGGAGCGTAGCTAACGGCTCATAGGCCCTGGTGCAAGGGTCTTTGGGCCCCCTCAGGCTACTGGGCCCGGTAGCGACTACTACCTCTGCACCCCGTATAGCTACGCCCATTGCTGTGTGGGCTGGTTTCCGTGAACGTGTGGTGTGTATCTAGGACCATGTGTCAGTGGGGCAGTGCATATTCGTCTCGTGTGTACTGGCTGCGGATACTTGTGGTGTGACCATGTTCATTGTGTATGTCTCTAATCTTTGTTCTGTTCAGCAAGGCAGAAGTTAATTTCCCTTGCTTGCTGTGTGCTCTGAGTGCCTTGTAGGGGTTACAAAGTTTTCTGTTTGTGCTCCTGTTTGACTATGTGCTAGTTTAATCTGCTTTATTAGTTCTTGAGCTCAGTGTCAGTATTAGATTTGTCTCTTGAGAGCTATGACTTGCTTAGGTTTTGCATGTATGCATTCATGTTGTCATTCTTGTCTGTTGTACCATGTTTTGCCATGATCCATTTGGTATCTGTATCTATCCTTGACTGAGGAATTGCCCTAGTCTGTATGGTCTGTCTGAATGTCCTAGTCCATGTTCTCCCTTGTCTTCTGTGTCTGAACAGTGTCCAGGTTCTGAGTTTGGCAGTGCTGAACTGCTTCTGAGTCTGTCCTATTCTGCCTTCGGTAAGAGGGTGTCTTGGTTCTCCGGAGGGAGGATGTCAGGAGATGTTACATGTCAGTTCAATGTTCCATTGCTTCCGTGTGCTGGTCGCCGTATACTGGTGGATGTGTATCTAGGGCCATGTGTCGGTGTGGCAGTGCATGTCTGCTTCTCTTCAGTTAATCCTGGGATTCTGGTGGATGAGAACTGTACATCTGTGATTGGTATCTTTCTGCTGTCTGTATCTGTTCAGTCGGTTCTGAGCTTTGCAGTGCATACTGCTTCCGAGTCTGTCCAGTCTGTATTTGTCTGTATCTGTTCAGTCTGTCCTGAGCCTTGCAGTGCATACTGCTTACGAATCTGTCCAGTCTGTATTTGTCTGTATCTGTTCAGTCCATCCTGAGCCTTGCAGTGCATACTGCTACGAATCTGTCCAGTCTGTAGTCGTCTGTATCTGTTCAGTCCATCCTGAGCCTTGCAGTGCATACTGCTTCCGAGTCTGTCCAGTCTGTATTAGTCTGTATCTGTTCAGTCCATCCTGAGCCTTGCAGTGCATACTGCTTCCGTGTCTGTCCAGTCTGTATTCGTCTGAATCTGTTCAGTCCATCCTGAGCCTTGCAGTGCATACTGCTTCTGAGTCTGTCCAGTCTGTATTCGTCTGTATCTGTTCAGTCCATCCTGAGCCTTGCAGTGCATACTGCTTCTGAGTCTGTCCAGTCTGTATTCGTCTGTATCTGTTCAGTCTGTCCTGAGCCTTGCAGTGCATACTGCTTCTGAGTCTGTCCAGTCTGTTTTAGTCTGTATCTGTTCAGTCCATCCTAAACTTGCAGTGCATACTGCTTCTTAGTCTGTCCAGTCTGTATTAGTCTGTATCTGTTCAGTCCATCCTGAGCCTTGCAGTGGATAACTGCTTCCGAGTCTGTCCAGTCTGTATTAGTCTGTATCCGTTCAGTCTGTTCTGAGCCTTGCAGTGCATACTGCTTCCGAGTCTGTCCAGTCTTGTATTCGTCTGTATCTGTTCAGTTCATCCTGAGCCTTGCAGTGCATACTGCTTCAGAGTCTGTCCAGTCTATGTCTGTCTGAGCCGGTCTGCATCTGTTCTGGGTTTCCTGACATAGTTTTGCCAAGTCTGCTTTGTCTGTCCTAGTTCTAGTAGTCTCTGTCTTAGTTCCAGTAGTCTCTTCTTGTAGTCCATGTCTCCTAGTGCTTGTAGTCTGTGCCCGGGTTCCTTGTCTTGTCTTTGCACCAGTGTTCCTGAGTCTGAGGGGCAGTTGACAAGTATATCCCGGTACCATCCCAAGAGGAAGTCCACATCTGTGTAGAGGGGTTAAAGGATGAATACCTGGGAGGCGCCAAATTAACACCCTTAGGCTTTGGCCCAACCTCAAACCAAATACTTGGCACAGTGGTTCTACAACCATTGTCTGTACGCTTGGTCTGTGTCACTCACTATAATAGTTCTCTTACAGCTTTCACTTTGTACGTTATACATGGTAAAATCATGATGAATCCATATGTATGGATGTTTGCTGCACGATAAACCATTGACGGACTCTGTACTGTATCCTATAACCTGTTATTTATCCCTCAGCACTACAGTTTATTGCACTGAAAAGCAAGTCAGCTGTCAGAAGTGTAAACGAGAGACTTGTCTGATTCAAATGTCTTAGATAAGGACCCTCTTTTCTTAGAGAAACACACACACTGAAGATTATTGATTGTCTTGGACTGCATGTAGTCATTGCTTTGTCCCAGAGAAAGCTCATTTATAGAAGAGAAACATAAGGGAATAGAGAACGACCAGTGTAGTCATGCAGCGTATGTTATTGACTATCAATATCCAGCAACATTACAAATACATCATATTAGTCATAAACTCAATTCTATAAATCTCTTCCGTATTGTTATGGGTTGCGTCATCTTATCTAATCACATTTGACAGTATTATAACTTTATATTTGTTATATTTTATCCATGGAAGACAAACATGATCATAATATGATTACAAATAAATGGAACAATTCTCTTTATGGTTTGTTGAACCTAAATCTGCCAATTTATAGTCACAGTTTAACATCTGAACTTTAGAAGTTGCAGTCATTAAAATGAGCTTAAATAAATTGATTGTACCCATAGGGCATAGCTGTACACTGGCACAATGGAGAACTTCAAGGGTATAATCCTCCTCAAAACTAAATAGAAAATAAAATGTAGATAATGTACAGAATCATTACTTTTTGTGACATTACATGGCCTAATAAAATCTATCCTGAATCTCCTGAATATAGAAGGCTCCAAACCTCTTCTATATCTGTCATCATTTTTGACGATTAGGGCAGTTTAAAATTATTTTATTCATATAAATTGAATATGTATAAGTGTTCTTTAAATGTCTGACACCAGTGAGCCTGATAGAATGTATCCATCCAAAAATGTTCAAACTTTCTATAATCACCATTCTTGGGTGAAACTGCTAGGGTGACAGATATGACAGCTGCTATTGGGCCAATAGCTAACAGAGGTGTATGGGGGTCTGATGTCTTTTATTAGCGGTCGGGATCGGAAGTTATTTAGGTAGTCTGCCCTGTGGTGTAATTAGGGGTCTGATTTTGGGAGGGGGGGGGGCTTTATTTAGGGGGGTCTGGTCTGGGAACATTCACACAGGGCAAGTATACTGGGGATTTTCTATTACAGACTACAGGCAAAAATCTGAAGCTTTATACAGTAGCAAAGTGGATCAGATATAAACTAATCTAATCCACATGCTGCGTAAACAAATCTGCACATAATCAGCACAGAAAAGGCCGAGCAGTACATTTTCTATCCACAGCATGTCAGTTGATGCCGCAGATTTCTCCTGAGGATTTCGCTCTAACTTTGCAATGCATCCATATTTTGCCATTGTTTCTATGTAGATTCTGCTGCAGATCTGTGGCAAAATCCATAGCGGAAAACCTCAGAAAGGTGACGTTGACTAAAGCCACAGTGTGATCTCACAGTGCACTTGATCTTTTCTTGTAGGTCTTATGATTTCATGGTGGACACGGTCCTTGTAATGTGAGATTACAGCATATAACATCATGCCTCGTATAATTTCTGTGATAAACTGCACTCCATAGATTATCAGTTATCACTGTACTGTGTAATGTGTACTATCCCTGTACTGTGAAATCAAGTGTATATTTTCCCACTATTGTGATGTCACCAGGGGTCAAGTCCTGGGAAAAAAAGTGTGGGAACTCACCCAAGATCCAGTGCCTCCGCGTGACGTCACTGCGTGCTTCGTACGCAAAGGGCAGGGGAGTTCGGGAGGAGGAGCAAGCACCGTTTCCCCCCAATAGCACATTTCTCTAGTATATTTCTCATTATAACCCCCACCCCCCAATAGTACATTTCTTCAGTACATCCATGATCCCTCATTATAAGTTATAATGAGAGATGTACTGGAGAAATGTGCTATTGAGAGAGGGTTATAATGAGAAATATACTGAGAAATGTGTATTGGGGGAAAGTTATAATGAGAGATGTAACAGGGCACGAGTCCTGCAGGAATGTGTGGGAAGGGGGTCGTTTTATAAAACTTAGAATGTAGAAATGTACTGGAGAAATGTGCTATTGGGGGTTATAATGAGAAATATACTGGAGAAATGTGCTATTGGGGGAAAGTTATAATGAGAGATGTAACAGGGCACGAGTCCTGCAGGAATGTGTGGGAAGGGGGTCGTTTTATAAAACTTAGAATGTAGAAATGTACTGGAGAAATGTGCTATTGGGGGTGGGGTTATAATTTATACCCCCCAATAACACATTTCTCCAGTACATCTCTCATTATAACTTTTATAAAACGACCCCCTTCCTCATTCCCTCCTTAATAGGACATTTCTCCAGCACTGTACTATCTATAACCTCCACCCCCGGGCAAGGCTTGGCAAGTACAGTGTGTGGTGGGCACTGGGCAGCCGCAGCAGAACTTACTTTAACAGAACCACTGCCGTCTGGTTGGCGCTCGGCTCGCTCCTTCTTCTCTGGCTGGGGCGGAGCTCGCTGGCAACGTCACATGCGAAGACGTGCCTGTGCGGCACGCTCCCCAGCACAGCCAGCCACTCAGCCTCTTTCTAGTCTGGCCGGCGGCCGCTATCCCTGTTACGAAGGCCCGCCCACCACAACGTCCCACCACCACCGCATGAGAGAACCAGGAAGCGGTAAGTACAAAGCCTAGTTCACCGCTTCCTGGTTCTTTTGCCAGCGTTAAAGACGGGGGGGCCCTGAAAGGGAACGGCGTTCCTGCTATGAAAAAAGTGCAGGAACGCCGTTCCCACGCGTTCCCCCTCGACTCGACCCCTGGATGTCACTGTGTGCATTATTCCTCTATTGTCACATCACTTTGGCCATTATCTTTGTGCTCTAGGGAAAGCAAATTATCTATTTTTTTTCCTGATTTTAACTTGCTTCTGAAGATGGTCATTAGAGATGAGAAAATGTCATATTTTGAAATTCGTTCACACAGTAAAATTTGGAATGGGGTGTCATTCCATTATGACCATTAGAGATGAGCGAATTTCATGTTATCAAATTCGTTCACGCTTCGTTTTGTGATAAAAGCAGAATTGTGTTATGAATTCCGTTACCACGGACCATAACTCAATTCTATGACGGAATGCATAACAGAATGCCTTTAGAGGCATTCCGTTATTCATTCCGTCATATTAGAAGTCTATAGGCTGTAAAACGGATCTGTGACGTTTCCGTTATGCAGGGGAGTCCTCTCCTGAATGCAGGGGAGTCCTCTCCTGAATAACGGAAACGGGACGGATCCGTTATGCAGCCCATAGACTTCTATAATGACAGAATGAATAACGGAGTGCCTCTAAAGGCATTCTGTTATGCATTCCGTCATAGAATTGAGTTTTGGTCCGTGATAACGGAATTCATACCGCAATTCTGCTTTTATCACAAACGAAGCGTGAACGAATTTGATAACATGAAATTCGCTCATCTCTAATGGTCATAATGGAATGACACCCCATTCCAAATTTTACTGTGGGGCACCATGGTTACTTGTTAGGCCAATGTCACCAGTCATCATAAATTATTGCATGTTTATCCCCAGTTGATGGATTTGCACTCAGGTTCGGACTTATCCCTGGGCTCTGACACAATAATGGACCCTAAAGATACAGAAAAAGATATTCTCAATGTATATTCTACAATGCAATTATGAATGGCCATACCTGTAATCATTGTATAGATGGAGGTTGAGCTCACAGGATTATTTCCTCTGGTGTGCTTTTATAAAAATCATACACTATCTGCATTAATAATATTGCATTAGGCCAGTTTCACACTGCTGTTAGCAGGCTGTTCTGGTAGAGAACAGCCTGCCAGAGCTCTCTGGATTTGGCATTGCTGGATGTTACCAGAATAGCAGAGGTGGCTGTTTGACTGGGGTCTGTTTGCACTGCGCTACTATGGGTATGTTTTGTTATTTTCGGTGTATTTGTGTATAAGATCGGACTTTAACTGGTAATCCTTAGGTTCTTTATTGTTTGATTCAATTATTTAGGATTTTTTCTGTATTACTTTTTATTAGTTGGACAATATCGCTTGGGCCTGGCTGCGGTCATTACATGATAGGTTTTATCATTGCACATTGTTGAATTAGGTATATAATATGACCGCTGCCATGACCAATTCCTATTGTTGGATACTTGAGATAGTCTAGACTCTTATAGATATTATATATACCCATAGATTTATTTTTGTACGACTACATACATTTTTTGTATATTACTTAGTACAATCGATTTAATGTGATTAGCAGTGCTTTGGTCCCCAGCCAATATTTTCTGTGTATCAGGTGTGTCACTTGCAACATCTACTTACTCTCCTGCACTTTACTCCTGTATAGTAAATTGTGTTTTTGCTAAATATTTTTCTAATAAAGATATTTTTCTACTTAATAAGATATCTGTGGTCTTGATCGGTTTAGTGTTACCAGAATAGCCACATGCCCCATTGACTATAATGGGATCTGGCGGAGATCCGTCCACAAATATGCCGGAATTTCGACCAGACAAAAATCACCTATACCCATATATGCAGAATCTCTTTCCTGGGGTGGATAGGATCTTAGTGCAAGACAATGCAACATGTCGCAAGGCTAGAAATGTCCAAGACTGGTTGGAAGAGCATGACCAAGACTGCCAAGTACCACCCTGGCCACCTAATTCCCCAGACTTGAACCTACCTTGAAGGTTATGTTCGCTCTATGGATCCTCCCCCATGCACTATATATATATATATATATTTTTTTTTTTTATGTGAGCAAGCAACATGGCAATCTAATATCTACATGGGAAGCCGGAGAATCAACAAAGGGATCAGAATCAAATACAGTAAGTAGTATTTCTCTGATCCAGTTATTTTACCAAGAAGTAAGTTGTACCTGAAAATAGATCAAAAGTCCTACTATTAAAATAAATGGCTGCATTGTCACAATGGTCTGGTATAGATTAGGTAGGGTGTCGCAGATTGAGGATGGGCACACACATAGAAGTGGCTGCATGTAGCCATAAACCATGCCCACTACAGACATTTGTTGGATTTAAAAATGTGCAGTGGCTGATATGTGTATCTCTATCGTTAAATAATAAGAGATGTTCAGCTACAGCCTGAGCACTGGCCCGCTAACATTGGACCAGATGTAGCACAGCTTGCATGAATGCTGCTATAAAGAGGCTGGCTGGAGCAGTGAGACAAGATATGCACAGCAGTCATCTTTCCGTTATAGTCATGTAGCTGACTTTGGATTCAAATAATCCCTTGTAATGTTATATGACTCCTAATTTTAAAAATGATCGTATGGAAGCATTTACAGGCTCCTTTATGTTTTTAAAGAGATAATCCCAGATTAAGGCCTCATGCACACGACAGTTGTTTTTCTCGGCTTCTGTTTTATTTATTTTTTGCGGATAGGACAAGAACCCATTCATTTAAATGGGTCAGCAAAAAAATGCTGACCGTTCATCCTTTTGTGTTCCGCGTCCGTTGTCCATGTTTCCCTTTAGCAAAAAAAGTAGTGCATGTCCTACTTTTTTCTCATTTGCAGACGAGGATAGGCATTTATTACAAGGGATCTGTGAAAACAAAGGCATCCTCCAAAAAAAACTGATAGACCATCAGTTTTTTTTATGGATCCCGATTTGCGGACAGCAAAAAACAACTGTCGTGTGCATGTAGCCTAACGCTCAGTTCACACTTGCGCGTTTTACAGCGCGTTTGAACGCGCTGTAAAACGCATAACCGATGCAAACCAATGCTTCCCTATGGGACTGGTTCACATTTTCGCATTTTACAGCGCGTTCGAACGCGCTGAAAAACGCCCGATGCATAAACAAGTACTTGAGCTTTTTTGGGGCGTTTGTTGCGCGTTTTGGCCCATAGACTTTAATTGGAACGCACAACGCTTGTATTTTGCGCGTTTTTGACACTGAAAACGCGCGTTCGAATGCGCGTTTATGAATTTGCAACATGCTGGAAAGGCTAAACCCCATGTGCTAGGCACAGTTTGTAGAGAAGCCAACACTGCAGTCAATCACACAAATGCGCGTAAAACGCGCGTTTACTATTGCCAAAAACGCGCGTAAATCGCGCGTCTCAGAAACGCTCAGGTGTGAACCCAGTGTAAAGGGAACAGAAATTACAAATGATCAGAAAACAACACCCACAAACTTAAATGTATTTTATTGGAATTTTATGTGATACACCAACACAAAGTAGCAAGTATGTGTGAAGAGAAAGGAAAATGGTTTTTAAAATTTTTTATAAATAAAAATCTGAAAACTGTGGTGTGCATTTATCTTCCGCCCCCCTAAGTCAATACTTTGTAGGACCACCTTTTTGCTGCAATTACAGCTGCAGGTCTTTTGGGGTATGTCTCTACCAGCTTTGCACATCTAGAGGCTGAGATTTTTGCATTTTTCCCATTCTTCTTAGCAAAATAGCTCAAGCTTAGTGCCTGTGAACACAGATTCTCAATGGGATTCAGGTCTGGACTTTGACTGGGCAATGCTTACACATGAATGTGCTTTGATCTAAACCATTTTATTGTAGCTCTGCCTGTATGTTTAGGACCCATGTCCTGCTGGAAGGTGAACCTCAGCCGCAGTCTCAAGTCTTTTGCAGCCTCAGGTTTTACTCCAGGATTGCCCTATATTTAGCTCCATCCATCTTCCCATCAACTCCGACCAGCTTCCCTGTCCCTGCTGAAGAAAAGCATCCCCACGGCATGATGCTGCCGCCACTATGTTTCACAGTGGGCATGGTGTGTTCAGGGTGAAGTGCAGTGTTAGTTTTCTGCTACACTTAGCATTTTGCATTTAGGGCTCTGACCAGAGCACCTTCTTCCACGTATTTGCTGTGTCCCCTACACGGCTTGTGGCAAGCTGCAAATGGCACTTCTTATGGCTTGCTTTATAAAATGCCTTCTTCTTCTATACAGGACAGATTTGTGAAGTGCAGGACTAATAGTTGTCCTGTGGACAGATTTTCCCACATGAGCTGTGGATCTCTGCAGTTCCTCCAAAGTAACCATGGGCCTCTTAGCTGTTTCTCTAATTATTGCTCTGCTTGCCTGGGCTGTCAGTTTAGTTGGACAGCCATATGTTTGTAGGTTTACAGCTGTGCCATACTCCTTCCATTTTTTGTTGATGGATTGAACAGTGCTCTATGAGATGTTCAGGGCTTGAGATATTTTTTTAGACCCTAACCCTGCTTTACACTTTTCCACAACTTTATCCCTGACCTGTCTGATGTGTTCCTTGGTTTTCATGATGCTGTTTGATCACTAATGTTTACTAACAAACCTCTGAGGCCTTCACAGAACAACTGTAGTTATACTGAGAATAAATTACACACAGGCGGATTCTATGTACTAATTAGGTGACTTCTGAGGGCCATTGGTCACAACAGATTTTATTTAGGGGTATCAGAGTACAGGGGGCTGAATACAAATGTACGCCACACTTTTCAGATTTGTATTTATTAAAAATGTTGAAAATCATGTATAATTTTTTTTTCACGCCACATATATTTGCTACTTTGTGTTGGTCTATCACATAAAATCCCAATAAAACACATTTAAGTTACATACATACTATTTTAGTAATGTAGTTTGTTAGGCTAAAAAACAGATATCTGTCCATCTACTTCGGCCTGTTATCCTGCAAGTTGATCCAGAGGACGGAAAAAAGCCCGTGGGGGAAAAGCCAATTTTCCTTATTAAGGGAAAAATTCCTTCTCGACTCCAGTCAAGCAATCAGAATAACTCTCTGGATCAACGACCCTTCTCCAGAAATCGAACAACTATAACCTATAATATTATTACACTCCAGATATACATCCAGGCCCCTCTTGAATTCCTTTATTGTACTCACCATCACCACCTCCTCAGGCAGAGAGTTCCATAGTCTCACTGCTCTTACCGTAAAGAATCCTTTTCTATGTTTGTGTACAAACCTTCTTTCCTCCAGATGCAGAGGATGTCCCCTGGTCACAGTCACCGTCCTGGGGAATAATAGATGATAAGAGAGATCTCTGTACTGACCCCTGATATATTTATACATAGTTATTAGATCTCCCCTCAGTCATCTTTTTTCTAAAGTGAATAACCCTAATCTTTCAGGGTACTGTAGTCCACCAATTCCATTTATTATTTTAGTTGCCCTCCTCTGAATCGGGAGCCCAGAACTGTACACAATAAGTTTGTGGGTGTAATATAAAAAAATGTGGAAATGTTCAATGGGTATGAATACTTTTTCATAGATATCTGTATATACTGTATATTAACCACCTCTAATTAGTTTTAACTGCCCTTTTACTCGTATGGCAGAGAAGGGAAATATTCCACATATATTTATGAATTCCACCACATACAGTAGTTATCGATTTCCATCATAGCTGAGTTCTGAATGCATTATACATATGACTATCCAGTAACCATCTATTCGTCTGACAAGATGTAATAAACTTTATTTCATTTATGACTTATTTGATTTTTACATAGCTGTTCGTCTTCCCAGGAGATTTATGTATATGAATGTGAGGCACGATTGATGATTATATTCTCCAAGGTTCCATTTTACTGTTCAGTGAATCTGCCTACAGCTATTCACCAGAACACAGCAGGTACTATAGGAATGAAGCAATACTATGGGCTGTAGGAAAATAATGTGAATACTATGGACAGCAGAATTATTATGGGGAAAGTTTTAGAGGAAATAGTTTTATTATACTTGTATCTGGAAGTCATTTTGCTATGTACTCTGATTTTGCCGCATGTATTTTGGCTAACACATACATAAATGCTATAACAAGGAATTTTATCAGTTAGATATTCGTATTTAATTTTGTTAATACTAAACAATAGATGATTACAGAACTGATCTTACATGTCTTCTCTTCTTATATGCGAAGGTGCAAGCAGCTTACAAAATCTTCATACAGGAATAGTTCCTCCAATAACCTCTAATTGCTCAACTCTGACTTATTTGATGCCCAAAAGGATTATCTCGCAATGCAAACCCATTTCAATATGCCTGGGACATATGCTTAGAACTTCCCTCTTTTGGCAAGAGAGGAGAGTTGCAAACAAAGAGCAGCTCTTGTTCTGGTGGACCTGGCAGTCGAGGGTTTCACAAGGTCAGCCATTTTTCACTTAATGCTATGTGGTCTTTGGAATCAAGTTGGTTCTGCAGACACTTTGTCACAGTAGTAGATGAATTCATTGATCCTAAAATGTATATGAAAGCATCAAATATTGATTCTAGCAGGGTAGAAATTCAAGTTGTGCAACCAGTTCAGCTGCATAGAAACCATACAATATGGAGGGGGACAGCAGAGACTTTTACTACAGTATTGATAAGTGTCCACTCTATCATTATTCCAAAATTTCCCCACTGTCAGCAAGTGTGTCCCCAGAGTTTTGATAGTCCCTTGGTCTGGAGGACTATGAATGACTTTAGACACATCGTTCAATATCAAACATGTATCTAAAGTATCATGAGACATTAGTACTATAAGGATGCCTGTAAAGAGTGACAGAGAAGCAAGACAAGATAATCCAGATTCCTGTAGGCACTAAGCCAGGCATGTCCAAACTCTGGCCCTCCAGGTGTTGCAGAACTACAACTCCCATCATGCTCTTCTGTAGGTTGATAGCTGTAGGTTGTCCAGGAATGATGGGAGTTGTAGTTTTGCAACATCTGGAGGGCCGGAGTTTGGACATGCCTGCACTAAGCAGTAGGATCTAGGTACAGAATGCATTTTTTGTTTCTCTAGGCACTGTATACATTGTTTCTCTGCCCACTGTTTATTCTGCCACTATTTACAGTTACCTGCATGGCATGTTCACACTTTTTTTTAGGCACCACGGGCCAATTATCTGTTATTCACCCTGTCCAGCTCCATCATAAAGCCTTGTTTTGACCCTGACCTTGACCTCAGCCTTGTTCCAGGATATTGTTCTTGATTTGCTGTTTGGATAATTCCCCTTGTACTTGTTGTTCTACTCCTGAATCTGACTCGAGTCCTGGCTGTCTTCTGACTAGACTGTGTGCTTTCATGAAAACCCTTATTTCCTTCCCCGACTACTCATCATTGTTAAAGCCACCAACTGGTGATTATTCTGATGACTGCAACCTTTGAATCTCCTTGTGGGGGGTAAGGGTGAAAAACTGAGATTTCAGCACAGCTTAGCCTGTGCCAAAATCAATTGGAGCTTATATAATGCAACTCTACAGTAAGGAACATACCACTACACTGCCCTTGTTTGCATTGCATATATGGGTATTTGGCATACATGCTTTATGCTGACACTATTTTCCTGACAGAGTATTAAAGAGGTATTTCAGTGACATTAAATAATCTCCTATCCACAGGATAGGGGATAACTATTATATCACAAGACTAGGGACCCATCTCCCCCTGCAGCCCCCTGAAATGAACGGAGTGGGTCTGTGATGATATAGAGGGAGGTGTAGAATTGGTCTGCACCCAGTTCATTTATGGGATTGCTTGGAAGGGTTACATGCCCAGTGTGGTTCTTTTCATTGTATATACATGTCGTCGCTATTGAATTTTTATGTTATTTATGATGGAGTAATAAAGTATATAATTCTAAATTAATTATGTACTGTGTATAGTTTACTTTTTGGTGTGATGGATTTATTGTAGCATACACAGTGGTTACAGCATTTGGAGCCCTTTGTTATATTGGGGTGGCAAATAAAACTAGAGCAAGGGGGAAGGCCACTTTTGTTAAGTAACCCACAACCCAAGCCAGAGACGTGTGTAAAACCATATTTAGCCGTTCAGTGTATATAATACATCTCATTGTGACCACTGTTTCAATATCTGAGAGGAAACTAAAAGGAAGTAGGTCAGCATCTAAAGATCTTAACTAGTCAAAGAAAAACAAAATTAGTTACTACCGGTTAACTCATTTACCTAATGAAGTGTGACGCTGCCTAAAAACACAAAGCTGCCAAAAACAGTGCAAAACATATATTATCACATCTATTGTAAAGTACCATGTGTCATACCGAATGGCACCCATCAGGATGCAGGTGGCTCCATTTACTGCAAAAACAGGCTAATGTGACTATAAATGCATACAGCCAATAAACTGAGCAACAAATCCAAAACATCTCATATTTCTAGAGTTGTTTTAAGTGATGGATAAGCAATGTAATAATGCAGTGTCTTTTTTCTTTCTAAGCTACACACATACATAGTAGCATTCAGATGGGATAGTGGAGAAATACAGTATACTGTAGTCTTATAAGCATTAAAGGGGATTTTCACTTTTAGCATACTGATGGTCTATCTCCAGGATAGGCCATCAATATCAAATCAGTGTGGGTGCAACTCTAAGCCCCCTCGCTGCAGTGCTTATGGGTGTGAGGTAGTCTCTTCATTGGCCCTTCTACCAGTATAGATGTCTACCTGAGGATAGGCCATCAATATGTTGAAGCCAGAAAATTCCTTTCATATTGTCCTAATACTGTTACTTCCATTACATCAAAGGTTAATCCAGAAATTTGTAACTTAGTCACTTATTTAGTTTTAGGCTTTCCATATTTAAGCGAGATCCTCCTTAATGAGAACTGCCTGGTGATTACTTACAAAGGTTCTCCAGAACTATGACGTCCCTAGGATAGGCCATCAATTTCTAATCTATAATGTCGAACCTTTGGGACCCCCATCAATCAGCACCATAAAGGGACAGTACCACTCCTGGAGGATCCCTTTAGGTAATTTATTAGTTCTACTTTATGTTGTCATGCACACAATTATCCATATACAGTATGTTGATGGTGTTCTGCATGACCGTTGCCGCATTGAAATGCAGATGTAGATCTCATATACACTTTTATTCATGAGCCCTAATATAGACGTTATATGAGAATGACTTTTATGATATATTATTTCATTTCTTAAAGGATTTACTTTGTTCTTTTGAAAGCAAATATGTGATTAGCATCTTTAGTTAGTTATTTCATCACCGCAGCATTCATATTGCTATGTGACTTCTGTAATCATTGATAGGGATTCCAGCATTAGAGGGTTTCTATTTTTCTCTATCACTTCAGTTTACTAATGATGTTGTAATTAATTGAGAGGTCTACTAGTAACTAGCTATCCATTGTGATACGTATCAGTGAAAATGTAAAAGAAGATAAAAGGAGTTAGCTTCTATGCCAGGGGTCAGCAATCTTCTGCACTCCAGCTGTTGTGAAACTACAACTCCTAGCATACATACTTACTCGGCTATTCTTGTAACTCCCATAGAAGTGAAAGGAGGATTCTGGGAGTTGTAGTTTCAGAACAGTTGGAGTGCCAAAGGTTGCTGATCCCTGTTCCATGCTGACCTTTGACTAAGTAAGAAAAAAAAAAAATTACCTGTCCACGGGCCAGATGTGGCTTGATCTCATGACTGCTGTGGCCAGTCACTGGCCTCAGTAGTCACATGTTCTACAATGGCACGTCACTAGCGTGCCATGTGACAGACGAAGCAAGTGATTGACTGCAGCTGTAACAGGACCAAGCCACTTCTGGGTGGTGGTAACCAGAGGTGGCCAGGACCAAGACCATGGACTAGTGAGCTTTTATTTTACTTTATTTTGCAACACGTTACCACCATTGGAGTTTTTGGCTTCTAGACTTGACAAACTTGTTAAATTGACCAAAGATTGCAACAGTTATAGTTGATGAATATTTGTATGAATGCTCGTTCCCAATAATTGCCCAGTGTGCTGCCAATCACCTGACGAATGGTTAAATATTTCTTCACTGGGTGATCAAATTTGTAAGCAGCACAAAAAAAAACATCATTTGTTAGAAGCACATTGCTTTTTATAAACAGGAAAGTGTGCTGTCAAACAAAACTCATCATGCCTGACTTCATCTGTTGAGGAAGAGTCTGGAGGCCCCCATACACAATAGCTAGTCGTCAGACCCCGCCAAAATCAGCAGGTTGAACAATGATAATCTAATGCCTATGGGGCCTTTAAACTGGCCACACACATTAGATTAATATTGGCCAAACTTGCCGACTTCAGAGGGATAGTCAACCTTCTAATGTGAATGGCAGTGTTCTGACTCTTCCCTGATGGCGGATGTTGGATTTTAACATGCCTGATCTTTTCCCTCCCAGGAAAGGTAACTTGCAGCAGCCCCTCTCTCCTCTCTGCCTATTTAGAATACATGCATTGCTAACCCAAGCCAGAGGAAAAAGGCGGGTGTTGCTTGGAATAGCTTTCAGCCAAACAAGCATTTGGACGATAACAACCTAAAGTGTATGCCCAGCTTGACCTCCTGAGTCTTTATAACATGTTGTAGGTGAATTATCCCACAAATATCTTATCAGGGCTGACAAGTTACATTATGCATTTGCATTGCCCCTTCCGGAGCTTCACCTAAGCCAGCCTTGCCGGAACTGATGCCAGGAGCTTCCTACCGATGAGAGCAGCGGGATAAGAGAGGTATTACTACTTTTTTTTATAGCGCGCTAATCAGTTTTCCAAAATACAATTCACAAGGCTGGACAACCCCCTCTTTATACAGACCCCAGATGAGACTCCAAAATGAATACAGACTTCCAGACTAGACCTGAGAATTAACACAGACTCTCAGACTAGACCCTAAAATTAATACAGACTTTAAATTTACACAGACCCCAGATCAGCCCCCAAATTCATTTAAATCCCAGATCAGACTGCAAATTCACACATGACCTAGGTCAGCCCACAAACCCCAAATCATTCCCCAAACCAGACTCCAGATTGAAGGTCATCTGTCAGCAGATTTGTACCTATGAACCTGTCTGACCTGTTACATGGGCACTTGGCAGCTGAAGACATCTATGTTGGTCCCATGTTCATATGTGTCCGCATTGCTGAGAAAAATGATGTTTTTTAATAAATGCAAATGAGCATTTAGGAGCAAAAGGGACGTTGCTGTTACACCTAGAGTCCCTACGCTTTCCAACTGCTGTGCCCTCTCTTTGATTGACAGGGCCAGGCAGTGAAAATGTCATCACACCTGGCCCTGACTTCTCCTGAAGTGCAGAGGACACAGCAGTTGCAGAGCTGAGCCTCTAGGTGTAACAGCAATGCCCAAGTTGCTCCTAGAGGCTCATTTGCATATATTATAACTTCATTTTTCTCAGCAATTAGTGCACATATAAACATGGGACCAACACAGATGCCTTCAGCTGCCAAGTGCACATGTAACAGGTCAGTCAGTTATATAGGTACAAATCTGCTGACAGATGTCCTTTAAAGCCCAAATCAGCCCCCCAACTTCATAAGACCCCAGATCAGACTCCGGATTTATTCACACCCCAGATTACACCTCAATCAGCCCTCACATTTATCAAGACCCCAGATTAAACTCCAAATCAGCCCCCAACTTCATAAGACCCCAGGTCAGCCCACAAATTTATACGGACACCAGATTACACCTCAAATCGGCCCCAAATTTATACATACCCCAGATTATGCCCCATATCAGCCCCCAAATTCATATAAACCGCTGAATAAACCCCAAATCAGCCCCCAGATTCATAGGAACCTAGGTCAGCCCCCAAATTTATACAGACCCCTGATTACACCCCAAATCTATTCCCAAATGTATATAAATCCCAGAGCAGATCCAGATTATTATTATTTGAGAACACCATTCCATAGCACTGTACACCTAAGAGGGGGTACACAGACATAATATTAAAACACAAGTATAATAAGCATGAACTTATTAACAGACTGGCCCTGTGTTTGAGACCCCTGATTAAGATCATTAACAAATAACAATAATTGTTATGTCTATGTCTGATTGTTAGGAAATATGTCTGATATGCAGTAAAAATGTGTTTTTAATTTCCACATACCATAATGGGCAAAATGCATTTCTATTGATAATATACTTTTAAATGACTCTATACCTAGAAATGATTTTCCAGCTGGTTGGGAATTGTTCTCAGCAGGTATATGATGGGCAATCATTTGCTCTAGTTGAATATTAACACTACATAGAAGTCTGAGATTAGAAAGCTGCTTTTGTATCAGGAATACAATGTCAATCTTGTCCATGGGCTGGGTCTGGTATTGAAGCTTAGCGGCAGTCACTTGAAGGGGGTTTGGGACACAACCCATAGAAAAACGTGGTGCTGTTTGTGAAAGAAAAGGCAATTTCCCCTTAAGTTAAAGAGGTTTTGCCATCACATACAATGGCAACAGAGAACGAAGCGGGGAAAGTAGTGGAAGACGCACTGCGCATGCGCAGCTGCCCTCCATTCATTTCTATGAGGCCGCTGAAAATAGTCGAGCGCTGGCTCGGCTATTTCCGTTGGCTCCATAGAATTAAACGGGAACGGGGGACACACATGCACCGTGCACTCCTATTTACTTTTATGGGAGCAGCGGGGAGCAGCGCTTGGTGGTGGCCGGACCCGGGAAAACCCGTGGTCCTCCAGCCACAACTCTCCCCGCTCCACTCATAGTGATTTGCCCCCATTGTCTGTGATGGGAATATCCCTTTAAACTGCGTACTCATCCTGATTGTATTTTTTGTCTATATCTTGGAGCAACGAACATCTAGAAAGCTATAAAAATAACTTTCTCTAAAGATATGGACATGAAGCTCAATAAGATCATCTTATGCTGTTCACAGTATCATATGTGTCACAGTATATTGTCCTGTGTGAATAGTGACCCCCATTACATAAGATGCTATATGTGTGTCATCCACACATTCCCCACACTAGTGTATGATCCACAGATCCCCCCCATAAGAGTGTCCACCACAGTTTCCCCCCTATAACAGTGTGTCCACCACAGTTCCCCTCCTATAACAGTGTGTCCACCACAGTTCCCCCCCTATAACAGTGTGTCCAACACAGTTCCCCCCCTATAACAGTGTGTCCACCACAGTTCCCCCCTATAACAGTATGTCCACCACAGATCCCCCCCATAACAGTGCCATCCACAGATCCCCCATAACAGTGCCATCCACAGATCCCCCATAACAGTGCCATCCACAGACCCCCCATAACAGTGCCATCCACAGATCCCCCATAACAGTGTCATCCACAGATCCCCCATAACAGTGCCATCCACACACCATTAGTTCAAAACTCACCAAAAGCACACCTTTTGGTTAAAAATATTTTTTTCTTATTTTCCTCCTCAAAAATCTAGGTGCGTCTTCTCATCAGGTGCGTCTTATAAAGCGAAAAATACAGTAATTTACATGATAATTATGTAGTGCAGGCCATTCTGAATGCGGCAATACCAAACATATAGGGAAGAATTTTTTTGCATTTTTTTCATTAAAAAAGCGTATTCAATAGAAAAAAAGCATTTTTTACTAGAATGTTTTAAAATATAATAAATGTGTTTTTTTTTTACTTTTATTTACCACTTAATAGTCCCACAAGGGGACTATAACAGACAATATTTGATTGATTTTAAAATACAATGCACTATGCATATAGTGCATTGCATTTTAATGTTAGCGCTTTACTGACATTGACCAGCAGGGTGCGCCAGAGAGGCACAGCCTGCTGGGAAATACTCAAGGCTGGTTTGGGGCCTATATCAGACCCCAGCCAGCCTTTGCATGCATCGGCACCCTGTGATCGGATTTGTGGGGTGCCGATGGGAGACAGGGGAAGTCTGCTACCTCTGTCACCGCTTACGTGCAGTGGATGTCATTACCCGCGGCATGTAAAGCATTAAACAGTGTGGATCGGAACTCCTGCCAGTCCAGGCTGTTAGAGCTGAGCACCTGCTCTCTGCTTTAAGGAGGATCCATGCAGTGCTTAGACTGCCTTATACAAAAATATAGAGAGTGACTCCTAAAACGATGTATTTATTAATATATATTTAAAACTTTACCCATGCTTACAAAATATCCCCATGTAAGGGCTATGGGAAGGTATTTGGGGGTAGGAACGACCTCCACAACGGAGGAAAGAGGCTATGTGGATAGGATATGTGGTAACTATACCTTAATGTATCCCTAAATATGCCTATGCCCGAGGGCAACCCCTGATGGTGGGGCCCCCCCGTCCTCGTACCTACCCTAAATACCCCTTGACGTATCCCTATACCCTATAAATATAGTACATATATCAGTCAGTGTACCATAAATACACCAAAGATGAATTCTTGTCAGCCCCGACGCGTTTCCCCCAGCAGAGGCGGGTTCATCAGGGGGCAACGATCCTCAGAATGCACCGTCACACAAAAAGCCCAAATCCTAAGGTGGGGAAATGAAGGCACTGGTGGTGGTATTCGGTCATGTAGTCACCCACCCCGATGCTCAGACGGACTCCTTGACCAAATCAGGACGGAGGTGGCTGATAATGCACCAGTGCTTAGACTGGGCTGCCGTAAAAAAGTGGTGGCCCAGCGTAAGACCCCTCAGTGACCGCCGTAAAAAGGCGTATGGGTGGTCACTAAGGGGTTAATGAGCATTAAAGGAGTTTACCTCTCCTTTCTATCTTTATTGATAATTAAAATTTGTGCTAATCTATGAATATATATACAGTAGATCAAGAGCACAGACATGTTAGCAATAATATATTTAAAACATGGAAACGTACATTTTTAGAAGCTGTGCCTTTCACATAGGAGAAGTAATCAGTATGTGCATGCCATATATCAGTTGGTAATGTGTTCTGCTTTGACAGCAGGTGAGGCAGAACATTTACCCTTAGGGGTGGATTATTTAACAGTGGTTTACACTGTGAAATTACTCCTCATGTTCCTAGCCAGTAATTGTAGTTTTGAACTATTAAACAGGTTACAGTGATACCATACAATTTACACCTTTCAGGCGCTAATAGAAATCTGTAGAGCATCGGAGAAGTATCCTCTGCCAGTACTAGCCCAAAAAGTCTTTCCGGGAGCATTCTTATTTGATGAAAATGTAGCGATCCTAATCATTGTGAGCCATAGACCTAAAAAGAGAAAGACTCCCCACCATGGTTGGTTCTATCAGGTAATAGAAAATTCCTGACACTAGTTGTTGGAAATGGGAATTTTCTCTGTTCTGTATGTTTCCTTGTGTATCTGATCTGCACATACCAAGTATACTATCCATATGTATGGGCATATATAATGTTTTGTACAGCCTTATTGCTCTCAATGCTGCTGGAATAAATAAAAAATATCAAGCTGTATTTGAGGAATGGCTTTTATTTCATTTCTAGGATTTTCCATTAGAGTGGTTGTCTGAAATAATTCAAAATCTTGGACAAGCCCTCCAATTGGCTTAAAATAACAAATGTTATTCCTCTTCTTCTTTTCTGTAGCAAGGGCGTATAGGGGGTGCAGAGGCAGCAGTTGCCACCAGGCCCAGGAGCCTGAAGGGGTCCAAAGACCCTTGGGTCACATAAGAAGATACTGGTGTTATAGAAGGTGCATGCAGGTCCAAGTCTGGCTGGAGGGGAGGCATGCAGGTCCAGAATTTGGCATGGGGGAGGGGGACGAGTCATTTAAATTTTTGCCTCAGGCAGCACGAAGGCTATGTGCTTCACTGCCCCTGGCCACAAAGCACAGAGGGAATGGGGGCCCAAGCTGAACTCTTGCACCGGGGCCCATGGGCCTTTAGCTACACCCCTGTTCTGCAGTGATGCTCTCTGCTGCGCTGTCATAATCCTCCTGCCTGTGCTCATTTACAAACTGCAGCAGTGACATGTGGATATATGGCACGTGACCACTGCAGCCTATCACTGTCCTCTGCAATGGTGATTGCTGCAGTGGTCGCGTGCTGTACATCTGTGCACCTTCTCGCGACACTGTGAATGGCTGGAGAAGGGGATGAGTATATAACATCGTTAGTTATTTTAAAGCAATTGGATGGCTTGTCTGAGATAATTAGCCATTTAATATTTTCAAATATTTTTTCACTTTTTAAAGGTGAGTGAACTGTATTATCTGTATTGCGTTTGGCCATTTTTGCTAAAACATTATTTTGGAAAAGCGCTCAGAATTCAATTCTTCGTGCTTGTAGAATCTTAGGCTAGATTCACATCTGCGTTTACACAGCAGTTGTGGGGTAAGGATGTACTGACCAGTGACCATATTTGCATAAAATGTAATCATGACAGCAAGGCTACTTTCACATCTAGGTTTATACATCCGGCAGACTGTTCCGACAGAGGAACAGCCTATAAGAGTTCACCATATCAAGCATAGACCATTGACTGGTTTGCTGCATGAGTGCCAGGTTTCGGATGGATAGAAAACAGTGCATGCACCATTTGTTGTCCTCCCGTTTTCCTGTACTCGTGCCAGAAACCAGCCAGCTCCCATTCGGATCCCATTATAGTCAATGGGCTCCTGCAGTGTACTGCAGTATCTGGCTATGGAGGATATGGTGAAGGCAATGTGCTTCCATGCCCCTGGTCACAAAGCTGAAGGGGGGCCCAAGCACTTTTGCACCAGGGCCAATGAGCCCTTAGCTATACCCCTGTGGTCATCTACAATATATTCCCTACCCCATTTAAACTGCTTGGGCCAAAACTTTACTTGGTAGTAGGAAGGCGCATCATCACCATATACAGCAATCATTCTTGGATTTCTTTAGGCTTCTTTCCTTCCTTTGTAAGGAATCTAATCATGGAATGAAGCTCCACATCCCTCGCTTTCTTTGTAGATCTGCACTGTACTGCACTTGCCATCCTGTCACTTCCAGTGCATTCATCAGACTGAACTGCTACTGTGTGTGTTGCATATCCAGACATGTCTAAACCTAGAACATGCTGGGTGAGATAACTTATTGAACACCTCTCGTATTGCCTAGAACATGCTGGGTGAGATAACTTATTGAACACCTCTCGTATTGCCTAGAACATGCTGGGGGAGATAACTTATTGAACACCTCTCGTATTGCCTAGAACATGCTGGGGGAGATAACTTATTGAACACCTCTCGTATTGCCTAGAACATGCTGGGGGAGATAACTTATTGAACACCTCTCGTATTGCCTAGAACATGCTGGGGGAGATAACTTATTGAACACCTCTCATATTGCCTAGAACATGCTGGGGAGATAACTTATTGAACACCTCTCGTATTGCCTGTCTCTTCCCATTGAAATACACATGCATCCTTAAGTAGATCATACATGTTTATGGGGAAATTTGGAAAGCTAGCTTGCAGCATAATGAGCAAACAGGAAACTTTTTAATGTGTAGGTTCACAGTAAACCATGGGGGGAATTTATAATTTTATTTGTGCAAGAAAATTGGCTTTCAAATAATGAAAATTTTGACACAAAATTTTGAGAGCGTTTGAAAAAGTTGCAATCTTCTTCCATTAAGAGTGGCCTACAAAAACTGGAGTAACATATCTAGACCAAACTTTTATGTTTAAATGTGCAACAAATTTATTAAACACTGTGTGACCTTATAAATATAGTTCGAATTACACCAATGCAGATTCAAAGCAAGGCTGACTTAAAGAAATTCCCCTTCTAATAAATCCCCCATACCTCAGTGTTAGGCCTCTTACACACGACCGTGGTTCGGTTCCGTATCCGAGCCGCATTTTCTGCGGCTCGTGTGCAGACCCATTCACTTCAATGGGGCCGGAAAAGATGCGGACAGCACTCCGTGTGCTGTCTGCATCCGTTGCTCCGTTCCGTGGCCCCACAAAAATGATAGATCATGTCCTATTTTTGTCCGTTTTGCAGACAAGAATAGGCATTTCTATAATGGGCCGTCTGTTCCGTTCCGCAAATTGCGGAAGGCACATGGGCGGCATCCGTGTTTTGCGGATCCACAATTTGTGGACCGCAAAACACGGCACGTTCGTGTGCAAGAGGCCTTAGGGACCAACACAATTTAATCAGAAGTTGCCTTAGTAATTTCAAATAAATGCAAATACATTTTAATGTCCTTTCCAGTGGTAGCCTAGGAAGAACTGAGAAGTGAGATAATGAGAGTGGATCATTGACATGCTCAGTCTGCAGTACTTTTTTTTTTAAAAAAAGATAGTTTATTAAGGAAAACAAATAAGTGTTCAAGCAAACCAGTACAATAACAGCAAAAACATCATGTACAGATGTATTTGATGCAAACAATTATACACATTACAATAAATGGGTAAAAAGCACAAAAAGAAAAACACCATGATACAAAAAGATGAGTAGCGTGAAGAATACACCTGTCATGCACAATACTCAAACTGGATTGTCACCTAGTTCAGATCATAAACTAAGTATTGCTACGGAGAAGAGTACATAATGTTTACTTTTTGATTGTGCAAGTCTATAGTCATTTTATAATGACAATAGCAAACAATCACACCCAGCATACAGTGGATTATTTATAGGAGAAACAGCAAGGAATATGCAATAACCAAATCTAGAAATAGAAGAACCAACTCTAAGTTTGAAAATATAAGAAGCAGGGAACCTGTGATCTTGAACAAGCAGTCTGGTCTGCCACCATCATGCCACAGAGCAGGATTTAGGGTACTTTCACACTAGCGTTTTGAATTTCCGTTTGTGAGATCCGTTTCAGGGCTCTCACAAACGGTCCAAAACGGATCAGTTAAAGGGCTTCTGTCACCCCCACTGACGAATTTTCACTAGCTGACATTAGCTACTTGCTAATGTCAGCTGAGTTCAAACATATGTTTAATATCTTTTTTTCTGTTTGCAATCTTCTTAAAAACTTACTTTTGTCATATGTAAATTAGCTTCGCTACCAGCAAGTTGGGCGGGTACTTGCTGGTAGCCGCCGCATCTTCTTGCCCTTGGAACGCCCCCTCTTCTTTTGATAGACAGGGCCAGCGCGCTCACCTCCTCTCGCTGGCCCTGTCTGCAGCTGCAATCCCGCGCCTGCGCCGTCTCGGTCTTTAGTCGGCGCAGGCGCTCTGAGTGAAGGATGCTCGCCAGGCGCTCCGTCCTCAGTGCGCCTGCGCCCGATGACGTCAGCGCTACACCCGAAGAGAAGACGCCGGCATCCCTGGTAAAGAGCAGGCGATGCCGGCGTCTTTTCTTCCGGGTGTAGCGCTGACGTCATCGGCGCAGGCGCACTGAGGACGGAGCGCCTAAGCGAGCGTCCTTCACTCAGAGCGCCTGCGCCGACTAAAGACCGATACGGCGCAGGCGCTGGTTTGTAGCTGCAGACAGAGGCCAGCGGGAGGAGGAGAGCGCTGGCCCTGTCTATCAAAAGAAGAGGGGCGCTCCAAGGGCATGAAGATGGCGGCTACCAGCAAGTACCCGCCAACTTGCTGGTAGCGAGCTAATTTACATATGACAAAGTAAGTTTTTAAGAAGATTGCAAACAGAAAAAAAGATATTAAACATATGTTTGAACTCAGCTGACATTAGCAAGTAGCTAATGTCAGCTAGTGAAAATTCGTCAGTGGGGGTGACAGAAGCCCTTTAAGCCCCAATGCATTCTGAATGGATAAGGATCTGTTCAGAATGCATCAGTTAGGCCCCTTTTACACGAGCCAGTTTTCCGCGCGGGTGCAATGCGTGATGTGAACGCATTGCACCCGCACTGAATCCTGACCCATTCATTTCAATGGGGCTGTGTACATGAGCGTTTTTTTTCACGCGTCACTTGTGCGTTGCGTGAAAATTGCAGCATGTTCTATATTCTGCATTTTTCACGCATCCCTAGCCCCATAGAAGTGAATGGGGCTGCGAAAAACGCATTGCATCCGCAAGCAAGTGCGGGTGCGTTGCGTTTTTCACTGATGGTTGCTAGGAGATGTTGTTTGTAAACCTTCAGTTTTTTATCACGCGCGTGAAAAACGCATCAAAACGCATCGCACCCACGCGGAAAAAACTGAACAACTGAACGCAATCGCAGGCAAAACTGAATGGCTTTGCCTGTGAAATCACACAGTTTTCACTGAATGCATCCGCAACGCATCCGGACCTAATCCGGACACACTCGTGTGAAAGGGGCCTTAGGCTCTGTTCCGCTTCCGCTTCTATTCTGTTTTGGAGGCGGACACCAAAACGCAGCATGCAACATTTTGGTGTCCGTCTGAAGAGGCGGAGCCTAACGGATTTGTTTTGAATTACAATGTAAGTCAATGGGGACGGATCAGTCTTCAATGACACAATATGGTGCATTTGAAAACGGATCAGTTCCCTATTGACTTTCAATGTAATTCAAAACGGATCCGTTTTGGACTTTGTCATTTTTCTTTAAACCTAATGCAAGCGGATCCATTCTGAACGGATACAAACGTTTGCATTATGGGTGCGCATCCGTCTGTGCAAATAAACAGACGGATCCGCACCAACGCAAGTGTGAAAGTAGCCTTACTGAGCAAAATGGTATATTGTTATGTTGTTAAGGTTTTAGGGTAATTTGTAACTTTGTTCATTAAAATTCCTGCACATTCTGGGTTTAGGGGTCCAGTGGGCCCTACTCAGTGACTGACATCTACTTCTGGATTGATATGAATAGGAGGAAGACTGTCAATCACTGAATAGGACTGCCCACCGGAATCCTAAGCGTAAAAAGGGCAGAGATTTAAATGAATATGAGTTTTACTGAATCATTTCCTGCAAAACTATCAATCTGCTCAGCTCCCACACAGTATGTTCAATATTAGAGGTTTCCTTTAAATTTAGTTTTTTAACCGTTTTTAAACCAATCTTTCCATATAGTGTCTTTTGACAGTATACTTTTAATTTCATATGATATGTTCCATTCATTATGTTCTTCATCTACTCTTATTCACAGCTTTTGGTCTTCTTCGATCTCACAGAGCCACATACTATCTTAGAACAAGGTCATCTTGCAGTCAGCTAGCAGAATGTTAGATAAGGAAGACTCTACCTTTTCAGCCACTACAATTAAAGTTCTGCACTTTCAATTTATCCGTGTAATCCCTATCAATCTGCCTTGGATGCTGTTCACTAAAGGCATTTCCATTTTAAGACATTTGATAGCTGTTCTTTTGTTTTGCTGTCTTAGACAAGTCCTCAGGGTGTCAGTCTTCTATTTCCAGTATCTGTAAATCCCCATTACAATTTGTATATGTCCATAGGTGCTGATTACTGAATGGAAGACAAAAAACCTTTAGCTGGAGTGACAGAATATTCTGTGGATCTTATGCTTTATCTTATGAGTCCTATGTGATACGTTTTGCTGAGGTTATGGATAAATTGGTATATTTTATGTAATGCTTTCATATATTAAATTGGTTTTATAGTGCAAATTAGTCTACTTTTCATTTCTTCTTAGACACCAAAAAATTGCTGTATTATTCAATTCAATCTTCAGTTTTGATACTTAAAAGCATTATGTTAATCTACTTCTTGAGAAATAGCTTTTGGGGTCTGGTACAGAGCTGATAGTTCCTCATGCATGCAGGTTCCTTGGAAGAGGAAAAGAGGTTAAATATATAATTAAATACACATTTTCTTAAGTCGGTTAAAGCATGAGTAGCTCATCAGTGTGAGTGATTTAGATAGCATAATAGTAACAGGCTACCCTGCTGTTTCTATATGTCTGTGGAGGTTCATTTGTGATAATAAAAACATTAAGCCATTCTCCTGCAAATGTCTCACTTTATGAGACAATTCATCATAGTTATATTTATGAATTTCCAGCTGGTTTAATGACAGTATTATGCTCTTTTTTTCTTTAACTGTAGAATGTGCTGTTAATTTAATATCTAATCTCAAAATGATGTAAAGATATAGATTTGGCTGAATTCCAGATTTAAAGGGAAAGTGCATACAGGTACGATATTATTTTAGTGCATCTTTTTATTTTCTTTACAGAAAAATAATGAAATAATTAATAAAAAATAATCAATAGGTTGTTTTACCTTGATATAGCTGTCATACGCTTACCTGTCTGTGCTCTTCGGGCGAGTCCGGTTGCACAATGGTAGTGTTGCTCTGTTGCTACGGCAACCAGCCCCGCTGACAGTGGGGCTGTTTGACTTATCATGGAGACAGCACTCTGGACCAATCAGAATGACATTGTTCCTGAGGGCTGGCTATTTAAAGAGACAGCTGCTGGCCACAGGTACCTGTGATTGTTTTTCTAAGCTTCACTGGCTAGTTATGTGTTTGCTTCTCTGGATCAGTGACTTTTTGACAGGTTCTTTGACATTGCCTCTGATTACTGATCTTGCCTCTGATGTGACCTCCTAGTATTTGCTAGTTTGTGAACTCTCCTTTTCATGCTGACTTTGTCTTTGACATTTTACTTTGTTGTGTATTTGTATCAGATTCTGGATTCTTGGTTTTGCCTGTCTGGTTCTCACCTCTTTCTGACTGACTACTCTTTTCCCATTTTGCTTTAGACTCCTGCACTTAGCCAAGAAGGGATTGTCATCCAGTTGTGGGCTGTCACTTAGGACGATTGGCGCAAGTAGGTAGGGACAGTTGTGTGCGTGGAGCACAGGGCTGCACTGTTCCTTACCCTTTCATGACAATAGCACTGGAACAGTAGAAGTAGGTTGTCTACCTTAGCAACGTTACCTACACATAGGAATCATGAACTTGACATAATGCTTTAAAGGGTATGTCTGGTTTCATGATATTGATGACCCATCCTTAGAAAAAGTCAATATCAGATTGCGAAGGTCTGACTCTTGGTACCCCTGCCGATCAGCTATTTGAAGGGACCGCAGCTGTGGATGAGACTGCTGCATCCTCTTCAATGTTTACCTGCATGTTGTCTCCTGTGTAGTGGCAGTGCACTGTAATTACAGCTGTTCATTCTGTTCACTTGAATGGGAAGGGAAACCCTAACGACACTGCACCACCACTACAAAGCAGACGATGTGCAGGGAAGCGCTGAAGAGGAGGCAGCACTCACAAAAGCACCATGGCCTCTTCAAACAGGTTACGGGGAGGTTCAGAGTTGGATCCCCACCAATCAGATATTGATGAATTTATCCTGAGGATAAGTCATCAATATCATAAAACCAGACAACTCCTTTAAATACACTGTTGCCGCAAATGTTGACTTGGCCATTTTTGTGTTAAGGGTCTATTTAAAGTGTGCTGCAAAAAGTGTATTTAACATGTAAAGTGTCAAACTAATGTTTGAAATATTTGTAAATTGATGCTGGAACTCTGTTCATATTCTTGTACATTTACAATAAACATACGGCAGGAAATATTAACTGTTTTATCAAGTCCTTTCTGTGTGAATCAATGCCCTTGGTAGACTAGGTAGATAGCACTGCCACTGGGTGGTTGCAATCAGGTAATGTGAATATTTCTGGTGTACGGTAGAGGTAATCTCGATAGGTTAGAGTTTCAACATTACATGGTGTTTTAATAAAGAGAATACCTTAAAGTGACCCTCTGGTTTAAGGGGAAAAAAAAAATCACTTTAACTGGGGAATGAACAGAACACTTAGATGCAGATGTTCCTTTCATCTTTTTAGCTGCAGATCTACAAATTTCTAGCCATCTCCTGCCTGGCTCTACCACTTCTCAGACTACCTGATGCACACTTCCTATTTGTTCAGCCCTGCTCTTGGTTTGGCCAACGCTGTTCATGTGAATAGTACTGGCCAATCGAAGGGCAGCAGGAAGTATCTTGGGCTATCAAATGCACAATGTGCATCCATAAGTCTAAGAAGTGGTCGCAGAATATGAGCCTGGACATTATGTGGATCTGAAGTTAAAAAGATAATAGGGAGGTGACCAGGTAATTGTTATATTCATCCCCCAGATTTTTTTTATTCTTGAATAAGTTGCTTTAAATGGTTTGTCCACCTTCAGAGGCCTTTCGACCAGAATTCCCCCCAACCCCAAATGTCACCTGAAATACAGAGGTAAGCAAATTTACATGCTAACTCATTGACGCAATGCATGCTCTTTGTAGACACTGGTTAATTGATCGAGGTGCCAAATTCGGTTAAAAAAAAAAAAAAAAGGACAGTGCTGGGATATGGGCCACAATAAAAAAGTACATCACTACTCAACTAGTAGATCCAGCATTGTTACGTCAGTTATCCCTTCCAGGCTTTCTTTACCCGGGTGCAGTGCTGATGTCATGGTCAAGGTGTGACCAGTGCAGCCAATCATTGGCCTTAAAGGTAGACTGTGGAGCTGACAGACTGCAGCGTTCTCATCTTCTCAATGTGATGTAAGCGCTGCAAAGTGCTATTGGAAAACTGACAAAAAACACATCTGTCCACTATGTGGCTGCAATGTGTGGACTCAGACTAAGGCCTCTTTCACACGGGCGTCATGTTTGACGCCCGGATAAGAGGCGGGTGCGTTGCGGGAATATGCGCGATTCTCCCGCGAGGGTGCAAACGTTTGTACTGTGTTTGGCACCCGCATGAGAAAAATCGCCATGTTTGGTACCCAGACCCGAAGCCGGACTTCATCACTGAAGTCCGGTTTCGGGTCTTCTGGAGAATTTATTATTTTCCCTTATAACATGGTTATAAGGGAAATAGCATTCTTAAAAAAGAATGCATAGTAAAATGAAGTGGAGGGGGTTAAAAATAATAAGAGTTAACTTATCTTAGCCACTTGATCACGTAGTCGCGATCTCTCCTCTCTTTCCCTGCATCAGCTAAGATCTACAGGACCTGTGATGACGTCACATCACATGGTCCAATCACATGGTCCATCTTACCATGGTGATGGACCTTGTGATTGGACCATGTGATGTGATGTCATCACAGGTCCTTTAGTTCTTAGCTGATGCAGGGAAAGAGAGGAGAGATCGCAACTACGTGATCAAGTGGCTAAGGTAAGTTAACTTTTATTATTTTTAACCCCTTCATCTTCATTTTACAATGCATTCTTTATTAAGAATGCTATTATTTCCCCTTATAACCATGTTATAAGGGCAAATAATAAAGATCGGGTCCCGTTGCTAAGCAACCATGCGGGAAAATCGCAACGCATCCGCACTTGCTTGCGGATGCTTGCGATTTTCCCGCAGCCCCATTCACTTCTATGGGGCCTGCGTTGCGTGAAAAACGCACAATATAGAGCATGCTGCGATTTTCACGCAACGCAGAAGTGATGCGTGAAAATCACCGCTCATGTGCTCAGCCCCATAGAAATGAATGGGGCCGGATTCAGTGCGGGTGCAATGCGTCCTCCTCACGCACTGCACCCGCGCGGAAAACTCGCCCGTGTGAAAGGGGCCTAAAGGCTTGCTTACATGTAGGAATTGAATTGAGAGCAAACTGAAAGAGTAACTGAACAAATTTTAAGATTAACAAAAATAAACATATTGATGAAAATGGTCATTGCTTGTAGGATTGTAACATGGTTGTTCTCTGACTTGTCCTGATAATAGTGTGCTGATCCTCGCAATTAAGTATGCATACAGGAATGTCCAAAATAAGTGCAATGGTTGTAAAGCTGTACATTTGGTTGATTTGTAAATTTAATTAAGCAATATGGTTAAATTACTGCCAAAAAGTAGATGAAGAATGAAAGTTATTATTACCAGTATTATTTACTTTAAAGAACCATTCATTTCCAGATTACTGTACATCAGAATATAGGTTTACATACACAATGTAAAGCAGTAACAAGCACAATAAAATCAACCAACTTAGTAACAGAACACTACGGGATGGGGGGGGGGGGCATGCCCATGAGGGTTTACAATCTACAAGGGAAGGAGACAGCAGGTGAGGATTTAAGCCACTCATATAGCAGCTAGTTTTATTGTAAATGGTAGGTTTTTAAGTTATGTTTCAAGTTTGGATAGTGAGAAAGAGTCTGATGTGTTGGGATAGTAAATTCCAGAGCATAGGGGATCCGCATTAGATGATCTGTGAGGAGCAGGCAAGGGGAGAGCAAATTAGGAGATCTTGGGAGGATCCGAGATTTTGTAAATGGATTACAGCTTTTCCTAGTGCTTACCATTGGACCACTCCTTGCTACTGCCACAAGACATCTGAAGAGTGGGGGCCTGTTAATAAAACTCTTCACACTGAAGTACCCATTTCAGACCCAATACCTCTGGCAATTCCTTCTGCCTCCCCACTGTAATTCTCAACGTGAACTGACAATCTTAGAAGCCACAGGTTATCTGGACTGGAGGTAGCTCAACAGCTGTACAAGTTTTGGTAAATTGCTTCTTATATTTACACAACTTACAGATCATAGGGTCTGGTCTTGGGGGAAATCATATCTTACTATGCACTCCAGGGAGAAATCCCATTCAGCAAGGCTTACACATAAATAGCAATTTCTCTCTACATTATTGATAGACTCTGCCACAGCTGTGTTCTGTGGAAAGAAATAAACAGGGAGAGAAACGCGTTGCTCACAGGCTTCTTTTATTAAAAAGTGCGACTAGTTCTGTGTACTCAGGGTTACCTCTTATACCATGACATTGTTGTGCTTGAATAATGTAACAATGTAATATTTACCGGAGGCTTTGTGAAGTGCAGGCTGCAGTTATTCATCTGACAGCTCGCCTCTGGGACTTTTGTAGTTGTTTCCTTCTTTCAGCACTAAATAGAGAATCTAGTCATGCACAAATGGTTATACAAGTCAAATACAAGTCAGACCCACACAACACAACAATTGATCATTAAGCCTTTCAACAATAGCAACCTCTTTGTGTGTGATGTTTAATGTTCTAATGGGTTTTAGCCTTGGTTTTTCATAAATATTCACAAGACAAGTCTGTTACCAGAAGAAGTTAAGCAGCTGCGATATACGCAGCATCATGAATGCACAGGTAAATTAATAAAAAAGAAAACAGCTCAGATGTTAAAGGGAGACATGTCAGAAAGGAGCATTTTTTTTAAAACTTATTAGTCTTTTTTTATTTTTTTACACATTTTGGTTGTCTTTCTTCATAATTTCAGCAGCACTATACTCCTATATAACCCATTGTCAGTGTACTGCTGCTGTGAGCGGAGGATGTTATTTGTAAGTATAATAGTAGTTGTAGAATTGGGATGACAGTATGATAGCTCTATTGTTATCTTGATTGTACTAGATAAAGATGCCACAGAAGAGCATTGCATTGATTAAAGTTCTGCGTGATACTCTAATTGAGTTAGTACAGAGGGGAACTCTCTGGTTGCAGTGAATGGTCTGACTAAGAAAGACAGGTGAGGTTATTTGCTGTGCTGAAAGTTCAAAGGAGAAAGATAAAGAGCTAGGCCATGAAGCAGAATACACGAAGTGACATCCATCCGTTTTTTTGTAAAAAAATATAAAAATACATGGAATATTCACATTTGGCTATTTATAAGTGATAAAAATGTTGATGGTAGTATCCGTGCCTTAGGATACTTTCACATTAACGGCAGGGGAGTCAGTCAGGCTGTTCCGGCAGGTGAACAGCCTGTCCGATCCGTCCTGCCGCTAGTTCACGTGTGCCCCGAACTGCCGCTCTGTCCCCATTGACTATAATGAGGGCAGGGGCGGAGTTCTGACGGCAGCACACGGCGAGAGGCCGCGAGACTAAAAGTACGACATGCAGTACTTTTAGTCCGGCTGCCTCTCGCAGTGCGCTGCCACCGGAACTCCGCCCCCGCCCCCATTATAGTCAATGGGGACGGAGCGGCAGTCCGGGGGCACACATGAACTAGCCTGACGGACTCCCCTGCCGCTAGTGGGAAACTAGCCTTAATAAAAATAAAAACTCATATCCACATTTAAGGGCATAATGTGCACCTTTGTGTTGTGTATTGTGGCTGACGCAACCTAATATCTGTTCCCTAAGTAACAGTAGATGCTGATAAATGTCTGTCGATTGGAGTTGTAATCATCCTTTGGCTAGTTTCACACTAGTGTTTGAGAGTTCCAGCAGGCTGTTGCGGCAGGGAATAGCCTGCCAGAGCTTTCAGGTTTCGGCATTGCTGGAAGCTGCCTGAATGCCTGCTGGCCCCATTGACTATTATGTAGACCAGCAGAGAACCAGCCGCAAATATGCAGAGAATCATCCAGACAAATGACAAAAAAATATTTATATGGTGGACAGGTATATATACCAATTTAAAAAGGCTTTCCCTTATGTACATTTGTGGCAGCATAATTATAGGGTATGCAGGCCACACACCACTATGGGATTTCCAAAAAATAGCTAAATAATGGCTTAGCTATTTCTAGACGTCCCACCATTCATGGCAGATCCCATTTTTGAGACAGGATTGGTTTCCAGAGATGAGGCCTGCACCTATTGGACATTTTGTATGCTATTTGTCACGTGCCGGAGGCCCAAGGCAGACCTCCAGGACGTCTTGCAAACAGGACACAAGCAGAAACAGACCAGGGACCAACAGAGAACTTTATTATACATGTACCCTCTAACGAAGGCAGGACATACCCAGGAACATAAGCAGTTTAGCACTGCCAGGCTGAACATAGGACAGGATCAGAAGCAGTTTAGCACTGCCAGGCTATCAGATGCAGTTAGGCACAGGACAGAACTGACCTACTGGGTGAGCTGCAAGGTGTAACACCCAGCAAGGCAGAAAAAAGACTGACACCCAAGCCCCACAGCTTGCAGATAGATATAGCTGCATAATGAGGGCACCTGATACGCCACACCCAGGAACAAGCCAGGGAAAGTTAACCCCATTAGAAACAAACAGAGAGGGGAGACTGCATGAATAGGGAAGTGAACACACAGTCTGCAGTACTGGACATTGCCCCTAGCAACCAGCATGCATGGAGTACACCACAGCCAGTACGCCAGAGCACAAACAACCCGTGACACAAACAGAAATGCATCCATACTGAGACCCTGTTCACACACAAGGCTGCAGCCAGCACGCATAACAGAACCAGCATGCATGGGAACGTCCACAGCCAGTACACAAGGCGCATGCAGCCAACCTGCACGGCACCGGTGACAGGCACCACAGAGATGCAGACACGGGAATCCACAAACACAGGCCACAGTTCACACACTACGCCGCAGCCAGCACGTAGTCCCAAGCTACCAGCATACACAGGTGTCGGCCTGCAGCCAGTACGCAAGGGAAACTGCAGCCAGCCTACGCGGCACCAGTGATAAGAACTGCACAGAGAAGCAGACAAGGGGAGTACACACAAACAGAAGCAGCAGTTCCACAAAACACCTCAGCCAGCACGCAGCCCCAGGCAACCAGCATACACAGGTTTTGGCCTGCAGCCAGTACACAATAAAGCATGCACCCAGCCTACACGGCCAAAACTGTCAGTGAACCGCACCGTGACACTATTGATATGCCATAAATGTTCAGATGGGGATAACCCTTTAAAGGGATTCTGTCACCACAGATAACCCCTATGAGCTAAACATATGCTCATGTCCAGGCTTATAATAGGATCCCTAAGGTGGCCTTATAAACCCTATTTGTGGCTTTATTGTGCTAAAAAACAGGTTTCACTAACCTGTCAATCAATGAATTAAGGTGCCCAAGGGGAGGTTTGTGGATCCATGGTGCCCGGCCGTTCGGTGCCCAGCGCCGCCTTCTTCACCTCTTCTTCAACCTCCCCTTGGGCACCTTAATTCATTGATTGACAGGTTAGTAAAACCTGTTTCTTTAGCACAATAAAGCCACAAATAGGGTTTATAAGGCCACCTTAGGGATCCTATTATAACCCTGGACATGAGCATATGCTTAGCTCATAGGGGTTATATGTGGTGACAGAATCCCTTTAAGGTCAATATCCATGAGAGAAGTAGGTTAATTATGCTTTCACATTATTCCCAATTTCACCATAAAATGTGATTGAGATGCCTTGCTGGAAGTGATGTGTTGACTCCCTTACCCCACAGCTGCTGGCCAATCATTGGCCTCAGTGGTCACATGCTATACCAGCAGACTTCACCAAAGAGGCCACCGGTTGGCGTGTGGCAAATCGGCATTTCACAGTTCTGAGAATGAGAGGACTTGAGCAGCGGAGACGTCACAGTAACCAGAATGACTAGAGAAGGAGAATAGAGTTTTTTTCTTCACACACCATCTCTGAATAGTCCTAGTCTCAGTCCCAGTGAGTATGTGGCCAACCTGAGCTCCATGGATCCCATAGTCTTCTGTTTCTCTGGTCCCTCTTATTTGCTACCATAGCTAAATTACTCTCAAACGTACATGCTTGGATGTTTCTGGAAATCAGCTGCACTTTCTCGACACAGTCTCTTGGGACAACACATTTCCAGAGTTACTGTCTTTTTATGTGTAAGCAAGGAATTCCAAAACATTTATGACCCTATCCAGGAAATTCAGCCCTCTTTTAAAAACCTTTGCTGATGAAGGTGCGGCATCAGTTAAACTATGTAATAAAACATTCTTTTCCTGATAATAAGGGCTCATTCACACAAACATGCGTGCTCCATACCTGTGCTAGCAGTCCACAATGCACGGGTACCGGCTGAGTGCACGCCGTTTGCGGATGTGGAGCCAGCAATCGGCAAAACACGTTCCGCACCACAGAAAAATAGAACATGCTCTATTTTTTTGTAGTGCGGAGGCACGGATCGAAATCCCACGGAAGCGCTTCAACTCAATGGGTTCGCATTCGTGATACAGGTGCTTACTACCAGTGGTCATATATTGTGGGCCCTAAGCTTCTTGTGTGCATATGCCCTATGACTGTGCATTGACTGTTATCAATAAAAGGTTCCAACGTCGATGGTTGTAACTAAATGTTTTGTTCTTTTTGATATCCTTTTTAATATTTTATTTTTGAGGATTTTACTTTTTATTATAAAAAGATTATAGTAAGTGTTAATATGTGATACTATCAGTCTATATATATACATATCTTCTTTTGTTTTCTGTGTGATTAGCTACCTCCAGCTGTGTTTGGCAGCAGCTTTCTCTCCTGTCTCCATTTGGAATACATGGATGTTCGGCTGAGTGTGCACGTGTATTGAGGAATCGGGAGAGATTGCTGTCTGTCGGAATCTATCTAATGTGTGTCGTTAGGCTTAGGCTACTTTCACTCTAGCGTTTTGGCTTTCCGTTTCTGAATAATGCATTCTGAATAGAAAAGGATCCGCTCAGAATGCATTAGTTTGCCTCCATTGAGTCACAATTTCTCTCTGGAGGTGGACACCAAAACGCTGCCTGCAGTGTTTTTCTGTCCGCCATATGGTGCGGAGCAAGACGGATCCGTCCTGACACACAATGTAAGTCAATGGGGACGGATCCGTTTTCTCTGACACAATAGAAAACGGATCTGTCCCCCATTGTCTTTCAATGGTGTTCATGATGGATCTGTTATTGCTATAGAAGACATAATACAACTGGATCCGTTCATGACGGATGCATGCGGTTGTATTATTGTAACTGAAGTGTTTTTGCAGATCCATGACGGATCCGCAAAGAACGCTAATGTGAAAGTACCCTTAGACATCCTTTTTTATATGTGTAGGTGTTATATCAAGTGTCACACTGCATAAGGGTATATACAATATGTTTTCTGTAACCAATTAAAATATATTTGCTTTAACCAATTACAATATAATATTCCTTGCCCATTTAGTTGACAAAAATAAAAGAAAGATAGAAAAATACTCACATGAAAAATCATAATGAGAAAAGCAATAATAGGTATAAAATACAGCCATTAACCTTTGCAGATGTTGATGGCTGTTTAGTAATAGCATGTTTCTGTGTAAGAGTTGATTAGATTTAGGGAATTGGATTAAGATCTTCATTCTAACTCCCGTGAGTATCATTTGGAGATCCAGGCCTTTATTTTATAAATAAGTTACTTACCTATTACTTTTACGAATGAAAAACTGCTGAAATTTGTTGCTGATTCATTCTGGTTCGGTGCTCAGGAAATCATTGCCACTTAGTGAACTGCAAATAATTTCTTACTTTGAAAGGAAGGTGAATCATCCTAACCTTATCTACTTGCAATAACACAAAAACAAAGCGACACAATGCCAAGTTCATGTAATGAGCTAGACTTTTAATCTTCTAAAGTATGCGTGTCATAAAGGCACATATATTTATCTACTGATTTTTGTCTCATGCTAGGTGGCATTAGTTAGCAGCCTGCTTATGTGCTGACAGCTAGGATCCGCCCCATGCCCCTGTGCTGTGCTTATCCTGGAATTGTTCTTCTGGCACTGGGTATTGTTGGCCACCTTCTCCAAAACTGAGCACAGTAGAAAGCAACATAAGAAGAAGAATACAACTACTTTATTTTATTCTAAGAAAAATGTCACAGCCTTAGATGAGCGCATACTTCAAATTTTGAAAAAGAATATTAGAGATGAGTGAATTTTCTACTACTCGTTTTAGGACCAGCACGAGCGAAGCAGCCATCTCATTTGATTCAGGTCCAAATAAATTCAACCTGAATGAAAAGTGCTTTGATTAACATAAAAACTAATGTATGACACTATGGGGTCTCTTAGGACTGCATCCAACCCATTTAAAGCTCTTTAATGCCAAGACAGCATTAGTAATGTCAAAGTGACAGCAACATATATGGCTATGGGTAAAGAGACAGGAGCCTGTGGTAACAAATCCCCTTTTTGAAAACATATTGCACAGCTGTATTATTATTTTTTTTGCTTTTTAAAATTAACAAGCAGTCCGAATATGATCTTACTGACCTTTGTGGGGCAGAAAACTGTATTGTGTTTAAAACTGTTTGTGTTTATACACACAAGGACGGGGGTATGGAAAGTAGTAATGGCTTGTTTTGAACAAGTGGTCCAAAAATGATGTATTTTTGGAGAGTAGCAATAACTGGTGTGAGTTTCCAGAATGACCGTGGGGCAAAGACTAGTAGATAAGAAAGGTCAGAACCAGGAGAGAAGGATAGTACAAAAACAGCAGACAAGGGTTTAATCAGAAGCAAGCCATAGTCGGAATACCAGGAACATCTGCAGATAAGAGGTTAATCCAGAAAACAAGCCTCAGTCAGATTACCAGGTGTTCAGATGTAACATAGTAACATAGTAACATAGTATATAAGACCGAAAAAAGACATTTGTCCATCCAGTTCGGCCTGTTTCCTACAAGTTGATCCAGAGGAAGGCAAATAACTCCTGTGAGGCAGAAGCCAATTTTCCCCACTTAAGGGGAAAAAATTCCTTCCTGACTCCAATCAGGCAATGAGAATAACTCCCTGGATCAATGACCCATCTCTAGTAGCTATAACCTGTAATATTATTACACTCCAGAAATACATCCAGTCCCCTTTTGAATTCCTTTATTGTACTCACCATCACCACCTCCTCAGGCAGAGAGTTCTATAGTCTCACTGCTCTTACCGTGAAAAATCCTTTTCTATGTTTGTGTGCAAACCTTCTTTCCTCCAGACGCAGAGGATGTCCCCTCGTCACAGTCACAGTCCTGGGGATAAATAGATTATGGGAGAGATCTCTGCACTGACCCCTGATATATTTATACATAGTTATTAGATCTCCCCTCAGTCGTCTTTTTTTTTTTTTTTTAAGTGAATAACCCTAATTTTGATAACCTTTCAGGATACTGTAGTTGCCCCATTCCAGTTATTACTTTAGTTGCCCTCCTCTGAAACCTCTCCAGCTCTGCTATGTCTGCCTTGTTCACAGGAGCCCAGAACTGTACACAGTACTCCATGTGTGGTCTGACTAGTGATTTGTAAAGTGGTAGGACTATGTTCTCATCACGGGCATCTATGCCTCTTTTGATGCAACCCATTATCTTATTGGCCTTGGCAGTAGCTGCCTGACACTGGTTTTTACAGCTTTGTTTGCTGTTTATTAAAATTCCTAGTTCCTTTTCCATATCAGTGTTACCAAGTGTTTTACCATTTAGTATGTACGGGTGACTTGCATTATTCCTTACTGTGCATAACCTTACATTTGTCAGTGTTAAACCTCATCTGCCACTTATCTGCCCAAGCCTCCAATCTATCCAGATCCCTCTGTAGCAGTAAATTGTCCTCTTCAGTGTTAATTACTTTACACATTTTAGTGTCATCTGCAAAAATTGATATTTTACTATGCAAGCCTTCTACAAGATCATTATTAAATATATTGAAGAAAATAGGGCCCAATACTGACCCCTGAGGAACCCACTAGTGACAGTGACCCAATCGGAGTGTGTACCATTAATAACCACCCTCTGTTTCCTCAGCCAGTTACTTACCCACTTACAGACATTTTCTCCCAGTCCGAGCATCCTCATTTTATATACTAAACTTTTATGAGGTACAGTGTCAAATGCTTTGGAGAAGTCCAGATATACTACACCCATTGATTTGCAGCTATCACTTCTAGTACTTACCTCCTTATAGAAACTGATTAAATTAGTTTGACATGACCGATCCCTGATGAAGCCATGCTGATATGGCTTTATTTGCTTATTTTCATTGAGATACTCCAAGATAGCATCTCTTAGAAACTCTTCAAACAGTTTACCAACAATAGATGTTAAATTTACCGGCCTATAATTTCCAGGCTCTGTTTTTGGACCCTTTTTGAATATTGGCACCACATTTGCTATGCGCCAATCCTGTGGAACATTCCCTGTCAGTATAGAGTACTTAAATTTCAGAAATAAATAAATCACTTAATTCCCTTAGGATACGGGGGTGTATGCCATCCGGTCCTGGTAATTTGTCTATTTTAATCTTTTTAAGTCGCTGTTGTACTTCTTCCTGGGTCAGACAGGGCACTTTTAATGGGGAATTTACTTTTACATTCTGCATTTCATCTGACAGTTTATTTTTCTCAGTGAATAATTATTTAATAGTTTTGCTTTATCCTCGTCGCTCTCTGCAACTCCCCCCTCATTGCTATGTAGAGGGCCGACTCCTTCAGATTTATATTTTTTACCATTTATATAATTGAAGAACATTTTAGGGTTAGTTTTACTCTCTTTGGCAATTAATCTCTGGGTCTCTAGTTTGGCAATTTTTATTAGTTTTTTACATATTCTATTTTTTTCCTTATAGTTTATCAGTGCTTCCTGACTCCCCTCCTGTTTTAGTGATTTATATGCTTTATTTTTGTCATTTATTGCTTTCTTTACGGTTCTATTTATCCACATTGGTTTCTTATTGTTTCTTAGCCTTTTATTCCTATAAGGTATGTACCTCTCACAATTAGATGTTCAAATGCTTTTAAAAATCTCCCATTTTGTGGTTGTATTTTTATTTTTGAGGACTTTGTCCCAGTTAGTTAGGCCTATGGCCTCGCTTAGTTGGCTAAATTTAGCTTTTTTGAAGTTTGGTATTTTTGTTCCTCCCAGTAGAAATGCTCTTTTGAATGATAATTGGAAGGTTATTACTCTATGGTCACTATTTCCCAGGTGTCCCCCAACCTGCACATCTGTTGTTCTGTCAGGTCTATTGGTTGATACTAAGTCCAGTATGGCTGTCCCTCTAGTGGGGTCCTGAACCAGTTGGGAAAGGTAATTGTCTTTGGCTATTGCCAAGAACCTGTTTCCTTTATGGGATGTACAGCTTTCAGTTTCCCAGTCTATATCTGGGTAGTTGAATTCCCCCATAATAACGACTTGATTATGATTTGCCGCCTCGTCTATCTTGTTTAGTAATAGATTTTCTGTGGACTCTGGTATATTAGGTGGTTTATAGTAAACTCCTATTAGTAATTTATTATTGTTTTTGGCTCCATATATCTCTACCCACAGTGTCTCCAAATGTTCATGTCCCTCACTTATATCTTCTCGGACTTTGGGCTTTAGACAGGACGTTACATAAAGGCAGACCCCTCCCCCTTTCCGGTTTTGACGATCCTTTTTAAACAGACTGTAACCTTGTACATTAACAGCCCAGTCATAGCTATCATCCAGCCATGTCTCAGTTATTTCCACTATGTCATAGTCCTCCTCACACATCACTAATTTCAGTTCCCAAGTTTTGTTAGTCAGGCTTCTGGCATTAGTATACATACAATTAAGAGGTTTCTGTATATTTTTAACCCTACACCTTTCCTTTCTGAACTGTTCTAGTCCCCCCTCCCACTACCTTGCCCCCGGTCTCTATCTGCACTAGCTTCCCCTCCTATAATGTAATTACCCTCCCCCCAGTCCCTTGCTTAAACACTCCTCCAACCTTCTAGCCATCTTTCCCCCCAACACAGCTGCCCCTTCCCCATTGAGGTGCAGCCCATCCTTACGATAGAGCCTGTAGCCAACAGAGAAGTCGGCCCAGTTCTCCAGGAACCCGAATGTAGTAGTAATAAGTAACAGAGAAGCCGGGATGCACAAAATCACAGGCAATTGATAACCACTGAGTATCAGACTTAAATCCCCTGCTTAGCTCCAGGGTTGGATGCTGAGCCAGATAGATAGATATTTATCACTCCACAGAACACAATTCCACTGCTCCAAAGTCTAGTGGCAGCGTTTATATCTCTCCATCCAACGCTTGGCATTGTGCTTGGTGATGCAAGGCCTGTGTACAGTTTTTGTGCTGATGTTAATGCCAAAGAAGTTTTTTGTACAAAAACCTTGCACAACTTGCAGTTGAGACAGCAAAGCATTGGCGACTTTTATGTAGTATGAGCCTCAGTACCTGGCAACCCTGCTCTGTAATTTTATGTGGTTTGCCACTTCATGGCTAAGTTGCTTTGGTTCCTAAACACTTCCCTGTTGCAAAAATATCCCCCACAGTTGGTGGAATATCTTGGAGGGAATAAATGTAATGAACTGAGTTGTTGCAATTACATCTATCTAAATATCTATCTATCTATCTATCTATCTATCTCTTTATCTATCTATCTATCTATCTATCTCCTATCAATCATTATCTATCTATCTATTGTATCTATCTATCTATCTATCTATCTATCTATCTATTATTGTCTATCTATCTATCTATCTATCTATCTATCTATCATTGTCTATCTATCTATTGTATCTATCATTTTCTATCTATCATTGTCTATCTATCTATCTATCTATCTATCTATCTAATCTATCTAATCTATCTAATCTATCTAATCTATCTAATCTATCTTTCTATCTATTGTGTTGATCAGGAAATATCTTTATCTGAACTGCTATTTTTTCCCTGGGAAGTGATAATTAATTTTATTGACACTGTAGCTCTTATCGTCAATTTATATATTCATTTATTTCGCTTATAGATGCCTTTCCTTTTACCAGTTTTCTGTTACCGTTAAATGCAAACCTTTCTGAAAGCACAATGACGTGACTTGCTTTTATGATAGGTTACATTTTGTTTAGATCAATGAATTCCTTGAAATTTGTTATAAAAGAAATGTTTTTCTTCCCTAAATGTCAAACTGGCTGCAAAAACATGCATTAGACCTTCACCCTGTCATTTAATACATAGCAAATTGAACACATTGTGCCAGTTAGTCCTGACAATGATGAGCAAAGTGTGTCATGACATCACATAGTAAAAGCCACTTCACATCTCACCATCGTAATTAGCTGTTATTGTATCTGAAAATTACAGTACAGGTCACTCAGGATTAATCCAGACACTATCTGGTCATAGCAGGACAAAAGGAGAGCATTTCTGTAGTAACTAGCTTTTATTATTTTCCCTTATTTCAGTTGATTTAGCCTACCAATTAGGTAATATTGGACTAAAATACCAATCCTTTGAAGTGTATGTTGTAGTGTTAGCACATCTACTCTGCATTTTTCATAATGAGTATGTATTAGAGAATGATGCTTTAACTCCTTAATAAAGGAATTGTGTTGTCAGCAAATGACCTATTGTTTAATCACATTTTTATGTTAAATATATTTTTTTCAGAGTTTTTGGTGATTTAAAAAAAAATAAAAAATCCATGTCTATTTAAAAAAATCAATATAATCCAGCAATTTTCACACTGGCCACTAGGCCTAAAATATATTAAGGCCTCCTGTCTTTTGAGAGCAGCTACATGGGTCATAGACACAATGTACAGGAGGGGACCTCATTGACTTCTAAGGCAGATTTTCTAGGCATGCTCTGTGACCTGTTCAGAGGTCAGGAGGGAGTAGATAAGCTGTGATATCACTTACTGTGAATGATGGATCTTGTGTTATCAATATATTGGTGTTACTTGTCATTGAAATTCTGCCTGTGGTGAAAATATTTACTGCACAGAACAGGAAATCATGACCTATGATTAGACCTATTGGCCAGTGTAATAATTACAGGGTTATATATATTTTTTATTTAAAAATATAGCTGGTGACATGGGAAAAAAACCTTACAAAAATAAAAAAATAAAAAAATAAAAAACATTGGCTGTGATTTTAACAATAGGTCATTTTCTGATGACACATTCCCTTGAAGAGAATCTGTCACCAGCTACCGCTCTGTCCAATAAAAGCATTAAACACATAGCTGTGGTTCACCTCATTAAAACAGCATTTTTCTGTTGTGGATCCAAGGCTATGCTCCCAAGTTAGGATCCTTTCTTTTGTTAAATATACAATATGTGCTTGGTGTAATGAGGGCATCACCATTCTGCTCCGATCTGTGGCCAGCCCCTCTCTAGCTGTTTTGATTGACAGGGCCAGGCAGTAGTGACGTAATCTCACCTGTTCCTGTGCACGCACAAGAGACGTAAGCCTACTACTCAAAGAGATGGACATCGGCATCACAGAGGACAGTGAAGAGGCTTAGGGGTACACTTGTTTTTGGCCCTGCCAAGAATCAGGCCCTGTCAATCAAAGCAGCTAGGATGGCTGGCCAGGAAAAGGAGTGGAGCTTTGATGCAATGAGAGCAACAGTACTACCTTTCTTGCACTAAATGCCTTATTTGCATCTTAACAAAAAGAATTGTAACTTGGAAAAGAGAACCTCGGATCAACAAAAGACTTGTGAACTACAATTACGTGTCTGTGTCCTTTGTTGGATAAGGAGGAGACTCTCCATAATAGTTAGGGTACTTTCACACTTGCGGGAGGACGGATCCGACAGGCTGTACGTCTGACTTTTTAGTCCGGTGGCCTCTCGCTGCGCACTGCCCTGCTGCCCTGAAACTCCGCCCCCATTATAGTCAATGGGGATGGAGCGGCAGTCCTGCGGCACGGCTAAATAGCGGCAGGACGGATCCGACAGGGTGAACAGCCTGTCGTATCCGTCCTGCCGCAAGTATGAAAGTACCCCTACATTACAATTGGCAAAAAATGTTCTGAAATTGACACTTTCATATTGCATCAACCCAAAACAACCCATACTACTGTTTGTGGTACTTTATTTCATTTTACAAGGTACTGCAGTAAAGACGAACTCTGTGGACAAAACCCCACCTCCCAGAGTCCAGGTCTAGTTAAGACCATCCAATCTCATAATGAGTGGTATAGTGGTAGGCAATAATCAGTAGTACTGAGCATGATATCTATATGCTCTAGTGTGCTAATAATAGTATACACAGATGATTACAGGATCGTCATACCTATAATACCGCTATACCACAATTTCCACCCTATTATTTACCATTAGTTGTCACTATTTAAAGTGCTATATAAGCATACAATTTAAGTATACATGAAAAAGAGACATCAAATGGTGAAAAAGTAAGATGGAATACCGACCCGGAGTGTGGGGGTGAGTAAGCAACCTCGACCTACGTTTTGCCTCGCTTCCTCCTGGGGGCGTATTAAACCTCATTACTGACTCCCTTTTATACTGAACAGAGGGCCAATCAATCCTCCCATAATTGGTACCCCCAGAACCTTCACCTGCATTTCGTAGAGGATTAGTCAGTGCCATGTGTTCAACAAGAAGGTGTCCAACCCCGCGATCACTACAGTACACAGAACGTGAATCTCGGACCAGGGCTGCACATCACAAAGATGGTGCTGGATCTCTCAATCCTAAACGCCAAGATCACAGGCCACCCATACCCACCTCTCCCTGATCATGTGACCGTACACTCGGCCCTTTGAGCATATGCCCATGACACAGTGTGCGTCACATGATCAGAGTACCCTGACAGAGGGGGTTAAACCCAGGTGAGAGGAGGAGACTGGAAACGTGTCATGCACAGGACATGTCCAAGTTATACAACAGGAAGATGCCATCTTGGAAGAGGGCAACTTGCCAATCAACTGTATTAGGTCCTAAATACACGAAAATAAGCCCCATTATAACACTACCTCTATATAGAAGCAATAAAAAGGGGAAATGATGATATAATAAATACAACACCGAATAAGAGGATGGAACATTATGCACCTGACTCCAATTCCTATACCGTTGCCTATACATCTGCCAACATTGGGTCACATATACAGTACAGACCAAAGGTTTTGACACACCTTCTCATTCAAAGAGTTTTCTTTATTTTCATGACTATAAAAATTGTAGATTCACACTGAAGGCATCAAACCTATGAATTAACACATGTGGAATTATATACATAACAAAAAAGTGTGAAACAACTGAAAATATGTCATATTCTAGGTTTTTCAAAGTAGCCACCTTTTGCTTTGATTACTGCTTTGCACACTCTTGGCATTCTCTTGATGAGTTTCAAGAGGTAGTCACCTGAAATGGTTTTCACTTCACAGGTGTGCCCTGTCAGGTTTAATAAGTGGGATTTCTTGCCTTATAAATGGGGTTGGGACCATCAGTTGGGTTGTGGAGAAGTCAGGTGGATACACAGCTGATAGTCCTACTGAATAGACTGTTAGAATCTGTATTATGGCAAGAAAAAAGCAGCTAAGTAAAGAAAAAAAACGAGTGGCCATCATTACTTTAAGAAATGAAGGTCAGTCAGTCCGAAAAATTGGGAAAACTTTGAAAGTGTCCCCAAGTGCAGTCACAAAAACCATCAAGCGCTACAAAGAAACTGTCTCACATGCAGACTGCCCTTTCTCTTTTTCATGTATACCTAAATTGTATGCTTATATAGCACTTTAAATAGTGACAACTAATGGTAAATAATAGGGTGGAAATTGTGGTATGGCGGTATTATAGGTATGACGATCCTGTAATCATCTGTGTATACTATTATTAGCACACTAGAGCATATAGATATTGTGCTTAATATTACTGATTATGGCCTACCACTATACCACTCATTATGAGATTGGGTGGTCTTAAAGGGGTATTCCCATCATAATGATCACTGTTAAATCTGTTAATGATTTGAGAGTGATCATTTTTGTTAATACATTTTATTACACAATTCCCACCCTTCTTAAGATAATTCATCCCCACTTACCTCATTGTTGTCGGTCGGTCTCCCCTAGTTATGGTCACCGCTCTTCTCCCAAATCCTGTGGCCGCGCTTGTGCAGAAGGCTGTGCATGCTGGCTCTGTACTATACTGGCCAGAAAGAAGTCACCATGGCGCATGCGCGGCCGCGTGCACGTTCAGGACAGTGTGCGGACTGGCTGGGAGAAGACGTCAATCAAGCTGACTGAGCCCGTCCAGCCGAATCCAGGAAGTGGACGTCGCGACCACCGCAGGTAAGTATGAAATGGGCTGATGGGACAACCCCTTTAACTAGACCTGTACTCTGGTGGGGTTTTGTCCACTGAGTTTGTCTTTACTGCAATATATGTAATATTTTATCAAGTTGTGAAATACCTTTTAGAATAAAATAAAGTACATATTCAGAATTTATGTGTGGTTTTCTGTTTTTGGTGAGGTGACCTTAATATTGCAGACATAGAATTCATACTTTATTTAATTATAGTTGCTACATAATTCAGGTCCTTTAGGCTTCTTTCACAGTCAAGTTATTAGTTCCAGCAGGCTGTTTCGGCAGAAAACAGCCTGCTGGAGCTCTCTGAATCGTGCGTTGCCTGATGTTACTGCAATGCCTGCCGGCCCCATTCATTTTTATGTTCAACATAAATAAAAGGAGGAGGAGAGAGCAGGAGGAACTGAGCAGATTGTCATACAAGGCTCAGTAAAACTTATAATTTATACATTTAAACCTCTGCTCTTTCTATATTTAAGACCACCCTTGTGTACATCTGAGTGAATGACAGCTATCTCTGTATACAGTATACACTTAGGCTCCTTTTACATCTGCGTTTTCCTTTCCGGTTTTGAGATTTGGCAGAGGATCTCAAAACTGGAGGAAAACACATCTGTTTTGGACACAAAAAACCCTGATTTTGTGCCAATTGACTTACAATGGTTTTAGTGCCGGATCCGGTGTATTCATTTTTGATTATTTTTACTATTCTGAACGGATGCAGCCAGTTGTATTATTCAAACAGATGCGTTTTGCTGTGGTTTGGAGATCGCATGCCGGATTTCAAAACCAGACAGCAATAATGCATATGTGAAAGTAGCCTTACACAGAGAATGGCTTCACTGATAACACGTCCCCGTATACAAATGAGGCCAGAAACAGAGAAGATTAAAAATGTATTTTTTAATAGCACCATTTAATTTACCATGTCTTCTATTGGAAAACAGGAAAATAATTATTTGTGGGGTTAAACTGAAAAAAGTCCTCAATGCGGCCAAGGTTTTTTGGATTTTGATATTATGATGACTCACTGCATGCTAAAAACGACATGACATTTTTATTCTGTGGCTCAATATGAATACCGAAATACCAAACTTGTATATATTTTTTTACTACTTTAAAAAAAATAAAAACCTTTAAAAAACTATCTAAATTTTCTTTGCATCGCCATTTTCTGACAGCCATGACTTTTTTATATTTCGGTCCACAGCTTTGTTTTCTGCAGAACAACTATAGTTTTCATTGTTAGCATTTTTGTGGTGCGTACAACTTTTTATCATTGTTATTCAATTTTTTGGGAGGGACGAGGGACTAAAAATTGTGAATTTTGTTATATTTAGAGATCTACTAGGGTGAATGGCATTCGACGCACTCCATGCTGAGCTGTGTCTTGTGCACAGCTTAGCCGGAAGATTACCATGGCAGGCCTTGGAAGCTTCAGCAGCGCCCAGGCTGCCATGATAACCAATTGGAGCCACTGTGGGGGCTCCAATCAGAAGGCAGAGGGAGCTGCATTCCTCTGCCTTACCTTGCAGATGCCACAATAGCTTTTGATTGATAAATCCAAGGGGTTAAATTATGGAGTTTGGCTTGATCAGCGTTCGCCTTCATTGTGGCTGGGTGCTGCTGTATTATACAGCCGGCATCTGCCACAGATGGAGTGGGCTCACTACAGCAGCCTACTCCATACATTCCCTCAGCCACTGTGATGTACTGATACGTCACGGTGGCTGAAAGAGTTTAGTTTACTTTGGTTAGATTCTGTGTGTGTCTCTAAAGTTTGTATTACACCTGTGGCTTTTTCGGAAGGTGATAGTTAATGAGCGTTCCTTACAACTGTAGACATTTATCTTATTTATGGTCCATTCAAACGTCCGTAAGTGTTTTGTGGATCCGCAAATTGCGGATCAGCAAAACACGGACACCGGCAATATGTGTTCCGCAATTTGTGGACCGCACATCGCTGGCACTATAATAGAAAATGCCTAATCTTGTCCGCAATTGCGGAAACGTTAGTGCGGATGCGGAAGTGCGGATCGGAAATGAGGATGAGGACAGCACATAGTGTGCTGTCCGCATCTTTTCCATCCCCATTGGAAATTAATGGGTCTGCACTAGTTTCGCAAAATTGCATTTTGCGGACTTGTCAATGGAGCCTTAGGGATTAGTTTACTATTTTTGATAACTCTATATATTGGGGGGCTTTGGTGGTGGCCATTACATTCTTGGCAAAAGGTTTGTATGTTTGAAAAATGTTTACAGTATTCTATCTTGGTGCATGAAGAATGTAGGTGAATTACAATCTATTAAAATCTCAAATGATGGGCTGATTGGGTCAAAGATTTGTCCGTACTGAGGAAGCAATTAAAGAATAATTCATTAAATAATAAATGATAAAAACATTTAGTAATCTGACCTTAGTACAGTAAGTCATTTGCTTATATTCTAAATGTCTCTAGCTTACCACAATTTGACTACTTTGTTTGTAAATATGTTTTCTAGAATATAATTTATAACTAATAATTTATTATTGCAATTGGTGAATAATCACATGAAATCATGGCAATTTTATGTTTTCATTTTTTTTAAATAATGGTAAACCAAAGGCAGTGCAATATTTCTACAATATAATGTTTAATCATTAAACATCGTGTAAAGCTATAACATGCTCAAGTACTTGGTAAATAGAAATTGAATAGAGCAGCTTTTTATGATTCTGGCATAAATGCTTTTTATTGCTGCTTTCCATCATGCTTGAAACATGAAAGTATTTATTTTAGATCTTGAATCCATTAGGTTTAAAATTTAATACTATACTTGTCCTTTCTTTGTTTCTATTATGACTTTACTTGACTGGTGCATAGTTGCTCTAGATTGAAAATTTGGTACCTTTTCTTGTTTCTGCTTGTCTTTCTGCAACCTTTGAAGACAACTAAAAATATAGGGGGGGAATTTCTCATTGTAGGTGTATTTGAGGTTAGTTTTTAGACTGGAGTATCTATGCGCACCTGAGCCAAATTTATTATAATGGCACACAGTAATAATAAATGTGGCGTAAGTGCAATGTGGTTGTGCCTATTCCAGTTTAGAAATTGAAAATTGGTCACAATCAGAACTATTAGTATCAATTTCTCATTTCAGTATAATAGTAAAAGGCAGTTTAATATTTACAATGCTTAGCAAACACCTCAGGAGTATGGAAATATATGTGGAATATTTCTACCACTTTAAAGTAAACTAACTCTTTAAAGTATCCATGGCAAATAATAATAAAAGTCAATAATGCAACATAAGACCTACTAATACATAATACACTAAATAAAGAATTTAGTAAAAGATATGGCCTTCTGCTCCTAAGATGACTTTGCCACTTTATGGACTGTAATTTTCACTGCTGGTTTAGATACCCTGGTTGTTGCCTATTTGCGCCTTAGAGCACAGTGTCACTTTCTGTTATAGGAGCAGTCCTTTATTTGTCTGTTTTTGACAGGTGCTATGGTGTCTGAAAATATACCTTAAAGGGTTTGGCCCATCTCAGACTTTGATGACATGTCGCTTTGATATGCCATCATGGTCAGATAGGTGTGGTTTCCGCCATTTTCGGAAGACCCTTAGCAGTGAATGGAGAGTGCACAGTGAATGAATGGCAACCTCTCCTCTATGGGACTGCCGGAAATAGCTGAGCTGATCCTCGGCTATTTTCCGAACTCCGATAGTGGTGAATGGAGGGTGGGCACGGTTGTGAGGTGTGATCTCCTTCACTTTGGGAGCCTTTTCTGGAGATCGGTGCAGATCTCATAGAAGGGGCCCACACCTATGTGACATTGATGGCACATTTTAACTATATACCATCAAGATCTGACATGAGACAACCCCTTTAAGCTGTATTGATGTAGATGCACTGTCCGAGATGCTGCACATTCCAATAACTCACAGTGTCCCCTCTAAGCAGGGCATCCTAGAAAGGAAAGTGTAAAAACAACTTACTCATAAGGTCAGCTAGCCCAATATTAGCTATACCTTTCTGTTGTGCTTGGTATTTTATCATTACCAAATTCCACAGTAGCGATGAGCATCCTAAGCCTCCATGTACACAGCCCTTTTATGGAGCATTGTAATATGTATCTATAGTACAGCATCTGTAGCCTGCTATGGGGCCATTGAAACTATAACATCTATATTATTTTTAATTGTAGAAGCAATGCTTATTGGTTCACGGGGATAGAATTTGCTAATAATAGATTATCAGATGATATGTCTACCAATTATTATATTAAATTTAACTTGAGACAACATGAAAGTCTCTGAGTCATGCCAGACAAGAACGTGGCATGTAAGTGCAGAAGCTGCCACAGCCGGAGGTCATTCTCTGTGCACAATGCTCAGACCATTCACTACCTCTAATTGGTACTGGATTTCATTACCAAATAGCTGTTTTGCCTATTAACAGATGCTGACAAATGATGTCTAATTATCCATCAGAACAGGAAGAAACAACATTAATATTTTCACACCCAGGAAGTATAACGCTGATGACAAGAAATTAATAAGTAGGTCATTCGTTAATCACTGAGTCACCTCCCAAGAAGACGGTAGCCAAATCAATTTCTAGAATACCTGGCTCATTATTCACGACACAAAGAGCTTGTTTGAGAAATTAAACATGGCATCATACATACAATTACTAGCATATCTTCAGGGTTGGCATTCCTCAGCTAGTAATGCAGTTTAAAGTCTCTGTTATAAAGATACAGATCATATTTTATAGTCTGAAACTGTACAGAAATAAATCTCCCCCATAGAGTTTGTATTGACAGACAACAAAGGTCAACTAGAATAAAGACAGAACTACATGAAGGGAATTTAGACACTTTGCAATATATACAATAATTGGCATTTTGTAGGTCTACATAGGCACCCCTTCTACACAGACATGGTGCTAATAATGAGGGAATCACTTGACGTATCATAGTTGGGAAGTAAATGGGGGAGGTGGTAAAACTCGAGTCCCAAAGTTATAGGGGCTGACCAAAATTACAGGCCTAATCCTTTGTCCTTGGTAATTAATCCATGTGCCCCACTTAAAACCAGGAAAATGCAATTATGTACAGAAGGGCAGCTACAGTGCCTTGCAAAAGTATTCACCCCCCCTTGACTTTTTTGTGTTTTGCTACATTACATCTGAATTTCATGTGATGAATTAGAACACAATAGTCTAAATTGGTGAAGTGAAGTGAGAAAAATATATAACTAAAACTATTGTTTAGAAATAGAAAACATAAAATTGGCATGTGCGTATTGTGGGGATTTACTCCGGAAGACAGCTGTGCGGGTGCAGTATAGAGGCAAATAGAGTCCAAGTAATGCAGCAAACAGTGTTTTGTTTCACACTTGCTCAAACAGAAAGAAGAACAGTCAATGTTAGTTCACACACAAAATAACAGAGCGTTTCACCTGGCTCCTTTCCTGGTATGAGTCCCGTCCAGGCTGATCGCACAGCCGCATAAAGTCCTTCACAGGGTACTAGGCGCGCTGTACGCCTATGTCAGGGTCCAGGCCTCAGCTCCACACACTGCAAAAGCCAGCCAGACTCACAGTGATTTTCCTTCCCCCCAGCTGAGGCTGCAGCCTGGGAATTTAAACACAGCCCAAAACCTGGTTCTGGAACGTGGGGAAGTAAGCACCCATCCAACTCTTTGCCTACTCCCAGTAAAGCCGGGATTGGCTTTGCAGCCATACTAAGTACAAAGGTGTCAACAGCTACTGCTGTTAACAGATAAAATCCTCACTGAGGCCAGGAACCTCGGTGACACGTATCTGCCATCCATGACGGCACCCTGCACCTTACCACAGTATGTATTCACCCTCTTTGTTAGGAAGCCCATAAAAAGCTCTGGTGCAACCAATTACCTTCAGAAGTCACATAATTAGTGAAATGATATCCACCTGTGTGCAATCTAAGTGTCACATGATCTGTCATTACATATACACACCGTTTTTGAAAGGCCCCAGAGGCTGCAACACTTAAGCAAGAGGCGTCACTAACCAAACAATGCCATGAAGACGAAGGAACTCTCCAAACAAGTAAGGGACAATGTTGTTGAGAAGTACAAGTCAGGGTTAGGTTATAAAAAAATATCCAAATCTTTGATGATCCCCAGGAGCACCATCAAATCTATCATAACCAAATGTAAAGAACATGGCACAACAGCAAACCTGCCAAGAGACGGACGCCCACCAAAACTCACGGACCGGGCAAGGAGGGCATTAATCAGAGAGGCAGCAGAGAGACCTAAGGTAACCCTGGAGAAGCTGCAGAGTTCCACAGCAGAGACTGGAGAATCTGTACATAGAACGACAATAAGCCATACCCTCCATAGAGTTGGGCTTTATGGCAGGATGGCCAGAAGAAAGCCATTACTTTGAGCTAAAAACAAAAAGGCACGTTGTGAGTTTGCGAAAAGGCAAGTTCACAAGCGCAAACCATCCAACTTGAAGGAACTGGAGAAGTTTTGCAAGGAGAAATGGGCAAAAACCCCAATGGTAAGATGTGGCAAGCTCATAGAGACTTATGCAAAGCGTCTTGGAGCTGTGATTGCCGCAACAGGTGGCTCTACAAAGTGATGACTTTAGGGGGGTGAATAGTTATGCACATTGACTTTTTCTGTTATTTTGTCCTATTTGTTGTTTACTTTACAATAAAAAATAAATAAAAAACATCTTCAAAGTTGTGGGCATGTTCTGTAAATTAAATTATGCAAATCCTTAAACAATCCATGTTAATTCCAGGTTGTGAGGCGAGAAACACGAGAAAAGTCAAGGGGGGTGAATACCTTTTCAAGGCACTGTATATTGTATATGGGCATTTGGAGTTAGCATTTTGTATGAAAAGTGCTTGTGGATTACCATGTACATGGAGGACATGAGTGGCACTTATGATAGATTGTGGCTGGCACTTATAGGGAGTAAGGGAGTCATTTACTATTCTGAAATACGCCTAAATTAGGCATATTCAAGGCGTAGTTGGTGGCACAATGGTTAGTTGCGCCATTATCTGCGACTTTGCCCCACTCACACCAGGTCTAAAATTGTGGGCCTGGTTTAGAAAGGGAAGGGGCGGCCAGGTTTAGGCATAAAAAATGGTCTAAATATATTCCAACTCAGAAGCTGTCTTACATTTAGAACTGGCACTGGATGCATCGAAGTTATGGGAAGCCTCTTCATAACTCAGGTGGATCCACCGCCAGCTATGGACCTTTATTAAAACCGGAGTCTTAAACACCGGTCTTAATCAATGTGCCCATAAGTGTCTGGCACTGTACAAAGGGGCTGTGGTTGAAATAGGATAGCAATGTATTTGGGAGTCTTGTTGTCAGAGTCGGGCTATGGTTCCTTGAGCCCGCCACCGAAAATTATTCTCAGGCTTAACCTCCATATGATCAATGACATGTATTAAGTTATGATTTAAAGAAATAGACCCTAGTGACAATGTTTCTAAAGGCAGCTCCAAATGTTTTTTCCTCCTGGACCTTTGGGCCCCATAATAGTATTAGAGGGTTGACCCACCACACCAGATGATATTTTGGTGAACCAGTCTAATGCTGTCTGTTGTTATCAATATATGTGGGGGTTACAATCTGGCTATCACTTTTTATGCACCTTGTAGCTGGCATAGTTTTTCCAGCAGTAGATTTTTACCACTGAGTTTTTAGTATTTCAGTATGTGTAATATAAAGGTACATAAGTAAGTGTCTGCCGATTTCCTATACACTTCCTTCCTTGCTTTCTAAGTTAATTCAATTTCCCCAAATTTGATTCCCTCCTGATTGCCGGCCTAATTGCACATTGACAGTCAAAATAACATTTCTCATCGGAAGTGTATGTTCAGCGGTTTTATATTCCCACAGCAATTTATTTTCTTTAAATCTCATTTGTCTAATGAACTAGACAATGTTATGTCACAATTGAATAAGAATTACCGCTCATCGAGTGAACTAATCCCTAATAGGTTAGAGATAGGCAGTTTGTGACAAATTTTATTATTAAAGTATGCCACTTTTAGTGTTGTGAAAAAGTCGAAAACTGAAGTTCGGTGAAGTTCAGGTTAAAGTCAATGGGGACCCAAACTTCACTTTATTATTTTCCGTTATAACATGGTTATAACTAGAGATGAGCGAATTTTTCAAAAATTCAATTTGCCGGTTCGTTGGGAAAAATTAGTTTCGATCCGAATATATTCGTGGCGAATTACTTTAAAAAACGATTGTTTCCTGGCTGCTGAGACCCTTTATAGTGGTGTAGAACACTGTTCCTTGCAGTAACACGCATAGGGAGTCTGCTTTGATAGTGAAATAATACTGTGAGTCCATATGACATGCAGATGACGGGTGTCGCTCTTAGAATCACTGCATACTTCACTTATTTGGGCGGTCACGGGGCCAAAACTGACCAAATAACTCAAGTGTGAACTCAGCCTTACAGGTCGATATTAGCGCCAAGAAGAAGCGCACTCCTTTTACACAGTCACCAGCTGATTTCACATTGATGTCAACAGAATCTGTTCTATTACATGCTTATACAAGTAGCGCTTACCTGACAGAGTGGAGAGGGTGTCAGCAGTAAGTTTGTGTTGACGTCACTGATTATTTTGCCCTTCCTCTGATCCAACAGAACAATAATCCACAAAAAGATCCTGTCTGTGGAGCATCTGCCTTCACTCGGTCAGCATTTGCTCAATAATTCATCACTATTGCTAATTTCCCCCAAAAAACAGAAGTGGATCTAAAACAGAGATAACACGTGAATGGAATACTTGCATGTCTTCTGTGTTTTGTACCCACTCCTGCTTTTGGCTACAAAATCATAAACCAATTCTGATGGGACCATACAGGCCTTACAGCTGCTACACAGAGAGGATCCGTTGTGCATCTCATTTTTCCTTCCTTCTGATAGATCAGAAGAAAGGTAAAAAAAATGATGATGTCAGCCAGGCCAAAAGCCAAAATAGTGGCCCAGTCATGAAGTGGGGAGGGTGGCAACAGAGTGGACCTATGACATAGTGGTGAGGTGGAAGCAGCATGATGAGAACACAGAGAGGCCCAATGACAGAGTCTGGAGGTGGCGGCAGTATGAGGAGGCCACCGAGTGGCACAATGACAGTCTGGAGGTGGCGGCAGTATGAGGAGGCCACCGAGTGACACAATGACAGAGTCTGAAGGTGGTGTCAGTACGAGAAGGCCACTGAGTCGCACAATAACAGAGTCTGGAGGTGGCGGTATCAGGAGAAAGCCACTGAGTGGCACAATGACAGAGTCTGGAGGTGGCAGATGCAGCAGCAGCATCACGAGAAGGCCATTAAGTGGCACAATGACAGAGTCTGTAGATGGCAGCAGTATGATGAGGCCAACGAGTCGAAAGGTGACATAGTTTAGAGGTGGCGGCAGCACCCGGAGACCACAGGGTGGCAAGGTGACATAGTGTGGAGATGGCAGCAGCATGAGGAGACCACAGAGTGACAAGGTGACATAGTGTAAATATGGCAGTAGCAGCAGCATTAGGAGGATACCACAGAGTGGCAAGGTGACATAGTGTGAAGATGGCAGCAGCAGGACACCACAGAGTGGCAAGGTGACATAGTGTGGAGATGGCAGCAGCATGAGGTGACCACTGATTGGCAAGGCAACATAGTGTGGAGATGGCTGCAGCATGAGGAGACCACAGAGTGGCAAGGTGACATTGTGTGGAGATGACAGTAACAGTAGCAGCAGCAGCAGGAAGAGACCACAGAGTGGATAGGTGACATAGTTTGGAGGTGGCGGTAGCATCAGGAGGCCACAGAGTAGCAAGGTGACATAGTGTGGATATGGTATCAGCATGAGGAGACCACAGAGTGGCAAGGTGACATAATGTGGAGATGGCAGCAGCAGGATACCACACATTGGCAAGGTGACATAGTGTGGATATGGGAGCCACATGAGGAGCCTACAGAGGAGCCACATGAGGAGCCTGGCAGTAGCAGCAGCAGCATCAGGAGATACCACAGAGTGGCAAGGTGACATAGTTTGGAGATGGCAGCAGCAGCTGTATCAGGAGACCTATGGCACACAGGGGCGTATTTCAGTACTAAAGGAAAAATATATACGCACTTCACTCTAATTTTTTTCTGGTCAAAGTGTATAGTGGCCTATTTCAGTCCAACAAGAAATATATATTCTCTGGTTACTTCTGCAGTTATTTCTGGTGAAAGCGTATAGGGGCATATTTCAGTAAAAAAAGAAAAATATATACGCACTGCACTGTTGCAGTTATTTCTGTTAAAAGCGTATAGGGGCGTATTACACTAAAAAAAGAAAAATACGCCCCTTTACGCTTTCACCAGAAATAACTGCAACAGTGCATTGAGTATATATTTTTCTTGTTGCACTGAAATACACCCCTATACGCTTTCACCAGAAATAACTGTAACAGTACAGTGCTTATATATTTTTCTTTATTACTAAAATACGCCCCTTTACGCTTTCAACAGAAATCACTGCAATAGTGCAGTGAGTATATATTTTTCTTGTTGCACTGAAATACACCCCTATACGCTTTCACCAGAAATAACTGCAACAGTACAGTGCTTATATATTTTTCTTTTTTACTGAAATACGCCCCTATACGCTTTCAACGATAATAACTGCAGAACTAAAATGCGCATATATTTTTCTTGTAGTACTGAACAAGATACTAAGATATAAGCCTCTAAAGGCTTTTCAACATAACACTTGCAGCCCAATAACAAAAAGCTGGAATAACAGAGCTGTCTAATGACTATTTGGATCCCCAAATAATCGTTCCCTGCACTTGTAAATCAGTTTCCTATCAATGTCCTTAGCGCCTTCTGACGTCTCTCCCTGCACTAAGATGCTGTGAAATGTTTCCTCCCTATCCTTTCCCTGCACTTATAAATCGTTTTTTCTGTCTTTTTTTTTTTCCACAATCGTTTTTCCACTTGCTGTTCCTAGCACCTTAATACATCTGTCCCTGCACTCTGAACACTGGAAAATGTCTGACTGTAAGATGGCCGACGTGTTTATAGGGCTGCGGCATCACAGGGCTGGCTGGCTGCTGAATGGCTGCATGCAGGCATGTCAATCTGGGTGAACCCGCCTTCCCAGAGTTTCTTGCCCCATGTCCTCAGTCCTCACATGTGTAGCCGCCATTTTAGGAAAATTGTGATTCGTTACCACGAAGCGCAAGGAAATTCACATTCATTGCGAATTGAATTTTTCCTGAAATTGTAAACGAATTCCACTTCATCAGCTTCGATTCGCTCATCTCTACTTATAACGGAAAATAATAGCATTCTTAAGATAGAATGCTAAGTAAAATGGCCATTGAGGAGTTAAAAAAAAACTCATCTCATCAACTTGAACGCGCAACCGGTATCCTCTTTTTTCTTCAAGACCTGCGAAAGGACCTGCGATGACGTCACCGCGCTCACCACGTGGTGAGCCCAGTGACGTCATTGCAGGTCCTTTTTCAGATCCAGATCCAAGAGGATACCAGCTGCGAGATCAAGTGGATGAGATGAGTTTATTTGATTATTTTTAACCTCTCAATGGCCATTTTATTTAGCATTCTATCTTAAGAATTCTATTATTTATCGTTATAACCAAGTTAAAATAATAAAATCACCCGAACATCGATCCCGAACTTCAGTGAATAAGTCCGGGTTCCCGAATTCGCAAAGTTCGCTCAACCCTATATACAACTTTTTCAACAGCATTTGCACAAACATTTGTGGCCAGTTTTCTGGCGTAGAAGAACACTGACATCTATGCCAGCCAGATTTGGCTTTTTAGGTAATACAGTATATGCTATTTTTTTCCGTTATAACCATGTTATAACGGAAAATAATAAAATTACTCGAACATCGAACCCGAACTTCAGTGAATAGGTCGGGGTTCGGGTCCAGATACCCGAATTCGCAAAGTTCGGTACGAACCCGAACCTTGCAGTTCGGGTTCGCTCAACCCTATTTACGACTTTTTCAACGGTATTTGCACAAACATTTGTGGCCAGTTTTCTGGCGTAGAAGAACACTGACATCTATGCCAGACAGATTTGGCTTTTTAGGTAATACAGTATATGCTTTGGCACAAAGAGAAGTTACAGGGCTCAGGGGTCAGGGCCAACTGTGTACAAAAGGCAACCTCATGTGGCAGAAGCGTATGAGATGATACAACAATTTGGGTTTTCTATAGATTAAATGGCAATATTTTACTTGGTCCACTTAAAAGTCTGTGTACACTAGACAAATGTCCTGAATTATTATTCTGTCTCTATTCATTGTTAAAGAGATTTTCCAATCATAATCATTTACAGTGTGACCTGTGGTTGTTCTACCAGTGGAGACCCCACTGGTCTTCAGACAAGCGGTGTCTGGTCACTCTCTATGTAGTCTAGAGCAGAGATGTAAATAGTGAATTTCTACATTTCATTTATACCTGTTAAATTTGATATGCAGTGTAGTAACATGAGTGGCTACATCTTCACTATGATCGGGAGTGAAAGAACATGGGTGGCAACATCTTCCACTATGAGGGTATGGCCACACGGCGTGGTCATGATGCAGTCATGATGCAGTTAGGAAAATGAGATGCTTTTTCCTAATAGAAGTCAATGTGAAAATAGGTTTCTGAGATAGATCTGGCACTTTCAAAGTTGTGATGACTGCACTTGATTGACCGCACATAAGACATGTCCTGCTGCTTGCGGCTGCCGACTACATGAGATATACAGTTGAGTAGCCGCTTGTGGAATATGCTTTACCACAGGTGTCATTATTTGAATTTAATCAGAATGCTAAAGAACCAGGAAAATTCACAGTCCAACAATGGCAAACAGAAAACACACCCTAAATGCATGATTATGGATGTGGTAACCTACCACATGTGTTTCTTAACTGCATAATGACCGCATCACAACCATAACTGATTGGAAGTGAAAGAACATGGATCTTCACCAGGATTTATATCTATCATTATATGTATACAATCAGGGGCGGATTAGAAACTTAAAGTGGCCTTGGAAAAAAAACTAAAAGTGGCCCCATGTTGTAGGAGTGTCTAAATTGACAGGAGGCGGGGCAACATAAGTAGGAGGGGTCAGCAATACCATAGTGCAAAATACCATATACCAAAGTGCAGCACAATATATTGCCCCAAAAGCTTTCCCTCTGTGTTGGCCATCAATAGCTGCTATTTTCTGTCCTCCTCTTCCACTTGTCTCTGATTAAGATATGGAGCACGGGAAGTGAGATGCCCGCCATAGTTGAATTCAGAAGGACATGTGCGGTCACTGGCTGGATTCATGAGTATCTAATTCTCACAGCATTAAATACCTTTGAGACCTCATTATGTACCTGGTCAGTGACAGACAGAGGGGCTTGGGTGGCCCCCTGGGCATCGGTCCACTGGCCAATCCACCCCTGTATACAATGTCTGTCATCATGCCTATCTAACCCACAGTCTAGGATACTTTACCATATACTGTATATGAAAAATAATGTTAAAGCATTAATTTCTAAATATAATTCACCCTAAATGATCTTTTCCCTTCTAAAGTGTGGTAATAAAGGACCCCATCCTTTTAGGGTTGATCATCAACTTATAGAATGAATTGGTGACCAAACTACATCCAAATTATAGGTTGCAAGTGTAGGAGAAGCTGGCAGAATCACAGAACAGCAGTGCTACATATTAATGGGGTATTCCAGAAGTACAATATCCTAAGTATAGCCCATCAATATCAGTTTTGTGGGGTCCGACTCAAAGCACCACCAACAATCAGCTGTTGGTAGAGCTCAGGGAACTCTGGTGAGTGCTGTAGCCTCTTCACAGCATTCCAAGCACAGCGTTGTACATTGTTTAGTGGTTCTGACTGGTATTGCAGCTCAGGCCCATTCACTTGTATGGGACTAAGCTGCGCATAGGTCATGTGACTGATGAACATGATGTCACTGGTCTAGGAACACCGCAGCCTCTTTAAATAGCTGTTTGGCAGGGATACCAGCAGTCAGACCCCCATCAATCAGATGTTAATGCCCTATCCTGGGGATGGTTTATCAATATTTTACTCCCATACAACCACTTTAAACAAATAGAATATACCTTTGCATAATATAATATCTTAATAATGTCATAACTAAGATATGCTTAAAAAGGTTTTCCAGAATTTTAATACTCCTCAGGATCAATATCAGATCAATGGGATATAACACCCCACACCCCCACTGATGAGCTGTTCTTCAGTAGCTCTGTCACCAAAAGCTGGAGCGGAACTCCACATTGTGTAGTGGACAGAGCTGGTAACCACAGCGCTGTGCTCATTGAAGTGGATGGGAGCAGTGTTGCAGCTCTGTCCACTGCACAATGGGGGGAGCAGTATTTCCAGTGCCGATCCTAAGGATAGATCCTGGGCAGCCCCTTTAAAATTAAATGAATGAATTGAACTAATAAACATCATTTAACTAAAAAGGAGAAATAATTGAGTCTGGAGATAAATGTGATGGAATAAATTTTGTCACTAAAGGCTGTATTACACTGGCCAATATTTTGCCCAATAATCGCTAATGAGTGTTCGCAAAATCGCAAATGCTCGTTCATCGGGTACTTCTGATTTTTAAGCATGCTTAAAAATCAGAGCTTTTTGGTGGCAGATCGTGCTGTCTAATAGTGATCTACCGCCGGCAGCAGTAGCGAGCGAGCAGACGATTGCCGGGGAGGAACGCTTCCCTCCCAACAATCACTTGTTGATTTGCCTGTCTAATACAGGCGTAACAAGAAGCTTGTTGCTAATATTATTCATTAAGATAGCTTGCTTATCTTACAAATTAATGTTTTGTTAAAATAGAGATATGCACTTCCAGGCAGCACAGATAGGAACTTTATAGATATGGGATCTATTTCCTTAAATTATACAGATTATTCTAAGAATAGAAAAAAGACACATTGTACTATAACTGCTTCAGAAACCCATGATGGCATACACAAATGAACACATGTAGAGATAAAGGGTTAAGGAGGTAGTCTGAAATTAAACTGCTCCTTTCTAGAAACCATTCATGTCCTGGTACAGGATCTGGTAGTGCAACTCAGATGAAAAATGCTGAATATCTGTGCATGTATGTTGTCCAAAGAAACATGCTTCAGCTGATTACATAATGTCCGCCTCTCCCTGCCCCTTAGTGAGTGACTGACAGGAGTATGCACATAAATATGGGAGTAAAATCCCCCTCCTCATGAAGAACAAGGACTAAATTATGCAACTGGTGTATTCTCATGCCGTTCTTAGGTGCCAAATGGCATAACAATTCTTGTGCCATTTGTACTACTAGGAGTATGGACCACTAGATGCAATATGCTGCCATTATATGGGGCAGCACATTTCCAGCAGTTTTAAAATCATATTTCATAATCGAACAGTGTGGATGGATATGGATAAGAAATTCTGTAACATTTAACCAGTTTTTTTGAGTTTCAGTCTCTTTTGATAATGAAATATTTCTTATGTGCTGGAAATGAAAGGGCAAAATACGATCAAAACCAAAAAGACTGCAATAGTGATTAGTTGGCCTTTGGGGAAAATCAACTGCTATTTATACACTTAATAAGAAAGAGCGATGGAGCGGGGTGCAGCCATAGCGGAATGGCGTATTGACTTAGGGGGAAGTGGTAGGCATATAAGGGGTTAAATAATAATAATAAAAAAAAGGGACATAGATAGGGATTGGTGGAGCAGAAGGTGGGGCAGTGGAGGTTGGCGGGCAGTATTTAAGTGAAGTAGGGGCTTGGTCAGCCACTTGCCCTGGAGAAAGGTTGGAAGTTGGGTATCATGGCTGATCTAGAGGAATTGATGGCGGAGGTTAGGGCTGCAGCGGTGCAGCATGGAGCAGGATGGTTGCAGTAATCTCTTCAGGGGGCTCTACATGGGCCAGTGGGGTTCCAGGTAGATAGTCCCTTGAGGGTAAGCGCTTGGAGGTCCTGAGTCCAGAAGTGACCACTAGGGTCCGGCGCCGGCTACAGAACCCCAGCAGGAACCCTACAGTGCAGTGAGCAGTGAGTTCTGCATCTGTCCGCCGCTGCAGCGGGAGGAAACTGGTACAGCGGCAGGGACCAGCGGGAGAGGGGTAGGGGTGTTCCCAGGCTGGCACTTTCAGGCAGCATGGGGGGGTCTGTTCAGTCGGCGGTGTTCCCCCAGCAGGAGATATGGAGCGGGGGGCAAGCCTTAGGACAGGGCTTACCTGTTAGCGGGACCGCGGGCAGCAAGCATCAGGCGGGTCCCTCATCAAGCCGAGGAGCGGCTTCTTCTGGTGAGGGCCATGATGTCAAGAGAAGCAGGGAGAGGAGTAGAGGACTGTGGCCCAGTGGTGAGGGCCGAGAGCTTTCTGCAAGAGGGGAGTGTGTGAACCTCCTCCTCTGCCTGTTAGTGCGGCTATAATGGCAGGGTGCCAGCTGATGTGAGGAGTCAGTCTGCTGTACTCAGAGTGTACACAAGAGGGTCGCCTGTACACCAGGCCTGCTCTTCAGGTGCTGTTGAAGTGTTTTCCGTGGATGGAAGGCTGGGTCCTGCCATGGATGAGGATGCTAGCCCTGCCTTTCTGGATTGTGTGTGTGTGTGTGTGGGGGGGGGGGGTCTCCAGCTGTCAGGTCTGTTGAGGAGGGAGAATGGCGTCAAGAAGCATGGGAATCCCAGGAGAGGTTGGATGACACAGCGACGTCACGCACCTGTCCTGTTCCTGCGGATACATCTACCCCGGTGACCCAAGATCTGAGCGCCAAAATCCAGCCGCCGCTGAGAGGTCCTCTCAGGAACAGCCTGGTGAGTGGACAGCAGGAGTACAGCGTGTGGTTCCAGGGAAGTTGGGGGAGAGTAGTGCAGGAAAAACTAGGGTTAAGAGTGTGGGAGGGATGGTGCAGGAGTTGTTGGCATTGGTGTCGCGCTTGGGGTCTAGTTCAAAGGTTTCTCCGGTTACTGCATGGGCACCAGCGCTTGCCACATCAGGGGAGATTCGGGGTTCAGTAGGAAAGAGGCCTGAGTTGGCATCGGACGGGGCTGAGGTGGTGGGCCCTTTTCATGTGGTAGCAGGGAGTAGCTAAAAAGTTGCAGTGGTTGAGGATGTAAGATTGGCGGACGCAGCAAAAGGGGAAGTCTATGTGTGCTTTGAAGGGCCCCTGGGGGCACATTTGAAGCAGCAGGTCAGGGAGAAGATTTGGAAGGGTGAATATTAGAAATTTAATCTAGATAAGGTAAAACCTGACGAGAGCAAGAAGGAAGAGAAGGAAAAGCGGCGTTACCGTTTGATAACACGTACGTTTATGAATTGGATGCAAGCTTTTGCGATTTTCCCTAGTGTAGTGAGGGTAAAGTTTCCTGAACAGTGCTCGGTGTTGTTTTGTTTTATGGACGCCATTGGAGAGGCTTACAGGGTGTACAGAGGAGTAGCTTGGCTTAGGTACGATGAACAGTTCCGGCAGCGGAAGGTGGTGCGGCCGAGTATCAGATGGGATCACAAAGACATTAGTCTTTGGATGCGTTTGATGGCATCTCAAAGGGCAGGGATGCAGCCCTTTCGCAGGGGAGCCAGGGGAACTTCGGCCGCGGACTCGTCAGCGGGTGGTAGAAAAGGGTGTTGCTGGTAATACAATGAAGGGTTCTGCAAGTTCCTTTCTGATTGCTCATTTAAGCATGAATGCTCGGGATGTGTGTGGGGGGTGGGGGGCACACAGCTTGTCCTGTTATTTCAAGCGAGGTAGGGGTAGGAAATTTGAGGCTTTGCAGAAGAGGAATGACAACGGTGAAGGTGGACATGATGTTGCCATTCCTATGCTGTAGTAGCTTTAATGTGTGATGTTTTCCTTCTTGTTGTTGCAGGGTCCTCCTCGTGTTTGGCCTGGATATTTGGGCATTCTTACATATATTGGGGAGCCCTGCGGGCTGATGTTCGGAAGAACTAAAGACAGTTGGGTTTTCCGAACGAGGTGGTACAGGTTCGTTGGATAGGTTTATGGGGCCTTTTGTGGGGTAGGGTTCTTCCGGAGTTTAGATTCTGTGTTTCTTTAAATAGACTCCCAGATATTTTGGTTCTTCATGTTGGTGGGAACAATTTGGGGGTGCGTTGATCTAGGGATTTCATAAGGGACATCAAGTTGGATCTGTTGCGGCTATGGGCGAAGTTCCCGGGCCTGTTGATAGTCTGGTCTGAGGTGGTAGCCCGTCGTACATGGAGGTTTGCTAGATCAGTGGATCGTATCAACAAGGCACGGGTGAAGTTGAACAAGGAGGTAGGGCGATTTGTACGGTGGCAATGGGGTGTTGTGGTTCGTCATAGGGAGTTGGAGGAGGCATCTACGCAGTTTCTACGGGCAGATGGAGTTCATTTAAATGAGGTGGGGATAGATTTGTGGGCGTTGGGGTTGCAAGAGGGGTTGGAGATGGCAGTTCGAATTTGGCAAGACGAACATAGGTGAGGTGTCACCGATGTTCGTTTGTGGCAGGTAAAAGGGGGAATTCTGGGAGGCAAAACTATTTGGAATTTTGGGGTGAGCATCTTAGGAGGGTTGGTGAGTTGAAGGATGGGGGCTCCTGTTTGGGCTAGAAGGCCTGCAGGGGCATGATGTTTATGTTTGGTGCCCTTGGGTCAGTGAGTGCGGCCAAGGGTAAGGTGAAACTTCAACTGGAGGATCAAAAGGATGGGGTTGCCTTCCAGGATCCCTCATTATCAGGTAGTTATGAATAGGGATGAGCTAATTGACTTCGGATGAAACATCCTGAAGGTGATTCGCATTAAACTTCGTTTCAATACTGTACAGAGCAAGTGCTCCGTACAGTATTAGAATGTATTGGCTCCGATGAGCCGAAGTTATTGCATAATAACCTTCAGAAATTGATTTATACTATAAAGAACCATTTCCCAAACTCTGGTTCGGTTCCAAGGTACCACTGTGTAATCTATACAGAGGTGATATTTGTAATTGTAATGCTGCATGTGACTATATCAAGATAGCTACTAAAAAGTTACCTGTAGAGAACAGAAAGTCTCAACATATTATTAGGCGTTGTTGTCAGTGTGAAAAGTGCATGATTTTAGGGCTTTTTATTTCATATAGATTGAAAATGAAAACAAAATCACCAAAAATCGAAAAATGTGTTCAACATAAAAACATGATTTCAAATAAATAGGTCATTTTCTGATTGGTCAGGGAAAATGATTTATGTGCAATGGACAATAATGTAATCTTCTTGGAGGGTATTGTGTAAGACAGTGAAGCAGGGCACCTTCAGATTAGCTTAATATACATTCTTGCTCATAGAGTTAACCTAGACTCTTATTGGATTACTCAGTAAAGCCTGTTACCAATATTCCCTCCTGTACTATGATATGTCTTCTGCGGATAATGGTCACAACAGTAAAATAAATGTTTTCATCTTGTTTAAATTTGGTGCCCTGACCTTATGACAAACATTTTCAGGCATCTAGAAAAATTACAGTCCTATGGGTATAAATCAATGCTATGCTACAGAACTTTTGGAGTCATCTGACATCTTTTGATGGTGGAACAAAATCCTTCAGGGGTAATAGTTCATGCTCTTTCGGATTTGCAGACACTTAATAGCCTAGGTTGGCTTACATCATACCATTTTTAAAGTTCTGATATTTAATATAGTTTTTCAGCAAAGAAAATACATACAGTAAAATATACAATATACAATAGTTAAAGAGGACCTTTCACCGGTCCAAAGTTTGTTAGTCAAAGGTATGTACATGCAGAGCGGCACCCAGGGATGTCCCTACACTTACTTGTATCCCTGGGTGCCGCTCCATTCGCCCGCTGCAGCCCCCGGTACCGGCGCACGCGCTGCTGCTAATTTTGCTGTGGGAGGAGACATCCTCTTTTGCCCTGGGCGTCTCCTTCTCCCAGGCTGGAGCGCTGGCCAATCGTAGCGCTCAGCTTATATCCTGCAACCTCCCAGGATATGAGCTGAGCGCTGCGATTGGCCAGCGCTCCAGCCTGGGAGAAGGAGACGCCCAGGGAAAAAGAGGATGTCTCCTCCCACAGCAAAATTAGCAGCAGCACGTGCGCCGGTACCGGGGGCTACAGCGGGCGAACTGAGCGGCACCCAGGGATACAAGTAAGTGCAGGGTCATACCTGGGTGCCGCTCTGCATGTAAATACCTTTGACTAACAAACTTTGGACCGGCGAAAGGTCCTCTTTAAGTGAGTGTTTACAGGCACCGACTTTGGTACAGATGAATTTCTATGCTGAAGGAAATCAATCAAATTGCATATGTTTTTGGTGAATAAGAAGATTTTATCTTGTCAGTATATTAAAAGAAGCATCATTTTATTTTATGCTTTAAGTGAAGACGGGGCATCGCAAGGTCAAAACATCCGGTTCTTGGGCCCTGGAGGTTTTGTCCAGGGCCCTGAATGTCGTGGTCACTGACTAGAGATTTCTGCATGCTCCAGCACTTGTCCTGGCAGCTTGAACTACTGAAAGAGGTGTAGCTGGGCTGAGCAAATCACCTTTAGAAGGTAAGCAGAGTGATGATGGAGTGGAACTCTGCTCTGTCCACATGTCCCACAAATCTGTTACTATCAGCTGTAGTTTGGCCTTCTTTAAAATGGCTGCCGCTCCCAGCAATATTAGGTGCTCTTGTGGTCAGTGATGAGATCCTCTATTAGCCGTATCTACAGATACTGGCCAAAAAAGTTACAAATTGTATATATTTATAGGGGAGAGCCATCTTAATTTTGGGGGATCGATAGTGGGGAAGGTTGGACGATGGTATTTAGATATACACTTCACAAAGAATTTGGAAAAGACCATAGCAATTCAATTGTTTTAATTACCTTATTAAATATATCAACATTCACATACATATATAAGAGAGACAGCACAAGCAAGGAGAACATCGATAAAGACAAGTACCTAAGAGGGGGCTGGGAAATCGGCATGCATAGGGCATAAGGAAATAAGCAAGGAACCACACCAAGCTTAAGGAAACAAAGTAACAGCACAAGGGCAGAAAATAATAAGCAAAGTGTGGATGAGGCGGCTGAGGAATCTGTGTGCTACTTGTGGGTATACTTACTGACTATTTCCACACTTTGCTTATTATTTTCTGCCCTTGTGCTGTTACTTTGTTTCCTTAAGCATGTATGTGAATGTTGATATATTTAATAAAGTAATTTTAATTGCTAAGGTCTTTGTCCAAATTCTTTGCGAAGTAGTTATACACAATCCTGTGTTCTTTGGACCTTTCCATGTTATGCATGTCAATCCTGTTGACTCGGTACTTATTTTGGTGGCTATTTAGGTATACAGTAGTAACTAGCACGCCATATTCATAACTCCCAAATATCCAGCAAGGCACTACTGGATCTTTCCTAGAACGTATGCCTTATACCTGCCCTGCCAAGCTTGCAGAGACCAGGGTCAGATTAAATGGCCCAAAGGGCCTGGACTGTTTCTCAAGCACAGTATACTCCACTAGCACTACTGCTAAATACATATTTAGATGGAAGTTACATTCAGTGCTATCAAACATATAGTAAAATGCAGCACTACATACCTATTGCATCTAGTTTTGTCTCCTGTGATGTAGACGTTCTCTTTCCTCATCGCCTTCGTTGGGAGCAGACCATAATGATAATATCTTTCTTTCATGTCTCATCTCTGGAGGGTTTACCACAAAGACATCTTAGGTTCCTCACTTTTCTATCTTCCTCCTCCTCCTGGTGCCTCAATGGTGTTATCCAGCTGCTACTTCCAATACTGTGCCCACTTATCCCCAAATGCCCCCAAATATGATACTATAGAAATATATAAAAATATACATCTTAACTTTTTTATTTTTCCGTTCACATTGCCTTATGAGGGCTTGTTGTTTGCAGGACAAGTTGTATTTTTTTATTGGTTAAGTATCTTTATTTTGATTTTAGGGAAAGAAGAGTTATTTTACTTTTATTTATTTTTTAGTTGTTTTATATTTTTTAAAACTTTTTTTTACTTTTTTGGGCTATATATCCATCACTGAATATTTTATTTTCAATATAACAATACAGTGCAGCCACCTAGTGGCCTGTATTGGTATATCTCACTAATAGCTGCCAAAGCCAGCTTGAGGCTTCGGCCTATAGTGCAGTGTCCTGAAATACACTGCAAAGCACTGAACGTATTAATATCATTGTATTTCATGTATTATGTGCACGTACTACATAATCCCATAGGTTTGTATAGGGAGTGGGAGGTCCCATCTGGATAGATAGAGCTGGCTCCACCCTTCCTCTCTACGAGGAAACCTTTAGAAGGGATAAGAAGCTTTAGCTGCCAGAAAGGGATTGCGGAATACTTTGGCAAGGAAGGAAATCACAGCCAATCTGGCTATAGCCTCCTCTGCATGTGGTGGGAATGCTGTAAGCTACAAGTTGCCCACCATAACCAAAGGACAGGAAGGTGCCCCTGTTAAGAGATTGTATTCCCCTGAGGATACTCTGGATATTATACTGATATATCTGATGATAAAGAAAGTGCATCCCTTTAGGCCAGAAAAAGGAAAGATTGACCAGTCTGATTGTGAGCGAAAGAGGCTAGCGCTATATACAATCTTTGGGAATTACTTGAATCCACTGTAAAGACTGAATTTCATGTGAATAATGCTTGTGTGGATCACCTGCTGACCAGCTTCAGTAAAGTAATGTGGATCTGTTATACCAAAACCAGTCTCATCATTATACCACACCAAACTACAGTTTACTTCATCACTTTCACTGCAAAGGTCCCCAGGGAGCGATGGCCCGAGGGAGGAAACTGTAACCACTATAACTCCCATTTATGGCCTGAGGGAGGAAACTGTTACGACTATAACTCCCATTTGCACTACCAATCCCATCCTCCACACCCACCGGCTCCCATGGGGGCCTGCTGCATTAGTACAGAATAACAGGTTCCCCGATCGCAGCCGGGGAATGCTGTTAACGGAGAGGGAGAGCGTGGCTCCTGTTTCCGGACTGCTCAGATGCCATGGTCTCATTTGACCATGGGGTCTGACGGCTGAAATGTATGCAATCGGCCTTATACATGTGCCGCGGGTCTTTGCTGTTTGAAACGGCTGAAACCCAGCAGCTATGGCGCCCGCTGCAGGTGCAAGAAAGTGCCATGTTTAATGACAAGACTTTCGCTGTACATATAAGGGGGGGGGGGGGGATGTTTTCTATAGCTCCCCTCCCCCCAGAACTGTGGAGCAATTTTGATGAAAGATTTTGCCTCTTAGTGGAAACTCTTCCCAGTTAAGTCTTGCTCTTTTCCTTTAATTCAGTTCCATGAGCCAGGCTTTCTGTGAAACATGCCACACTGCTCAATTTATGACATTAAGGTACACTTACATCAGTAAATGTGGGTCACTAACAGTTATTCTATTATAGATGAATATATGTTTTTCTTTTTTATTTAACTATAAATCTCAGGGAGGCACAAAAGGGTGAGCTTTATATGTACTAGTGCAAATGAATAGTGGAGGAGTCGCCCACAGCAACCCACATGTGCTTCCTTTATTTAAAAACGCATTTCAAAACGTGACTACTGAAAAGTAAAGCTGTAATCTGGTTGCTCTGGGTAAATGCTACCCTAGATACCCCCATTGACCTCCATCACTATATATACAATGTAAAAAAGAAATCAAATACCCAATTATCTCTACTTCAGCACCACAGAATGGGGACAACTTTGTACACCTTCTGGTGCTGGACCACTGCATCCATACACGTGATAAGTTAGCCTAGATTTGTATAGTGCAGGTTTCATGCATAGTTTTAACTAAAAAGGGGTGATATAGATGTAGAAAAGTTGAAAAAAACAAAACCTTTTCAATATATTGGTAATAAACTACATGAGACTAGAAAACCTCATTAATACAAACAATGCAGACATCCTAATAATTTTATATCCTGCTTACTACTGCCTTTATTATACATATTTATTGTGCTGGACATTACACATAAAAACACAATATTTCATGCTATAATCATTTTACCCTTATGCTGAACTACACAACAAGTTTCTTTATGCTGGGTCATGAGCAAAAGTCAAACTTACTATGACCAGCACTATAAAATCTCTAAAATTTTGCATGTATTGCTGAAAAACGACAGAAAATTACATGATTTTGATAAACATTCAAGTAGCCACAACCCCCAAGAGAAAGATTTGTTTGAAGTGTTTTGCTTAGTACAGAACAAGAAAGGAAATCATGCCTCAATGTCACTTAGGGGTTAAAGATGAGCTGTCACCTCTGCTGACATGTCTGTTTTATTAGCTACTTGCATTCCCCGTGGTAACACTTCTGGAGCATCTATTGTTATGACTCTGTGATGTGCCATTCCTAATACTCCTGCCATAAGTTATGAATAAATTGACAGCGGTTTGCAATGAGGGTCCAGATGGGTGTTACCATTTGGGAGGGTGTCACTGCACAGTCCGACACTGTCCAATCAGTGCTGCCAATGGCAGACTATGCAGGGACACGCCCTCAACTGATAACACTTCATGTTAATGTTCCTACAGTACATCATAAGAAGTAGGTCCAGATGGAAGAGAGTATAAATGCAGGATTACAATATTATGAGTTTGCATTCTGTAACAATAGGGACACATAGGTCGGCATAGGAGCTGTAGACAAATAAATTATAGATTTATTGTAGTTTATACAGCAGTGCTTCTTAAACTGTGAAGTGCCTCCCCCTACACAATTATTGGTGAGATACAGCAGGAAAAGTAGTTTTGACAGACCTGATCATACTGTATGAAGCCTGCACCAATCTCTGCTTGAGGCCTCGTGCACACGACCATATTTTTGGTCTGCGCTCAATCCGCATTTTTTCATCGAACCCAGACCTATTAATTTCTATGGGGCTGAAAAAAGTGCAGACAGCACACAGATGTCAACTGTGGGCTGCCCACATCTGTGCGGCTGTGCCGTAAATTATAGAACATGTCCTATTCTTGTCCATTGTGCAGACAAGAATAGGAATACCTATAATGGGGCCCGCGGAAACTGCAGGATTCACAGGGTATTCACATTTTGAGGATCCGCGGTTCAAAAGACACATTTTAAAGGGTTTATCCCATGAGTAATGTAAAAAATGAAAATCAGACATCATATAGTACATGCCAGTACATAATCTTGCTAACAAACTTAGAACCAGCCCTGTACATCACATGGATCCAGAGATCTGCCCATTTATCGCTGCAATTGGTCTGCTAGATTTATTTCAAGGTGGCAGCTCAGGGGGTGTGCACTTTTTTAGAACTGAGCATGTGTGTTAAACTCAGTGAGTTAGGCAGCAGCAGGTGGCGCTATACCCATTTCAGATACAGATTTCAGTGAATATACTAACTTTTTTATTACATTGAAAAACTATAAAATAATAGAATATTTAAAAGACAAATAAAAACAGCCATACTAGAGATATAGAGATTCAGTGCCAAGAGAGTAAAACTAACCCTAAAATGTTTTTCAATCATATTAATGGTAAAAAGTATAAATCTGAAGGTGTCAGCTCTATACAGAGTAATGAATGGGGAGTTGCAGAGAGCGATGAGGAGAAAGCAAAGCTTTTAAATATTTTTTTCTCCACTGTTTTCACTGAGCAAATTAAACTGTCGGATGAAATGCAGAATGTAAAAGTAAATTCCCCATTAAAAGTACCCTGTCTGACCCAGGAAGAAGTACAGCGGCATCTTAAAAAGATTAAAATAGACAAATCGCCAGGACCGGATGGCATACACCCCCGTATCCTAAGGGAATTAAGTGATGTCATAGCCAGACCTTTATTTCTCATATTTACGGACTCTATACTGACACGGAATGTTCCACAGGATTGGCGCATAGCAAATGTGCTGCCAATATTCAAAAAGGGTCCAAAAACAGAGCCTGGAAATTATAGGCCGGTAAGTTTAACATCTGTTGTTGGTAAACTTTTTGAAGGTTTTCTGAGAGATGCTATCTTGGAGTATCTCAATGATAATAAGCAAATTACACCATATCAGCATGGCTTCATCAGGGATCGGTCATGCCAAATGAATTTAATCAGTTTCTATGAGGAGGTAAGTTCTAGACTTGACAGCGGCGAATCAATGTATCTCGTATATTTGGACTTCTCCAAAGCATTTGACACCGTACCTCATAAAAGGTTAGTATATAAAATGAGGATGCTCGGACTGGGAGAAAATGAGGGTGGTTATTAACCCCTTTAAGCGACAGCCTGTTTGGACCAAATGCCAGAGCCCCATTTTTAAAATCTGACATGTGTCAATTTATGTGGTAATAATTTTGGAATGCTTTTACTTATCCAAGCCATTCTGAAATTGTTTTTTCGAGACACATCGTTTATGCTAGTGGTGAATTTGAGTTGAGTTGATATGTTTTACCTTTATGTATAAACAAACCCAACATTTTCAGAAAATTAGAAAAAATTAGCTATTTTCAAAATTAGAATTTCTCTGCTTTTAAGACTGATATACTTCATAGAACAGATATGACTTTACATTCACCATATGTCTACTTTATGTTGGCACCATTTTGTAAATGTCATTTTATTTTTTTAGGATGTTAGAAGGCTTATAATTTTAGAAGCAAAACAGAACTGCCTGTCCTGGGCTTGACTTAAGTGGGGTACCACAGGGGTCAGTACTGGGCCCTATTCTTTTCAATATATTTATTAATGATCTTGTAGAAGGCTTGCAAGTAAAATATCAATTTTTGCAGATGACACTAAACTGTGTAAAGTAATTAACACAGAAGAGGACAGTATACTGCTACAGAGGGATCTGGATAGGCTTGGGCAGAGAAGTGGCAGATGAGGTTTAACACTGACAAATGTAAAGTTATGCACATGGGAAGGAATAATGCAAGTCCCCCGTACATACTAAATGGTAAAACACTGGTTAACACTGACATGGAAAAGGACTTTTAGTGGACAGCAAACTAAACTGTAGAAACCAGTGTCAGGCAGCTGCTGCCAAGGCCAATAAGATTAATGGTTGCATCAAAAGGGGCATAGATGCCCGTGAGGGGAACATAGTCCTACCACTTTACAAATCACTAGTCAGACCACACATGGAGTACCGTGTACAGTTCTGGGCTCCTGGGAACAAGGCAGACATAGCAGAGCTGGAGAGGGTTCAGAGGAGGGCAACTAAAGTAATGGAATGAGTGGACTACAGTACCCTGAAAGATTATGACAATGAGGTTTATTCATTTTAGATGACTAAGGGGAGATCTAATAACTATGTATAAATATATCAGGGGTCCATACAGAGAACTATCCCCTCATCTATTTATCCCCAGGACTGTGACTGTGACGAGGGGACATCCTCTGCGTCTGAAGGAAAGAAGGTTTGTACACAGACATAGAAGAGGATTCTTTACGGTAAGAGCAGTGAGACTATGGAACTCTCTGCCTGAGGAGGTGGTGATGGTGAGTACAATAAAGGAATTCAAGAGGGGCCTGGATGTATTTTTGGAGTATAATTATATTACAGGCTATAGCTACTAGAGATGGGTCGTTGATCTGGGGAGTTATTCTGATTGTCTGAATGGAGTCAGGAAGGATTTTTTTCCCCTAAAGAGAGGAAAATTGGCTTCTACCTCACAGGTTTTTTTTTTGCCTTCCCCTGGATCAACTTGCAGGATAACAGGCTGAACTAGATGGACAGATGTCTTTTTTCAGCCTTATAAACTATGTTAGAAACTTTCTTACCATGCAATTACAAAAGTATTCAGATCCAGGTGCTGGATTAAAAAATGTAGAAAATTTTTTGTGGGACAACCCCTTCAATATAAATTGTGGGAAATTTGTAATATTTTCAATAGGCTACAACCAGTGGTGAGGCCCAGACATTGCCATGTCCTAGCTGATGAAGCTCTCGTAGAAATAGTTTAGGAGGCCTAATAGCTTTGCAACAGGCACATCTTATTAGGCAATTATGTTTGGAATGCCATGTCTATTTATTGTGCATATAATCTTATCGAAATATTTGAAATATTCACTAAATACTCGGTCCACTTTGCTTTATAAATGAGCACTGATTTCTATTACCACAATGCGCAAATTGAAGTGGCCTAGTAGTGTCCCATCTGCACAACCAATTTATAATAAGCACTGACATGTCGCTTGCAGAAATAACACAGCTGGATCATATTACTCTTATTTCCTCAAATTCTCTATTAGGTAATGCTCACAAAAAGCAACGTCTTGGAGACCTTGGGAAAAAAAAACATTTTGAAAAGTAATTTATTTCAGAACACAGGTTTCTCCAAAGACATGTTCACGTCTTTGTTAAAACTAAGATCCCTCCATTATCATTCAAACTATTTTCTATCTTACAAGCATCTCATGTTCCCTACTCAATCCAGGAAAGGTCATGCCCATGTCCTATGGCTTTATGAGGAACAATGGTATAATTATGTTCCACAGGTATGATTTCCAAAGCACACAATAAGGTAGCACCTCTTACAGTCGACTATCTGCCAAACAAGAGTCACCGAGACTATTATAGTCAATATACTATATGTAAGACTTTATCTTTATCAACTATTGGCATTCTTGTGACCCCTGGCTAAAGTTCACACTTTTCTGCTAAATTATGCCATACTTCTGTGCATTTTTTGCAGATTGGATGAGGACCAGTTAATTTCTATGGGGCCGCAAAAAATGTGGACAGCAGGCCATGTTCTGTCCACATTAGTATGTCCATTCAACGGCGCCAGGTAGAAGATAGAATATGTCCTATTCTTGTCTAAACTTGGCATTTCTACAATACTATGGGATGTGTGGAATAGGAAAGTTTGCAGATCCGCGGTTTGCAGACTGCAAAATGGATATGGTCTCGTGCATGAGGTCTGAGGAAGTAGATCCTGTAGGTTCAAACTGTTTGTGCCAAGCAGCTGGGATCGCAGTGATCTTCCTTACACGTGCTAAAAATGTTATGACATATTGTAAATCTTTAACTTTCATTGAATAGTGCCCGTATAAGACTATACACAAATCAATATACAGACAGAAGTTCCAGCTCACCGCCATCAGAAGAGTTGATGTGGTGGACAAAGTCCATTTTGATCCAGCACTTCACCAAATACTGAAAACAATAATCCAGCACATAAGAAACCCAACTCCTTTATTTAGCAGACATTAAATTCACCAAGCGTATCTGTAAAAATCATAACCACTTATGCGTTTCAAAATAAAAAAATCTATCAAATGATTAAGAAAGGTTTTTCCTATTGAAATGCTATGGGGTTATGTTTTTACAGGTATGTTTGCTGGATTTGAATGGCTGCTAAATAAAGGAGTTGAGTTTCTTGTCTGCTGGATTATGGTTTCCGGTACACACAAACCATCGATACTCATATCCCGCAGCCATGTGTTCAGGTAACCACCATACACTTTCAGTAGCCATTGGACAAATGCTTACCTAGCTATTAATAACAAACTCACCACACATATTGACTGGAATATCTTTGGTGGTGGGATCTTTCCTTTGATAATAATGGATTGGCATGGGGAGTTTCAAGTTTCCCAATGCGTTACCCCCACCATATGCCAAATAAATGTTGTTGATAAATGGCATACATATTATTTGGCTGGCCAATCCCGTTTGACTGACATTAATCTAAATATGCAACAAATTATTGCAAAATTAATCTAATGTGCATGGCCAACTTTACTTCCTTCTTTTTACTTCCCTTCTACTCTATGAATGTTTGCAGGAAGAGATGGCAGATAGAATAGGGTAACACATGAAAGAAGTATGATACTACACACATAGGGGTCATTTATTGTCCTGAAATACGCCTATATTAGCTTTCTCCACTGATGCCAGATCGAAAAAAGTGGGTGTGGTGTGGGGGTGAAGGGACGGGCCGGGAGGCCCATCTCATTTATCATTTTCTACACCTGTTTTAAGAGTAGAAAATGGTCTAAATGTAAGACAGCTAGGAAGCTGTCTTACAATTAGAAGTGGTGGGGGATCTGCCAAAGGTATATAGAGCGCCTCTTATAGGGGATCCACCGCCAGATATAAGGGTTATTAGGACCGGCGTCTAAAACACTGGTTTTAATAAATTACCCCCATAGTTTATATGTACGTGTCTATGGACATGTGATAGCTGCAGCCAGTGACTGGGAAGCGCTGGAAGTGGATCAATGGGGGATCACTAAGCTGAGTATCAAATTCATGGCTGGACAACACAGTTAATTTTGTGTCCTGAGCTAGGGTCTGGATCTAGTTGGTGTCTGGTCTGGAGTTTAATGCCTGAAGTTTGCTTTGGGCCCATTATTTTTTATTACAGTATTTAAGTGCATTGGCTACTATGGTTTTCTACAGTAATGGGGGTACATGGAATAGCAACAAGCATAGCATAGGTGTAAGCAGCAGGATGGCAGTGTTAAAGGGGAAGCTGGATAGGGGGCTTCTGTTGTTATAGAGCAGGCATCCTCAAACTGCGGCCCTCCAGCTGTTGTAAAACTACAACTCCCACAATGCCCTGCTGTAGGCTGATACCTGTAGGCTGTTTGGGCATGCTGGGAGTTGTAGTTTTGCAACAGCTGAAGGGCCGCAGTTTGAGGATGCCTGTTATAGAGGATGGGGATGGGCTGCAGAAACAAAGAGTTAAAGATAGTGTTGAGCGAACAGTTCAAGAATAGTTCGGGTTAGTATCGAATTTTGTGGTGTTCGGGACACGGACCCGAACATTTTCAAAAAAGTTCGGGTTCGTTGTTCGGCGATTTCTTCCCGCTTTCTGAAGGGCTGCACAGCAGCCAATCAGCTAGCGTTTTACTTCTTGCCCTAAGAGCCCATCACAGCCATGCCTACTAATGGCATGGCTGTGATTGGCCAAGTGCAGCATGTGACCCAGCCTCTACTTAAGCTGGAGTCACGTAGCGCCGCACGTCACACTGCTCTGATTAGTGTAGGGAGAGTACGCAGCTGCTGTAGAGGCGAGATTAGGCAGGGAAAAGTCAGCAAAAGCACCTAATGAAGTGATCGATCTACAGCTGTGAATTATTCAACTTCTGCTAGTTACTTGCTCACTGGTTTTTAGGCTGCACAGAGCGTTTTTCTGGTGTTCCAGCTTTGGCTAGCCAAGTATAATACTGTCTGCTGTCTGGCAAAGGATAGATTATTTTCTGTGGTGAAATTAAATTGCCAAAATAGCAATCCCCTAAATCTGGTGTCCCAGCACTGGCTGGCAAACTATAATAGTGTCCGCTAAAACATATATTTTGTTCTGGGGTGAAATTCAATTGCCAAAATAGCAATACCATAAATCTGGTGTCACAGCTGTGGCTGGCAAACTATAATAGTGCCCGCCAAAACATATATTTTGTTCTGGGGTGAAATTCACTTGCCAAAATAGCAATCCCCTTAATCTGGTGTCCCAGCACTGGCTGGCAAACTATAATAGTGTCCGCCAAAAACATATATTTTGTTCTGGGGTGAAATTCACTTGCCAAAATAGCAATCCCCTTAATCTGGTGTCCCAGCAGTGGCTGGCAAACTATAATAGTGTCCGCCAAAACATATATTTTGTTCTTAGGTGAAATTCAATTGCCAAAAGAGCAATACCATAAATCTGGTGTCACAGCTGTGGCTGGCAAACTATAATAGTGTCCGCCAAAACATATATTTTGTTCTGGGGTAAAATTCACTTGCTAAAATAGCAATCCCCTAAATATGGTGTCCCAGCACTGGCTGGCAAACTATGATAGTGTCCGCCAAAACATATATTTTGTTCTGTGGTGAAATTCAATTGCAAAAATAGCAATACCATAAATCTGGTGTCCCAGCACTGGCTGGCAAACTATAATAGTGTCCGCCAAAACATATATTTTGTTCTGGGGTGAAATTCACTTGCCAAAATAGCAATCCCCTTAATCTGGTGTCCCAGCACTGGCTGGCAAACTATAATAGTGTCCGCCAAAACATATATTTTGTTCTGGGGTAAAATTCAATTGCCAAAATAGCAATCACCTAAATCTGGTGTCCCAGCACTGGCTGGCAAACTATAATAGTGTCCGCCAAAACATAAATTTTGTTCTGGGGTGAAATTCACTTGCCAAAATAGCAATCCCCTAAATCTGGTGTCCCAGCACTGGCTGGCCAACTATAATAGTGTCCGCCAAAACATATGTTTTGTTTTGGGGTGAAATTCAATTGCCAAAATAGCAATACCATAAATCTTGTGTCACAGCTGTGGCTGGCAAACTATAATAGTGCCCGCCAAAACATATATTTTGTTCTGGGGTGAAATTCACTTGCCAAAATAGCAATCCCCTAAATCTGGTGTCCCAGCTGTTGCAGGCCAAGATTCATAGTGTCCGCAAAAACATATATTTTGTTCTGGGGTGAAATTCACTTGCCTAAATAGCAATCCCCTAAATCTGGTGTCCCAGCACTGGCTGGCAAACTATAATAGTGTCCGCCAAAACATATATTTTGTTCTGGGATGAAATTCACTTGCCAAAATAGCAATCCCCTAAATCTGGTGTCCCAGCACTGGCTGGCAAACTATAATAGTGTCCGCCAAAACATATATTTTGTTCTGGGGTGAAATTCACTTGCCAAAATAGCAATCCCCTAAATCTGGTGTCACAGCTGTGGCTGGCAAAGTATAATATTGTCCACCAAAACATATATTTTGTTCTGGGGTGAAATTCAATTGTCAAAATAGCAATACCCTGAATCTGGTGTTCCAGCAGTTGCAGGCCAAGTGTTAATCTGTCCGTAAAAGGGTATATTACACTCAAGGTGTATATACAAGTGCTGAGAGGGTCATCCTCATTAACTTCACACGCTACCGTGCATCTCCCATTGGATTTCTGTCCGTTAAAGGGTATATTACACAAAGTGTTAAAATGCAATTGCCGAAGGCATAATTCTACATATTTTTTCTCACCCTACTGTGCATCTCCAAGTGTGAATCTGTCCATAAAAGGATACCTTTCATCCAGGGCCTAAATACTAGCCCTAAAAGAGATATTCCCCTAAATCAGTGGTTACTGCTGTGCCTGGATTAGTGTAATACGCTACATAAATAAATAGGCAGATAGTGTTAGGTGCCTGTAAAAAAAGGCCTAAATTTGAAATCAATACATTGGGCCAAATATTTTTTTTCTTATTGTGGTGCTTGGTGAACGGTAACAATGAGGAAAACATCTAGTAAGGGACGCGGACGCGGTCGTGTTAGTGTACACTCTCGTGCTGGGAGAGGACGTGGCCATTCTGCCACAGCCACACGTCCTAGTGAACCAACTACCTCAGGTTCCAGTACCCGCCAGAATTTGCAGCGATATTTGGTGGGGCCCAATGCCGTTCTAAGGATGGTAAGACCTGAGCAGGTACAGGCGCTAGTCAATTTAGTGGCCGATAGTGGATCCAGCACGTTCACAACAGTATCTCCCACCCAGTCTTCTGCAGAAAGCGCACAGGTGGCGCCTGAAAACCAAACCCATCAGTCTGTCACATCACCCCCATGCATATCAGGGAAACTGTCTGAGCCTCAAGTTATGCAGCAGTCTCTTATGCTGTTTGAAGACTCTGCTGGCAGGGTTTCCCAAGGGAATCCACCTAGCCCTTCCCCAGTGGTGGAAGACATAGAATGCACTGATGCACAACCACTGATGTTTCCTGATGATGAGGATATGGGAATACCACCTCATCGGAGTCCGCACGTCTCTGATGATGAAACACAGGTGCCAACTGCTGCGTCTTTCTGCAGTGTGCAGACCGAACAGGAGGTCAGGGAGGAAGACTGTGTGGAGGACGATGCAGGGGGCGATGAGGTCCTAGACCCCACATGGAATGAAGGTCGTGCCACTGACTTTCATAGTTCAGAGGAAGAGGCAGTGGTTAGACCGAGCCAACAGCGTAGCAAAAGAGGGAGCAGGGGGCAAAAGTAGAACAGACGCCGCCAAGAGAGTTCGTCTGCTACTGGCCACCGCCACAAGGGACCAAGCACCCCAAAGGCAGCTTCAAGGAGTTCCCTGACATGGCACTTCTTTAAACAATGTGCTGACGACAAGACCCGAGTGGTTTGCACGCTGTGCCATCAGAGCCTGGAGGGAGACATTAACGTTCTGAACCTTAGCACAACCTGCATGACCAGGCATCTACATGCAAAGCATGAACTCTAGTGGAGTAAACACCTTAAAAGAAAGGAACTCACTCAGGCTCCCCCTGCTCCCTCTTCTGCTGCTGCCTCGGCCTCTTCCTCCGCCTCGGGAGGAACGTTGGCACCTGCCGCCCACCAAACAGAGGATGTGCCACCGACACCACCACCTGCGTCACCAAGCATCTCCACCATGTCACACGGCAGCGTTCAGCTCTCCATCTCACAAACCTTGGAGAGAAAGCATAAATTCCCACCTAGCCACCCTCGAGCCTTGGGCCTAAATGCCAGCATTTCTAAACTACTGGCCTTTGAAATGCTGTCATTCAGGCTTGTGGACACAGACAGCTTCAAACAGCTGATGGCCATGGGTGTCCCACAGTATGTTGTTCCCAGCCGCCACTACTTCTCCAAGACAGCCGTGCCTTCCCTGCACAACCAAGTATCCGATAAAATCAAGTGTGCACTGCACAACGCCATCTGTGGCAAGGTCCACCTAACCACAGATACGTGGACCAGTAAGCACGGCCAGGGACGCAATATCTCCCTAACTGCACACTGGGTAAATGTAGTGGTGGCTGGGCCCCAGGCAGAGAGTTCCTTGGCGCACGTCCTTCCGCCGCCAAGGATCGCTGGGCATCAATCTTTGCCTCCTGTAGCCTCCTTCTCCTACTCGGCTTCCTCCTCCTCTGCTTCCTCTTCCTCTGCTTCCACCAGCTCATCCAGTCAGCCACACACCTTCACCACCAACTTCAGCACAGCCTGGGGTAAACGTCAGCAGGCCATTCTGTGCGATAATGGGCAAAATCTCGTCGCAGCTCTGGGACTAGCCGGTTTGACGCACATCCCTTGCCTGGCGCATGTGCTGAATTTGGTGGTGCAGAAGTTCATTCACAACTACTCTGACATGTCAGAGCTGCTGCATAAAGTGCGGGCCGTCTGTGCGTGCTTCCAGCGTTCACATCCTGCCGCTGCTCGCCTGTCTGCGCTACAGCGTAACTTCGGCCTTCCCGCTCACCACCTCATATGCGACGTGCCCACCAGGTGGAACTCCACCTTGCACATGCTGGAGAGACTGTGCGAGCAGCAGCAGGCCATAGTGGAGTTTCAGCTGCAGCACGCACGCGTCAGTCGCACTGTGGAACAGCACCACTTCACCACCAATGATTGGGCCTCTATGCGAGACCTGTGTGCCCTGTTGCGCTGTTTCGAGTACTCCACCAACATGGCCAGTGGCGATGACCCCGTTATCAGCGTTACAATACCACTTCTATGTCTCCTTGAGAAAACGCTTAGGGCGATGATGGAAGAGGAGGTGGCCCAGGAGGAGGAGGAGGAGGAGGATGAGGGGTGATTTTTAGCGCTTTCAGGCCAGTCTGTTAGAAGTGGCTCAGAGGGAGGATTTTTGCAACAGCAGAGGCCAGGTACAAATGTGGCCAGCCAGGGCCCCCTACTGAAGGACGAGGAGGATGAGGAGGAGGTGGAGGAGGATGAGGATGAAGCAGGTTCACAGCGGGGTGGCACCCGACACAGCTCAGGCCCATCACTGGTGCGTGGCTGGGGGGATACGGAGGATGATGACGATACGCCTCCCACAGAGGACAGCTTGTCCTTACCTCTGGGGAGCCTGGCACACATGAGCGACTACATGCTGCAGTGCCTGCGCAACGACACATTTTAACGTGTGCAGACTACTGGGTTGCCACCCTGCTGGATCCCCGGTACAAAGACAATGTGCCCACCTTACTTCCTGCACTGGAGCGTGATAGGAAGATGCGCGAGTACAAGTGCACACTGGTAGACGCACTCCTGAGAGCATTCCCAAATGTCACAGGGGAACAGGTGGAAGCCCAAGGCGAAGGCAGATGAGGAGCAAGAGGTCGCCAACGCAGCTGTGTCATGGCCAGCTCCTCTGAGGGCAGGGTTAGCATGGCAGAAATGTGGAAAAGTTTTGTCTCCACGCCACAGCTAACTGCACCACCACCTGATACGGAACGTGTTAGCAGGAGGCAGCATTTCACTAACATGGTTGAACAATATGTCTGCACACCCCTCCACGTACTGACTGATGGTTCGGCCCCATTCAACTTCTGGGTCTCCAAATTGTCCACGTGGCCAGAGTTAGCATTTTATTCCTTGGAGGTGCTGGCCTGCCCGGTGGCCAGCGTTTTGTCTGAACGTGTATTCAGCACGGCAGGGGGCGTCATTACTGACAAATGCAGCCGCCTGTCCACAGCCAACGTGGACAAGCTGACGTTCATAAAAATGAACCAGGCATGGATCCCACAGGACCTGTGCCTCCCTTGTGCAGAATTGACATTTATAACTTCTCCAGTGGTGGGTGATATGACGACTTATTCCTTGCTGTGGGACCTCTCTCCTCTGTCTGGGTGCTGGGTCCGAAATAACTGAAAGTGGCCTTCTCCAGTGGTGGGTGATATGACGCATGATTCTCTGCTATGGGACCTCTCACCAATTGATATTGGTTAATTTTTATTTATTTTATTTTATTTTAATTCATTTCCCTATCCACATTTATTTGCATTTACCTACATTTTGCCGCCTTTTGCAACCCTCTAGCCCTTTCCTGGACTATTTTACAGCCTTTTTAGTGCCTAAAAGTTCGGGTCCCCATTGACTTCAATGGGGTTCGGGTTCGGGATAAAGTTCGGGTCAAACTTCCTGAACCCGAACTTCCAGGTGTTTGCTTATCTCTAGTTAAAGATAGAGGTATAGATTGAAACTCCTGGGTCTCAATGCAAAATCTGTAATAGGGCACCCACCTACCATATATTAATACTGGTGTCTCCCTATGTGCCCATGTCTGGGCAGTAAACTCTGTAGTCTTTAGGAGACATTGCCATGATGGTCTGGGCTCAATAGACAAGAAAAAGAATGTGAACAACTCCAATCGGAGCAGACATCACCTGTCAGTCACTAAATCAAAAATGTAAGCTGCCTGTATCTGCATTTCCTATAGTGATGAGTGGCATAGGCAATATTTGTTTTCGCGATATTTCACAAATTTGTCACATAATATTTGCAATAAATTCACGAATTCGAGAATTTGTGATCTCTAGTCATTATTTTCGTGATTGCGCAAATTGGCACTAATGATGCGCATATTTTTTGCGCAATACATGCAACTTCACATTTTATCAGGTGTGAGTAGATATTACTGATTGGTGCACTAAGTATTGTTGTGACATCACAGCACTATGTCTGTAGCATGTATGTATGGACAGCAGAGAAACAGTAATTCCTATCACACTACCTAACACCCTGCACTGGAATCAGCTACACAATATCACTATCTAACCTACTTCTGTATTAACTATCTGTATTATATATATGAGCTAACTAACTAACTAACTAACTAACTAACTAACTATCTAATGTAACTGAATAAGGATCCAGATGACAAATCACAGAGCACAGCAATGACACTGCTGTCTCTCTCAGAACTGCAAAAACAAGAAGAAAATGGCTTCTGGGGAGTTTCTTTCCTATTGGTTGCTAGGGATGTTGCTAAGCTCTGACAAAGATATTGCAGATACTGGTGATAAAAATTTGTGATTAGAATATAGACACTATTTTTTGACCCCTTAAGGACCTTGCCATTTTTTACCTTAAGGACCAGGCTGTTTTTTGGGGAAATTTGACATGTGTCACTTTATGTGGTAATAACTTTGGAATGCTTTTACTTATCCAAACCATTCTGAGATTGTTTTCTCATGACACATTGTAATTCATGATTCTGGAAAATTTGAGTCAATATAATTCATCTTTATTTATTTACCACTTCAGCCCCCTAGCTTAAACACCCTAAATGACCAGGCCACTTTTTACAATTCTGCACTACACTACTTTCACCGTTTATTGCTCGGCCATACAACTTACCACCCAAATGAATTTTACCTCCTTTTCTTCTCACTAATAGAGCTTTCATTTGGTGGTATTTCATTCTTGCTGACATTTTTACTATTTTTAATATTAATCCAAAAGGACCGAAATTTTTGCCAAAAAATGACATTTTTCACTTTCTGTTGTATTTTTTTTTTTTTTAAAACTACATTTCTATATAAATTTTTCTCTAAATTTATTGTTCTACATGTCTTTGATAAAAAAAAATGCAATAAGTGTATATTTATCGGTTTGGGTAAAAGTTATAGCGTTTACAATCTATTGTGCAAAAAAGTGAATTTCCGCATTTTGAAGCAGCTCTGACTTTCTGAGCACCTGTCATGTATCTTCAGGTGCTAGAATGTCAGGAAAGTATAAATACCCCCCAAATGGCACCATTTTAGAAAGAAGACACCCCAAAGCATTAACGGAGGGGCATGGTGAGTTCATGTATCATTTCAATTTTTTTCACAAGTTAGCAGAAAATTACACTTTCTGAGGAAAAAAATAAAATAATAAAGTTTCCATTTCTGCTAACTTCTGGCAAAAAAAAAAAAATCTCCCACGGACTCACTATGCCCCTCAGTGAATACCTTGGGGTGTCTACTTTCCGAAATGGGGTCATTTGTGGGGTGTTTGTACTGTTCTGGCATTTTGGGCGGGGCTAAATTGGGAGGCGCCATGTAAAACCTAAAGGTACTCGTTGGAATTTGGGCCCCTTTGCGCACCCAGGCTGCACAAAAGTGTCACACATGTGGTATCGCCGTACTCAGGAGAAGTAGGGCAATGTGTTTTGGGGTGTATTTTTACATATACCCATGTTGGGTGAGAGAAATATCTCTGTAAATTGACAACTTTGTATAAAAAATTTAAAAAGTTGTCGTTTACAGCGATATTTCTCACACAAAGTATGGGTATATATAAAAATACACCCCAAAACACATTGCCCTACTTCTCCTGAGTACAGTGATACCACATGTGTGCCACTTTTTTGCAGCCAAGATGCGCAACGGGGCCCAAATTCCAATGAGTTCCTTTAGTATTTCACAGGGCATTTTTACGCATTTGGATTCTCACGCTTTAGGCCCCTAAAAATGCCAGGGCAGTATAAATACCCCACATGTGACCCCATTGTGGAAAGAAGACACCCCAAGGTATTCCGTGAGGGGCATAGCGAGTGCACAGAAATTTTTTTAATTTTGGCACAAGTTTGCGTAAATTGATATATATATTTATTTTTTTTACAAAGTCTTATATTCCACTAACTTGTGACAAAAAATAAAATTTTACATGAACTCACCATACCACTCAGCGAATACCTTGGGGTGTCTACTTTCTAAAATGGGGTCACATATGGGGTATTTATACTGCCCTGGCATTTTAGGGGTCTCCGCAATCATTACCTGTATGGCCAGCATTAGGAGTTTCTGCAATTCTCCTTATATTGGGCATACGGGTAATGAGATTTTTTTTTTCCGTTCAGCCTCTGGGCTGAAAGAAAAAATGAACAGCACAGATTTCTTCATTCGCATCAATAAATGTGGATGAAAAAATCTCTGCCAAGAAATGTGCAAAAAAAAAAAATAAGAAGTAAGGCCCCATTCACACGTCCGCAAAAATGTCTGCATCTATTCCGCAATTCTGCGGATTAGATGCGGACCCATTCACTGTGAATGGGGCCGGCGGTGATGCGGAGAGCACACTTTGTGCTCGCCGCATCAGCATTTGTGGAGCTGCGGCCGCGAACTTCCGGGTTTCGGCCCCCAAACATCCAGCCGCAGCTCTGCAAAAGATAGAGCATGTCCTATTCTTGTCCACAATTGCAGACAAGAAAAGGCATTTTCTATATAGTTCTGGCAATGTGCGGATCCGCAAAATGCAGAAAGCACATTGCCAGTGTCCGTGTTTTGCGGATCCGCGGATCCATGGATCCGCAAAACACATACGGCATGATCAGTGCTGGCAGGCTGTAGTTAAAGTTCTCCCCGACGCGATCCTGTGAGCAGTAAATCTCGCGTCTCACGAGATGACGCGCGGATGCGTGCAGGAGGAGTAAACCAGTCGCCGCCTGGACGCATCCGTGCGTACAGCGGTCTGGAGCTGGTTAAAAAATCTCAAAATTTTTATTTCTCCACTTTTAAGGCAGATAGTGATACATCATAAAAGAGTTATTACTTTACATTTCCCATATGTCCACTTTCATGTTTGCATCGTTTTGTAAATGTCATTTTATTTTTTAGGACGTTATAACCTTATAAGGTTTAGAATTTTAGAAGCAAATTTTAAAGAATACTTCTGAAACCCATTTTTTTAAGGACCAGTTCAGTTATGACATCACTTTGTGAGGCTAAGGGTACTTTCACATTAGCGTTTTGGATTCCGTTGGTGAGATCCGTTGGAGGGCTCTCACAAACGGTCCAAAACTGATTAGTTAAGCCCCAATGCATTCTGAATGGATAAGGATCCGTTCAGAATGCATCAGTTCGGCTCCGTTCCGCTTCTATTCTGTTTTGGAGGCGGACACCAAAACGCAGCATGCAGCATTTTGGCGTCCGTCTGACGAGGCGGAGCCTAACGGATTCGTTTTAATTGCAATGTAAGTCAATGGGGACGGATCCGTTTTCAATGACACAATATGGTGCATTTGAAAACGGATCCGTTCCCCATTGACTTTCAATGTAATTCAAAACGGATCTGTTTTGGACTTTGTCATTTTTCTTTAAAACTAATGCAAACAGATCCGTTCTGAACGGATACAAACGTTTGCATTATAGGTGCGGATCCATCTGTGCAAATAAACAGACGGATCCGCACCAACGCAATTGTGAAAGTACCCTTACATAGTGGAAACCACCCATAAATGACCCCATTTTAGAAACTCCAACCTTCAAGTTATTCAAAACTGATTTTACAAACTTTGTTAAACCTTTAGGTGTTCCACAAGAATTAATGGAAAATGGAGATGAAGTTTTAAAATTTTACTTTTTTGTCAGATTTTCCATTTTAATCCATTTTTTCCTGTAACACATCAAGGGAAGCCAAAGAAAACGTAATGTTTGTTACTCTGATTCTGCAGTTTACAGAAACACCCCATATGTGATCGTAAAGTACCGTATGGGCATACGACAGGGCGCAGAAGGAAAGGAGTGCCATATGGATTTTTGAGGACAGATTTCACTGGGATAATTTTAAGCTGCCATGTGACATTTAAAAATCCCTTGAAGCACGCCTAGAGTAGAAACTCCTAAAAAGTGAACCCATTCTGGAAATTAGGGGATAAGGTGTTAGTTTTATTGGTACTATGTTGTGGTACATATGATTTTTGATTGCTCTATATTACGCTTTTTGTAAGGCGAGGTAACAAAAAAATGGCTGTTCTGGCACAGTTTTTATTTTTTGTTTTTTACGGTGTTTACCTAAAAGGTTAGATCATGTTTTATTTTTATAAAGCAGGTTTTTATGGACACAATAATACCAAATATGTATATTTATTATTTTGCTTCAGTTTTACATTAAAAAAAACAACAAAAAAATGGTTGGTGTCTCCATTTTCTGAAAACCATATTTTTTTTATTTTTCTGCCAATCATCCTGTGTAGAGCCTTTATTTTTTTTTGCAGAAGTGATGACCAAAAGATGTTTGTTTTGTTAAAGTCTTTGTTTAATTTTTTAGCAGCTTTCACCTTAGGGGGTAGATCATGTGATATTTATATAACTGATTTGTTTATTTTTGATCGCTTGGTCTTATACTTTTTGTGATGTAAGGTGACAAAAGATGGCTTTTTTGGCACAGTTTTTAATTATTTATTTTTAATGGTGTTCACCTGACGGGGTAGATCATATGATATTGTTATAGAACAGATTGTTATAGACACGGAGATACCTAATTTGTCTAGTTTTTTATTTATTTATTTAGGTATTACAGAATAAAAGCATTTTTCTAATAAAAACAATCATGTTTTTGGGTCTCCATTTTCTGAAAGCCATGTTTATTTTATTTTATGGGAGCTTGACTTATTTGGGGGTTCATTTTTTGTGGCATGAGGTGACGGTTTGATTGGTAATATTTTGGGCTACATATGACTTTGAATCGCTTGGTATTACACTTTTTGTGATGTAAGAGGATAAAAAAAAACTGCCACCGTTTTTATTCATTTTTACGGCATTCACCTGACAGGGTGGGTCATGTGATATTTTTATAGAGCAGGTTGTTTACTTTTGTAATGGGAAAGAGGCTTTATTTACTTGAAACTTTAGTGTCTTTATTGTTTAAAAAACACTGTTATTTCACTTTTTTATCTTTGTCCCACTGTGGGACTTCAACATTTCAGGGTTTGTTCCTTGTTTCAATGCAGCACAATACATCTGTAGTTTACTGCATTGACTCTCAGTGTATTACATAGTGTAATACACTAACAGTTTGGCTATGAGACCCAGCCTGGGGGCTGGGCCTCATAAGTCTCCATAGCTTTCAGGCCCCAAGTGCGGGGACCCGATGAATCAGGAGTGGGAGCGGAAACTTCCCATATGACAGCGGCATATGAGGAGTTAATCTACCGGCATCGGTGTTGTCAACAATGCTGGTGGATGCAGCAGGGGCCTGGCTTTCAGTAACAGCCGAGCCCCTGCTGCTGATGAAGACACCGCGTGTGGGGCAGGGGAAGGACCGTAGGACAAGAATGCTTATCCTGGTGAATTCAATCATGGAAACCTATATGTCCCATAAACATAGTGTCTCCCTCTCTATGATGGCCATATGCCCTAACGGGGCATAGGGACATAACTAAAGTCCAAATCTTTAATATATTTAGGATACTATACTGTTTTGGTGAATGCCTGTCAACTCCAGACTGCAGTTTTTAGTGTAGTTATTTTTCAAGGGGTATTCTTCAATCAAACTTTGATCTTTGCCTTTTAAATATTATCCATCAACTTTAATTTCTGGCTCTTTTGTGATGTCTAGCCACAGATTAGTATCATCTAGATAAATTGTTTATGTTAATTGTTCCAGGAAAAGGCACAAGTCAGCAGTGCTCTACATTGCATACAGCACTATTCAGAAGAGACCATTGTGCTGATCCCTAAGGATACAAAACAAACATGTCGAGTTGTATAAATTCATGGTTAAAATAAAAAACACACAAAGAAATTAACATACATAAATCAAATCAAGTATCTGCGTAAAGTGCAAATCAAAGAAAGACTGCCAACATCTACATGAAGAATTTATTTAAATAGTTCCACTACATTTCATAATAGATTGGAGATAATTGAGTATTCCCTACTGCTGGCTAGACTGTGAGTAGACTGGTAGTGAAATGTCTGGAAGTCATGGACTCCATTGCAATCTTATCCAAAGGCAATAATTCCATAACTTTAGAATTCTGTGAAAAGGACCCTCCCATATTAAACGTTTATGGCATATCCATATGATAATTCTCTTAATTCCTGATATACTGTACATGTATATATATTTCCACATTCCATCCCTTTGTTCTATTCCTGAGCTATTATCTTTGTTTCCTATATAACCTACTTACTTTATGTATCATATACACACCTCCAGTCCTTCAAACATACCAGGAGTAACATACAACCTTCGGAGATACTTACACTACTCACAAAAAGTTCAGAATATTTGGCTTTTGGGTGAAGCTTATGGAAAACGGAAAAAGTTCACATTACAGATATATTATATCATGAAAGTAGGGCATTTAAAGGGGTATTCCCATCACATACAATGGGCGCATATTGCTAGGATATGCTCCCATTGTCTGATAGGTGCGGGTCCCACCTCTGGGACCCGCACCTACAACGAGAACAGAGTGGGGAAAGCTGTGGCTGCAGGACCCGGGTTTCCCGGGGTCTGTCCACCACAATGCGCTACTTCTCGATGCTCCCATACAAGTGAATGGGAGCGCACCGTGTAGACGTGACCCCTGCTCCCATTCATTTCTATGGGGCAGACGGAAATAGCCAAGCCAGCGCTTGGTTATTTTTGCCGACCCCATTGTAATGAATGGAGGGCGGCTGCGCATGCGCAGTGCGCCCTCCATTCATTTCCCCACTCTGTTTTCATTGTAGGTGTGGGTCCCAGAGGTGGGACCGGCACCTATCAGACAATGGGGGCATATCCTAGCGATATGCCCCCATTGTATTTGATGGAAATACCATTTTATTTTTATTTTTTTTATAATATTTTTTTTTATTTCAATCATCTCAAAAGACACAATTCATAATACAAAATTACAAGAAAAAAGCCTCCCCCTTCCGCCCACCCCCCCCCTTAACCCCCCCCACCCCCCACCCCCCACCTGCAGGGAAGAAACAAAAAAAAATAAAAATTAAATAAATAAATAAATAAATAAATAAATTACCTTAGCCATCCCAATCCCTCCAAACATTGCCCCATTTCACGTGGGACCCTCTTTGTCTGTACATAATCCTCTCATAGATTTTCACCTTGTCCACTAAACATAACCAGTTGTTACAATCTGGAGCAGAGGGAGAGAACCATTCTCTGGCTACAAGAAGCCTGGCCAGAAACATTACTTTGGTCAGCAGTCGGCCCTTCATGGACCGGCAGTTGACCTCTGATAAATCCCCTAAAATCCATACCTTAGGAGATAGAGGAATATCTATTTTAAGTCTCCGAACCAAGGTTGCTTGAATCGTTCTCCAGTATTTACTCACTATAGGGCAGTCCCAGAACAGATGTAAATGATCTGCCCTGGGATCCCCACAGCGAGGACAGTTAGAGGAGGCTCTAAATCCCCTCTTATGGAGCCATAAAGGTGTCACATAAATTTTGTGTAGAATATTAAACTGTACAACGGTGTGATTAAAATTGTGTGAAACCTGACTTAGATTCTCCCCTATATTCTCCCAATCCGGCTGACCCATATCTGACAATAAAACAGACCAGGATCTCTGTCCTGGAGAAAAACATTCCAAAAAAACTTTTCATCAAGTGTCTATAACAGTGTGATAATTTAACTTTCATAACACCTTTCTTACAAATCAAATTGTGCAAAAATTCGGAGTGTCTACCTCAAGTGAATGACTATCGACAGTATTAAGAAGTGCTGACCTCAATTGAAAATATGCATACCAAGCCACCTCACCTACATTTAAATTTTGTTTTAGCTCCATAAGAGACAGGATTTGTCCGTCTTTAACCACCTGATTCAGATATTGAATATTTCTCTTCCTCCAGTATTGCCAGCAGTTTAGATCATCTAATTTCAAAAGCTTCGAATTATGCCATAGTGGGGTACAGATAAGTGATGCCTTAACTTTAAACCAACTCTTTACAACCAGCCAGGCCTTTATAGCCATTCTGCAGAAAGGTTTATATCCAATCTGTGTATTAAGTAAATAGTCAGACTCCAATACTGTAAAAAATCTGAAAAACCTGAATCTTTCACCAGTTTTCTGCAGAGTTGGCTATTTTCCCAGTCATTAAAGAAGCAAAGTTGAGAGGCCATGAAGTAGCCTCTAAAATAGGGAGGTTAAGACCTCCCCTATTATAGGGCATGGAAAAGTAAAGCGCCTTTAGTCTCACACGTTTCCTCCCCATAATAAATCATTAATCATCCGTTCTATCAACCTAAAATACTTATCTTCGATCCAAACCGGCGAATTGCGAAGAACATAAAGTACCTGGGGCAGCACCACCATTTTTATTAATGAAATTCTGTCCGCTCTTGCAGGCAGAATTTTTTGCCATATCTTAATCTTTGATCTCACCTTTGACAGTAGAGGAATCAAATTAAGTTGGGGATAGTCTTGAATATTGGCAGAAGATGTTATCCCCAGGTATTTTATCGAATTGGAGATCGATACCCGATTAACAAGATTATCCGCAGACCCTCGCAGTTTATCTACAGGGAGAAGAACAGTCTTCCCCCAATTAACCTCCAGACCAGAAGGATAAGAAAATAGGCTGACCAGTTCCATTATTCGAGGGAGTGTTTTTCTGTTTGGTGAATAAAAAACAAGATATCATCTGCATAAAGAGATATGCGATCCTGTTTCTCCATTACACCAAAACCAGCCACTCTCGAGTCCTGCCTTATACTAGCTGCAAGAGGTTCAATATAAATATTAAATAAGAGAGGGAGAGAGGACATCCTTGACGGGTGCCTCTTTCCAGTCCAAAACTCTCTGTCAGCATATCATTAACCCTAATTCTGGCCACTGGACATTTATATAACAACTGAACCATCCCCATAAATTTAGGGCCAAAACCCATTCTTTTCATCACCTCCCAGAGAAACGTCCACTCGACCCTGTCGAACGCCTTAGTAGCATCCAATGACAGGACCGAGCGGGCGCCCCACTGGGAGACTGAAGATTCGTGAAAAACCTATGCAGGTTATGATGGGTGCCCCTTTTGACATAAAGCCGTTTTGATCTGGATGAATCAGTAGGGACATAACCTGAGAAAGCCTCTTAGCCAGAACCTTTGATAACAACTTAACGTCCGTATTTAATAGGGAAATTGGTCTATATGAGCTCAAGTCCGACAGATCTTTATCTTTTTAGGAATTAAAACTATCACGGCTTCCATCATAGACTGTGGTAGAGCCCCTTCCTGCAATGCTTGAGTAAATACTTCCAGTAGATGAGGGAGGATGACATCACTATACTTACGATAAAATTCATATGGAAAACCATCTGACCCTGGCGATGAGTTCCCAGAGATAGACCTCAAAGCCTCTTGAATCTCCACAAGAGACAGCTCTCCTTCCAGAGATTCTTTTTGAGCTTCTGTTAGCATTGGAAGAGGAATTCTCTCCAGGAACTGCCTCGCCAGGTCAGGTGGCAAACCAGGAGAAGCTCTATATATTTGGGAAAAGTATTGCAAAAAGTGTCTCTAATTCCCTCTGGGTCTGATATTATTACCCCATCTAAATTACGAACTAAGGTAATAGCTTTCTTTTTTGTCCTGTTGTAAGATTATTTTAGCTAAAAGCTTACCAGGGCGTCCAGATTCTGAGAAATACTTCTGTCCCTTAAAAAGTAACCTATGATTTGCTTTCTCAATTACATATTCCTTCAGAGAACAACTAGCCTTCTGCATCTCTTCCTTATTATTTTCAGTAGGTTGATCAATAAATCGTTCCGTTGTGAAAGCCAGAATATCAGTCAAGTCCTCCTCCCTCTTCTTGAATGATCTCCTCGTAGCAGTGATATCACTAATAAGGACCCCCTCAGATATGCTTTCAGAGCATCCCAGACCACATTAATGTTAGCAGAGGGAGATTCACCTCCCAGAAGGAAGATACATGTATTTTAATGGACTGATAATTATCAATAATAGTAAGCCAATACGGGTTCAGCTTAAACCCAAATCCCCTATTGTCTTTATTCTCCCCAGTGCGAACCTCAATTAAGACCGGTGAATGGTCCGAAACTGTTCTTACTCCATACCGTATCTTTTTGATATTGTTCAAATTGTTCTCGTTAGTAAGCGCCAAATCAATCCTAGACATTGCTCTACCTCCTCTGCTTACACAGGAGTATACTCTCTTTCCTCTGCCAACATGTCCCCATATATCCACCAATCCAGCCTCCAAGCAGAATTGAGGCAATGGGGAATTACCCATATTCCTTCCCCGATCTGCGTCTAAAGTCAGTCTGTCCTTTTTGGGATCCATAACAGTGTTAAAGTCTCCCATCAGAACAAGCCGGCATTCTGGTTTTTTTCCAAGAAGCGCAGTAGTTGGATGAGTGGACACATAGAGAATGGCGGAGGTATATAGAAAAAGGCAAAAATATAACTATATCCATGTAACCTCCCATACAAAAAAATAAATCTGCCTTGGCTATCTATGTTAGATTCTATTAAGGAAAAATCTATGGAGTTATGGATCAGAACCGATACACCCCTAGAGGCACTGCTAAAAGTAGAATGGTAGGATTGGGAATGCCATCCCGTCATCAAACGGGACACGGTCTCTTCAGTGAGGTGAGTTTCAACTATACAAATAATTGCAGGAAGATATCTTTTCACTGCATCCATAATAGCTTGTCTCTTGACCCTCTCCCCAAGCCCTCTAACATTCCAAGAAACGATTCTAACAGACATTAATTAAGGAGGGTAAGGAAAAAAAAAAAAAAAAAAAAAACACCTTCCCTGCAGGTTGAATTCCCTCCCTCCTTCCCTCTCCCCCTTTGGTCCGCCCGATCTAGTCAGCAAACCTCTACCTTCCGGAAATACCATTTTAAGTAAAGGCATGCAATGGTGATTTCCTCATCTCAAACAATTTATTGAAACAAAAGCCAACAACACTAGTGGATATAACCCCCACAAAAATGTCAGTGTCTCAATAACTTGTCACGTGGCCTTGAGCAATCAATTAGTGCCCTTTGTCTATAGATAACAGGGAAGGAAAGAGCCCCTTAGATTCACATGACCTAAATGTCCCTGTGTCTCAGTCCCCTTCATTGACTCTACCCTATGACCACTCAAATACATTCAATGTTGCCCAGCTGCTTATCCACCAACATTTCACTTTGTCCTTCCTCCTGTCTTTAAAATGCTGACAAGGAATGACCAAATAGCCTCTGAGCATGCTTACAATGGGTGAATATCACTGAAGAATATGAGTATATACTATATCCAATTACTATTTCTGATGTTTCTGTGGTCATAGAACTGAAGGTCTTGCTAGCAACCATATTCTCCTTTAACACTGCATAAGCCTACATGCACACGGCAGTGTTTTTTTGCGGCCTCCGTTCCTTTTTTTGTGGATCCGATGGTTTCCCATTCATTTCTATGGATCCGTTAAAAATGCGGATGCCTCTTTCGTTGCCTGTCCGCGTCCGCTGTCTGCATTTCACGTCCGCAAAAAAAAATGGCATGTCCTATTCTTGTCCTCAAAAAACGGTTTGCGGATCCATAGAAGCCAATGGGTCCGCAAAAAATGCGGATGACCAACGGAAGCCATCCGTTTGTCATCCGCATCTGTTTTTTATGCGGATGGTTGCTTGGAAATCAGGGAACTTGTAAAGGTTCCACAAAAAAAACGGAAGACACACGGAAACACAACCTACAAAATTTGCGGACACACGGAAAGGATGTGGATATGAAAAAAAAAAGGAAGACGGATACGCGATTTGCGGACAGCAAAAAACAACTGTCGTGTGCATGTAGCCTAAGGGAAACATCCTAAATAGCGTGTACATGCACCTCTCCATCCATAGTCAATATTTATGGGTAGTAACAGAAAAAAACATTGAAAATGGTAACCCCTGCACCCAGTGTTGGACTGGAGTTCCTTTCATAAAAAGAAAAAAAAAAACAATGGCAAGTGACTGGCTCCAAAGGCTGTTCCAAACGTTGGGCTGGACCTCGGATCTTTGGGGCCCACTATGGTAGTAGATTCTGGACCCATCGGAGGATCCTCTGGTACTCTGGTGGGCCAGTGGGGCCCTGTCTATGCTGATTATCATATGACTGCCCAGGAGACCAGTAAGTTGAATCACTACAACCTCAGGATACAGCACAGAGATATAGCATGTGAGAGGCAAACCATTCATTGGTTAATTTGGACAGGGAATCCAAAGAATGTCCATTATGGTGAGTGAGCTAGTAAATTATTGAGCAACAAAATGTGAAAGTACCATGTAGTCATGGAGAATCATTTTATTAACTTCAAATGCTACAGAAAGAAACACTGGAGGTGCCTACATGAAATCATGTGAAGCGTTAACCAGTTTCATCTCAGAGTAAAGTAACTAAGAAACTTATGTTTTCATTTGTCTTGTTTATGAATCCTGCAGGCTGTTCACCCGCCAGAGAAGGCTGCCGCTAGTGTGAGAGTAACCTTAAACTCTTTTATTACTCATGTTAGTTGTGCGCTCAAGTGAATATATATCTGTTGATACTGGAAAATCGACTTTATACATACAGAAAGTTACAGGTTTCTAGTAAATATTTATAGTTTTGATCCAGTCTTCAAAATTGCAAGAGACACCATGACATTCTGCTTCACTTGTTTTCTAAGGACAAAAGAGTTGTATTTATCTCTGATAAGAAAAAATGTGTAATATGAAGCCATTGTTTAGCATTTCAGCTTTGGTTGTCCACTTTAAACTCTGCTGCTCGGTTATTCCACCTTTTATCCTCACTACACCTTCACTCTCTGCTAATCCCTTAACTGGCTAACCAGTGAATTCAGTTCAGAATATTAAATTACATACAAGATTATCCATAACTTGTCCCTCAATACAGTATATCTCTGACCTATTCTCCCTATACCTCCCCACATGTAATCTCTGATCCTCACATGCCTGGTTGTTGGCTCTCCTCTTATCTGCTTTGCTCACAATAGTCTCTAGGATTTCTCACATGCATTCCCCAAACTGTGAAACTCACTACCCCAACAGTCAGACTCTGCCCCACCAGATGTCCAAAAGCAACTGAAACCCTAACTCTTTGGGAAAGCCTACAATGTACAATAAACCCATGCTGCTTTACTGCCATATGAGCAGGTTCTACCCTCACCTACTGTCTCTTTCTCCCTTCCTAAATGTCATGCATTTAGTATGTATAGTTCCCTGGAATGAATGGATCTCCAAAATATATACTAATAATGACAGTAATGACAGTAAGAAGAATGTGGAAATGTACGCACCTGCAAAATGCCAGCTAAGCAAATTTTCAGTTTCTATATATCCAGAAGGACAGAAGGAGGCCAAACATATTATCAAGGCTGCCAAAGCATCAAGGAAGAAGAAATGGACAAATCTATTAAGAAATTAGATAGAAACTTGCTAGAAAGAAGAATAACTGTGGGATTACTGCGGGACAATTTGAATAGGTACATTTGTTCAGTATTTTCAGCAAGCAGCACTCAGAACAGTGAATTGTATGGGCACTAGTGTTGATCGCGAATATTCTAATTGTTATTGCGAACATCGGCACTTCGAGAATTCGCGAAAATCTAGAGTATATATTCATCAGTACCCTCACTGCTTCTTGCTTGTGGGCCAATGAGAAGGCAGCAATGTCTTTATCTGAGCTTAGCAACATCCCTAGCAACCAATAGGAAAGTTGCCTACCTCTTACTATATAAAAACTCCCCAGCAGCCATATTCTGCAGTTTTTTTTACAGTTCTGAGAGAGACAGCAGTGTCATTGCTGTGCTCTGTACTTTGCAGACTCATATGGATCCTTATTTAATTACATTAGATAGTTAGTTAGCTTATATATATATAATACAGATAGTTAGTGGGAGATAGTCAGTGTAGGTTAGATTGTGATATAGTGTAGCTGATTGCACTACAGGCAGGCAGGGCCGGTTCTAGGTAAAGTGGGACCCTGGTGCGAAAAACAATAAGCCCCCCCCCCTCCATGTCACGTCATCACCCCCTTCACGTCACATTATTCCCCCCCCCCCCCATGGCAGCATACTCTCCCCCCCCCCCCCCCGAATGGCACATTTCTCCCCCTCCATGTCACGTCACCACCCCCTTCTTATTACATCACCCCCTTCGCGTCACATTATTTCTCCCCCCCCCCTCTATGGTAGCATACAGGAATACAGTGCCCCATACCTCTTACATCCAGTGACGTCTCCTTTGATGTAGATGTTCTCTGACCTCGTCTTCTCCTTTCAGACCTTCAGACCAGATCGCCATTTTGTCACGATTTTCCATCTCTGCAGTTTGACAAAAAAAAAAAAAATCTTAGTTTACTACTTTTCCATAATCCTTCCATCTTCTGGACAAATCATCCTTCTAGCCCCAATACTACACTGCAGAAACAGATAATACCCCTGGTAATACTAGTACCACACAGAGCCCCCCATATAAAATACCCCTTCTTTGTGGCCTCATTAGAAGCCCCCATAGTTCCCCATAATAATGTGCCAGTAACAAGTGCCTGTCTGCCCCCCCCATGTGCCAGTAACAAGTGCCTCTTTAACCCCCCCCACCCCATGTTCCAGTTACAAGTGCCTCTTTACCCCCCACCACCCCATGTGCCAGTTACAAGTGCCTCTTAAACCCCCCCCATGTGCCAGTTACAAGTGTCTCTTTAACCCCCCATGTGCCAGTTACAAGTGCCTATTTAACCCCCCATGTGCCAGTTACAAGTGCCTCTTTAACCCCCCCCACCCCATGTGCCAGTTACAAGTGCCTCTTTACCCCCCACCACCCCATGTGCCAGTTACAAGTGCTTCTTAAACCCCCCCCCATGTGCCAGTTACAAGTGTCTCTTTAACCCCCCATGTGCCAGTTACAAGTGCCTATTTAACCCCCCATGTGCCAGTTACAAGGGCCTCTTTAACCCCCCCACCCCACCCCATGTGCCAGTTACAAGTGCCTCTTTAACCCCACCATGTGCCAGTTACAAATGCCTCTTTAACCCCCCCCCCCACCCCATGTGCCAGTTACAAGTGCCTCTTTAACCGCACCCCCCACCCCATGTGCCAGATGGGGGGGGTCAGTATCTGACGGTTCCTCTCCATGGCGATTACACCAAGTGTAAGCGTTCCCATATCACATGTAACAGACTCTTACGAAATCACTGGTGACAAATCCTTGCAGAGCCCCAGAGGTAAGGGTTAGGGTCCATTCACACATCCGTAAGTGTTTTGCGGATCCGCAAAACACGGACACCAGCAATGTGCGAGCCAGCACTATAATAGAAAATGCCTTTTCTTGTCCGCAATTGCGGACAAGAATAGGACATGTTCTATTTTTTTCAGGAACGGAATTGCGGATCCTGAAAAAACGGATCTCGAAAAAACGGATGCGGATCCTGGAAAAACGGATGCGGATCCCGAAAATGTGGATCTGCCTCCGTTTCAGCCCCATTTAAAATAAATGGGTCCTGAAATTGCGGAACGGATGCGGACACAAGTTATGGACGTGTAAATGGAGCCTTATTCACATCACATGTCAGATAGTTTGGCCGCCCTTTTGAAAAATGGCAACCAAAATGCACCATAGGGCTGCAGCAGGTGAATAAAATCTCATAAAATGTCAGAATAAGCATCTACATAAATCAATGGCGCAGCTTGTACTCCAAGTCATCGTCATATATACGCGCCCATTGCGTATACCACATACTAGCGCCCCCGTATATATAGCCAGGACTCACCAGCAATACTGCACCCTCTGACCAGACAAACAAGTCCTGCCATCGTCCCCTCCGCCCCATGCGATTTAACTTTCTGACATGGGGCAGGTGGACAGATAGTCCATTATATAAAAAAATTTTTTTTACTTACCTCCACTGCGATGTGATGCAGGTCTCTTCCGGCCTGTGACCGGCGCTGTACGGCTCAGGCGGCGCGATGACGTCATTGCGCCGCCTGCATCAGCCTCTGATAGGCTGCCGGCACAAGGCCCGCAGCCTATCAGAGGAACAGAGAAGGGAGACGCCTCACCCTCCCCTGCCCCACAGCACAGCCATCTGTATCGCTGTCCTGAGGACGGCGATACAGATGACTATGGACTCAGGCCGGTGTTCTGGAATTTTTTGCTGCCTGAAATTTTTTGTTACCCATGTCACTTCCGGTAGTGACGTGGGAGGCATGTCTCTCACCTCGGCTCCTGATTGGCTTTGCAAGGGGTTTGTCGTTCAGGTGTGGAGGATTCACCCATAACGTGAACGCGCCAAGGGTAGCAGAAAATTCTGTCCCACTGCGCATGCGCAAAAAAAGACAGCTTGGCGCAGGCACCGTAGGAAAATGCGCCCGGTCCAGTTAACTATAAAGGGCTACGGCGCATGCGCGCCTAGGGTAGGGTAGCAAATTCTTACAGGCCAGTGCGCAAGCACGAGTATAACAGGCTCACTTGTTGCACTTAAGGTAGGTTTAAATAACGGGCCATGGCGCATGCGCGCCTATGGTAGCAAAATATTACAGGCCTGTGCACAAGCGCAACATTGCCACGTTGTATTTGCCATGTTGTATTGCCATGTTGTATTTGCGCTTGTGCACAGGCCTGTAATATTTTGCTACCCTAGGCGCGCATGCGCCGTGGCCCGTTATTTTAACCTTTCTTCAGTGCAGCAAGCGAGCCTGTTATACTCGCGTTTGCGCACTGACCTGTAAAAGTTTGCTACCCTACCCTAGACACGCATGCGCCGTAGCCTTTTATAGTTAACTGGACTCGGGGCATTTTCCTACTGCGCCTGCGCAGAGCCGTCTTTTTTCGGGGGCCCTGTGGCAATTGCCCCCTTGCCTATATGGTAGCGCCGGCCCTGAGTGCAGGGTGTTAGGTAGTGCGATAGGAATTACTGTGCTGTGATAGGGATTAGTGTCTCTGTTAGACACAGTGCTGTGATGTCACAACAATACTTAGTGCACCAATCAGTAATATTTACTCAGACCTGATAAAATGTGAAGTTGCACGTATTGTGCAAAAAAATGCGCATCATTAGTGCCGATTTGCGCAATTGCAAAAATAATGACTGGAGATTGCGAATTCTAGAATTCGCGAATATTATGTAAAAAATTTGCGGAATATCGCGAAAACAAATATTGCCTATGCTGCTTATCACTAATGGGCATGGCAGTCCCAGTAATTGTAAGAGGGGAGATCCGGTGTTTTTGGTGACAGAGGTTATAGATGAATTAGCAGCACGTGTAGGCCCCTTTCAGACAAGCGAGTTCCACACATCGGACTCGTAGCGGGAATATGTGGCAGCACCCATCCTGACCTCCCAACACGTGGAATAATGCTTACCTGGATTTTAGCAAAGCCTTTCATACAGTGTCACCTAATGAGCTGATTAATAAATTACCGGAGATTGGACTTAATCCTGGATAGTTCAGTGGATCCGCAATTAGCTGTGGGATAGATATCAGATTGTTGTTGTTAATAGGGTATATTCTGAGGAGAGACGAGTCACAAGTGGTACCCCATAGATCCGTTCTGGGGCCTCTTCTTTAACTATAGATAAAAGGCTAGCTGCGCATTTCAGTGAAGCATGGTGAGGGCAGCATCATGCCGTGGTTTTTTTTCAGTGGCTGGGACAGGGAGACTGGTCAAAGTTGAGTGGAGCCAAAGCACAGAAATATTCTTCATGAAAACCTAATCTAGAGTGCTGTGGACCTCAGACCAGGCCAACAAAACAATGACCCTTGGCACACAGCCAGGACAACACAGGTATGGTTTAAGGGACAACTACATGAATGCCCTTGAGTAGCCCAGCCAGAGCCATGACTTAAACCCAAACGAACATCTCTAGAGAGACATGAAAATGGATGTTCATCGACAGTCCCCATCCAATCTGACAGAGTTTGAGAGAATCTGCAGAGGGTAATGGTATAAATCACTAAATCCAGGTTTGCAAATTTTGTGGCATCATACCCAAGAAAACTGAAGGCTGTAATCGCTGCCAAAGGTGCTTCAACTAAGTACTGAGTAAAGGGTCTGAAATCTGAATACTTATATCAATGCAACATTTCAAATTTTCTGTTTAAAAAAAATTAGCAAAGATTTTTAATATTTGTTTCACTTTGTTGCTATGGGATACTGATGGAAAAAAAATTGAACTTTTTTTATTTGAGCACAAGGCAGCAACATCACAAAACATGCAAAATGCGAAAAAAATGACAGGGTCCGAAGACTTCCGAAGGCACTGTAAATGCCTCAGGTGGGAATATTCCTAATAGGTTGTTTTCTCTTCTGAACTCTACATGTACAATTAATAAAAAATGTTCTTGAAGTAGACTGCATTGAACCTTGGGCCATGATAGTCTGCATGTCTAACACATAGGTAATCTCTAGGTCCTGCCTGTTGTATAATAGGTCATATAAAGTGACGGGTTTTATAAGACAGGTACAGTATTTGAAGGTATGTATTTCACCGTTTGAATTTTAAGGGAATCATTTTTTTCCTTCATATTCATTGGCAAATGACAAAATCCGATCATAAATATCCCAAGTAATTAAGATAAATGTTGATCTCATTAACAGGACACGTTCATGAATTTTTATTTTATGGCAGATTGTTCATTATGTGTGATGTATGGTTCTGAAATAATTGATTCCATATTTTAATTCATGATTAAAATTGGCATGGTTAATAAGCTCTTATGCTTGTTTCATCAAGGAGTAAATGCATATGATTTCTGTTGAATTTATGAGATGGCATGTACAATGCACCTATTCATGAATCCTTTCTTTCAAGCTTAGACTTGCTGGTGATTCACAGCAGTGGAGGGATAAGTGCCCAATGTCCTAGACTTGGAGCAAGACAACATAATACAGGAATGCAGTCCCCATGCCTGAACATGAACTTGGATAAAATATAGAGAGATGTCATTTTCGGCAAATCCTGAACAAGGAAACATTTATTACTGGAACATGAACTGTGTGCAAATTGCAGGGCGAAGATTCTTATCAACATGTCTTCAATTATTAATCACTTTATTTGCGTTTACACAATATGCCTAGTTTGTTCTTAAGTCTGCTATTATTTGAATGCCATATTGCTGAGCAAATATGAGCTTAACTTGGGTCAGAAAGCTACATCTTGGTCTAAAAAAGGCTCGTGTTAGGGAAACTGCAGTCACTATCCAGACCACCACTAGTGTGTCCAAAACTTGCTACCAGCCTTCTGAAACCTTTCCAGGTAGTATGAAACTAAGGCTACTCTTAGGTCTTCACCGGAGCAGGATGGACTTGGCTGCTAAGGACTCAGGGTATGTCTCTGGATCCATATAGAAGATTACTAATGGAGACACACTAGTAGAAGAACACTAAGAGTGACCTGAGAGTGAGTGTCAGCATGCAGGGTCCGAAAACCAGCAGATGCAAACACTGTGATTGCAGCAAACAAATGGATATCCAGGTATAAGCCAGAATCGATGCCAAGGGATTTAGTAGCAAGGGGAAAAAACAAGCCACGAGTCACACTGTAAAGAGTCAAGACAAATGTAATATCAGGCACTGATGATTGGGACCATCTGATTTAAATACTTCACCTCACTCTGTGATTGGACACAGAGACTGAACCGTGATTGGCTCGGTTTTCAGTCATACTGACAGGTCCAGCAGCTGACAGTGCACAGCAATACAATAGGAGCTTCTGATAGCTTGGTCAATACTAACCAATATACACTTGTAGCAGATCTAAACTTGAGTGAGATATCACATCAACACAAAAACCATTTAAAGCCATTAAAAAAGTCTATTAACATTTTCAATTTAATTTCAAGTCAATTAAGAATCAAGGATTGCTACATCTATACAGTATGTCAGTCCTAATGCTATGTCCACATTTATAAAAGTTTTAATATATGCAAATGAGCCTCTAGGAGCAACAGGGGTAATACCTAGAAGTTCAACTCTCTCTGCAACTGCAGCACCTTTTCCACTTTGATTGCCAGAGCTAGGCAGTGTAAAAGTTATCATGCCTGGCCTTGACTTATCTCAAAGTCTCTTAAAGTGGAAAGGATGCGGCAGTTGCAGAGACAGCCTTTATGTGTAAGGGCTCTGTTGCTCCTAGAGGCTCAGATACCTTCAGCTGCCAAGTGCACATGCAACAGGTCATTCAGTTTAATAGGTACAAATACCCTGGTGTATCCCCAAAACAGCAGTTTAGAACCACAATTGGGGGGTTAGTATATTTAGGAGAAAATGAGTAGCAATATGTAAAGTGATACTCTCCTGTTATCCTTTGTGAAAAAGAAAGTTTGCACTTAAAGCAACATTTTCTTGTAAAAAATAAATTTTTAATTTTCACAGCCAAGTGTTATAAATTCTATGAAACGCCTGTTGGGTCAAGTGCTCACTACACCCCTTACAAATTCTTTGGATGGTGTAGTTTCTAAAATGTGGTCACTATTTTGGGGTTTTCACTATGGGGGTACCTCAGGGTCTCTTCAAATGCATCATTGCACCTAAAGACCATTCCAGCAAAATCTGCCCTCCAAAAAACATATGGCGCCCCATGCCTTCTGAGCCCTGCCATGTACCCATACAGCAGTTTACAACCACATATGGGGTGTTTCTGCAAACTGCAGAATCAGGGTAATAAATATTGAGGTTTGTTTTGTTGTTAGCCCTTGATGTGTTACAGGAAAAAATGGATTAAAAATGAAAATCTCCCCAAAAAATTAGATTTTGAAATATTGCTTTCATTCCTGTGGAATACTTAAAGGGTTAACAACATTTCTAAAACCAGTTTTGAATAGTATGAGAGGTGTCCTTTCTAAAATGGGGTAAATTTTGGGTGGTTTCTATTATGTCAGCTCCTCAAAGTCTGGTATTTGAAAAAGTTGATTTCAGAAATTTTCTTGAAAATTTCAAAAATTGCTTCTAAAATTGTAAACCTTCTAACATACTAAAAAAATTAAATTACAATACTAAGATGATACCAACATAAAGTAGACATATGGTGAATGTTAATTAATAAGTATTTTATAAGGTATCTGTCTTAAAAACAGAGATTTCAATTTAGAAAATAGTACTTTTTTTAAAAAAAATCTGTAACTTTTGGCTTTTTTTTCATAAATAAAGATACAACATATTGACTCAACTTTATCATTAACATGATGTACAGTGTGTCTCAGAATGGCTTGGATAAGCATTTCAACGTTATTACCACATAAAGTGACACCTGTCAGATTTGCAAAATTAGGTTTGGTCAGGAGGGGGCAAATGGCCCAGTCTGGGGGTTAATATTAGTCTGTATAGTCTAATTCTGCATTTTTTCAGGATTAAATATAACATTTGTTTGATCTCGAAACATCTAGGTGCCACCTATCGGCCGATGATAGGAGTGAAAGTATAGCTGCTGCGATCATCTTGGCACCAGATCATGTCAAGACAGCAGTCTGCTATTCCCATACAGCAGAGACGATTGCTGCTGGAAATGCAACTTTCACTTTCTCTGACGAGTAGGCAATTATGAAAAATGAATGGTTCATTCCCGATGATTGTCTGCAAAGTCAGCTTGTGTAAGGGCAGAGAGAAGGAGTATACATGTAGGAGCTTGTGAAGGTTCTCATTCATCCAGGGCATGGTATGCCAGTAGAAATAGGTCAAAGTAACTGGACTTGTCAAAGAAATTAGTCCAGTTGCTTTGACTTATTTCTACTGATAGACTGCAGGAGCAGACAGCACAGGGCTTGTCTGTTGTCTGTTACCATGGAGATAAGTAGGTCTATATAGCAGCTTTAGAAGATGACATTTGCAAAGGTTCTTCATTTCTTATTTTAGATGTATCGGGACTGGAGAAGAACAAATCGATTTAATACGTCACAAATTTTAAAAATTCTTCTTCTAAATGAATCCAAAGTTTTGGCGATTTGTTTCTGACGAATCATGCAAAACAGTGCTGGCCGTTTTAAATTTTAAATTCAGTACAGTAGTGAGGGAAAAAGGCAAGTGAAGGTGAAGACAGAGGACCACACAACCCCAGGCAGGGCCCTGACCAGCAGACTTGCCCAAAATGCTTTGCAGTCAGCCTGACAGACAATCAGGAGGGAGTATACCGGCTAGTCTATTAGGCTCTATGCTAGCACTGAAATACAGAAGACATTATGAACTCATGCGTTAATGTAATAGGGTGCATCTGCCATGTCTGTGACAGACACAGCAATAAGACACAAAAGCCAGCCATTTTTAGGGCACTGCAGGGACAGTGTAAGGATTGCAAAGAAGACAAAACACAAGAGCTTTTAAAGAGACCGCACTATTTTTTTATATCCCTTATCCAGCCTTTTTGGTCCAAAACCTGTTGCAGAGCTTTTGCAGTTTACAAGTGGGCACTCCAATAAACTAGTTTTAGTGAGCCCACAGCAGTACACTGTATATTTTGGTTACAGGTAAGAGAGGTCCATTTGTGTCTGTGTTTTTTCCCCAAAAGCTGGTGTTATTTTTCTACCATTTATAAGTGAGCATTGCATTTAGTGCAACAGCAAAACTTTATTGTATATTTTAATGACATCCAGTGAACTTCCTATTAAGCCTGTTTTGTCCCCCCAAAAAGCCTGTTGCAATTTTTCTACTGCTAATGTGTACAAAGAACTTAAATAAGTGTATTTTACTGCGCCAACAGTGTATGTTTTAATTGCTGTCACATTCGGTTGTGGGAGGGAAACACCACACCGAACATAGGAGGGAAAGGGGTGAGGGATTAAGGCCCGGAAACTAGGAAAAGGAAATGGACACCTCCTACTAAAACCCTAATCAAAGTCCTAACTAACTACCAGTATGGACAGACCCCAGACGAAGCTATAAACGAAACCTAGGTCGGGCCGTGCTGTTTTACTACTATATATGCCGATTTTATTGTGGACTTTGTGAGTATAATAAACAGATATTTATTCACCTTAGCCGGCAGTTCTGCGCTATGTTCCTTTTCCTCTTCATAAAGGTTTAAGTCCGATGTGGAGGATTGTTCGGTTGGTGCGGTGGAGGAGGCAGCGATTGCATCGCATGTGAAGCAGATTTTCTGTGACGCTCCGCGTTTGTTTGTAAGATTCAGATATATGGACTTACTATCGCAGATCAAAGTCGAAGTGTGACATCTTAACTGTGAGTGGCCACATTAGCGCGGTCTCCGTTAACTTTTACAGACCCCAGAGGTAGGTGAATTCATACACAGAAATACCTAGCTGGCGCAGATCGATCACGTCCTCTCCCTGCAACAGGAGCTCCACCAACACCAGCAGCACCATGACCAGGGTCACATCCCTTATTTGATGCTCTCCTCATTCTTTGAGGTCACCCACTGAACTAACAGACAGATTAACTATATTAATTCCCTGTCTCAGATGCAGTGTAGGTGTACCTCACACAAAAAATGGGTATATGTCACCCACTGAACTAACAGACGGATTAACTATTATATTTTTGTGTCAGGGGTAAAAAAATCGCTATAGGTCACCCACAGAATTAACAGATTAATTATTATATTTCTGGCAGGGGTGCAAAGATGGTACATTGCACCCACAAAAAAAATCACTATAGGTCACCCACAGAATAAATAGCCAGATGAGATTTTTAACACTCTCTCTTACTTCAGCTGCCTGTTTCCTGTCCCTGCACTACTCAGAGCTGATGGGCGGTGCTACACGTGATCCAGCTTGTATAGAGGCTGGGTCACATGATGCACTGGCCAATCATAGCCATGCCATTACTAGGCATGGCTGTGATGGCTTCTAAGTGCCCACAGCTTAAAAGCTTGCAGCCTTTCAACAAGCTTTATTAAATGCCCGAACACCGAACTCAAACCTGAACTTTTGCTGCAAAGTTCGGGCTCTGGTCTGGGTACACGAACTCGCAAAGTTCAGTATGGACCTGAACTTTGCCGTTCGGGTGCGCTCAACACTAAAAATAACCCGAACAAGATACAAAAGGGAAAGACAACACTTAACTTCACGTGGCTATGGCAGCACCAGGAACTCAGCCGAGATCCAAACACCAGCAATCCACAACTCAAACAGAAGCTATAAATCGCATAGCATAGTGGGAAAAACAACAATAAATAGAGAAGGTTAAATGACTACAATAGCCACAACTGGGGAAAGTAGGTGTAGTAAGCACCAGAAACAACACAGACGTCATTTGATCCATACGGTAAACATGTCAGATCAAACCACGTGTTGCCAGTCTCACAGATCTCCTGCCACCTGTCGCGGGAACATCCGTGACAGTTGCACCATGGATATATCCAATTGCACCCCCCCCAAAAAAAAAAGTTGCTATTGTTTCAACCAATACTGCCAAATGTGTATAACTGACATCCGTGCCTGTTAAGGAATAGTTTTTGGACCACTTCTTCAGAACAAGCTACTGTTTTTTTCCGATGACACAGTGTGCGTTTAAACACCATCTGCCCCTAGTAACTCCAATTTTTGGAACATTTTTAATTTAACATAATATAACAAATGCAAAAGCACAGCGTATTTTTAAACAGGCTGTTAGCACCTTTAACCACGCACTTACTCCTAGCTATATATGTGTCACTCTGACTTATTTGACATTGCTGTCATTGCGTCAAAGAGCTTCAAAGGTGAGAGACAGAGAGAAAAACAAAGCATGAAAGAAAGAGCATAAGACAATAGAGAGGAGACCTCAAAGTGCCTTACACCGACTTTTAGGAAAATTTGAGTACCTTCAATATCAGTAAAGTCGATTCGGATCTGAATTGAATTTTCTGACCGATTCTTTAGAATTGGACACAAAACAAATTATCATTGTAATCAGATTAAAGGGTTGTCCTACAGAAAATATTCTACATCTTTCAAACCAGCAACTGGCTCTGAATACTTTTTGTAATTAAGCATTGAATAAAGCCACTGAGTTACTCAATAAATGGTAGCGGTATAGCACCACCTACTATTTGTCCTTTTCCTCATTTCTCTGTCCACCTCAGTGGTAGTTGGTAGTTGCACATGTTCAGATTCATTCTTCAACTGCCACCTGACAAATTTACTGTTAAAAGTTGTTCGAATAGCGAATGTTTGAATATTCGCTTGCTAGAATTAGCGAATATAGAGAACATAGCGCTATATTCGTATTCGTCATATTCGTTAATTCTTTCTACCCAGCCAAACAATAAGTAAGTTGCATATACCCCGCTCTAAGTTAGATGCGCTATGCAGATAATATTAATATTCTCGAATTGCGCATCCAACTAAGAGCTGTGTATAGGCAAGTTTACTTGGCTTGCTAGAATTAACAAAGATAACGAATACGAATATAGCGCTTTAATATGTAGAGACTAGATGGAATGGTAGATCACCAGACTAAATCTATTAAGTGTGCCAATCTTATTCTTTTCTTCACTAATATAGCGCTTTATTCCCTATCTTCGTTAATTCTAGCAAGCCAACCGATAGGAAAGTTATACCCCGTTCAAATGTAATATTCGGGTACTGCGAGTGGAACTTTGAACAGGGTATAACTTTCCTATTGTTTGTTGGCTTGCTAGAATTAATAAATATAGAGAATATAGTGCTATATTCGTTATCTTCATTAATTCTAGATAGCCAACCAATAGGAAAGTTGCCTTTATACCCCATTCAAAGTTCAACTCGCAATACGCGAATAATTAAATCGCATATTATTTGTGATAAATAGAATAATGACGAATATTCGATTTCGGCGAATTTATGACGAATATTAAATCGAATATTCGCGAAATATCGCAAAATCGAATATGGCACCTCAGGCTTATCACTAACCCTGAACCCCCAACCTGGAGAGATTCTAGCAGAGCAATTGGAGCAATCGCTGAGCCGATTGCTGGATCCATGTGAGGTACAGGGATAGTTCTAGCTTTGTTAGAAAGAAATTGCCATGTACTATATGATGTCTGATTTTCATTGTTTACATTATTTAGGGTATATTCATGTAATAGTAATGTATGATATTAGCAGAAACTCTTTTTTCTGTAAAATCAAACTATGCTGAGGTGAAAGGAAGAAAATATACTACAATATAATATATTCTAATTGTATGGATTTTGAATGTACCATCCTTCAATAAATGCCAGGAGAATCCAATGGATTACCATATAACATGTCACATACCTAACTACCTTCATACCATTAATGAAAGTTAAGTAGAATCATCTCCTAAATTCAACGACACCTACTCTTAAACCAGTCAAGCCAATTTATGTGCTTTATATGAGAATATACATCCCCATTAAAGCCCGAACATCTCCCCCTCAATCACACAAATTGAGAGTCAGCAAGAAGTACAATTTTACTGACTTATGGAAAAGTTTAAGCATGGTGACAGTAAAACAAACACATTTGTACCTTTCTTATGACACTTTAATAAATTAACATAGTGTCAGTTCAGCTATTATTAAATCAGAACATAATTGCTTTAAATCTATTTCTGCTGATACGCAGCATTTGTTGTGTAACATCTTCAACTCTTATGTCTCCACAAATGTAGATGAAGCAGTTTGAGAGCAAAATGATATTGATCTTTTCCCAGCAGCTACCATAAATGACAAGATTTCATTTTTTTATTTCATAAAAGCCATGAGTGGGAACGAGTTGTTTGTAGCTGAGCTCTCGTAAAGCGCTAGAAAGCTTGTGAACTGTCAGAGCAAGTTCAAGTCAGATGACTATGATTTTCAATTATGGGACACTAACTAAAGCCAATATTGGGATTTTTATACAGTGCTTTGTTGTAGAAAGTGATGCCAATGATAAAAGGTTTAAACCAGAGCATAATGAAAGACAATACTACACTATAATAGTATATTTATATGTATCTCCAATAATGATGACGATGAACTGTCACAAATATAGGGAGGGGAAAACACCAGAACACACACAGAAGGAAATAGACCGGAGTCTAGGCCTCAAAGCTAAGGGAGAGAGATGGTGACCTCCTAGGAATCCCTAGACCTCTCCCTGACTCCTGAAAATATGAGTAGACCCTGAAGGTGGGAATACTCATAAACCGGAACCCAAGCCCTGGAGACCTGGAAAGGCCTAGGAGTGGTAGCAGGGAATGAGACTACTGCTTCCTTCCCGGATGAAGAAACCAGCGTCTCCCTGAGGCCTAGAAAGCAAGTAACACAAGTGAACAACAAAATGCAAAACAAAATGCATTTAACTTAAAGCAAAATGGAGGAGCAGGAGATTCAAAGGAACAACACACCAGCTCAACCAACTCCAGCAGGAAATATCAACCGCATGGTAAGCAGTGTGAGTCAGAACTAAATAGGGCCTCAGTTATTACTACAAGCTGCACCTGACAAGAGGTGTGATCATTACCATACAACAGCATTGCAAGGAGAAAACAGAGAGACTGCCAGATACCCTCACGCGCCGCCAGTCTCTCCGATCTTCTCACCTCTGTCATGGGAGGGACCGTGACATGAACAGAGCCATATCCCCTGTCAAAGCTTTAAAATTGAGAGCAGGAGATGCAAATGAGTCAACCATACAATATTAGAAACCCCTTGATCAAGGGAACTTTGCAGGAGAGGATTTTGGGATTGTTTGCCCACTTTCCAGGCTTCTTCAGGCACCATCAGATATAAATGTCTTCTTAGAGGAAGGCCTCTCACCATCATTGGACACATATTTAAAAGGTGTTTTACCTGATTATGGGCTTTTTTACCTAGTATATGACCTGGTATTTAGGCCTCACGCACATGAACGTATTTTGGGTCCGCGTCCGAGCCGCATATTTTGCGGCTCGGACGCGGACCTATTCACTTTAATGGGGTCGCAAAAGATGCGGACAGCACTCCGTGTGCTGTCCGCGTCCTTTGCTCCGATCTGTGGCACCGCAAAAAAAATATAGCATGTCCTATTCTTGTCCGTTTTGCGGACAAGAATAGACATTTCTACAATGGGCCGCGTTCTGTTCCGCAAATTGTGGAGCGGAACGCGGAACAGCTTCTGTGTTTTGCGGATCCGCGGATTGCAGACCGAAAAAACACCTACGGTCTTATGCATGAGGCCTTACTCTGGAAGTAAGCATGGGGCTAGGTAAAAATCCCCAAATCCTAGAAAAACAACTATAAATGATTAAAATAAATAAATCCACTTAAAAAAAATCTCCCATGTTTAAAACTCCTTTGGCGCCATTCAGAGATTTCCATTACTGGACATTTTTGACAAAACATTTTAAATTCTTTTAGGCAGATTTACTAATCCTGTAGATGGCATAAACATATATTTATGTACTAGATGCACTACATTTATTACAGTGGCTCAGGCTGAGTAATAAATTTGGTACATGGATAGACCATTTTGTCTATCTTTATACCAACTATTTGTTGGCTTAGTGTGCAAAACAAATTTGCACCAGAATTGTGGTGCAATTGTGATGTAAAATGTCACATCTCACTATACCACCTTTCCCACTAAGCCTACTCCCTTGTTGAGCTAGGTGTCAAACTGGACTAATTTGCACCAAATATTGGTGCAATTTACACCTGGTCTAAATGCACTAACATCAGTAAGGCCTCATGCACACGAACATATTTTCTTTGTCCGTACCGTTTTTTTTGCAGACTGTATGCGGAACCATTCAATTCAATGGGTCCACAAAAAAAGTTTCCATATTTCCGTATATCCATTCCTCAGAAAGATAGAACTTATCCTATTATTGCCCGCATAACGGACAAGGATAGAACTGTTCTATTAGGGGTCAGCTGTTCCGTTTTGCAAAATAAGGAAAGCACACGGACGTCATCTGTATTTTTTGCGGACCGCAAAATACATACGATCGTGTGCATGAGGCCTAACTCTAGGTGTGTATCTGAAATCTTCAAGCGGTGCTAAACAGTGTGTGTAATATACTGCAGAGCACCGGAGCCTGTATATTCTGGAAATGGGGGTGTTCCCAGCTCTACCTATGTGACCTTCTGTAATGTATCTATCCCGTTAGAAGAGTATTATTTTTTTCTTATACCAGTGACTGATATTAGCTTCTGACCTGTCTATATCACAAGTCAGAAAATCACTTAATAATAATAATAATACGTTCTCTTATTCTAGAGATTTGACACAAGTTTACTTAGGCATGTTAGATAAGTAATCACTTGACAGCTATTTTGATGTTTGAGATTTTTACATCAAATTCCCTGGATGTAGTTTACCTTCAAGGCATTCAACAGCAATGACATGACATCTGTAAATGAGACCTTAGCAGCGTTGCGATCTCTTCTTGCTTTTTTGCTGTTTGTCAGTTAGAGATGCTCCTTACCCTTTTCACCTTATGTTGGGTAAATGAAGTAACTAAGTTACAGCAGACATTTTTAGCAGTTACGGAACTACCATATACCGGTAATTGGAAAGTCACCCAACTTTCCTAAAAAATCATGGTTTTCTCCTTCATGTTCTTTTTGTACATCGAACTGGATGCGGTGCTTCATCCATATATTCACTTATTAAAGCCAAACCCTTATAATTTTACACATATCTACACGTCACTACTGTGACTAGCGACTGGTGGCTGCGGACGCCTGTCATGAGAACACTTTATCATTGCACTGTTGAGAATGGAACAGTGTGTAAATTTTAACATATCCAGGTTTTGGTATTTTTTTAAATCATTTTAAAACCCATTAACAAAGATTTGTCTGAGTTATTAGAAAGTTTATCAAAGCTAGGAATAGTTAGAAAATAATTAAAGAAGCTATACCCACCAGTATAATGCCCAAATGCTTGCATTGCCTCAGGCATCCTCAATGCCTAGCTTTGTTTGCTTGGCGGCAAGTCATTCTCCCCAGTGTTCTCATGCCATATACCTCAGAACATATTACATTTTTACTATTTTATTTTCAATGTACATAAAAATTGTTCCATTAGTTTAACTAATGCTGCCAAAAAACACCCTACAACTATGGAAAAATAAAAATGTTATGGTCTCTTGGTATGTGGTTATGAAAAAACAAATGGTGTCCTGAAGGGCCAATTTAGGCTGCCTTCTTGAGAGGTTAATGATATGGTTTATGATCTTTTAAAAAAAAAAAAATTTCTACCTTCCCAAAGATATAAGTGTTTGAGGAGTGAAAAAATATATGAAAACCTCTTGGACTGGCAAAATTTGACCATGTAAACTTCATGATGACCATGCTGAATTGCTAAATGTGTGATACAGACACTGGAGTATCAGGCATTTAATTTTTTAAGAGCTTGCAGAATTATGGCATTTAAGCCTTACTCACACCACAAAATACAGCTACATTGTGGTGCACCGTAAAGTGTATGGAGCATGCTCACTTGCTGCTGCTCACATGGAGGGTGCCAGCTGTCTAATATAGCCGGCACCCTGCCTCAATGACTAGGATCAGCAATGATGCCGATCCTGGTCATTTAACTCCTCAGATGCTTTAGTCAATTGTGGCCACTCCATCTATGTCCCATTTATGACTGTGCTGCTATATGATGTTCAGGAAAATGAAAATTTACCAGAAATTTTCATTTTCTGTAGCTCATAGGTAGCGCAACTTTCCCTCCCTTTAAAAAATTTAATACTGCTTTTTAAAAATACACTTGCTCCTTTCTTCCTGCTCATCTTTATGGAGTCCATTGTGATTCGTTAATTGATTGATCATTAGTGATTTCTAACCCATCACTGTCTGATTGTATCAAGGGGGCTTTAACCCTGGGGCAGTGCTCCATAGGAAAATAGTGAATCTCCCGTAGACTCCCATAGACCACAATGGTAAATCATTGCAGTCTACAGGAAAAGTGATCAGATGACTGCATATTCAAGTCCCCTAAGGAAACTTTAAAAGAGTGAAAAAAAAGTTTAAAAAAATATGAAAAAATATAAAAACCTCAAACCATCTCCTTTCATATAAAAATAAATAAACAATAATAAACAACAACAAAAAAACATAACAGGTACGGCCTGTTATAAAGCTCATACAGCTTGGAAATATTAAAAAGTAATGGCAGAAAATGGTGATGCAAAGAAAACTTTCATTTTTTCAAAGTTTTTTTTTTAAGTAGGAAAACAAAACACGACATAAATTTGGTATCGCTGTAATTGTGTTCACCAGCAGAATAAGGTTGTCATTTTTAGCACACAGTGAACGTAGCAAAAAACAAATCCTCAAAAAACTTGGCATAATGGCCATTGTTTTTGAAAATTCCCCTCCCAAATAATTTTTTGTCTGTTTTTCCAATATGAGCTATGGTAAAATAAATAGTGTCATTAAAAAATACAACTTGTTCTGCAAAAAACAAGTCTTCATGCGGCTATGTGAACAGAAACAAAAATAATGGCTCTTGGACAAACAATATTAAAAAATTCTAATTATGCTGTAGATTAGGGTTAAAGTGATATCCCCCCCCCCATGTGCAAAAACTTTATTAAACTTAATAGCTTAAAGAGGACCTTTCATCACCCTAACAAATGTAAACTAAGTATACATACATGGAGAGCGGCGCCCAGGGATCTCCCTGCACTTACTATTATCCCTGGGCGCCGCTCCGTTCTGCCGGTATAGGCTCCGGTAACTTCAGCTCTGCGTCTCAACTGGAAGGAGCCTGCCCTTGTTCTCCTGGGCATCTCCTTCTCCCAGGCTGTAGCGCTGACCAACCGCAGCGCTTAGCTCATAGCCTGGGAGGTTTTCTTCTCCCAGGCTATGAGCTGAGCGCTGCGGTTGGTCAGCGCTACAGCCTGGGAGAAGGAGACGCCCAGGAGAACAAGGGCAGGCTCCTCCCAGTTGAGACGCAGAGCTGAAGTTACCGGAGCCTATACCGGCAGAACGGAGCGGCGCCCAGGGATAATAGTAAGTGTAGGGAGATCCCTGGGCGCCGCTCTCCATGTATGTGTACTTAGTTTACATTTGTTAGGGTGATGAAAGGTCCTCTTTAATTAAAATAGGGCAGTGCATATCTTTACATGGGAGGATTGATTGGATGTATCTGTAGTTTATAAACTTTGAGTATACAGTAAGGATATAATATGATTGCAATGCTGTGATGTGCACAATGAAACTAGTGGTCTCTAGAGCTCAGGAAATAGTATTCATCCCTATATAATTGAACCTTACAAGAGGCAGATTTGTTTCTTCCATGTCACAAAGGTATGACAACTTAGTGAAAAATGTTGTAACATCTCCCAGGAGATCAGCTACAAGTAAGAGTGAGCTGAACAGCTGGTTTTCTGTCACTGAGAAGGAGGACTTCTGGAGCATGGTTAAGTATTCAATACTAATTACTAACAGTGCACATTACGTACATTAAAAAAATGCTAAAAGTCATGCAGACTGAGCTTGTCAAAACAGCTTTTTAACAGACAAAAGCTAGTCATACACTTAAAGTTCCAACAAAGCAGCACTCCAAAATCAGTAAAAAATTAATGCTTTTATTCACCCATGTGGATACGCAACGTTTCAGCTCAACACTAGAGCCTTTCTCAAGTAGTTATACAAGTGAACAGATCAGATATATATATATATATATATATATATATATATATATATACAGAGTGCATGTGCAATGAATCATGAATCAATATACATAAACATAAAAAACAAAAGTAAAGTGCTAAAAGTGCCATAAAAAGTGCATGGTGCCATAGTATATCATCATGTATTCATACAATTGTGCACATAATTATCATATTCCTATACATAATACAATGATTACACCAAATCACATAATCCCATGATTAATATACATTACAAAACATGATTGCACCTGTATATGTCATATGCAAATGATTATTAAATGAATAGATCTAAAGATTAGGCTAACCAGGGGACAAACAACATGTGTGCATGCTGATAACTGCGTTCACCTGGCACCAATGAGCATGCCAAGGAAAAATAAAGGAGGCAGAGGAAAGTCAAAAGTGTCTGACATGCACTCTGCCACTCTGGACTGTGTGGCAGCCATCTTGGAAAAGGGAAAACAAGAGGGCAAAATGTTCTATAATCAGTAATCACTGACAAGCGCCCTCGCTATTATTATGGCACTAACACCCTTTTGAAAAGGGGCAAACATTCTTGTAGAGCAATTACAGAGGGCTGGCATATATTAAATTAAACTAAATATAGGAAAGAGACAAGTATATAGAAATAATACTGGATACTTAGGTTCTTAAGTCAAACCGAAACAGAGGGGGTCTCCTCATTAAAATGGTAACGGTGTGTAAATAATGTCGCATTACTAGAGAAGTGAAGAACGAGGTCATCACTCAAAAACTGTAGAGATGGCCCCTGTCAGGAAACCAAATGGTTGGACAACCCCACAAGTGTGGCGCAACCCCTTTATAGGCCCCCCCCAGTAGACACTCATACCTAACTCGCACCACAATGTCACACTACCCATAGAACAAATACGTAAAGATATGCCGCCTCATGCATTACAGACAAGAAATGGATATTTCCTGTCACCTCAAAAAAGATATAAAAGAACCATTAAATATAAAAATTATGTCCGTCCCCTGGCGAGTCAAATGTTGTCAAGGCGCATCTAAAAAAGAAAAAATTATTATTAATCATGGATATATGAAAGAAAAAGACAATAAGCTTAACTTAAAATTATAATAAATATACTGCAAAAAACTTGCTTGAGAGAGCACCAGGAGTGGTGGGCAAGCCATCCACTATACGTTTACAGTGAAGGAGATCAGCGTGTTATTGTGTTTAATTTACAATCTACATTGAGTCCCGTGTTCAGAGAAATGTTTGGGCACTGGTAAATCCTGACACTTTTTGCGAATAGTGTAGAGATGTGGGATGAGTCGAGTTTTCAGGTCAAGAGTAGTTTCACCCACATAAAGTAAATTACAGGGGCAAAATAGTACATAAATGATACGATCACTATCACATGTCAAAAAATGCTTGATAGGGAATGTCTCTCCTGCGACTGGATGTGTGAAACGGTCGCCTTTGATCATCCGGCAGCAGTTGACACATCTCAAGCAAGGGAATCAACCAGATTTCTGTATGGACAGTAAAGTCTGTGTAGGGCTCACATTATATGACACATCAGCAGATACCAGTTGGTCCCTAAGATTCCTGGACCTACGATAAGACAATAAAGGAGGAATTCTCAATTTAAGAACACCCTTTACACACCCAGAGAGCATAGGCCAATGGCGGTTGATGATGGAATTAATGCGCAAACTGTGCTCATTATAAGTAGAAATAAAAGGAATCCTGGATCCAGAGGGGATTCTGACTGTCCTTTGTAATGTTTGTTGTCTATCAAGAGCGAGTACTTTGGTTTTCTGTGGTTGTAATATTGAATTGGGGTAACCCCTATTCCGAAATTTGTGAACCATATTATCAAGGGTACACATAAGGATCGTGTCATCAGAAACAATTTGTTTCACACGTAACAATTGACTGTATGGTAAATGTCGAATTATATTTCTAGGTTCACAACTGTCATATCTAAGCAAAGAATTCTTATCAGTAGGTTTGGTAAATAATTTAGTTTTTAATCTGCCATTTGGTATATTTACAGTCGTGTCAAGAAATTCAATATGACTGAAAGAATATACAACAGTGAACTTAACCCCAGGATCGATATCAAGATATTAAGAAAAGTATGGAAAGAAAGTAAGGATTCAAGAGATCCTACCCAAATAAGGAAGACGTCATCAATGTAATGCCACCATCTCAAAACGTGGGAGAAATAGTGGGAAACATAGATGATGTCCTCCTCCAGATGTCTCATATACATATTAGTGTATGTCGGGGCCACATTAGACCCCATGGCCATGCCCTTCTGCTGCATATTGAAATCCTTTTGGAATAAAAAAAATTATTGCATCTTAACACAATATCCAGAAGTGACAGAATTAAATATTGAGCATCATCCCAAAACATAGAAAGGCGTAATATATATACAACCTGCAGGCCCCTGTCACAGACGAAAGCTAGTCATACATTTAGATAGTTATCTCAGACACCCCCTACCACCACCATAAACAGATCAGCTGTGAATGCATGATTATTTTCATAAAGGAAATATGGGCTGGAGTCTGATTAATTTAGAGATATGGCATTGGTCTGATTATTTAAGGGTCTCATCTGAAATTAATTATGGGGGCTTATCTGTGAACTGAATTCATTTAGGGGCCTGATCTAGGTATGATTTATTTAAAGGTCTGGTTTGGTGTCTGAATTTAGGATTCTTGACCTGAATTATTGTGGAATAATTAACTGCCTGAATAAAGTACGTTTTGAAAATTGCGTTTTATTATTGCTATATGTTAAAATTGGTTCTCCACCAAAATAAACAGATCAGGCTGGTGGTGCGAGTTGGAGTCTGGAATTTGTATAAATATGTCCAGCTCGATAGAACTCACATCCACCAATAGTTTCTGAGGGCTAAATGTGGGGCCCACACATAAGGTGGGACAAAGTAACCAGGTCACTCCCGTATACTGACACCCACTACATGTAAATCCCAATAGTTATTGGAATGTAGGTGCAGTCACTTAGTGGTCTAGTTATTGGTAAATCTCCATTTAATTATACATATTAATTTATGCCCTCAGATTAATGGGCTCAACATGGATGTACATAACATAGGTAGCGCTCAGCGTTGTTCACATTAACTATGTGTCACTGATAGGAGCTCTCTCATTCGCTCGACGCGTATCTTTACTGCAATAATGCGGTTGTTCATCAGGAGCAGTTGAAGAGCACTACTCGATTAAAACCACACACCTAGTGATGAGTGTGTGGTTAATGAACATGGCGCTGCACACCTCTGATAATGTGTATGCAGCAAAGATGTAGGTTATAGTTTGAACACACCGGCCACAGTGCTGCACACCTCCGATGACGTGCGTGCAGCAGCTATGTTGGTAGTGTATTTGGTTAGTTATAGCGCTGCACGCCTCTGATATCGTTCATGCAGCATATTAGAGCCTCCGACCAGGAGTCTGGTCTGGGTATGAATACATTTAGTGGTTCTTGCCTGGGGTTTGATTAATATAGGGGTCTGCATACATTTAGGGGAATCTAGTCCGAGGTCTGACTCTCTTTATGGGTTTAGTCTGGAATTTAAATACAAAAAAGATGTCTGGTTTGGGGTCCAATTTGTGTTGATATAGAGGATGAGGATGGACTGCAAAAGTGTGGGCCCAAAGATATTTGGGCAGTAAACTCTGGAGTCTTTGGGGCCACACAGAGAAGAAAAGGTAAAAAAGACTACACTGCGTAAAGATGTCACCCATGATTGACAGGAAGAAATGCATGTATTTTGCCTGTGACTGTTTCTGAATATTGCTCTGGAAATGAGGGAGAAAGTGAGGGAGATGTCTTTAACCAAGTCTCCTCTATTTAGTATTGCTCTTACCTAAACATACCAATTTCTATTAACTTAGCCATTGTACTTCTTTTACAATATAAAGTGCAAAGAGGTATCTCCCAGGGAAAGAGAACCATTCACACTGAGCCAGTTGGAATCCTACTTGGTACTGATGAGGGGCAAGCACCCTGAAACAGCTGTCTACAGATGGATATTTAGCTTGGCTATTTTCCCTTTTCATGTCCCAAGGCTTGATAAAAAGTGGGACTTTGACTTATAGGGAGCCACTTCCAAAAGGTGGCCCTAGCTAGATTGTTCTCTTTCCCTGGGAGATACCTCTTTGCATATTATTTTCCCATGGAGCATTGCCGCTAAGTCTCCATACCATGGAGCATTGCCACTAAGTCTTCATACCATGGAGCATTGCCACTAAGTCTCCATACCATGGAGCATTGCCGCTACGTCTCCATACCATGAAGCATTGTCAATAAGTCTCCATACACAGCTGGTCTCTTTAAGGAGAGACAGCACCAGTGGCATAACTAGATATGATTTGGCCCCACAGAAAATTTTTGAATAGGGACCCCCCTTCCCCACAAACGTCTTTACAACCCCCTCCTCCTGTGCAACCCCCACTCCTGTGGCTTGTCAAGATCGCTCTCTCAGACGAGGCCCGGCAGCTGCTCCATCCGTTTCCTACAGTTTCTCTCTATATCATCTCATTGTATAATACTGTTGAGGGGACCCTGACAATAAAATATTTTAGTCCTCCTCCTGGGTGGTTCCCAAAGCAGCCGCTTCCCCTGCTTCTCCTATAGCTATGCCCCTGGCTGGCACCCTGCCTAATTTACAATATATTTTAAATTACAAGCTCATTGTTGCTCAGTTTTTAAGTTGTTTTTTTATTAAATTGTTATACTCAATAAACAAAGAATTTAAAAAGAGAAGTGAGGAAGATGTGACTTTTCCCCCAAACAAGATAATTTATGAAAAAAGAGAGTTACACTGTTACTTAGTAAAGCCGCCAAACACCTTAAGCTGTGTTCGGCCCTGCTGATCTCCAGTTTCTCTGTAGAACAGGCTCCTGTATTGTTACTGTCTTATGTCATCTCCTTATGTCAGGAAGAGGGGACATATCAAAGGCAAGGTGGGGGATTAACTTTTAAAAATTTCCTTTCAGAGAACTGCAAGGGGAAGCAACGGTAAAATGCCTTGCTTTAATACTTTTACATGGCTATCACATGACGATGTTAGATAAACAATAATATGTTTTATCATGCTTCATAATAAAACTGCAGACATAAAACTCCATACTGTGAATATGTTAATCACATAGCATTAACAGATCTTGCCCTTATATTTATTATTTACTGCATCATTACCAACCTCGAGCCTGTTACGGCCTCGCTTCACTGGTAGATTTTGATAAATAGGCCCCATCAGCAATCAGAATAGAGCATTTAATTAAAATAATGAAAAATATTTTAAAGGCGCTTCTGCATCATAATTCTTCTGGCTTATTACTTTCTTTGCTATTTCTTCAGACAGCATAACTGCAGCGCACTCATTAACAAGAAGACATTATCAAAGGACCTTTTCTAATTTTAAATTGAATTCTAAATTGCTAAATTCTCATTCTGACATCTACAAATGATTGTTCATCTAATTGCCTGGGCCATTTTAGCATTTTTGTTAGCATCCACTTAATGCCTAGAGCAAAAATCCATTATTCAGTTTCATTTCTTCTAATCCATTGAATTTTACTCAATATTACAGGGATGTGCATTGTCACAAATACTTTGTTATTCAGGTAGTGTTACGAATATTGCCTTGTTAAAAAAGAAAAAGATGTGAGTGGGTAATTGAAGAGCAGAGCAGAAATAATTTCGCAAAACGGGTATATCACTACAGAGCAGTCTATGAGGTCAGATCCACTGGCCTACAAGTGATCCAGAAAAGAAAAGAAAGAAGTGCAGTTCTTGCAGATTTGAAGGACATATCCATTATTCACAGGTCTGTATGAGTCTTTTATATCTCTGTACAACCTCCAGGTTACACTGAACTTTTATGTGACACACATAGCACTCTATGGGGCAATACCATCAAACTCTAATTTTATACAGAGGCAGACAAAACTTTAAATGAAGAATATTTCCATAGTATAGTGCCAAAAACGCTCGATCATTGGGAACTCCAAATCTGCTGGTGGCAGATCGTGCTGTCAAATAAAGATCTTTTGCCGGCAAACCACTAGACAGTATGGGGACAAGCAATGGCATAGTGATTGTTTCTTCCCATGCTGAGGAGGAGATCGCTCCCCTGCTAGCGAGCAGATGATTGTCGGGAGGGAATGCTTCCCTCCTGACAATCGTTTTTCACCCTTTAGAGAGATAAGGAGACTGACGCTCCACCCAAGGCCCGCTCCAGTAACACGTAAACCTGGGAAGCAAGGGAGAAGGTAAATACCTACTGGAGCTATTTGTGCCTGTATATGTATTTACGTGTTTATAGGTTTGTGTACATGTATGTGTGCATATATCATGTATATGTGCCTGTACACACAGTAAGCGTGTACTGTTTATATCTATCTATCTATCTATCTATCTATCTGAGGCCTGAGTATGTAGACATGTATCTGTTTTATCGGATTATTTATTGTACCCGTGTTTCTATGTATAGTAGGGGTGTTTTTGTATAGTGCAATATGCTGGGACAATATGCTGTAAGGTCAAGTTCATGATTACACTACTAGAACTTTCATCCATAACTTTTGATTTATCTACAATTGTAGATAATAAAAATTGATTTTCAGTTTGAGGAGGGCATCAAAGATAATCTTGCCTATGGGCATATTAGATGAAAGCCATGGTGTTAGGAGAGGGTGACTACCATTACACACAAACAGGGATAGTGCAGCCGTAAGACTTCCCGGACCCACTATCTCTACCTACTTGCTCAGTCACCGTAAGCAGTGACTCCGCAACTGGGCTGCAGTCCCTATTCTGAAATATGTGCAAGGACAACACACAAACAGGGAAAAACAAACAGACAAACAATCAAAGAGTAGTGTTAAGGTAAAGGGTCAAAGGCCAGAAACAAGAATATCAACACGCCAAAAAGCCAAGAACCAGGAGATCAATACAATACAAAATCGCCAGAAGCCAAAATTGTAGTCACAACACTAGTCCAGAAATCCACAAGCCAGAGGAGTCTTCAAGTACAACAAGGAAACAGCAGGGGAGCCAGAGGACAAGAAATTCACCAGCACCTGCATATGCAGGCACCGGCCCTATATAGTGTGCCGAGAACAGCTCACGCCGGCGTCCCTGCACACTGGGCGGAGCTGCCTGCTGTGTCCTGATGCTCTGGACCACCGACATGCCTAACAATTGGCCCAGGGTTTCGATCTCAGAGTGGGCCGCACAGCTGATCTGCTTCTCCTGGCAACTGGACCATAACACATGGATATTTGGCCCAATATCCCCAATCAATGGATGACCGCCCTTGTCAACTACAACTGCATCCTCAGATTGCAGATATAGTTGAATACTTTGGCAAGGCAAGGAGATGTCAGCTCCCTGTGGAAGCACTAAGGGACACCATTATCAAGTTGGAGGCACAATTCCCAAGTGGAAATAAGCACCAAGGGGCATTATTACCAAATGGAATGGCACTAAAGGGCACCATTACTAAATGTGGATAAAAATACTGTGTGGAGGGCACTAGGATGGCATCATTTTACTGTTTGTTGGGGCACTATTACTGTGGGTAAATAATGGGGAAACCTTGTATGTGGGAGACACACAGGGAGTACTGCTATTATGTGGGCGTTTATTAATCTGACGCATTAGGGTATTTAGGCAGGGCTGATGTATCTAAAGGCATGGGTTCCAGGTCTCATAGTGCTGACTGCTATTAAAGTCCCTTTTTTTTTTATAGCTAAGCTGTCTGAGATAGATTATTTTTTGGGTGGAGGTTGGAAAACATATCTTGGTGCTACTGTCCCTGGGCCGACCGTTTTAGATCCTAACAATGGTGCTGCTATGCTGCCATACAGACTCCCTCCATATGGCTCTACTGTGTGCAAGTGGTATCTCTCAAGTTTTGATAAAGGGTCCTGTAGAGTCAAAAAGTTGCCTATATTTGAGGTGTTGTATGTATTTCTTTGTCTGGCAGCAACTTATCTCCCTCATATTACTGGAATAAAATGCAATTTCGACTAAGATACACGTATACACATTAAATACTGTATATACTTCAAAAGACAGAATTTTCATCTTTCAAAATCTGCATCAGGCCCAACCTACAGGTCTGACCTATCAGCTTTCTACATGTTTAAAGAAAACTTGTCTGTGCAGCAGCCAAGTTTGGGGTGGCATCTAATCTATTATGGGTCCCCCGGACCGTGCCGAGATGTCATAATGTGTTACTGCTCTCCGGAAGGGATGATAAAGCATGGTGGACTCGAAGGGGAATAAGTGTGCTTCTTTAGTGGAGAAACTCACTTGCAAAACAAGGCACTAAGCTGGATTCTCCAGTCTCCTCCTCTGACTGCTCTCCTTATGCACATTTTCTAGCTGCATGTAGTTTTTTTTGTCTGGCCGAATGCCAGCATATTTGTGGGTAGCGGCTCGATCTCTGCCAGACCCCATTATAGTCAAAGGGGCCACCGGCCTTTCCAGTAATACCTGGCAATGCTGGATGCAGAGAACTAATAATGGCATTGTGAAACTAGCCTTAGCTGGCTGTGCATTAGCCCTTTTGACAGTACAGTGCAGCTAAAGTGTAATAGTGCAAATGAACAGGATATATTATAATAAATATATAAATGGCGTTCAACAATATGAAGCAATATCAGTGCTGTGTGATCACTAATGTTTTCTAACAAACCTCTGAGGCCTTCACAGAACAGCTATGGTTATATTCTATTTACTAATCAGGTGACTGTAGCAGAAAACAAGTCACACTGGATTTTATTTAGGGGTATCACAGTACAGGGGGATGAATACAAATGCATACCACAGTTTTCAGATTTTTATGTATTAAAATTTTTGAAAATCATGTATCATTTTCTTTTCACTTTACACATACTTGCTACTTTGTTTTGGTCCATTACATAAAATTCCAATAAAATACATATGACAAAAAATATGACAAAGTTCAAGGGGCATGAATACTTTTTCAAGGCACTGTATACACAGGGGTGCACCTAGCCTTCTGCTACCTGAGGCGAAAACTGAAACTGTGCCCCCCCATGCCAATTTTTTAGCCTGACCCATTTTCTCCAGTCCTACTGTTAAAGACGTATTTGGAGAAAACATTACATACAGCGCTACAAAACATACAGGGTAATACATAGTGTTGAGCGTGAATATTCGAATTACGTAATATTCGCGTACTGCTAATGAAACTTTGAACGGGGTATAGCTTTCCTATTGGTTGGCTTGCTAGAATTAACGAAGATAGAGACTATAGCGCTATATTTGTATTCGTTATCTTTGTCAATTCTAGCAAGCCAAGTAAACTTGCCTATACACAGCTCTAAGTTGGATGCGCAATGTGAGAATATTAAGTAATATTACTTGCATTGCGCATCTAACTTAGAGCAGGGTATATGCAACTTACTTATTGTTTGGCTGGGTAGAATTAATGAATATGACGAATACGAATATAGCGCTATAGTCTCTATATTTGCTAATTCTAGCAAGTCAATAGGAAAGTTGACTGTACCCAGATCTAAGTTAGATGCGCAATGCAAGTATATTACTTTGCCTATTTTTTGCAATAAATAGAATAATGACTATTCTATTTATTCAATTCTATTTATTGCAAAAAATAGGTAAAGTAATATTCTTGCATTGCGCATCCAACTTAGAGCTGTCTATAGGCAACTTTCCTATTGGCTTGCTAGAATTAGCAAATATAGAGAATATAGCGCTATATTCGTATTCATCATATTCGTTAATTCTACCCAGCCAGACAATAAGTAAGTTGCATATACCCCGTTCTAAGTTAGATGTGCAATGCGAGTAATATTACTTAATATTCTCGCATTGCGCATCCAACTTAGAGCTGTGTATAGGCAAGTTTAATTGGCTTGCTAGAATTAACAAAGATAACCAATACGAATATAGCGCTATATTCGCTATCTTCGTTAATTCTAGCAAGCCAACCAATAGGAAAGTTATACCCTGTTCAAAGTTTAATTCGCTATACATAAAATAGAATAACAATAAATAGAATATTCCTGAATATTCGATTTTGACGAATATATGACGAATATTCAATTGAATATTCGTGAAATATTGCGAGATCGAATATGGCACCTCCCGCTCATCACTAGTAATACAGCGCCCCATACCTCTTATATCCAGTGACATCTCCTCTGATGTAGACGTTCTATTTCTTTATCTTCTCCATTCTTGACCGCCATGATGATTTCTTTCAGCCATCTCTTGTCTCTGCAGAGTTTGACAAACAGACATCTTAGTATACAAAAAATACCTTCTTATAATGTGTGTCAGTACAAAAAATGGCCCCTTATATTGTTTGCCCACAAAATTATTCCCTCCTTGCAATGTGTGCCAGTACAAAAATGCTCCCTTATAATGTGTGCCAGTACAAAAATGCTCCCTTATAATGTGTGCCAGTACAAAAAACTTTTTTTTAGTGCCCCCTGTTGAACTAATGTCCCCATAGTGGCCACCTTAGAATGTGTGCAAGTACAAAAATGCTCCCTTATAATGTGTGTCAGTACAAAAAAAGACCCCCTTTTAGGTCTCCCAGTAGAACGGATGTCCCCATAGTGGCCTCCTGATAATGCTTACCAGTACAAAAATGCTCTTTTTTTTTACAGCCGAAATGTCCCCATAGTGCTTTCTCCAGTTACAAAATAATGCCACCCCCCCCCCCCCATCCCATTGTGGCCCAACAGCATGCTGCCAAATAAAAATAATAAACTGACATACTTACCTCCATTCTGCTGTCAGCGATGCAGTGCTAGACACAGACCTCATCTAGTCTGTGCCCTGAGCTCTATGCAGCCCATTTCAGGCAGTGTGATAATGATGACACCGACCTCTGATAGGCCACAGGAACTAGGACTAAATCCTATTAGAGGAAACGATAGGCCAAGGGGACATTGCTCCCGTGCCCCATGGCAGCATTCAATTGTATTGCTGTCCTGAGTACAGCGATGCAGTTGAAAATGTAGAGATGCGCATTTCCTCAATGGAATAGCTCATTGCCAATGCCCCTTCCGCTGCCCCCCTCTTACCCCTACCTGGTGCTGTCTGAGGCAATCGCCTCACGTCGTCTCATTGGCGGTGCTCCCCTGTGTATACATATTTATAACTACTGGGAAATAATCAAACATCAGGGTTAAGAACTATGATATTTTCTGCTACAGATGAATGAATTAACCTTGAACAGCAATTTAATAAAGAAATGCAGTATTTTCCTCTCTACTAAACAGGGACAATAATTTTTTGCTAACTGCAGTGTTTTCTGCTCAGATCACCAGTTACATTGTGTAGCAAAATCCATAATTCTAATACGTCACAAAATATCTTAAAGATATCATAACCTAAAAATGTAAACATCAAAAGTGTTTTTTTCCATGTTTCATAAGGTTGCATTCACATCTGCCTTTTCCATTTTTCTATTTTGCTATACTAACAGAAACATTACAAAGGGAGTGCCATATTGTCACATGGCAGACGCACACAGCACTTGATGGACGCCATGATAGTCATGGTGCTAGAAATGTTATTAGAAATAAATAGCGCTGCATGCTGAACTATTCTGTTTTGCCTTTTTTTACAGAATCTGTGAGAAAGGCTCCTAATGGAGATACACAGCTCTACTTGTTGATGAAGATTAATGAAGATTAAATGGCAGCATCGGCATCCTGACCACCAGATTGCTGCTTCTTGTCTGGAAATCATATTATTGATGCCTGTCAATACACCAGGGCAACCAAAAATGCTGACCTTCAAAGTTTTCAAATAAATCTGGGCTTAAAGGGGTTCCAGTTTACCAAGTACCAGCAGCATGCCCCACTCAGCTAAGGATTCATAATTACCTGCTCCCTGTGCTCCTGTTCTCTGAGCTGCCTTCGGTGTCTCCATCTTGAGGTCTCCACACTGGGGAGAGAGAATGTGCTCATGGGGTTAGTAGGTAAGGCATCTCAATCCCTGGAGGGATGTGTATGCACTCATCTGTATTAGGATGCTGAGTGCGTTGGAGACATAGGGTTCGTAGGTGGAGATGATGAGGATGATAATGTCGCTGCAGCCAGTGCCAATACGTTTGGATGGAATCCTCCAGTCCAAGTCGCCAAACCGCCAGAGGGATATCACAAGAATAAAAGAGTGAGTAGGGAAGGTACATCTCGTTGGGTTCTATCCAACTGTACTGGTTGAGGCAATGAATAAAAGGAGCTTTATTGGTGGGTAAAAAACAGAAAATGCGTTTCAGAGTTCTAGGACTCTTTTATTAAGTCTTTTTCGATGATTGGATAATGTAGGCACTAGTATCATACTCCGCAATAATTGTACTTATGCACCTTTTTACGAGGTGACCAGTGGTAAGGGCTTCTGTGCACGCTACACAGCGTGATGGGAGGCAGTACAGCCGCTGGGTACTCATCCTTCTATTCTTCTTTCTGTACTGCATGGTCACGGTCACATGCTCCACCTCAGCCAATGACATTGGCTTCAGTGGTAACGTGCTGCAGGTAACTATGAATCCTCAGTGTAGCCGCTCACCTGCATCAGAGGCTCTTTCATAGAGTTCATCAAAAATAACATGCAGCACTTTTTCTCTGCTTAAGAAAACTCTTCACCTGATCGGAAACCCCATTGTCGTCAATTAGGCTCCGTCCTGTCAGTTATGTGCCAAATCTGGCACTTCCATTATTTTCGTTCTTCTGCTCCTATAATAGAACAGAAAAATGGAAATAGATAGCACTAATGTGAAAGCAGCCGAAATATGCTAAATATTGCCTATCAACCATTAAACTAGAAGATTCATCCTATGCAGTGCTATTGACTTTACACAAGCTTGGTAGAAGTGTGGTATCAAGGGCAATCATGGCTGTGGCATCTACTTCAGTACTTCTACAAAATTGTCCCTGTTTCCATAAACACAAGGGAAACCTAAAGTGTCAAACCGCTGGTAACTGGTAGAAAGAACATCGATTTCCTTTATACAGATCCACTAAGTAACCAATTATGAAATCTGAGTCTGTATAACCATAGGTTTCCCCATAGCTAAAACCACCAGAAGAAGGAGGCTGATGCAGAAAGCTGTGCTGCAATATTGTTTCTGTATTGCAAGTGCAAATTACATTATAAGTGCATTACCTTCAATGATAACAGCATCACCCTGAAAATCATGCAAGCACTTATTTTTGAAATGTCAGGGAAGTCTTTGGTTGAGTTTTGGCATTGTCAGAGAGATAGGGAAAGGCTACTTTCACATCTGTGTTTTGAGGATCTCAAAACCGGGTCAAAACAGTTTAGTTTTGTCCCCGTGCATTCCTTTAGGATTCATCAGGATGTCTTCCGTTTTGACAGCATTCCGTTTTGTGAATGGACACAAAACCACTGCAAGCTGCGGTTTTGTGTCCGGTCATAAAAACGGAACAAACCTGATCCGTCACTAAAAACAATGTAAGTCAATGATGATGGATCCGTTTTTTTAGAAGCTTAAAAAAACTGATCTGTCTCCCATTGACTTTCAATGTATTTAGTGATGGATCTGGTTTGTTCCGTTCTGATTTCACACAACTGCATCCTAACAGAACAGACACATCCTGATGTGCAAAATCAAAATGGATCTGTTTGGTCAGGTTTTGAGATCCTCTGCCAGATCTCAAAACCTGAAACCAAAATGCAGATGTGAAAGTAGCCAGAGAGAGTTGTGATCAGTGTTCAGAGACCATGATATAGACAGGGAACGTAACAAAAATAGTGCAGAGAAAGCAGATTTCTTTTATGAAACTGTAAACACAGAAAGTATTATTTACCATTATTCTTATTGTATGGTCTTATCTACAAGGTAATATTAACTTTTTACATTTTCTTACAATTGGCTTCATAAGCATATATAATGTTGCAGAGAAACTTAAAGAGGTTGTCCGGTCCCAAAATCAAAATCTTTTTACATGCTCCTAACACCCCACACCGTGCATATATATGCCCCACTACCTGTTTTTCATGTCTGTGCTTTCCTTCCCCCAGTCTGGGCATCAGACTATCCTGGCAGATCTGTTTATATTCCTAGTTTTCTGTTTTGCTGATTAGGTAACTTTATTGATAAAGCCTGGCTGCACTGCAATGAGTCATAGGCTGGCCCTGCCCCCACTGTTCAGTTTGCAGGAACTCCTTCCACTACATGTGACCATGTTTCCAGGGCCGGCGCGTCCTATAAGCGGACTAGGCCGCCGCGTAGAGCGCCCCTTGGCAAGGGGCGCTGCTAGGAGCGCCGGCCCTGCCTCATGCTGCAGCAGCCCGAGCGCTCTGTATAGAGCCTCAGGCGGCTGCAGCACTGCCCGGGCTGGTGCGTCCATGAGGGCGCACCGCCCGGGCACAGCAAGAGGAAAGGAGCTGACAGGAGGGAAGCGCTCTGCGCTCCCTCCTGTCAGTCCATTGTACGCGGCCGAGCTCTTTAGTGGCCGCGGGTACAGGAGCATGTGTCTCCTGTACTCGGCCGGACTGACATGAAGTGCGCACACAGTGTGCACTTCCTGTCAGTCCGTCAGGGTACAGGAATCTAAAGCTCCTGTACCCGTGGACCATAAAGCGCTCGGCCACGCTACATTACAGGTGGGGAGAGAGGGGGAGAAGAATGACAAGAGGGGGAGAAGAATGACAAGAGGGGGGAGAAGAATGACAAGAGGGGAGGAAGAATGACAAGAGGGGGAGAAGAATGACAAGAGGGGGGGAGAAGAATGACAAGAGGGGAGGAAGCATGACAAGAGGGGGGGAGAAGAATGACAAGAGGGGAGGAAGCATGACAAGAGGGGGGAGGAAGCATGACAAGAGGGGGGGAGAAGAATGACAAGAGGGGAGGAAGAATGACAAGGGGGGGGGGGAATGACAAAGGAGGAGGGGTGAAGATTGACGGGGGGGGGGGAGAATGACAAAGGAGGGGGGGTGAAGAATGATAAGGGGGGGGGGGCGGCAAACTTTTCTTTTGCCTAGGGCGGCAAAAATCCTTGCACCGGCCCTGCATGTTTCCACACCCATTGGATCCTGCTAGTCTATTTTTCACTCTGTGTCTATATCACATCACTGACAGGCAACATAAACAGGTTGAATCAGCAAGCACATCTGTATGTAACCCTATCATGTATGATACAGCCTGCTGTGCCTGATACATAGTCTGTTGTGTGCAATTCTGCCTGAGCTGTGTATCTAATCTTATGTTGTATGATCCTGCCTTCTCAGGTGTGTATCTAATCCTATCTTGTAAGATCCTGACTGCTGAGCTGTGTATCTAAACCTATCGTGTACGAGACTGCTTGTTGAGCTGTGTATCTAATCCTATTGTGTATGATACTGCTTGTTGAGCTGTGTATCTAATCCTATTGTACTATACTGCCTGCTGACCTGTGCATCTGATCCTATCTTGTATGATACTGCCTGTTGAAGTGTGTATATAGATCCCCATGCACATAACTGTATCCGTTTTGTGGTCTGCAAGTTGCGGATGGGCTAAATAAGGATATTGTCTGTGTGTGACCTGATTTTTTTTGCAGAGCTGTTGACTTCTATGGGTTTAAGTTCTGCATTATGAAGACGAGAATAGGACATATATGTTCTATCTTTTCTGGAAAAAAGATGTGGAAAGCACACTGATGATGTCCATGTGCTATGACATCTATATTCCACTTCCACAGAAGATAAAATATAAAACATGTCCAATTCTGGTCCTCAAAATTCAGACCTCGAACCCATAGAACTCAATGGCTCAACAAAAAATGTGGGTCGCACACGGACAGTATCTTTATTTAGCAGAGGCCTAATCCTATCTTTTTTGCTTCTGCCTGCTGACATGTTTATCTTGGCCTATCATGTGTGATACACATGTGATGGGATCAGGATCAGCCCAGGGAACACGGTCTGTCTGCAGGCCATATCTCCCAGGCCGACCCCACTCTGCTAACCAGAACTGACTGTATGACAGTAATTGATAATACAGCCAGTCTCTTATCTGATCGGGTGATAGGTACACATGAGTAGGTGAGTGCACAACAATTGCCTAGTCAAATAAAGACTGGTTGTATCAAACATTACTATCATACAGTCAGATCAGGTCATATGGCCGACACATGGACCGGGACATGGATTCCGGCCCGATCATGGTTGTTTGCATGAGTCCTATCACTCATACTGAGCCCCCATAACAGTGACATCTGTAAGATAGAAAAACAGCTCATGATGTTTCTGTACACATTTTTTCATTAGAAATTTTATTTTGCTGTTTGGCCACAAGAGGTCGCTGTTCCTCCACACAGTTAAGTTTTACTAAGTAATGTGCTGGTTGAAACATGATGTTGCAGGATTGGAATGAGAGGGTGTTCTTCCCGCTAGAGAGAGTTCAAGGGGGGGCGTGCCAAAGTAGTATAGTTGCTGAGCCCCGTTGCACGACTTGTATGCCAACAGCCCCGTTATGTGGCACATTTAAGTGGTGCGGCGTCCGAGAGGTCGATGTTGCTGGAAGACTGGGAGAGAGTAAATGCTGAGCGGTCAGCAGATTTTTCCATGTCAGATGTGCCTGATGTAACCCCACAGCACTATGCCCTGCACAAGTGTGGATGGGGAGGGTTGCCAAGGATGACAACCTGTAGTGGGGTGGAAGGTAAGATAGTGAAACAGCTCATTTTGTTTCTGTACATATTTTTTCATTAGAACTGTTATTTTGCTGTTTGGCCACAAGAGGCCGCTGTTCCTCCACACAGTTAAGTTTTGCTAAGTAATTGAATATGCATAAGAGGTGGAGCTGATGACTCATGCAGCTGCTGCTGAGAAGAAATAGGAAGCAAGAGAGACAGAGGCTGGGAGACAGCATCAGGTGACACCCGCGCGTAAGTGAGACTTGGGATGGCCAGAGTCCCTGTTGGAAGTGACTGATGACTGTCAGCAATCCAGATGTCATCCAGAAAAGAGAGGATCGGTCCCCGGAAGGCTGGAAAAGCCGTGGAACAGAGCTACAGACCCTGCAGGGCCTCATAGTGGATGGAAGGACTTGTAATTCAGTTTAAGTCACCATCGGATAAAGACCATACCCGGGTCGTCAGTAAGCCAGATCGTGCATGCCACGCAGTATATTGTGGAAGCCTGGACATACTAGAGACTGTGATCTAGCCTGCGTTTAGTTAGACAAATAGGGATTCTGTGTGCAGCAGGTTACAAGGATCGTGTCACAAGCATTGTGTTACAAGGATTGTGCTACAGGGACTGTGTTACAAAGATTCTGAAACTATTCACTGCAAACTTCAGCTACTCCAGCATCTTGGCTGGGAGTATTAAGGACATGTGCAACAGTGTCGTTTGGGAACAAGGGAAGGGAAAATTGTAGTTTATACCTTTAAGATTGTTAACTCTTGTGCTGCACTCTGGGCTGCCTGTCCAAGCCAAGCGTATGTAACTTCAGGACATTTTCACTACGTTTGAGATTGTGTTTAATTCTAATGTTCAGTAAAGTTTCTGTTTTTGAAAAAGCTGGTGTCACTGTCTGTGACTTTGCAGTATCCTAGGGAGCCCTCCCCGGTTCCCGGTCTTACACATCCACAGTGCCCCTATAAGAGTGATTTCCAAAGTGCCTCCATAACAGTGACATCCACAGCACCCCCAAATGCCACCCAGTGTCCCTGTTGCTATGCTCATTGCCCCTAGTGCCATCCACAGTTCCCCCAGGTGCCATCCAGTGCCCCCAGGTGCCATCCAGTGCCCCCATTACCAACCACAGTGCCCCTAGTGCCTTCCAAAGTGCCCCCAAATGCCATCCACAGTGTCCCCATTGCCATCCACAGTGCCCCTAGTGCCATCCACAATGCCCCCAGTGAGATCCACAGCATAGTGATCAGCCTCTGTGGCTTACATTGCGCTCTATATGAGTCAGTACATGCTTCACACAGAAGCTTGTACACTCAGAAGATGGCCGGCGGTCCCCGGGGCATATGCAGTAATGTGCAGGCATCAGGACCAGGAAAGGCTGGCAAGAGGCAGTGATGTCACTAATGACACACTGTCTCCTGCTCCAGAGATGAAATGAAGAAGACGACACTGGAGCGGAAGCCCTGAAAGCCCGACAGGAGCGGTCACGGGATCGTGAAGAGGATCGTGGAAACGCTGCTGCTGCTTGGGGTAAGTATGGTTTACTAACCTTCTCTCCACAGGTTACATTCCTCACTTTTTAAGTAGGGCAGGAGAAGCCCTTCAACTGCCCACAGTGTTTGTTTTTTACTGGATACTAGAAGCTACCAAGTGCTGGCTGTAAGTGGCCATTATTCTATCTTTCAATAATTTAGATAAATTAAATGTGAATAACTGTACGTACTTTCTTCGAAAACTGAAGAGAGCAAATGAGTAATGCTGGCAGCAGGAGTGAAGAGGAAATAGGAGGTGATATACTGTAAATCAGTGACACATTAATTTCCTTTCATCAAAGTCAAGAATTTGGAAAACCAATGCTTTTGTAAACATTGGAAGTGTAAAAGAGTTCATTTTGAAAGCCTAGCCTTGACTCAAATATTAATCCCAAACTATTTTAGCCCTTCACGACCAAGGGATTATTTTTGAGTTTTTTTATCACTGCATTCCAAGACACATAACCATGTTTTTTTTATTTTATTTTTTTTTGCTGTCCAAGTTGCACTTTTTATTGTGCCATTTTGTAGTACATGTAATTTATTGAGTACTTTTTGTATAGGATCTGATCGGCTTTAAGGGGTTGTATAACTTTGCCAGCCTTCATGGTTGCTCCTCCCCCCAACTTTGTTTGACTTGTGGAGGGAAGCATACTTATCAGTACTCAACCACTGCATTTCAGCTTCTTCAGTCTAGCTATATATTGCTGCAGACCAAGCACACTGCCTTAAAGGGAAGCTGTCATGATGACCATAGTGTTTGAGCTGCAGGCATCATGTTATAGAGCAGGAGGAGCTAAGAAGATTGATATATAGTTTTGTAAGTAAAGATTTAATAAAACTTGTATTTCCTTCTTGTATTTCATTTACATTCCTGCTCATTCTGGGCTTTGCAGTCAAGGAGATCAGAGATACCGTGCCCTCTATGACTGTACATACAGAGATAGCTGTCAATCACTGACAGAACTGCCTCCTTGACTTGAAACCCAGAATAAGCAGCAATTTATATTAAATACAAGTACAAAATACACATTTTACTGAATTTTAACCTACAAAACTATATATCTAAATGCTCAGCTCATCCTTCTCTATAACATGATACCTGCAGCTTACATTGCATTTTCATGGTGACAGGTTCCCTTTACTATCAATCCACAACACATGTGGTCGCAGAATCTCCTGCACATATCAATGAGATATACAACCGTAAGTACAGTGGCCTCATTCACACTACAAATAATTATCTGTAGGATGTGCTGATAAAGTCTGATCCATGGAGGCACCATCTCATAACTTAGGCATCAAGTACTGTAAGTTCTCTATCATCTTGGTGGATCCAGGTACCACAGGTCAGAACTTTTTTGACTTGTGGGGGACCTACACAATATTAGGCAGCTGGTTGTAATGTTATGGCTAAATACTCAATATACTCAATATTACATAAATATTGGAAAAGTTGCTGCTTAAGTTTTTATAATAGGAATTTGCATATACTCCAGAATGTTATGAAGAGAGATCAGATGAATTGCATAGTCCTTCTTTGCCATGAAAATTAACTTAATCCCAAAAAAACCTTTCCACTGCATTTCATTGCTGTCATTAAAGGACCTGCTGAGATCATTTCAGTAATCGTCTTGTTAACTCAGGTGAGAATGTTGACGAGCACAAGGCTTGAGATCATTATGTCAGGCTGATTGGGTTAAAATGGCAGACTTGACATGTTAAAAGGAGGGTGATGCTTGAAATCATTATTCTTCCATTGTTAACCATGGTGACCTGTAAAAAAACGCGTGCAGCCATCATTGTGTTGCATAAAAATGGCTTCACAGGCAAGGATATTGTGGCTACTAAAATTGCACCTCAATCAACAATTTATAGGATCATCAAGAACTTCAAGAAAAGAGGTTCAACTCTTGTTAAAAAGGCTTCAGGGCGTCCAAGAAAGTCCAGCAAGCGCCAAGATCGTCTCCTAAAGAGGATTCAGCTGCGGGATCGGAGTGCCACCAGTGCAGAGCTTGCTCAGGAATGGCAGCAGGCAGGTGTGAGCGCATCTGCAGGCACAGTGAGGCGAAGACTTTTGGAAGATGGCCTGGTGTCAAGAAGGGCAGCAAAGAAGCCAGTTCTTTCCAAAGAAAACATCAGGGACAGATTGATCTTCTGCAGAAAGTATGGTGAATTGACTGCTGAGGACTGGGGCAAAGTCATATTCTCTGATGAAGCCTCTTTCCAATTGTTTGGGGCATCAGGAAAAAGGCTTGTCCGGAGAAGAAAAGGTGAGCGTTACCATCAGTCCTGTGTCATGCCAAGAGTAAAGCATCCTGAGACCATTCATGTGTGGGGTTGCTTCTCATCCAAGGGAGTGGGGTCACTCACAATTTTGCCCAAAAACACAGCCATGAATAAAGAATGGTACCAAAACACCTTCCAACAGCAACTTCTTCCAACAATCCAACAACAGTTTGGTGAAGAACAATGCATTTTCCAGCACGATGGAGCACCGTGCCATAAGGAAAAGTGATAACTAAGTGGCTCGGGGACCAAAACGTTGACATTTTGGGTCCATGGCCTGGAAACTCCCCAGATCTTAATTCCATTGAGAACTTGTGGTCAATCCTCAAGAGGTGGGTGGACAAACAAAAACCCACTAATTCTGAAGAATGGGTTGCTATCAGTCAGGAATTGGCCCAGAAGTTGATTGAGAGCATGCCCAGTCAAATTGCAGAGGTCCTGAAAAAGAAGGGCCAACACTGCAAATACTGACTCTTTGCATAAATGTCATGTAATTGTCGATAAAAGCCTTTGAAACGTATGAAGTGCGTGTAGTTATATTTCACTACATCACAGAAACAACTAAAACAAAGATCTAAAAGCAGTTTAGCAGCAAACTTTGTGAAAACTAATATTTGCGTCATTCTCAAAACTTTTGGCCACGACTGTACAATCAATGACAAAAAAAAAGAAGTTGTGGTAATTGAGTGAAACTTTCTATGTGTGAATGTTAGGATGGTATATGTAATTGATTACAATTAGTGTTGAGCGAATCGAAGTCAAACAAATTGAAAAATTTGAATGCTGCGAAGCCGAATTTTCTCACGCTTAATGGTAATAAATCAATTTTCCCTGAAATGGCGGTAAAAACAAAAAAGATACATACTCACCTCATCCATTTGCGTATGAGAGGCTGTTGCGGCCATCTTGATTGAAGATGCCATGTGAAATATCGCACGGGGTGACGTATGATGTCACCACTTCGGCGTGCTGGCCGGGTGCAGTAATGTCATCAGTGATGATGTCACCGTGCCCAGCCAGGGTGATGACGTCGTCACGTCACTGCACGAGACCATCTTCAATCTAGATGGCTGCGACTGCCGCTATGCGAGCAATTGGATGAGGTGAATATTATTTTTTTTTTTTTTACTTTTACCCTGATTGGCCTAAATAGTAGCCTCGGATGCAGCGATTAGCGATGAATGCTGCATCTGAGGGGTTCAATGATGGGGGCGGCTTGATCGCTGTTCCCCATCATTACACCCGCTACACACAAACAAATTTCTTTGCAAGATAAGGTGAAGCTGCCGAATTTAATTTTTCATAACTTCTCCCATTTCTAATTACAATATTACAGCAAAAGGATGTTTATTGGGTAGAACTATAAAACAGCTGAAATGAGGCTCTAGTTCTCGTTTGGGCTGCTTGGACACAAAATGAGATAAGGTTGGACATGGAGGCATACAGATTCCGTATGGTATCCTGTGGCACATTTGCCCACCGATGTGACCGCAAGATGTCCTGCACAAATCGATAAGATGTTAGTGTCCCTTATGTCGCTACTGTGGTTGACCGACTGTCATATGAGATGGTTCCCCAAAGTGTTATACCAGTAACTGAGGCAGTGTGTTATTCCACATCCAAGGCAGGATTGAAGAGCTCACCATGAGGCCTCCATATGCAAAAGTAACCATTGTTGGATGTCAAAAAGACTCTGAATTTGTCGTTAACCTCTTAAGGACACAGGACATACCCGTACGTCCTGTGTCCTGTCCCTAAAGATGGCGCCCCGCTCCTCCTTCATGCAGGCGCCATAGCTGCGGGTGGCCACCTGCTTATTCTGGCAGACTACCGCAGCTGTTCGGGGTCTGCAGCATTTAACCCCTTAGATGCCGTGGTCAATCCTGACCACGGCATCTGCGCACGATTAAAATCGAGGCAGCTCTCCGGCTCCCCCTGTGGCGATCGGGGGAAATGGGGCCTGTCAGCAACAGCCATGGTTTCTGTGAATGAAACCATGCTGTTGCATAGTATTTTCCATGGAGCCCTTGTTAGTAATTGGGCTCCATAGGAAACTAGTAAAATCATCATAGACTGCAATACAAGTGTATTGGAGTTTATGATAGAAGCAATCAGATGACTGATTTATAAAGTTTCCTATGGGACCTATATAAAAGTGTCAAAAATAAATAAATAAACTAAAAATTCAAATCACTCCCCTTTTCCCAAAAATAAAATAAAAGAATACATTTTTTTTTAAAATACACATCATGGGTGTCGCAATGTGCGAAAACGCCCATAGTATAAAAATATAAAAATATATTCCCCATACGGTAAACAGAAAAACTGAAAAAAGCATCCAAATGGCCTATTCGCCGTTTTTGGACGCTTTATTTCCTCCAAAAAAATGAAATAAAAAGTAATTAAAAAGATATACACACCCTATAATGGTATCACTTAAAAGCTCAGATTGTCCCGCAAAAAATAAGCCCCCATACAACTCCATACACATAAATACAAAAAAGTTATAGGGGTCAAAAAACGGCAACAAAAAAAAATAAAAAATTTCACACTTTTGATTTTTTTTTCACTATTAAAACACAAGAAAAACTATACATATTAGGTATCGCCAGATTCGTACTGACCTGTAGAATAAGACTAACTGGTCCGTTTTATCGCACATCGAACGCAGAATTTAAAAACCCGTAAAACTGTGGTGGAATTGCTTTTTTTTTGCAATTTCACCCCATTTGGAATTTTTTTACCGCTTCCCACTACATCGTATGCAATATTAAATGGTAGCGTTGGAAAGTACAACTTGTCTCGCAAAAAACAAGCCCTCATATGGCTATGTGAACGGAAAAATAAAAAAGTTATGGCTCTCGGAAGGCAGGGAGCGCAAAATGAAAACGCAAAAATGAAAAAAACCTGTGTCCTTAGGGGGTTAAAGACAATAGAATTCCAATCTGCAGCAAGTCCAAGTTTCATGCTCATGACAACACTGCAAGCAAAGGTGACAGTACGTGTCAATGTCAGGACACAAAATGGGTGCTATGACACCAGATTTCCTTAGGCTAAACACCTGAAAATGGTCTGGACAGAGAAAATGCTGTGTAATGAAGGTGCCAACTGTTTCTGGATGGTAGACATCGAAACAGTTGGAGCCAATGGCGGATTATAATAGGAGCGCATGGTTTCTTGCCCCGCCACCGATCACCGCCATAGGCTTCAGGCCTGAGGCCAATGCAGTAGTGAAATCCCAGCGCAGTCGAGCCTGATGACGTCATCGAGCGCGCCTGTGCCAGGACGCAGCACAGTGAAGTGTACGCGCCTGCCATCGTGCGCGCGGACATAGGTGAGTATTTAACTTTCATATTCTTTTATTTTATGTGCCAACTTTGGGGGACATGTGAAGAGACAGACATCGGGGGGAAATTGCAGTATGGGGGAAAATTACTATGTGGGGAAAAAATATTATGGTGGGATTACTGTGTGGGGGGAAATTATTATGGGAGGGATTACTATGTGGGGACAAATTACTATGTGGGGCAATGTGGCGAAAACTACTCTGTGGGGGTAGTGTTGGGGAAACTACTGTGTGGGGGCACTGTGGGGGAAACTACTGTGTGGGGAAAACTACTGTGTGGGCAGTGTGGGGGAAATTACTGTATGGGGGCAAATTACTATATGGGGCAGTGTGGGGCAAATTACTGTGTGGTGGGCAAATTACTATTGGGGGATTACTATGTGGGGGGAGTGTGGGAAAAATTACTATATGGGGCAGTGAGGAGGCGTTGCTATTGGGGAGGCACTGTAGGGGAAATTCTCTTTTAGGATTATTACCTGGAGTATAATTTAGGGTGTTATTATTACTGGGGGCACTCTAGGGGACATTATAACTGCTGTAGACACTATAGGGACATTTAGGGTAATTTATCAAACCGGTGTAAAGTAGAACTGGCTTAGTCACCCATAGCAGCTAATCAGATTCCACCTTTCATTTTTGACAGCTCTTTTGGAAATCCAGTTCTAATTTACACTAGTTTGATAAATGACCCCAATTATGTCTACTGGGGTCACTTTTTTTCAGCAGTATAGCACCTGGGACATTGGGGAGCACCTTGGGCACAGTATTGGGGGTGGCAGCAGGATGACACTGTAGTGACACTAGGATGGGGAGGTTGATGGAAAAATTGAGAAATCTAACGTGTCTGTGTAACAAACTCTGTAGAGACGAAATGTGGCTGAAAGAATTTGTCATGGGGGTCTGGGTCAAACGAAGGAGGAGAGGAAAGAGAAGGTCTACATGACAGAAGCTGTCCCTGGATGTAAGAGGTATGTGGTGCTGTATTCTCCCCCACGTCTTTTTTATTATAATTATATGTATTTTAAATTTGGCAACCAAATTTTCCAGTTTTTTTTGTCTGGAGATGTCATATGGCCTAGGAAGAGACTGTGGCGCTCATGAAGCACCGCAGCCTCTTCATACAAATAAAAAAAACTAAACAAAAATGGAGGGAGTGGCCCAAGTTGGGTAGACACCCCCGGGCCTATTATGCACTTAATCCGCCCCTGGTGGAAGCTGCTAGTGTTTGTCAGTGGATCAAATGATCCTCTTTACTAGTGGTCTGTCTGGGCCATCCAGAGCCTGTCCACTGCATGTGCATGCCTTCACATAACCACTGCTCCCAACACCTCCTAACAAATGGGTCAAAATGGCCTAGATAGCGGACATTTTATCAAACATCACCTGGGTCATAGAGGCATCTCTCAGCAGAAGATTACCCAAACGTAGCCTTTGCAAGCCTTTTTTTTTAAATAAGGCAGAGGGGGAAGCACTTTTACACCCTCTTGTGGCAAGACTCAAGGCGTAATCAGACCAAACTTGTAATCATTTACATGTCAGCATGAGGCAGAACTTTTCCAGCAATCCTACATTTTGGTGCATTACTTTTCTTTCCAGTGAATGTATGTAGATAGATAGATAGATAGATAGATAGATAGATATTTTATATCTATAAATAAATAAATAATTCACCCAGATAGAAATGTCGGATTGCTGCAGATATGTTAGGCTTCTTTCACACTTGCGTTGTTGTTTTCCGGTATTAAGATCAGGCAGAGGATCTCAATACCGGCCAAAAACGTTTATGTTTAGTCCTCATGCATTTTGAATGGAAAGAGCTGTCTTCCATTCCGTCAGCATTTCGTTTTGTGACCCAACACAAAACCACTGCAATCTGCGGTTTTGGGTCCGGTCATAAAAACGGAAAAAATGAATCCAGCGCTGAAAACAATGTAAGTCAATGGTGACGGATTCATTTTTTCCGATTTTGATTTCACACAACTGCATCCAAACGGAATGGATGCATCGTGATGTACAAAATCAAAACGGATCTGTTTAATTCCGCTATTGAGATCCTTAGTTAATAACACAAGTGTGAAAGTAGCCTTAGGCAGATATGTCCACAAGAGGCAAGCGCTTAAATGGCGTAAGCCTGTGTATGTGAATATATATACATTTAAAGAATAACCCTGGGTTCAGAGCACCTCCTTTGAAGCTTCTGCATGTGGCTGGCTGGTTGAGATTACCTACGTTTGGTGTTTTTGGGCAAAAATTAGCCCTCAATCTCACCTTACTCAGCAGGCAGGCCGCCACATCCAGCCTTCTTTGACCATTTGTCTCACACCTGACGCCTGACACCTCCGGTGTTTGGTCCATGCACTCCAGGGACCTCACTGCATAAGTCCCAGGACGTGCATTTGTTTATCTTTGATGTGTATACAAACAATGGTCTTCTTTATATTGATCAGGAATCTTCCCCTGTTTTTAAATGTAACAATAAAGTGTAGTTTTAGTGTCCCTTTGCTTTCCGTGAATCACATTATAGGGGGCACTAAGGAAGCATTTTTTTTAAACTAGCACATGGGAGACACTATAGGGGAGAGCAGCACTATGGGGCATCTGGTGGCATTAAGAAGAGGCATTTTTTAACTGGCACATTATGGGGGCACTATAGGGAAGAGAGAACTATAGGGGCATCTTGTGGCATTAAGAAGGGGAATTTTTAGTGGCACATTTTGGGGGCATCTGGTAGCACTAAGCAGGGGGATTTTTTACTGGTACATTTTGGTGGGCACTGAGAAGGGTCATTTTTTTACTGGCACATTATGGGGAAGAGGAGTACTATAGGGGCATCTTCTGTGGGCACTAAAAAGGGCAATTTTGTTACTGGCAAATAATGGGGGGCACTATGGGGAATGGGGAGAGGAGCACAATGGAGGCATGTGCTGGGGGCACTAAGATGGGGTATTTTATACTGGCACATCATGGGGGCAATATGGGGAAGGGGGAAAGGAGCAATATGGGAGCATTTACTGGGACACTATATAGGTGTATTTTATAGTGGCATACATTATGGGGACATTAGCTGAACTGTGGGCACTAAGTGGGGGTATTTCTTTTATTGGCATATTATAAGGAAAAGTATTACTACAAGGGGGCATTATGGTGAGCTTTACTACTACTACTGGGGGGCTTTAGGGAGCATGATTACTAGTATGGGCACTATGGGGGCATTGTTACTACTAAGTGTGCTCTGGCAGAGAATTATTTCTATTGTGGCATTTTGGGGAGCACTGCTATTTGGTGGGCACCCTGGCACAGTATCAGCTTAGCACAATTACTTTTGGGGACATTATGGTTATACTACTAGTGTCCGGGATACCATGTACTGGGCATAGCTATTTTTTTAGAGTACTGTGTGGCAATAATTGCTGAAGGGGCGACTATCTGTGTGATACATATATTTTTCAGGGGACAGTTTCTGCAGTATAGTATTGGGGAACACAGCGTGCATAGGATTGGGGGGTGGCAGGATGGTGTGTTCAGAAGATGTGAAGACGATGGAAAAGTGGGAAACTAATGTCTGTTTGTCAATCTCTGCAGAGACGGGAGATGGCTGAAAAATCATCATGGCAGTCTGGTCTGAATGGAGAAGATGAGGAAAGAGAACGTCTACATCAAAGGTGACATCACTGGATGTAGGAGGTATGTGGCGCTATGTAGGAGAGGAGATGCTCCGGCTCCTCCCCCTGCCATTTGCAGAAGGAGGATTCAGAGCTAGGTGAAGACGGCCAAGGGGGTGGCAGGCCACGGGTGGTGGGGGATGGTGGGGGGACCACAGGCCTTGAGCAGGATCTGGGGAGGGAGGAGAGCAGAGGAGCTCCCTGGCTGTAGCCTGCTGTTGTCTATTGTATAATGTGAAGGAGGCAGTGCAGCCAAGACACGCCCTCCTCTCTGAAAGATTTGTAGACCCGGGCCCCCACCCGGACCTACACACCTTCCTCCTCCTCCACTCCTCTTTTGATGCCTTCAGGACTAGGAGGGAGGAAGTGAAACTGCAACAGCTCCTGCCACGGAGCTACGTGGGGGACAGTGTGAGTACAGGAGCATTATGTCAGCCCCCTGAGTATTGAGTACAGTGTGTCTATGTAGGATGAGGGTAAGACTCTTACCTTCAACCTCAACAATATAATTTCAGCTCTGCTTTGTTTGTTGGGAGTGGCTTATTATATGTAGGAGGGGCTTATAACAATGGGCGGGGCCAGCAATTTTTTTCTTCTCGGACCCCGCCTAGAAAAAATTCCTGGGTGCTCTCCTGATTCCCATAGACTTCTATTATGGCGGATCAAAATGGAATGCCTCTTAATGGCTTCCGTTTTGACTTCCGTCTTAGGTTTTCCATTATTTTCCGTTATGACCATATTATAATCCATAACTGAATCCATAACTCTGATGTGAATCCACCCTAATCTGAAAACTGGAAAGTTCAGAAGCAGAGCAATGCGATAATCAAGAAAATGCTAAATATCTAATGTATCAATCTTAGATTGTATGATGAATTATCATATGAATACATCATTGTCATACACTGTATGTAATAATATGATTTATTAAAATATTATAAAATGACCCCAGTTAGCTTATTATTGTAACCATAAAGATTTTCATTTCTGCCCGTTCCCTCCGAAGGGGAAATATTTTATTACTAGAGAAGTCATTTCATCTTGCGCTCTAAGCAGATATATGTACACCTTTAATGTCATACATTTTTATTTTTTTTCCAGGGCAGAGAAGTTCTCTTTTTAAATGATTTACTTCTTTCTAAATGTAAGTTGAACTAATATGGCTTTAAGTATAGCAAGCCCTTACCCACAGCACATACATCATTCCTATGACGTACCAGCGCTCACTTTACATTAACCCCATGTAACTAGTTCTACTCTCTATACAAAATATATGGTTTTTACCCCGTGCCCTTTAAGACCTATTTACTTGGGATTCTACTGACTTATCGAAAGTATGGCACATGAGCTCAGCTAGTTATTAACACTAGATTTATATGCATGATTTACTCCAATCGAGAATACCTCCAACTGGCTTTATTAAATTTGGCCAAATCCCAATCATTTGGCATTTTGAGCAGTAATGTAGTAAAGACAGAAGGGAGAATATCTGTAACCTTTATTGATCGCCTCAGGTTGATGCATAGAATGAAATGTCCTTATTACTGATGCGTAAGGGACCACTTTGTCATTCTTTCATCCACCACCGTCTCAACATCAATCACATACCCTCTATACTCCATGATTCTGCCATTTTTACTGCTAGTTAATATTGACCTCTTCCTAGCCAAGAAAGAATGACTTCTTCTTGAAGACAGTTGCTCATCCCTTCTGGGACATTGATGTTCTGCCAATGAGCTCATTAAACATTATTGAAGTGCATTTATCTATCATGCTCTCGAATTGCTTCTTTATATAAACCCTTTTATAAACTTCTCATTAGATCGTGTATTCAGGTAAAATGCCAAAGAGGTAGTTAGAATGAAACATGTAGAGATTGCTGAGGATATATGTCAGTGACCTTTGGATTCTTCATCTTTTTAATGCACTGATAATGTAGCAGTATGTACAGCAATGGAATAGGTTTGATGTGCGTTCAGAACACAACAGTCCTCAGCTGTCCTGAACAGTCACTGTACCCAGTGAGTACTACAGTCATTCAGTCCCCAGAAAGTACTACAGTCCTGCTACAGTCAATGCCAATAGCCTCCTGCTGCATAACATATCTGTGTGTTCTATGGGATCAAAGAATCAGCAGTTTAATAAAATGAATCCAAAAGAGGACAAATAGGGTTACGCATTACTTTTGTTCAAAAACAGATGTTCAAGAAGTTTTACAGGTTTATCATGAGGGCACACATTGCACTGTGGGAGAGACTGTACATTTATCCCATTCCGTGGCATATCCTCCATAGAAGCAGACCACGTGACTGCTATGGGGCCTAGGACAGAGGGAGGTCTGGCACTGAATTCTTTCTCAAAATGAAAAACACAGCAGTTTCACTCAGCCGCCACTGGGGGAGCTCAGTGCAAATAAATTATTACAGCGTCTGTTGCAGCCAATGGTAACAATATAAATTCCTATGCACTGAGCTCCTCCTAGTGGTGGCTGAAGGCAAAAAAGTTTTATGATACACTGTATGAAGGGAGCCACAGACACAGAGCTGTATGGGGAGATGTATCACTGCATTTATGCAAATGGTTTGAGAAATATAGTGTTCAGAAACAGTGTTGTATACATAGAAGTCAAATAAAGTGGGCGAAGCAGAGGGCGACTTCTTTATTACTTTTTACATTTCTTCTGCTTAATAAAATTAAACATAAATTCTTCAGGAATCTGGGGCCTTGCACTTTGAATTTTGCAGCGTTTGACGCATGCCTAGTAGAAAACTGGTTGGGACAGGGACCTATAGTAAGTTTTGCTATCGGGTCCTATGAGATCTGTGTACGCCCCGCTCCCGTTATGTATTTGTTCATTTAATTTATTTTTCAATTACTTATATGTGTTTGCTTGTAATACCCTGATTTCAGAGGCATAGCTTAATGTTGCTTAGCCTCACTGCATAAACTATACTAAGAACCCATCATCGCTCATCATTGCATATGATGATATCATGCTCTCTAAGATTTATATCCATTTATATAATGACATATCAATATCTATGTAGTGAGAGAATGCCTTTGAGGGGGGACTTATGGTAGGTCCCTCAGGCACAGGACCTCAGCTGTTAGCTCAACCCTATTGCTAGGTCACAGCCTTTTCAACATTCTCATGTTTCACTAAAACAGATCCTGGTTGTATGCATGATCTAAAGAAGGACCAAGTATGTCACAGCCAATGCAAACAAGAGCAATGACTGACAGCTTGAAGTGCGTCTGGGGAGCAGTAGACTTTAAAGTAACATCTGACCAATATACCTGAAAACAAAAAACACATAAAAATGCAAAAAAAAAGCCAACAAAAACCTATATGTCAACCCAGCTTAAGGGTATGGTCACACGCATCAGATTTGTTGCTGCAATTTTTGCAAGTGAAATTCAGTTCTATACAATTGAATAGGGTTGTTTCTGCAGAACGTTCATGTTATACAGGACAGTTGCAGAAATCTCTGCAACAAATCTGCTGCGTGTGACTATAACCTAAAAGATAGCAACATATGTAAACACTGAAGAAATTCCAAAGTCATATAATGAGAGCCATCATAAAAATAAAATGACTGTTGGCAGTAGAATTATTTGAACAGTCACATTCTCATGGCACCAATTAATTCTAAAGAAAATGGGAAAGATTTATCAGAACTGGTGTAAAGGAAAACTGGCTAATTTTCCACATCAACCAATCAGACTCCACCATTTTCCAGAGGTCCTTTAGAAAATTATAGGTGGCATCTGCTTAGTTGCTATGGGCAATTAAGCCAGTTCTACTTTACATCAGTCTTGATAAATCTCTTTCAGTGTGTTTTTCTTCTGAATAGTCAGTGTAATTCTCTGCTTTAAGGTCCTATTACACTGCGCAATTTCAGGCCAATTATCGGGAATGCGAACGCTCGTTCCTGATAATCGACTCAGCCAATGAATGAGCAAAGGCTTGTTCATCAGTTGATCAGCATCTTTAATCAGGAATAAAGATGCCCGATTGTTAGCAGCACATCTTCCTGTGTAATCTATTGCTATAATAACTTTTCTGTTTATTGCATTTTATATAAAAACACTAGAACACCAATAAGATCTACATACATGAAAAAAATAAATCTCAAAGATAGAAAAACAGAATGCAATTTTCTTGTAGACCTAACTGATAAGTTGATGTAAACTGGGTGTGCGTCACAGGTCACCAGTCACACGTACTACTATTCATTAGCTAACATTGTGCACTGCTCTCGTTGTAAGGTTGCAGTGTGACATCTAGTGTTATTTTATGGTACTTTGCATAACTAAAACATACTCCTGCTAATCAATTTGGCAAGACATTAGTGACAGTCATTAACAGTGTATTTCATTTATTTTGTAGTTCTTTTTATCTTTTATACAATAAATTAAGTGTATCATAAAAAGATCTGACACACAGTAATGCTTTTAGCTACTAAAGAATTTCATTTACAGTCACTCCCTAAGTAGACTTATATACCTAAAAATTAGTCACCACGTGGATAAAATACATGTCTCAAAACTACACCAAGATTTGCCATGAGTTGCAACTGTTTTGCGTCAATATCTTTAGGGTACCGCCTCACATTCAGGTTTTTTTATGCAGTTTTTGAGGCGAAAACCAGCAGTGGATTAGAAAATCATGGAAAAGTTGTATCTGTCTTTTATACTTTCTCTCTTTTTATGAATCTGATTTTGACTTCAAAAACTACACCAAAAACTGAATGTGTGGCAGCACCCTAAGACCCCTTGCAGACGAGCGTGAGCGGATTAGATCCGGATGCGTTTAGTGAAACTCGCACCATTTTGAAAGCAAGTCCATTCAGTTTTGTTTGTGATCGCATTCAGTTGTTCAGTTTTTATTCGCGGATGCAATGCGATTTACTGCATTTGGCACGCGCATTATAAAAAAACGGAATGTTTACAAACAACAACTCTTAGCAACCATCTATGGGGCCAGTGTTACGAGAAAATCGCAGAATATAGAACATGCTGCGATTTTCAAGCAACGCTCAAGTGATGCGTGAAAACCACCGCTCATGTACACAGACCCTTTGAAATGTAGGGACCCGGATGAGGGACATGCTGTGAGATTTTGGCCATGTATTGTCTACCACCCTAAAGCCTCTTTCAGATGTCTACTAACAAACTTCTCAGTAGAGTAAACACAGATTAATTTAAAATGTACCTCACATGGACAGAAGAATGTGTGGTCCGTTTCTCCCACAGACATATTCATATTAACAAATGATTCTTGCAGAAAAATGGGAAATATAGAATGAGAATACTTTTCTCGGTACAGACAGATGGCCCATGCAGGAAATTGGTCATGTGAAGATACCCATTCTATCTTTTAGTATTCAGTCTGGATTGCTGTCTATTGTAAACCTAGATGGCACCTGGACGTGAATACCACATCTATGAATCTAGTCAAAGGGTGTGACCATACATGACAACTGATGGGTGGTTGCAATGTGCCTCACATTAGGCCAAAACCACGTGGCCAAGCAAGCCGCCACTGTTTTCTATAGATTGTTAAAATTTGATTGAAAGACAATGTTGATTTGGTTGGAAACTTGCCATCAGCGTCGGACTGGCTCACCAGAGTTCCAGAGAATCCTCTGGTGGGCCTAGGCTCTAATACTACAGTGGGCCCCAAATTTGCCTTTAGAGTCAATAACTTGCCACTAGGGTCTATTTCTTTGAAAAAAAATCTTTTAAACTTTATATATGATATGGCACGAGAATAATTTCATTTGGTGGGCCAATAAATCCGTGCTTGCCATAAACAATAAGCAAGCTTTTGACAATCAATTTTTGATGATCTATAGAAAACAGAACCAGTTTTTGGCCTCATCATGAAAGTGTTTTTGACCTTCTCCCACCACACCTGGTCCGCCCCTATTATATAACTATTACATGAATCACTACAAATGATTACAAATGAGATCAATGGCCCCTTTACACTACTTGATGGGGCTGATGATTGTCCAGAAGGAAGCGTTCTCTCCCGACAATTGCCTGCTCGTTACATTCAGTGATCCCCTCCACAGTATGGGGACGAGAGAATGCTAATGCCATTGCTCATCCCTATACACAATCTATTTAGATGGCACAATATGCTGCCCCCAAAACTATAATTTAGATGACTGCCTGAACAATGCTATTACCTGATGAATGAGCGTTTATTCTGTTATTCAATAAACAGGCCAATTATCGCTAATGAGCAAATAGGTACAAGTTCCCAAACCTATATTCTGTCACCAGAAAGAACAGAAATGCTATCATAATTACCATCAACAAACCTTATGCCTCATGCCGTACGAATGCTTATTATCAATAATCTGCCCGAATATCAGGCAGTGTAAAGGAGACTTAATTCTACTGGTAGAACCGCAACTGCTTTGCATGTACTGTAAAAAGCAAATAGGTACAAGTTCCCAAACCTATATTCTGTCACCAGAAAGAACAGAAATGCTATCATAATGGCCATCAAAACACCTTATGCCTCCTGTCTCTCTGTATAGTTAATAAGGCACCAGGGAAGCAGAGGCGAGGAATCTGATTTTCTAATGCCTGCTCTCTTATATGCAGAACATACGCCACTGAAATCTCTTTTCTTGTCCCATTTATTTTTGTCCCATGTGCTTACTGTTGAAAAAGACATCCGGAGTAATATACAAACAAACACGTGTGTGGTCAGCTTATTGCTTTTCTGTTGTAACACACCTCCTCATGGGGAAGCCCAGAGATGGGCTTGTCCAATTAATCCACAAAAGTATGAAGTTCTAGCATGGGACAGGATTAAAAAATATATATCAAACATAGCCTTTTATTGTAGCCAGCAATAAAAAAAATATATGTTTACAGAGCAAAGCCAACACAGTTTACGCATTTCAGCAATAAACCCATGAGATCCATGAGAAACACCTGAAAAAACATCACATTCAGAGCATATTGCAATAAAAAAAAAACAAGGGTTAAAAAATGCTCTCCTAAAACACCAATACAAAAAACTCATCCTAAAAATGATGTAAGCTTGGGTTGTCTAGATCTGCACCAGATGGCTCAGGCTGGATGATACACATTTCTCTGACTCTATACCAACTACTGGTTGGTTTACTTTGAGACAGACTTTGACACCAGACTTGTGGTGAAGTTATGGCATAAAATGGCACATCTTGCCCCCCCCCCTTTTGTGCAAGGCTCCCCCATTTTCTGCTAACCCCCCTGAAATAAAATAGTCTAAAAGCACCGTAAATGAGCCAACATTAATTATATAAAAGTCTAATGACTATGAAATTTCTGGCAAAAACAACTACTGTTTGTAAGAAACTGAGAAACTCTGAGTACTTTCTTTTCTGATATTGGACTTTTTGTATTTTTAATTCATCCAATATGCTTCCTGGGCCTTAAAACCAGCATTCAAGCCTAAGTGACTATACCTACAGGTTTCATGCATTTTGGTGTGTTTTTATTATCCTGAGCTCCAGGTGGTTACACCAGAGTTTCTGACCCCACTGGGTCAGCTGCCAACTACAGCGGGACTATCCCAGGAGGTAGCTGTCTGGTTGCTAACCCACAGTAAAACCCAGATCCTTGTAAGGGGTTAAAGGGCGAATACCAGGGAAGCACCAGAATAAGGCCCTTAGGATTTGCCCGACGCCAGTTAGTTGGCAAAGTGGGTCCACACTCACTGATCCGTAACAGCTTCATTTACATGCAGCAATCATCTCCTCTGTATTAGAACTAGTACTCCTTATTGTGATTGCTCTTCCCAAAAGGGAGTCATTTCTGGGCAGCCAATCACTGTTTACACAGGGAGATGTCCTGCACAGAAGTTTTTGGCGAAAAGACACAATCGCCTCTCCTTGTGTCCTTCACAATGTGGACAAGGTATATTATTTCATCTACACCTGTTTCTTTTGTAGTCACAATTGGTATTTTACGCAACCCTTGCCAATTTTACCAAATAGGGGTGTAACACAGAGTATGGGTGGGGCTCATTTATCCTTATTAACGCCAGAAACTGACATAAATAATGATTGAAAATCCCATTTCAGAGCATGGACTGCTGGAAAAGCCATATAATATGTGCTGAGACCTGCTCCTCTTTATAAATTACATGGCACCTTCGGCAGCACAGGCCCATGAAACAAGCCTAGGTGTTTGCTTAATGAGGACATGATCCTTAGCTATATAGCTAGTCCTGCTCTGAGCTGTGAAATAAATGCAATTATATCCAGCCTAGGTAATGCTTTGTGACATGGACAACCTGGACTCCAGACTGATACATTGCAACAAGCTAGCAGAGAGATGTGTACATCTGCTGATATTATTAGCCAACAGACCGCCTATGAATGGAAATTACAGGGTATACTTGGCATTCTTAATGTAGCAACTTTTGCTATCAACTAGTAATACACAATGATGTGTAAAGTGTAAGGACAGGGGTGTCCAACAGTCTAAGTTATATATGAAGCTCCCTCTTATCCCCTGACGGATCATGATAGGACGAAAAAGATTTTGGCACTTTGAACATTAAGGTTAACATATACAATGTCAATGATACAGATTTACCACCCCTTAATAACTGACTAATAACTTTTAAAGTAAGGGTAAGCTAAAAAAACAATGCAAAAAAATTAAAATCAAAACTCGATTGGGAAAAGGTGAATAAAACCAGTGCTATTCGCACCAATGGAAATTATTATGTAATCAATCAAATCTAGGGATCTAATCAGGCTCGGACTGGCCCACAGGGGTACAGGAGAATTCCCCGGTGGGCCCCTGAGCAGGGTGGGCCCCTAGTCTCCCACCCCCTGCACAAGTGGCACATAACACAGTAGACTTACTGCAGTACATACATATATTCAATTTACAGCACCTCAAACAGTCTGTGTTCATAGAAAAAACTTGATAGATTATTAAAGAAACTCCCCAGTTTATTATTATAGAGACGATCAGAGATGAGATGGGTTCTAGCTATAGAGGAAAGCTAGACACTGTCCTCTTCTCCCCAGGACCTACCTTCTCAAAGTTGCTGCAGGGACCCCCATATTCTATCATCAGGTAGCATCTTGCTGCTGTGTGAGCAGGTAATATAAGAATGTATCCGTACGGAGGGCCCCCAAAATAAATTTTAGTGGTTGGCCCTATGCACCCCAGTCCGACACTGGATCCAATATTCAAGGTTCAGGGGTAAACCTGACTGCCCCTTTAGATAACTGTCCCTAGACTAGATGGTGTGGTAATATTAGCCAGCAAAAATGGACAAGACTCAGGGTATTGGTATCAAAAGCCAAATGTCCATAATCACTACCAATATAGAAGTTATTTCAGTGGAGACTGTTGTTAAATCTACAATAACGTGCCCACATCTCTCTTATATGCTGATTTCCCGCATACTTTTCCACCAGATGAAAATTGCATGAGATGAGACCATTATGCCTTGGTATCATATTCATTGGTTATGCGAGGGCTGTATGGATGCCCACATGGCATTGGTTTTAGGATGAGATGGCAGGCACTCTACATCTGTCACTGCATAAGCCTGCTTTGAGATATATATTTATCTCTTTTCTGTTGCCTCCAATTGATATACTTCTGTTGCTATTTTTTGTGCACTTCTATACTATCCCATGAAGTACAATTCTTTTCCAATTACTTCTAAAAGATGTCTTCCTTTAGTCTCTGCACTACCTTTGGAGTAATGTTTCCTTGCGGACCTCCCCCTTCATCTGACAGCACGCAGCTCTATGTGTGGCACGTGGGTTCTTAGCGCTCCCTCCATCATGGACCCGAGTGACTGGGAGGATGGTCCGCCAATGATGTATGGGTAGGTGAAGCTATACCATTTAAGTCTATTCGGCAGCCGATTCACAGCCATTCTAGCGCCGGAGCGCTGCCCTGTGTGAGAGGGGCCGCGCGTTCCTACTGACTTTTTCATACTTTGTTTCTGGCTTAAAGCATTAGATTACATTACGGGCTCCTGATAAGGCATCCTTGTTTGCAGAAAAACATCGAGCCCCAGACATTATTTGATGTGTAGCCTATTAGAGCTATAAGGTCAACTTTTATTTTAATTTCTAAAGTTACATTTCAATGTGGGAGTGTATTGGCTGTATTGCAGTGCATGTGGGAAATCAGCTTGTGTTTACATCAGTAATAAGAGAGATGTGGGCACCTTATTGTCGATAAACAACAGTCTCCACTAAAATAACTTCTATATTGGTAGTGATTATGGACGTTTGGGTTTGATACCAATACCCCGAGTCTTGTCCATTTTTGCTGGCTAATATTTCTGCATTATGTAGCCTAGGGACAGTTATCTAAAGGGGCAGTCAGGTTTACCCCTGAGCCTTAAATATTGGATTCCTAGATTTGATTGATTACATAATCATTTCTATTGCCCCCAACACGAATGAAAAAGACTAGTGTGTTGACCATCACCTATCCCGTGACTGAGTTTGTACAAACCGATGGCCGTGAACCACCATCTAGACCGAGCCTGTAGGCGAGACAGGACTTAAGTAATCTACAGACGTACTAGATAAAACAGGACTTGGGGTCGAGTCTGTAGTCGTGATAAAATCATGCGGTCCCTGTAGGCGTGACAGGACATCAGGCCGGGTCTGTGACTGTGACAGACATAAGTATACTGGGCCTGTAGTCGTGGCAGGACTTGATACCGTGTCTGTGGTCATGACAGACATAACCATACTGTGCCTGTAGTCATGACAGGACTTTATAGTGAGTCTGAGGGCGTGACAGACATAACGATACTGCGATTGTAGTCATGACAGGACTTCACATGTAGTCTGTAGTCGTGACAGACATGGCGAGAGTCGACGTATTCCAAGGTGTAGTAGCAACACTAATTTATTTATTTTTTTCCGCTCGCCTACAGGCCTAGAGGTAGACAAGACAAGCATGCAGCCCTACCCAACCCCACCACCCATGAGGTGATGGTGCGGGAGACCATGCGTGTAAGTGAACTAGCAATATGCTACCGTTGGCAGAAGAACCGTACCTACCTTATACCTGCCCGTCTAAGCGTGTTTGGCTCTATACAGAGGATTATTATTTTTTTTTAAACATTTACACATCATAATCGTTACCGACTGTCAGTCTAACCATGGTGGCGGAATACAGCAGCAGCAGGCCACCACACGTCCCTACACGCCGCCACACATGTGGCCCAGTGTGCGTGCGCACCTCCACGTGATCGGGACCACCAAAGAAATGACCGGCAACCGAACAACACACCCGACCGTTCTCAAGCATAATATGCCAACCAGCACCCCCACAAATCGGGCGGACTCCCACCCACCTGCGGAGTCCCTCATCAAGATCACATGACAAGAAGAGGACGGGATCGGCCGTGACAGCGCCTGTGCTGCTCCCGAGACCGACACCTAATGCCCACTATCTTCTCCCACTCCCGGACCCCTTACCCGCTTGTAGATGTGTTTACCCGCGGCAATGGCTCTGGAGCGGTGGCGCCGATGCTATGGTAAGAAGCCGATGCCCCTGCTCGTGATGACTGGAACAGACCATATCGCCTGCACACACAGCCTCCAAAATATTTTGCTTTACACGTAGTGGCACATGAATTTATGTTTTACGTTACGAATTTAAACCCAGAGTCGTAATGTAAAACATTATTGCATGCACTGCTTTTTATAGTAATGAAACATCAGTGAGACTACAGTAGTCTTGCATTACCCTCCGCCTTACTGAAAGAGCCTCTTAGGAGGCCATACATTTTAACACATGTATTGAGGTACCAATGATCATCATTATCAATTAGGTAGGGCAGCATGGTGGCTCAATAGTAAGCACTGGTCACTGGTTTTCTCCATGTGTTTGCGTGGGTTTCCTCCGGGTACTCTGGTTTCCTCCCACACTCCAAAGACATACTGATAGGGAACTTAGATTGTGAACCCCATTGGGGACAGCCCGATGGTAATGTCTGTAAAGGCTGCAGAATACGGTATGTCAGCACTAAATAAGTGCGTAAAATAAAATTATATAAAATAATAACAATGTACATAAAGGAACTGGTTCACTCATCACTAAATAGAACTTTCATACATTTATCCCAATTCTACTAATATACTAACAGATAACATCTATATAGGAGTTTTTGCTCTTTTCTGACTGCTAAAGAAGTACACTATATTGTATTAAATGTTTAAAGGCATATACTATTGTAATGAAAAAGAAAAACATTCTTAAGAAATAGTTTCTGATGAATATTGAGTTTACAAAAATAATGACTTTCTGCTGGAAGTATCTGTTTCTTTGAATACAAATCCAGAAGGAAAATCTGCAACATATTCGCTATGTGTGAACATACCCCATAATATACCAAAAAAATAAATAGTAGAATGATGTTTAAACAAATCGACCTTCAGATCATAGATCTAAAGTCGATTCATTCAAATACTTAAATTTTAACGTTGTATCAGTACAGCGTTAAAATGTATTGCTCTGTGGAGCAAGACTTCAGTTAATTCCTATTGTATGCATATCTGTGTATTGAAAAACTATTTAAAATAGCAATCCGAACTCGGTTTTGCTATCAAAGCCCAGTTCGGATTGTTATCCGGCCATAACTATAGTGAGGGGTATGTATCTGGGCATAACTACACTAAGAGGGCACATATCTGGGCATAACTACAGTGAGGGGGCACAAAAGTGGACATAACTACACTGAAGGGTCACATATCTGGGCATAACTACACTGAGGGGCACATATCTGGCCATAACTAGTGACTGTAGTCCTTTTTAAATGGACATTAATCTTTTTGGTTTTAACTAGAGATGAGCGAATCGAATCCCATTCGATCCGAATTTCAGGAATTATTCGATTCGCCTAGAAGCCGAATTTCCTCGTGCTTCGTGTCAGCGAATCGATTAATCTTGAAATTAAAACTTACGGCCTTCATTCGTGCGCGAAGGGCCACCAGCCTGCATCTTGCTTGAAGATCTCGGCCAATATCCCGTACGGCGCGAGATTACATCATCACGCTGGATCTTCAAGCGAGATGGCGGCGGACGGCCCGTCGCGAGCAAATGGACGCAGTAAGTTTGATGCAATTTTTGTATGTTTTATTATTTATCTATTTTATTACTATATGTACTTTGATGTAAAACTCTGTGCTGAAGATGGCCCATCTGTTATGATAATATCTGCTGTACAATCCCCTGTAGGCAGGACTTATGTCAAGGCAGAGTAGGACAATACTTACCTTGCAATTGTGCACGTGTGCTCAATGGGGTCGATGTTCCCATCTGGAAGATCTATCCATGATACCCAAGGGGTTCACTAGAGATTATACATTTATCACCTATTCAGTAGATAGATAACAGAGTAACAATGAATCCTCTATTCATAAATATATACTAACAATAAAATATTACCAATAAATGAATTAGTAATATAAGTGCATTTAGGTGTCATTATATATGTAATGTAGCCTGTAGTGAAGGTTAATAAGGAAAATGAAATTGTGTTTTACAATAATATCCAGTAGATGGCAGTAGATGCATTGCAATGAGTTTTAACTTCAACTTTCGAATGACTACCAAGTAGATGCAAGGATGTCGTGTGGCGGTTTTGCTTAAATGCTTACTATGAAATATATACATTAGTTTTGTAACAAAACTAATAAAACAGAATACAGAAAAAACAAAAAAACACTCTACTAACAAAAATGCAAAACAAGAAAGAAAATCCGACGGGCCACTCCCACAGGACTCCTTATGAATAGCCTTTTTATGTAGCAGCTTTTTTTGTTCTATTCTCTAAAAGAGGTCACAAAAAAAAAACAAAAAAAAACAACCAGTCTCAGTTTGGAGCTATCAAACACCCTTGGCAAACAGCGGATATCCTGTGGCAGTTTCAAGCAGCAAAGACGTTGCATAGGAAATATAGTGTTATATAGCAGTAATTGAGATATACTGTATGTCTCCACAATGGGACCACTCTTACGGACAAACTCTGTGTTCTGGTTCACAGAGGACAGGGCAGGTGGTGGTCTCGATAAACCCCTCTATGATATCCATATGACCTGTTACAACATATGGACAGGCGTTATCATGAGGTATATATAAAATGCTTCTTTAGAAACCTGCAAAATTGTCAACGCAACTCCTAATCAGTTAAAATCTTGCAGACCATGTAATACATGGTGGTCCAGTTACTAGAATGGCCAGCTTGTAATACCGCATGTACATACTATAATGGCTGGACCTAATGTCTCCTGGTAAGAACAGGAGCCTGATGAGCTGAGCATAAGCTGCCTGCAAAGACGGCCATTGATGATATATAATATATATTGAAATGTGGAGGGCCTTCTAATAGTTATAATAGGAAATAATTTATGACTAGTAATCTAGTAGTAAATGACATAAAGTCATTTAACAGAACCTGAGTTTTATTCATTTTCATTTTGACAAATGCCTTTTTAAAGTGCAGATATAATTTTCTATTTTTAAAGTGACTATTTAGGATATTCTTAGCTAAGAGCTACATCCAGATGTGGCTCTCAGAAACCACTAGAGCTGCATAAAGTAGAGGACATTATAGAAGACACCAGCATGATCATTCCAGGGTTTGCCCATATACACTTAACTTATTTGTTTTGATTACAGTGAAGCTTCACCATTGCATGGTATTCAGAACTTGTACTGCACTTTCCCTAAAAAACCTATACCTAAAATCATTTGGTAATAAATATTAGGAAAATATTACTGAAAGTGATTCCAAAGACTCCCTTTAAAATTAGTCTGCTATGTAATTAATATCTGTGATAAAACATATTAAAGCAATGTGGTAATAATAATAATAAAAATAATATTTATTACCATTATCATTATAATCATTTTCTGGTAGCAGATATATACACATGCCCAATATCATGTAGGTTCCACTCATGCTGCCTAATCAGCTCTGACCCATCAAGTCATGGGCCCCACAATGTCCTAAGTAGCAGTAATATTTTAGCAGCAGATCCTTTAAGACCCATAAATTGTGATACAGGGCCCAATGAATCGGAATTGTTTTTCCAGCACATCCCACAGGTGCTTGGTTGGATTAAATCTTGGGAATTTGGAGACCTAGTCAACATATTCCTCAAATCATTCCTGAATAAGTGTGGCAGGATGCAATATCTTGCTGAGACCACTGCCATTAGGCCGTACCCATAGTCGCTAATGGTCCTGAATTTGCAGGGATTATACCTAATTGTCAGAGACATTTCTTGCAAATTTGGTCCATTATGGGACAAAAGTGGGTGTGCCTTGTGTAAGCCCCACCCATAGTTTGGTAGTCCCATGTGATTATTATTATTTATTATTATTATACTCACATATAGCACTGACATATTCCTCTGCACTTTACAGACATAAGTATCAACCTGTCCCCAATGGGGCTCACAATCTAAATTCCCTATCAGCATGTCTTTGGAGTGTGGGAGGAAACCGGAGTACCCGGAGGAAACCCACGCAAACATGGGGAGAACATACAAACTCCATGCAGTTGTCCTTGGTCAGATTCAAACCCATAACCCCAGCACTGCAAAGCAACAGTGTTAATCACTGAGCCACCTGTTTTAGGGGTGTGTTCTATTTGTTCCTAATTTACCAACTGCAATGTAGGTAAGTATGTGTACATATAACATGAATAGGTGTACTTGCCTGCAGCAATGGTTAGGGAGGAGACATGAACCAAATAAATATCTACATGAATACTAAGACCCAAAGGCAGCAGAACAATGCTCAGAACATCACACTGCCTCTTCTAGCTTGTCTTCTTCCCATAGTGAATCCTGATGCCATCTGTTCCTTAGGTAAGCTTCACAAATGTGTGAGATGGAGAAACAGTCACCATTGTCTGAATACTGTGTATGTTCATACTGATTCATTAGCACTGTCATTCTGCTCTTTAACCAAAAGATGCCGCTGTTTCTTAACACAGCTAACATATTGCAAATGTTTGAATATTCATAGGAGGTGGAGTTTGAGAGCCAGAAGAAGAACCAGGAAGCTGCAGTTTCCCCCATCTTAAGAGGAACAGAGAAGGACTGTGTGTAAACAGAATTTGGTCCCATCCAGGGTGTCCTGGAACGGCTGGAACAGCACAGGGACTGATCGCTATCCCGTACCCAGATCCTGTCCGGAGTCAAAGGATTTTTTCCAAGAAGGCTGTTAGGAGATTTGGAACGGAGCGCTGCCTATCCTGCAGGACCTCATGTTTGTTGAAGAGACTTGTTGATGTTCAGTTTAAAGTCATCATCGGATGCAGAACAAGACCCAGGTCAGTAAAAGCGTCCATGCAGCAAATTGCAGATTGGTACCTAAGAGACTGAGGCTAGGTCTGTTAGTTAGTTAGATAGGGACTCTGTGTTATATAAGGCCAAATGTGTTTGCCACGTTTACTCCAAGGACTCCATAACTAAAGGAGACATTGCGCAATTGAGAGCTGACAACTTGCCCACGACTTAAATTCAATCCAGCGCATTGCTCAGGAACAATACTCTGATACAGGTTCCTGGACTAGTTATGGGAGGGGAGGTATTTTAGAGTTGATAAGTTTGTAAGTTGCTGTGCTACACCACAGATAATCCCGTACTAAGCACTCACTCAATTGTTCGTGTCGTCAACAGGGTAATAACAGGTATGGTGGGGTAGTTTTAGTGTACCCACCAGTAGGTAAATTATTGCAAACTTCCTCAGCATCCTCCAGGGGCATCTTGCTGTGCAGCACAGGGGTTCTCAGCTATGGCTGAGCGTATGTAACTTAATTTGCTTTGCCTCCATATTTGGGATTGTGTTCATTGCTATATCTTTCAGTTAAAAAAATTCTGTTTTGCATAAGTTGGTGTGGGTGTTGCTTTCCTCGTTCGTGACTTCGCTGTATCCTGGAGAGCCCACCCTTGTACACGGCTTACAACTGCACTCGACCATGCCCAGGACATAAAAGAAAACGTGATTCATCAGAGCAGGCCACCTTCTGTTAGGAGTGCCCTAGCCCATTCTTCCATGGACCAAGACAAGACTTGCCATTTTGAAAAATCTCTCACCCAATCATCTAGCAATCACAATTTAGCCCTTGTGAAAGTCACTGAGATCCTTATTTTTGCCCATTTTCTCTGCTTCCAACAATAACTGACAGTTCCCTTGCTGTCTGATATATCCCACCATTTGCCTAATTGCTAGAGATGAGCAAATTGAAGCTGACAAAGTGGAATTCAATCTAAATTTAAGGAAAAATTCGATTGACACCTTATTTTTTCTTAAAATGGCTGCTGCACATGTGAGGACATGGAGCAAGGAACTCTGGGAAGGCGGGATCACCCATAATGCCATGCATACAGCCAATCAGCAGCCAGCCAGCCCTGTGATGTCACAGCCCTATAAATAGCCTCAACCATCTTGGATTCTGCCATTTACCAGTGTACTTAGTGCAGAGAGAGATGTCAGCAGGTGCTAGGGACAGTGTTAGAAAAAACTTAATTGTGTTAAAATAATGATTTACAAGTGCAGGAAAAGATTATTCAAGATGTAGGGAAAGGATAGGGAGGAATCATTCCACAACATTTATTTTAATTGGGGTTCAGTAGGGGAGGTTACAGACTGGGTAATAGGAACAATCCTACTACACCTTGCTGCACTGACTGGGAACCCAAATTGCCGTTATACAGCTCTGTAATTCCAGAAAACCATTTTTGTTATTGGGGTGCAAGTGATGTTGGATACAGCCATTAACAGGGTTTATTACGAGGAAATAGTTCTTATTTCCTCTTGTGCGGTGCAGTTATATGTTCTAAAGCCTTTTTTGGCTTGTATTAGTGCAAAAAAGGGCTTATTAGCCGTTGTATGGTGAAGTGCTAAAATTACAGCCCTTTTTGTCATGTATTAGTGGCAAAAGAAAAATGAAAAATATATTTGCCGTTCAGCGGTGCAGTTATATGTTCTAAAGCTTTTTGTGGCATGTATAAGTGGAAAAAAGCTAAATATATTTGCCGATCAGTCGTGCAGTTATTTATTCTAAAGCCTTTTGTGTCGTGTATAAGTGGAAAAAAGAAAAACATATTTACAGATCAGTGGTGCAGTTAGATATTATTACAAAGCCTTTTGTGTCGTGTATAAGTCGAAAAAAGAAGAATATATTTGCCGTTCAGCGGCGCAGTTATATATTCTAAAGCCTTTTTTGTCATGTATAAGTGTAAAAAAGAAAAATATATTTGCCGATCAGCGGTGCAGTTATATATTCTAAAGTCTTTTGTGTCATGTATAAGTGGAAAAAAGAAAAATATATTTGCCGATCAGTGGTGCAGTTATATATTCTAAATCCTTTTGTGTCGGTTTATAAGTGGAAAAAAGAAAAATATATTTGCCGATCAGCGGTGCAGTTATATATTCTAAAGCCTTTTGTGTCATGTATAAGTGGAAAAAAGAAAAACATATTTGCAGATCAGCGGTGCAGTTAGATATTATTACAAAGTATTTTGTGTCGTGTATAAGTGGAAAAAAGAAAAATATATTTGCCGTTCAGCGGTGCAGTTATATATCCTAAATCCTTTTATGTTGTGTATAAGTGGAAAAAAGAAAAATATATTTGCCGATTACCGGTGCAGTCATATATTCTAAAGCATTTTGTGTCATGTATAAGTAGACAAAAATAAGGGCCTATTTGCCGTTCAGCAGGTGCAGTTATATGTTCTAAAGCCCTTTTTGTCGTGCATTAGTGGGAAATTTTTTTATATATTTGCCGTTTAGCGGATATGTTCTAAAGCCCTTTTTGGCGTGTGTTAGTGTATCAGCAACTAGCAGAGTTTGCCCTGGAAAAGCTGTCCTGCGCAGCCGGTAGTGTGGCATCAGAGCGGGTATTTAGTGCGGCGGGGGCCATAGTTACCCCAAGAAGAACTCGCCTGTCCACCCAAAATGTGCAGAGACTGACCTTTGTCAAGATGAATCAGGCGTGGTTCAGCCAGGATTTCCACTCACCAATGCCTGATGCATCAGACTAGATCATCCATGTTGCCACACCAACACTTTGACAAAAGAGAACGGTTTATTCTGGCTACCTGCCTCAGCTACTATTCTGATGCTGCCACCCGCCTGATGCCACACATCTGATGCCAAGTGCTCCTTCTTTCACCCACCATCTTCAGCTGGTCCTGTTATTGCCACCCACCTCCTCACTCTGTCACCGGGTCACTCTGTGGTCTCCTGATGATGCTGCCACCTCCACACTATGTCACCTTGCCACTCTCTGGTCTCTTGATGCTGCTGTCACCTCCACACTATGTCACCTTGCCACTCTGTAGTCTTCTAATGTTGCTGCCATCTCCACACTGTCATTGTGCCACCCTGTGGCCTCCTCCTGATGCTGCTGCCGCCACCTCCACACTCTGTCATTATGCCATTCTGTGGCCTCATGATGATGCTGCTGCCACCTCCAAACTCTGTCATTATGCCACTCTGTGACCTCCTGATGATGCTGCCTCCACCTCCACACTCTGTCATTGTCCCACTCTGTGGCCTCCTCATGATGGTGCCGCCACCTCCAGCCTCTGTCATTGGGCCACTCTGTGGTCTCTTCATTCATGTGTCATCTCTGTTTTGGATACACTCCTGTTTTTTTGGCATTAGAAATACTCAAGGATTACTGACCAAATGCTGACCGAGTTAGGGCGGATGCTCAACAGACAGGATCTGTTTTTTGGGGGTTATTGTTCTGACAGATCAGAGGAAGGGCAAAATAATCAGTGACGTCAATACAAACTTATTGCTGACACCCTCTCCACTCTGTCGGGGGGCTCTACTTGTATAAGGGTTTAATAGAACAGGTTCTGTAAACATCTATGTGGAATCAGTGGTGTAAAAGGAGTACGCCTTTTCTTGACGCTAACATTGACCTGAAGGCTGAGTTCATACTTGAGTTATTTGGTTTTGCCCTGTGACTGCCCAAATAAGTGAAGTGTGCAGTGATTCTAAGAGCGACGCCTGTCATCTGCATGTCATACTGACTCACAGTATTATTTCACTACCAAAGCAGACTCCCTGTGTGTGTTACTGCAAGGCACAGTGTTCTACACAACTCTACAGGCTCTCTGCAGCCAGGAAATAGCATTTTTTTTTATGCGATTCGCTGCAAACGAATTTGGATCAAGCCAAATTTTTTCCAAAAAATTCGGTGAACAGGCGAATCGAATTTTTGAAAAATTCGCTCATCTCTACCAATTGGCATTATCAGGAGATAATAAATGTTATTCACTTCACCCGTCGGTGGGTTTAATGTTATGGCTCATCAGTGTACGCTGAATAAAAATAGCCCATTATACCTATAGTATCACACTGAGACTCATCTAAATCCCATCCATATCATACATGCCCATTGGAATTCTATAAAATCTCTCATGCTTGTGATCACTTAATAACACTGCTTCAAAATATAGGTCATTCTTTGTAAAGATTTTATATAGTAGAAAATAATAATGGCCGGTATTATTATTCTCTTTTATGTCAGGATCTTATTTTTCCCTTCAGAAGAATACTGGTTATTCATGGCCAGGTTTCCTTTGAATTTGACCCATATAAGTATGGCTTTTTGAAAGAGTTAGTGAATATGTCTGTATGATATTTCAATAAAATGGTTTTAAAATAAATACTACAATTCTCTGTCCAGATAAACATTGAGGTTTTATCCTGACATGAACACATACTTGGAGAACAGAAGGTTTCTGCCTTTGAGGATTTCTTTTAAACCTGCACTTGTGGTGAAGACACGGCATGAACACGACAGAGTACCATTGATTTAGGAGCTTTAACATATGATCGCTTCACTATTCCCACATTATTTCCTAGCCCGGTATGATGTCTCATGCAGTGAAGATTTCCACACTTAAAAAAGATTTAACATGAAATATGCTGTTCTAGTGTTGTGTGCTCAGCCAGCATCAAGAAAAATCAATGGGCAGCTTACAGAGTCAATGTCAGACTAGTTGTTTATGGAAAGTAAAAATCTAATCATATAAAAATAGAAGCATTAGAAAAATAAAGAAACATTAAATATATATAATTGATTTTACCTTGGTTTTATAAAACTTTTAACCGTATATATTTGGACATTTTCTATTTTCCTATATGGTATATGTATGTTATACGTAACAAAAATTGTGTAGTTGGTCATTAGAGATAAGCAAATCACTAAAAATTCAATCAACCAATTCGATTCGGGTCTGAGTTGATTCTACCAGAATTAAAAGTGCTGCAATTGGCCGGTAAATTTGTTTATAACACTCTGAGGTTTCCTAGGACTTGTTTTAATAAATGTTATACAGTTCCAGCAAAAAAAACTATAGACAAGGTAGTGGGGAAATGTGTATACAAACAGAACTTCCAGCAGTGAATATTTCCCTTAAAATATAACTTTTAATGTTACTAATAAAAAGGGGTCAAGCAACACCCCAATATAATTTATTGGGGTGTTGCTTGACCCCTTTTTATTAGTAACATTAAAAGTTATATTTTAAGGGAAATATTCACTGCTGAAAGTTCTACTTGTTTTAATAAATGTATGTATTATTTTATTCTTTTTTTTTTCATGTATTTCTCTCTCACTCCCTCCAATTCAGCTGAACAGAATCACCAAAAATTCATATTTGGATGCATCTCAAATGTTTTATAAATTTAAGTTGAATTTGATTCATTTCAAATTGAATTGCTCATGTCTATTGTCCATGAGTTAAAAAAAAATAAAGAAAAATCACCATTCATTTTCCCCATGTGTGTCGTATTCTCAAGGTTTTGTAATGGCAGTCATATTGTTAAATGCACAATGAGAAAATATACTATAGATATAGAGTGTAGTAGAGGATCTCTTATACGGTATGTGTAGTGACCCAATGTATCACTGCTAAAGGTTAATTGATTGCTAAAGGTTAAATGTTGGGATTAGGGATGAGCGAATCCCTTGGAACTGAGCCCGAGTTCAGGAAATGTTTTTTTACAGTAGAAATCAATTTCTGTAGTTATTATGTGTCGCAAAGTAATAACTTTGGCTCATCAGAGCCAATACATTCTAATACTGTACGGAGCGCTTTCTCCGTACAGTATTGAAATTAAGTTTTATGTAAATCGACTTCAGATGTGTCATCCGAAGTCGATTCGCCCATCCCTAGTTGGGATTTAATGGGATTTAATGCTAAAAGCAATTATCTCTCTCCCTATGTACTATGTATTCTGAATAGTTGTGTATGGACCTGAAAAAAATGAACACTGGCTGTCTTGGTTAGGTTGCTGTAGAGACCAGCAGATCTGGCCTCCTCTGGTGAATGTCTAGTCAGAGAAGCTAGAGACAAGACCAACATGTGTGAGCTCATGCTAAATAGGCAGAGAAACCTCATTCAGGAAACACATTATTCCCAAGACTGAAAAGCTGCGAAAGAACAGCGTAAATGGGGGACTACCCCTGAGGAAAAGAGAACAGACATTCATAGAAGGTTTAGAACCATCAAAACCATGCTGGAATCAGACAGTTAGGTGCTGCTTGTTTATGGCATTAAGACTTTACAACTTGTGAAAAGGGTTCATTGTCTCTGCCATCTGCCACCCTATCGGAGTTGGCCAGGGGAGTAAACCTTGCACACCATTGGATTTCTGGGTGCATTGAGTTGTTTCTTGGACACGCATTCTGTTAGCGATGGCTGACGATGAAGCAAAGTAAGAGGAGGAGTACTCTGAGTTGGAAATGCAGCAATGCTTTTGTCTTCTGGCACTGTAGAGAAAAACTGTCAAAGGTAGTGGCAGCCGAGCTTGACTTAAGTCTACTTTCTTTGATCCTGTGCCCACAGTATCAAAGGCATCAGTGTTCCCAAGCTGACCATAATAGAAGCAGATCTGGCCCTGGCAGTTTTTTATAGACGTATATGGACGTCATATGCATCTGCTATTCATTGCTGTTACCACTGTTTGCACTACTACAGCCATCCACATTCTGACTCTTGTATGATGAGGTCTGGGTCTTTTATTTTCTACTCTTCCATTTAAAACACATTTTATTATAAGGGCTATAAATGAAAAGTCAAAGGTTTGGTATACAGATTATTTAACAGTACTAGCAAAATTGCAAGTGCAATTAAATGTCCCTCCTCTTTTACAGAACACTGCACTCTGGTATTGACAATTTACAATAGTAATGCAGTTTTTGTAGTAAAATGCATTTGCTGTAACTACACTGTATCTTGAAGTAATACATCACGTTCACTAAAACAAGGATAATAATGCAATTTTGGAAACTCATTTACTAACATGGGTATAGCAATACAGAAAAAATGAGTTTGTTGCAGGATTTTGTAATGCAGAATTTGCCAGCAAGCTGTATGAAACAACACACAACTCTGAGTGACCAGTCCCTCACTGTCAAAGTCTCTATGCTTTCCCCTGACAAAACTCTAAATCTACCCATCACACCTGGATTGCTAGCTTGTGCTGCAATCAGAGCCAAAACTCATGCTTTCAGATTGCTAGCTGTGTACAAAGTTTCTCCCATCTGAGCAAAAGGCCCTGCCAGAATCATGCCCCCTAATTGCCTAATCAGGCTGTTTGTCAGCCTCTGAGCCAATCAAAGCAATCTCTACCCCCCTCCCAATATCATGTGTCCTTTATCTTCATCCTCCCTCCTATTCTTCCCCGTTTTTCATAAATTGTCTGTAAATTGCCAAAACTGTTGATTTGTTTGGCAGACAATTTTTTATGAAATTCTTATGAAATCCTTTTTGTTTAGAATCAATTAGTGATAAGTAAATACAAAAAGTGCTTTTCTCTTCTGAGGACCTAACCACTAATTTTACAATCTCTCCTGTAGTGGTGCTACAGGGATTCTGAACACTCGCTGTCAGAATCTCTTATGGTGGCAGCAGGGTGCCAAGGCCACCTGAAAAGCCCCTACATAACATTCCTGTGGTAACCTGATGCTGCAGCCGGACTCACTGTGCACCTCTTAATTGAAGATGTGAGAATATTTAGATTAGGAAATGAACAGAAATGTCATTGAATGCGGAAAATAAATGCTGTATTTTTGGGGATTAGGAAGACCTGTTTTTATCTATCCTGTCCAGAATGTGCAGAATGCGATAACATTTCATGTTTATACAAAGGAGAAAATCTTTGAATTTTTGTAACATATACCCTGTAATAATGCCAAATAAATTGTCCCCATAGCCCTTAGTTGTGTTCCTGCTGCTTCTCTAATGAGAAAGCCAGTATGATGCTCCGTGAAAGTTACTACCATGGATTATTTACTGCCTTGTTTGGAGGAGACAAAGTAGGTCACTCCAAGACAGACAACTCTTTATTTCATTACATGAATCTCTTTTTGTATTTTAGTAAGAGATGTGATAGGGATATGATATATAATACACTGATAGTAGTATGGGAAAGGGCCTGCATACCCAGAGGCATAACTTGAAATTCCTAGGTTACAATATTGTTACAGAAAACCCCACCCATAATGTGCCATTTATAATCCTGGGGTACTCTTACCTGGCAGAGATCCCCCATAGGCACCAGGGCCTGGGTGCCACTGTAACCTCTGCCACCCTGTCAGTTCATACCATAGAGGCATCTAACACAGAAGATAGGGCATGTGATGGGAATCAGCACAAAAAGACTAATTTCGATTTTTGCTATGGGGATCCTCTTATTCACATGAGGTATGAGACTATCAATATCTTATCTTAGTTTCAGGGCCTACAGCAAAAAGACTTTCGTGTGTGATCATCAGGTCAAATAATAATTTCTATTTGAAGACTATATAGTAACATTTATCCAGGTTCATAGGGTGCAGCTTCATACATTTAGATCCCTTACATCAGCGGCCCCCAACCGCCGGGCCGTGGCCCAGGACCGGGCCCTGGAAGATTGTTTGCCGGGCAATCAGGGCCATCTTTAACGTGGTACTAATGAAGCACTTCCATTATACACAGCCAACAGCAGGATGAAGAGGATCGCGATGCTGAGGAACGGTGGCGTCCAGGAGCAGGTAATTTTTTTTTTTTTATTATTTGCTTTGCGCTGATGGCTGACATGGGGGGCTGATGCCTTTCTGACATGGGGGCTGATGTCTGGCTTACATAGGGGGGCTGATGCCTGGTTGATATGGGGGGCTGATGCCTGGCTTACATGGGGGGCTGATGGCTGCCTGGCATGGGGGGCTTATGGCTGGCTTACATGGGGGGGTGATGCCTTGCTGACAAGGGGGGCTGATGGCTGGTTGATATGGGGGCTGAAGGCTGGCTGACATGGGGGGGCTGATGGCTGACATGGGGGGCTAATAGATGGCTGTAGGTTGGGGGGTTGATCTGAGGCATTGATGGTCTGATCTGAGGTCTGATTGACATTGGGGTCTGATTAGGGCTGTCAGCAGAGGTCTGATTAACATTGGGGGTCTGATTGCTGGTCTAACCTGAGGTGTAAAGGAAAATATTTTTTTATTATTGTTCTCCTCTAAAACGTAGGTGCGTCTTATGGGCCAGTGCGTCTTATAGGGCGAAAAATACGGTACAGTGCAGCAGAGACCCTAGTCAGTTTATATAGTCGTTATATAGTGTTATATATTTTAATATGCACCTTGTGTTTTGTTATGCGCGTGAATCAGTCAGAGCCGACCAGCACCCCCTAAGCCCTGCCCACTCCCTAAGCCCTGTCCTAGAACCCCCAACCCCACCCAATCCCTGGGAAAATTGTCTTGCATGAAACTGGTCCTTGGTGCAAAAAAAGTTGGGGACAACTGCCTTACATTGCACACATCAAGAAAGAATAAGTATAAATTTTAGTGGTACCTATCAGACAGATACATAACGAGTCAAATCTTTGAACACACCTTTTCATTTCATGAATGGAAAACAGCATGAAGACGATGAAGTAACACATATGGAATTAAGTAGTACACAAAAAAGTTTTAAGCCAGAATATGTTTTATATTTTAGATTCCCCTTTCTGCTTTGATGACAGCTTTAAATACTCTTTGGCATTCTCTCAATTAGCTCCATAAGGTAGTCACTAGTGTTGAGCGAGCATGCTTGGCCGAGTACCGGTTCGGCTCGAGCATCGCTATGCTCGGCAGATCCGAGCACTCGGCCGAGTACCACATGTGCTCGAGCGCCATGCTCGACTCTCCTCCCCGCACGTTTGGCGCTTGCTAAGCAGCCAATAAACGTGCAGGTAAATATTGCCATCACTGTCATGCCATTAGACATGTTTTCTACTGGCATTTCAATGATTGGCTGGCCAGAACACGTCATCGGGTTCTATATAGCACCCGGTCACGTGGGTTCGGCTAATTGCGAGTCAGGGAGAGCTGCTGTTAGGAAGGGACAGTCAGTGTAGGGCGAATTTCATCTAAAAATTATCATTGAGAAGACGTTTCAAAGAACTAACAGTCCTTTTAAGGACTATTGTTAGAGGTGGCAGGCAGCCAAAATTGTTTTGGGGGAAGTTTTTTTTTGTCAGGGCGAACGTTAGTGACATTTTCTGTATTCCACAAACTCTGCTTGCTGTGAGCAGTGAGACGCTAATCTACACTTATATCTAGACTGTATGCGGCCTATAATTAATTCAGAAATTCCAGTGACAGACAGTCATTTTCTGTATTCCACAAACTCTGCTTGCTGTGAGCAGTGAGATGCTAATCTAAACTTATATCTAGACTGTATGCGGCCTATATTTAATTCAGAAATACCAGTGACAGTCATTTTCTGTATTCCCCAAACTCTGCTTGCTGTGAGCAGTGAGACGCTAATCTACACTTATATGTAGACTGTATGCGGTCTATATTTAATAAAAAAATACCAGTGACAGACATTCATTTTCTGTATTCCCCAAACTCTGCTTGCTGTGAGCAGTGAGACACAAATCTACACTTATGTCTAGACTGTGTGCGGCTATTTTTAATTAAAAAATACCAGTGACAGACAGTAATTTTCTGTATTCCACAAACTCTGCTTGCTGTAAGCAGTGAGACACAAATCCACACTTATATATAGACTGTGTGCGGCCTATATTTAATTCAAAAATACCAGTGACAGACAGTCATTTTCTGTATTCCCCAAACTCTGCTTGCTGTGAGCAGTGAGACGCTAATCTACACTTATATCTAGACTGTATGCGGCCTATATTTAATTCAGAAATACCAGTGACAGACAGTCATTTTCTGTATTCCACAAACTTTGCTTGCTGTGAGCAGTGAGACACAAATCTACACTTATATCTAGACAGTGTGCGCCTATATTTAATTCAATACTAGTAACAGACAGTCATTTTCTGTATTCCACAAACTCTGCTGGCTGTTAGCAGTGAGACGCAAATCTATACTTATATCTAGACTGTGTGCGTCCTATATTTAATAAAAAAATACCAGTGACAGACAGTCATTTTCTGTATTCCGCAAACTCTGCTTGCTGTGAGCAGTACGATGCAAATCTACACTTATATCTAGACTCTGTGTGGCCTATATTTAATTAAAAAATACCAGTGACAGTCATTTTCTGTATTCCACAAACTCTGCTTGCTGTGAGCAGTGAGACACAAATCTACACTTATATCTAGACAGTGTGCGCCTATATTTAATTCAATACTAGTGACAGACAGTCATTTTCTGTATTCCACAAACTCTGCTTGCTGTTAGCAGTGAGACGCAAATCTTCACTTATATCTAGACTGTGTGCGTCCTATATTTAATTAAAAAATACCAGTGACAGACAGTCATTTTCTGTATTCCACAAACTCTGCTTGCTGTGAGCAGTGAGAAGCAAATCTGCACTTATATCTAGACTGTGTGCGGTCTATATTTAATTAAATAATACCAGTGACAGACAGTCATTTTCTGTATTCCGCAAGCTCTGCTTGCTGTGAGCAGTACGACGCAAATCTACACTTATATTTAGACTCTGTGTGGCCTATATTTAATTCAAAAATACCAGTGACAGACAGTCATTTTCTGTATTCCACAAACTCTGCTTGCTGTGAGTAGTGAGACGCAAATCTACACTTAATTCTAGACTGTGTCAGCGTCCTCAGTGATCCTTCAGTGCCTTACAACTACTGGGTGTCTAAGCTGGACATGTGGCACGAACTGGCGCTCTACGCCTTGGAGGTGCTGGCCTGCCCTGCCGCCAGCGTTTTTTCTGAGCGGGTATTTAGTGCTGCTGGTGGCATTATAACAGATAAGCGTATCTGGCTGTCAACTGAAAATGCTGACAGGTTGACTCAGATAAAAATGAACAAGGTCTGGATTGCCCCTGACTTCTCCACTCCACTGTTGTATAGAATGTACTGAATACTCTTTATTCCCATGCACCTCTTCTGCCACAGAAAAGGGTATATGGTTGAATCTTCCTTTTCTCATCCTCCTCCTCCTCGTCCATCATATCTATATGCTTAATTGTCGCATATAATGCCATCGCTTATATGCCTTCTCATATAATTTTCCTGATGGTCAGCTCACCCCCAGGCCCTCGCATAAAAAATGTTTTCAATGGTCAGCTCACCCGCAGGCCCTCGCATAAATAATGTTTTCAATGGTCAGCTCATCCACAGGCCCTCGTGTATAATAATGTTTTAGTGGGTCACCAGCAGGCCATCAATTATACTTTACCTCTCCTCCTGTATAACGTTTCCTCATCCTAAATACCCATGACATTCCCTGTAATTTTTTTGTACTTGTTCCAATGACAGGCTCTCTTAAGAGTCCTGTATTGTTATTTATCGTCACTACCTCACTGAGGCGTTACTGGGAAATTGGAGCGCCCCGTCTGCCTTTCTTGGAAGTGGTAGCCGTGGCCATCCCTCAGGCTCACTCTCCGGAAGCGAACCCTGATTCCCCATTACTAGTGGTCACCATGGTAGGCGCATAAAAGAACATCAAAAGTTGAAAGAGCAGACATCGATAGATCGTCAACATCACGGGGACGTTCAATCAGCTTAGAAGTTATCTAGAGTTAACAAAGCGGCAGCAGACCCTTACCTACAATTTTATATACACGGTCACTGGTCAGCTCAACATCCGTTCCTCTTACAAGTTCATTATCATCAGATGATAGTCCGGTCAACACAATCGAAGCCACCGGCCGTCCCTCTTAGTCATGGCCCCAGTTCCGAAAATCCTGAAAATTTTTGTCTGAACTTGCTATTTATATAAAAGTAAATATACAGGAAAGAATGTTTCCTAAGAATTTTTCATCTAAAATCGCTTTTATCTTCGGTTTTGTGAGTCGGTAAAAGTGATGTACAACTCGGGCAACATCGTTCTCACCAGCAACATTGCAGTCCAAGATGCATCCAGACATCCTCCCCATGCTGTCCCCGACCCATTTCGGTGGTGTTTCCATCAATTTCTGACCTTTTTCTTTGAACCAAGCACCCTCCCCTCTTCAGAGCAGGGGGTGCCTGGTTAATGCTCAGGTTCTCCCATTGACTTCTATAGGGCTCGGGTGCCACCCGAGCATCCCGATGTGCTCGGGCAGAGCACCGAGCACCCGAACATCGGGGTGCTCGATCATCACTAGTAGTCACCTGGAATGGTTTTCAGTTAAAAGATATGTCTTGTCAAGTGTTAATTTGTGGAATATTTTGCCTTCATAATGTTTTTGAGACCATTAGTTGTGTTGTGAAGAGGTAGGATTGGGACATAGTTCCTTACAGTGCTTAGCCCTATTCTACTACTGTTCTAATCCACATTATGGCAAGAACCACTCACGTACTGTGTCCTTCTCCCATACCATGTACATTGTAAGCCCTCGAAGGCAGGGCCATCTCTCTTTCTGTACCAGTTTGTAACCCGTCTTGTTCATGCTTAGTGCAATTGTCAGTATTATGTATGTACAGTGGATATAAAAAGTCTACACACCCTTGTTAAAATGTTAGATTTCTGTGATGTAAAAAAATGAGACAAAGATAAATCCTTTCAGAACTTTTTCCACCTTTAATGTGAACTGTAAACTGTACAGCTCAATTGAAAAACAAACTGAAATCTTTTAGGTAGAGGGAAGAAAAATATAAAAATAAAATAATATGGTTGCAGAAGTGTGCAGGCCCTTAAACTAATACTTTGTTGAAGCACCTTTCGATTTTATTACAGCACTTAGTCTTTTTGGGTATGAGTCTATTAGCATGGCACATTTTGACTTGGCAAGATTTGGCCACTCTTTTTGCAAAAACACTCCAAATCGGTCAGATTGCAAGGGCATCTCCCATGCACAGCCCTCTTCAGATCACACCACAGATTTTCAATCGGATTTAGGTCTGGGCTCTGGCTGGGCCATTCCAAAACTTTAATCTTCTTTTGGTGAAGCCATTCCTTTGTTGATTTGGATGTATGCTTTGGGTCGTTGTCATGCTGAAAGATGAAGTTCCTGTTCATGTTCAGCTTTCTAGCAGAAGCCTAAAGGTTCTGCGCCAATATTGACTGGTATTTAGAACTGTTCATAATTCCCTCTAGCTTAACCAAGGCCCCAGTTCCAGCTGAAGCAAAACAGCCCCAAAGCATGCTGCTGCCACCACCATGCTTCACTGTGAGTATGGTGTTCTTTTAGTGATGTGCAGTGTTTTTTTGTGCCAAACATATCTTTTGGAATTATGGCCAAAAAGTTCAACCTTGGTTTCATCAGACCATAATAACACCTTTTCCCACATGCTTTTGGGAGACTTCAGATGTGTTTTTGCAAAATGTAGCCTGGCTTGGATGGTTTTCGTCTTGCCACTCTACCCCATAGCCCAGAAATATGAACAATACGGGAGATTGTTGTCACATGTACCACACAGCCAGTACTTGACAGATATTCCTGCAGCTCCTTTAATGTTGTTGTAGGCCTCTTGGTAGCCTCCCAGACCAGTTTTCTTCTCGTCTTTTTATCAATTTTGGAGGGAGGTCCAGTTCTTGGTAATGTCACTGTTGTGCCATATTTTCTCCACTTTCTCCACTTAATGATGACTGTCTTCACTGTGTTCCATGGTATATCCAATGCCTTGGAAATTCTTTTGTACCTTTCTCCTGACTGATGCCTTTTAACAATGAGATCCCTCTGATGCTTTGGAAGCTCTCTGTGGACCATGGCTTTTGCTGTGGGATGCGACTAAGAAAATTTCAGGAAAGACCAACTAGAGCAACTGAACTTTATTTGGGGTTAATCAGAGGCACTGTAAATGGTGGCAGGTGTATGTGCACTCCTATTTAACATGATTTTGAATGTGATTGCTTAATTCTGAACACAGCTACATCCCCAGTTTTTAAGAAGGAGTGCACACTTATGCAACCACATTATTTTAGTTTTTTAGTTTTCTTCCCTCCACATAAAAGATTTCAGTTTGTTTTTCAATTGAGTGGTACAGTTTATAGGTCACATTAAAGGTGGAAAAAGTTCTGAAATTATTTATCTTTGTCTCATTTTTTTTACATCACAGAAACCTGACATTTTAACAGGGGTGTGTAGACTTTTTATATCCACTGTATACCCCTTTTCATATGTACAGCGCTATGGAATGAATGGCGCTTTAATAATTAATAATAATAAAATAATAATAACTAGGTAAAGAGAAACAACAGTCTATCATTACTTTAAGACATGAAGGTCAGTCAATCCGGAAATTTTCCTGAATTTTGAAGTTATACTGAGGAGCTAGTGTAGAGGATGGGAGTGGTAGTGGCTCTGATGTGGTGCTATGTCATGGTGTATTCCCTCAGGCAATTTCTTACTGGAGTTGGTGCAGTGGAAAGATGATTTGAAGAATCAGGCCTGAAGTAAATGTATAAAAGTCTCTCTTTACTTTCAAAAAATAACTTGTGGCACATCCAGCAGCATGAAGTACAAAGTGCAGTTTATGGCACTAGATGAGGGGGTATGGTGGCTGGTTGAATGGCAGTTAAATGGCAGTAGCAGGTACCTGTGGATTGTGGACCATTCCTTGTCTTCTGGAAGGCAGACATAACATATCATAAATATTACATAACATTACAAACAATTGCAGCTACACTCCCAGGTCTGGGGTATTGCATAGCCTCAAGTGCAATCATAAAAAAATTGCAAGTGTGAAAATAGCCTTAATTCTAAATGAGTCCCTTCATAATTTTCATGTCTTCAATATGAAAAGAAAAAAACAACCACGGAATTAAAAGTTCTGCCCAAATTTTTGTCTGGTACTGTATTTTCCGTCATAAACGCCTGAGCTTAGACAAGAAGGTTGGCACACAGTTGCTACACATGATGTTCCAGGATCATCTATCTTTGGCTGGATGTACAACTCAAGATAGATTTTTATCATGCTTATTAAAAATATACGATTTTTGTCAAGTGTCGTCATTTTTATATACTCTGACTTATACATAAAAACCCATACAGAAACATTTTTGAAGCTTTTTTGTCAATTACCTTTGAACGAATCATGAAGCAATTTTCTCATTTACGTTATAATGCTCATTTAGCTTTATTCATCATAAAACCATTAAACAATGTATATAAACCTTTGCGCCCCTCTACAAGTACCAATAGAAAGACACAAACATAGAGGCAGTAGAAAAAGGAAGCTCTGATGTCCTGTAATCCAGAATCAGCACATACAGATCTGTCAAATCAAACAACTATTATTTTCTCTGAAGGCCAATTTTGAGATTATGGACCCTCAATATTTATTCAAACTGGACATGACCATCTTTCATCCATGAATTAATTGCACTTTTAATTGTGCTACAGTTGTCTATGATTTCCTGAGCTCTAGGGATAAAAAAAACTAGCATTTATATATTGCGCCAAATACAAGGTATTCAAAAAGTGTTCATTCTCTATATGGAGGCACCTAGATACTTATGTAACCTTCAGCCTTTGTCGTAAAAATTGTCAAAATAAAATCTAAATATAAAAATATATGGTACTACAAAGCATACCTCTTCAAAAATTAGGTGCATCCTCCTACAGTGGATGCGTCTAAACTGCTAAATTCATCAGGCCAACTGACCATAACCCCTTACCGCCCTTGCCACGACCCCTTTAGGGAAAGTGGCGAGGCCGGAGTAAAATCCGAGTTATATGCCAAAATTTTCTTTAAAAGTTGCTGTTAAAAAGTTGCAAACACACCATCACCAAGCATCTCCACCATGTCACACGGCAGCATTCAGCTGTCCATCTACCAAACATTGGAGAGAAGGAGGAAATACCCACCTACCTGTCCTCGAGCTCTGGCCCTGAATGCCAGCATTTCAAAATGACTGGCCTTTGAAATGCTGTCATTCCCTCTGGTGGAGACGGACTGTTTCAAACAGCTGATGGCGGTGGCTGTCCCCCAGTACGTTGTTCCCAGCCGCCACAACTTTTCCAGGTGAGCCGTCCCTTCCCTGCACAACCAAGTGGAGGATAAAATCAACTGTGCGCTGCGCAACGCCATCTGTGGCAAGGTCCACATAACCACAGATACATGGACCAGTAAGCACGGCCAGGGTCGCTATATCTCCCTAACTGCACACTGGGTAAACGTATTGGTGGCTGGGCCCGAGGCGGATAGCGGTTTGGCGCAGGTCCTTCCACCACTAATTCCAATTCCAACAAAGTCAATCCCCTTAAAACATAACCTTTAATATTATTAATAAAATATGGGGCCAATACCCCTTTTATTGCAATGACAGGGGAACACTCTCTGCACTCCACTGATCCTTGGCACCTACGTCCGATATGACCTATAAATGGGTGTTTGTACCAATAGTAGATGATACGTGGGTGTAATGCTGTATAGGGGACATGGATGTCTGTCCCTGGTTAAGAACTCAGCTAAACCTCAGCCCAGGGATCTCCCCTGATGGTGGGGACTCCCTGTCCTTGTACCTCATCTATATATCCCTATTAGTCCCTACCAGGACCACTCAGGCTACATACAGGACGCAAGTGGCAAGTACCAGGTTAGCAGAACCCGGTGCAAATTCACATATTCTGTCACCAGTATTCAAGGTTGGACTGAAACACATCAGTCTCATATGGTTCCTACTGTGACACTGAGACACCAGATTTATCACATAAAATCACCCCTGTGGTGATATACCATCTAGGGTGCCGTTCGGCATATATGATGACAGCCCAAGGCTCAATAAGCCCGTGTGTATCACAGAAAAATACCTCAAATGAGGTACTGAAAAGCCTCAACGCGTTTCTCCCTTGTGATCAAACAAGGGTTCATCAGGAGTACAAAATTCTGTTAGATCAGGCACTCTTAGTTGGGAGTGCTGTACAGTGGCGTGCTGTCGATAGGGCACATCTCACATTGCCAGCACAGGAGGAAGCATGAATGAATATACATCGCAGTTTGATTTCATGATAAGACTTTGTCAATGTCCAATAGCGCTTTACACCAGTAGCTCATACGATACATGGCTTAAGATGTACAGATGTAGCGGTTACCCCATTCACATCAGTCCTATGTTCCTCCTTCCACCACTAAGGATTGCAGGACATTATTCGTTGCCTCCTGTTGCTTTCTCCTCCTACTCCGCATCATCCTCCTCCTCCCCCTACTCCTCTTCTACCACCCCCACATCCGGTCATCGAAAGAACCTCACCCCCAACTTCAGCACAGCCTGGGGTAAACGTCAGCATGCGATTTTAAAACTCATGTGTTTGGGTGACAAACCCCACACCGCACAGGAGCTTTGAAGGGGCATAGAACAGCAGACTGATAAGTGGTTGCTGCCTGTGAGCCTCAAGCCCGGCCTGGTGGTGTGCGATAATGGGCGAAATCTCTTTGCATCTCTGGGACTAGCCGGTTTGACGCACATCCCTTGCCTGGCGCATGTGCTGAATCTGGTGGTGCAGAAGTTTCTTAAGAACTACCCAGACATGTCAGAGCTGCTGCTGAAAGTGCGGTCCGTATGTGCGCTGCTTTACAGTGCTGCTGCTCGCCTGTCTGCGCTGCAGCGTAACTTTGGCCTTCCTGCTCACCGCCTCATATGCGACATGCCCACCAGGTGGAACTCCACCTTACATATGCTGGAGAGACTGTGCTAGCAGCAGCGGGCGATAGTGGAGTTTCAGATGCAGTATGCACGGGTCAGTCGCTCTGCAGGTCAGCACCACTTCACCACCAGTAACTGGGCCTGTATGCGAGACCTGTGTACCTTGTTGCGGTCTTTGGAGTACTCAACCAACATGGCCAGTGCTGATGACGCCGTTGTTAGCATTACCCCTTCTATGTCTCCTTAAAAAATATTACGGCGGTGATGGAAGAGGATGCAGCACAGGAGGAGGAGGAAGAGGGGGCATTTCACAGGGTTTCAGGCAGGTCATACAGAAGTGGCTCAGAGGGTGGGTTCCTGCACCAGCAGAGGTCAGGTACACATGTGGACAGCCAGGGCACACTTCGGGAGGACGAGGAGGAGGAGGATGAGGTAGAGGAGGAGGAACCACTGCAGGGTGGCACCCTACGCAGCTCAGGGCCATCACTGGAGCGTGGCTGGGGGGATACGGAGGACACAGACAATACACCACCTACAGAGGACAGCTTATCGTTACCTCTGGGCGACCTGGCACACATGAGCGACTACATGCTGCAGTGCCTGTGCAACGACAGCAGAGTTGCCCACATTTTAACTTGTGCTGACTACTGGGTTGCCACCCTGCTGGATCCCCGGTACAAGGACAGCGTGCCAACCTTAATTCCCGCACTGGAGCATCATAGGAAGATGCGCGACTACAAGCACACGCTGGTAGACGCGCTCCTTAGGGCATTCCCAACTGACACGGGGGGACAAGTGGAAGCACAAGGCAGAGGCAGAGGAGGAGGAGGAAGAGGTCGCCAACGCAGCTGTGTCACGGTCAGCTCCTCAGACAGCAGGGTTAGCATGGCCGAGATGTCGAAAAGTTTTGTCACCCCGCCATAGCAAACTGCACCACCAGCTGATAGGGAACGTGTTAGCAGGAGACAGCATTTCAACAACATGGTGGAACTGTATGTGTGCACACGCCTCCACTTACTGACTGCTGGTTCTGCCCCATTCAACTTCTGGGTCTCCAAATTGTCCACATGGCCAGAGCTTGCCTCTTATGCCTTGGAGGTGCTGGCCTGCCTTGCGGCCAGTGTATTGTCTGAACCTGTATTTAGCACGGCAGGGGGCGTCATTCCAGCCAAACGCAGCCGCCTGTCCACAGCCAACGTGGACGTTACGTTCACGTCAAGTCACGTTCATTAAAATGAACCAGGCATGGATCCAACAGGACTTGTCCGTACCTTGCGCAGAATAGACATTTATAACTGCCTCGCCCTCAACCATACATTCTTTTACTCCAGGGCACTGCTGCATTGGTGGGTGATATGATGCCTGTTTTGCTGTTATGGGACCTCTCTCCTCTGTCTGGGTGCCAGGGGCCTACATTAATGATAATCGCCTGCTGCATTGGTGGGTGACATGATGCCTGTTTTGCTGTTATGGGACCTCTCTCCTCTGTCTGGGTGCTAGGTTCTAAATTGCTGAAAGTGGCCTGTTGCATTGGTGGGTGACATGATGCCTGTTTTGCTGTTATGGGACCTCTCTCCTCTGTCTGGGTGCCAGGGGCCTACATTAATGATAATCGCCTGCTGCATTGGTGGGTGACATGATGCCTGTTTTGCTGTTTTGGGACCTCTCTCCTCTGTCTGGGTGCTAGGTTCTAAATTGCTGAAAGTGGCCTGTTGCATTGGTGGGTGACATGATGCCTGTTTTACTGTTATGGGACCTCTCTCCTCTGTCTCGGTGCTAGAGCCTAAATTGCGGAAAGTAGCCTGTTCCATTGCTGGGTGACATGATGCCTCTTTTGCTGTTATGGGATCTTTCTCCTCTGTCTGGGTGCCAGGGTCCTTTATTAATGATAATCACCTGCTGCATTGGTGGGTGACATGATGCCTGTTTTGCTGTTATGGGACCTCTCTCCTCTGTCTGGGTGCTAGGGCCTAAATTAATGAAAGTGGCCTGTTGCACTGGTGGGTGACATGATGCCTGTTTTGCTGTTATGGGACCTCTCTCCTCTGTCTGGGTGCTAGAGCCTAAATTCCGGAAAGTAGCCTGTTCCATTGCTGGGTGACATGATGCCTGTTTTGCTGTTATGGGACCTTTCTCCTCTGTCTGTGTGCCAGGAGCCTACATTAATGATAATCGCCTGCTGCATTGGTGGGTGACATGATGCCTGTTTTGCTGTTATGGGACTTCTCTCCTCCTTCTGGGTGCTAGGGCCTAAATTGCTGAAAGTTGCCTGTTTCATTTCTGTGTAACATGATGCCTGTTTTGCTGTTATGGGACCTCTCTCCTCTGTCTGGGTGCTAGGGCCTAAATTCCTGATAATCGCCTGCTGCATTGGTGGGTGACATGATGCCTGTTTTGCTGTTATGGGACCTCTCACCTCTGTCTGGGTGCTAGGGCCTACATAAATGATAATGGCCTGTTCCATTGCAGGTTGACCAGAAGCCTGTGTTGCTGTTACGGGACCACTCTCCTCTTTGTGGGAGCCATGGGCCTAAATGAGTGATTGTTGCCTGTGGCACTGCTGGGTGAAATCAATACTGTTTTGTCGTGATTTGAACTCTCCTATTTGTGGGTGCCAAGGGCCTGAGTCTGTGCATGTGGCCTGTGACACTGCAGGCAGGCATGAATCCTTTTTGGCTGCGATGACAACTTCTCCAACTCCCATGTATGGTTGATTTGGGCCTGAATCTGTGAATGTGGCCTGTGACACTGCAGGCAGGCATGAATCCTTTCTGGCTGTGATGACAACTTCTCCAACTCCCATGTATGGTTGTCTTGGGTCTGAATCTGTGAATGTGGCCTGTGGCGCATACAGCTCCACACATATAGTTTTTTTTTTTTTCAGTATCAAAACGCAAGGAAAAGTATACATATGTGGTATCGCTGGATTCATACTGACCTGGAGAATGAATATCACAAGTTAGTTTTACCGCATAATGAATGCCGTAAAAAAAAAAAAAAACGCAAAACTTAGGCAAAATTGATTTTTTTGTTTAATTCCACCACCAATTCCAACCAGTATTTGCAGCCAGGAGACATTTTATTAGGCCTGTATTTCTTACCAAAAAGTTTGTTGCAATTTTTAAAACATTTAGAAGTATATAGTTAGGTGTATTTTATTGCATCAATAATAGTGTGTACTTTGGTCACAACCAGGGCACATCTAATTAGGCCTGCATTTTATTCACAAGAACCTATCTCAATTTTTCTACCATTTAAAGGAACACAAGTAAGAGTATTTTAGCACTGTAATGTCCCCAATAAGGGACATTTTTTCGAAGTTTTAACAATTTTAAACCATTCCTGACATCTACCATACACATCTGGCAGATATCGGGTCTGAAAGTCAAAAAACTCAGATGCACCTGCTGCTCGGGTAGGAGGGCATCGCCCTGGCTGAGATTGGGGAAGGCAGTATGTTGCCATAATAATACAGAGCCTGTACTAAACTGACTTCTAGGCTTATTACCTGTATATAACAATTCATGCCTGCAGGTGGCAGCACTGAATTGTAATATGCCGATCTTTGTATAGTGTAATGGATAACATTCCATTACTTTATACAAATTGCAATTTAACGATTGCATTTTGGAGTCAGTTGGAGGGAACTGGTCAGTTTTACTGCGTAATGAATGTGTATTAAAAACAAAAACTGTGGTGAAATTGCATTTTTTTTCCAATTCCACCATAATCAGATTTTTTTTTCCAACTTCCCACTACATTATATGCAATAATAAATGTTGTCAATAGAAAGTTCAACTTGTTTCACAAAAAACAAGGCCTTATACGGCTATGTAAATGGAAAAATAAAAAAATTAGGACCCTGGGAAGGGAGTAAAAAATGAAAAAACAAAAACGTAAAATCACTATGTCAGGAAGGGGTTAAAAAGCATAACTGGGACTGAAGAGTAAATAAATTAGGGGGCAAGTAGCATGCATAGTAAATTGCACTGTATGTTGTACCCTAATTCACCTAACCGTATGGGAGGGGGTGTTCAACTCAGATCCTTGAATCCTTTGAAGTTTGTACAAGCCAGGCTTAGGTGTCACATGTAACATTTGGCATTGGCCAAGAGACATTTTTCTTTGATTGCTAGGCTCTAGTCTAAAAGCAGAGTTATTCAGTAAACATCAGATGCCTTCATGTAAATAATACACCTGTCATTACGTAAGCAAGCAAGCATAGAGCTTACCATTTTGGCCAACATGCCTAAGGACCCAGTTTTTTCTGGCCCCGCCCTCCACTGAAATGATTGGTCATCATCGCCAGTGTCATCATCATCAGCCTCCTGCTCCTCCATCACCGACTCCTCCCCCCAAGTCTTCATCCTTCACCTCCATGGGACTCCTCCATGGGACTTTCTCCTTGTGGGTCCCCAATAGCTACAGGGCAGCCAGCAAGACGAGTTGAGCAACTAGATTTATCACATGCGCCATGCAGGGAGCATGTGGTATTTTCCCCAAAGACAGCACAGCCATGATGTTGCTACCATCGTCGCTGGCCTCCTTGCCCAGTTGGAGCTGGTGGAGAGACAACCAGTGGAAGGTTTTCTGCTCTAAAACGGCATGGAAACTCTTCACTTTACACATATGGTGTGGAGAAGGTATATAAGCACCTGATGTGGGAACCAGACTGACACAAATGTGAAGGTGTCAGTAGGACCTGGCCTTGTTGCTGCCTCTCTACTGCCATGAAAAACATTGACCTAGTCGGCTGTGAAAGACAACCCTGCCAGTTCATAACAAACCTGATTTCTTTAGAATTGATTCACTCATCCTTACCTTTTAGCAGGATATTTCAATCATAGACATATATGGCATATCCACAAGATACCCGTATGCCCTAAATGTTTTGCAGGTGTGGGTCCCAGAACATATGTAGGTCCCCTTTTCCTATGTTGAATGCACAAACACAGGATTATGATTATCACCTTGAGTTTTGTATAAGAAATTTGTATTGACATCTATTTTATCTCTTTTTCAAACGTAGACCTTTTAAAACCCATATCCTATTTTTTACTATCCTTATTCCATGGATACTAAAACAAAAGTTTGGATTTTTCTGTTAAGAACATTACTACAGACATTTATTGTTACTTATGGTAATTTTGTTCTCTGGTTAGAGATACAGTATAACAATCTGTTTAGTAACAAGGCCAAATTCATTGAGACTCTGTATTCCCTCATAAGGTTAGTGAACATTTTACTAGGCACTGTTTGGCACATACTGTACGTGCATAAAGCTTAGGTTACCATCTAAGAAATAAATAGTGATCTCTGGAAAGCTGAAAGGATTAAAAAAACTTGATGTTTTATTTAGTATTTAGAAGCTTTGTATATAAACTTCCATTATATACGTATTGACTGTTTTAAAAGAGCCACTTCTATTCATTCCTTGAACATTATCACCTTAAGGACCCTGCCATTTTTCACCTTAAAGGGATCTGCAGTAATTTTAAACTGATGATCTATCCTCTGAATAGATCATCAGCATCTGATCGGCAGGGGTCCGACACCATGCCCTACTATTTCAACCATGCCCATGCCCTGCTATAGGCTGATAGCTGTAGGCTGTCTGGGCATGCTGGGAGTTGAAGTTTAGCAACACCTGGAGAGCTGCAGGTTGACCATCTCTGCATTAGGTGTTCCACAAGAATTAAATTATTTTTTTTTGGCAGATTCTCTATTTAATTAATTTTTTTCCTGTAACACATCAAGGGTTAACACGCAAATAAAACTCAATATTTATTACCATGATTCTGCAGTTTACATAAACACCCCACATGTGGTCGTAAATTGCTGTACGGGAAAACGGCAGGGTGCAGAGGGAAAGGAGCGCTGTATGGATTTTGGAGGGCAGATTTCACTGGGATAATTTTAAGTTGCCATATGACATTTAACTGCTTGCCGACCGCCTAACGCACGGATGCATCCAGGCGGTGGCAAGTTTGTTCCTCCTGGACGCATCCGCGCGTCATCTCGCGAGACGCGAGATTTGCTGTGAACGCGCGCGCGTTCACAGTGGCGCGCATCTCGGCAGTTATACTGCAGCCTGCCAGCGATGATCCATTGCTGGCAGGCTGTAGATGCTAAATAAAAAGCATCAAACATGTATATCAGGCGCTGTTTTGTTAACAGCGTCTGATATACTCTGCTACCTGGTCCTCTGGTGGTCCCATTTGCTGGGATCGACCACCAGAGGACCAGGTAGCTATGTAAAGTTGCACCAAACACTACACTAACCCCTCCCCCACCCCCTCACCTATTAACCCCTTGTTAACCCCTTGATCACCCCATCTAGACCCCCTGATCACCCCCCTGTCATTCATCACACCCCTTGTAAGGCTCCATTCAGACGTCCATATGTGTTTTGCGGATCCGTGGATTCACGGAACCGCGGATCTGATCCGCGGATCCGCGGATCTGCAGATCCTCAAAACACGGACACCGGCAATGTGCTTTCCGCATTTTGCAGATCCGCACATTGCCAGAACTATATAGAAAATGCTTTTTCTTGTCCGCAATTTCGGACAAGAATAGGACATGTTCTATATTTTTACGGAACGGAAGTGCAGACTCGGAAGCGCGGATCCGTAATTCCGGATCCGAGCGGGACAAAGTCTGTCCCCATAGAAATGAATGGGTCCGCAATTCCGTTCTGCAAACAGAATTGCGGACGTGTGAATGGGGCCTAAGGGTCCCTTATCACCACCAGTTAGTTAGTTAGCTACTTGTTAGGTAGTTAGCGCCCAGCCCACCGCACCGCAGTCACTGATTTTGGCAGAGATTTTTTCATCCACATTGATCGATGCGAATGAAGAAATTTGTGCCGTTCATTTTTTTTTTTTCAGCCCAGAGGCTGAACGGAAAAAAAAAATCTCATTACCCGTATGCTCAATATAAGGAGAATCGCAGAAACTCCTAATGCTGGCCATACGTGTAATGATTGCGGAGACCCTCAAATGCCAGGGCAGTACAAACACATAACATGCGACCCCATTTTAGAAAGAAGACACCCCAAGGTATTCCGTGAGGGGTATGGTGAGTTCATGTAAAATTTTATTTTTTGTCACAAGTTAGTGGAATATGAGACTTTGTAAAAAAAAACAAAAAAAAAAACAATTTCCGCTAACTTGTGCCAAAATTTTTTTTTTCTCTGAACTCGCCATGCCCCTCACACAGTACCTTGGGGTGTCTTCTTTCCACAATGGGGTCACATGTCGGGTATTTATACTGCCCTGGCAATTTAGGGGTCCTAAAAGCGTGAGAATCCAAATGCGTAAAAATGCCCTGTGAAATCCTAAAGGTACTCATTGGAATTAGGGCCCCTTTGCGCATCTTGGCTGCAAAAAAGTGTCACACATGTGGTATCGCCGAACTCAGGAGAAGTAGGGCAATGTGTTTTGGGGTGTATTTTTATATATACCCATACTTTGTGTGAGAAATATCGCTGTAAACGACAACTTTTTAAAAAATTTTATTCAAAGTTGTCAATTTACAGAGATATTTCTCTCACCCAGCATGGGTATATGTAAAAATACACCCGAAAACACATTGCCCTACTTCTCCTGAGTACGACGATACCACATGTATGCCACTTTTTTGCAGCCAAGATACGCAAAGGAGCCCAAATTCCAATGAGTACCTTTTAGGAGGGCATTTTTACGCATTTTTCTTCTCACGCTTTAGGGCCCCTAAAATGCCAGGGCAGTATTAATACCCCACATGTGACCCCATTTTGGAAAGAAGACACCCCAAGGTATTCGCTGAGGGGCATAGTGAGTCCATGAAAAATTAAACTTTTTGTCAAAAGTTGGCGGAAAGGGAGACTTTGTGAGAAAAAACAATAAAAAAATCAATTTCCACTAACTTGTGGCAAAATTTTTTTTTTCTATGAACTCGCCATGCCCCTCATGGAATACCTTGGGCTGTCTTCTTTCCAAAATGGGGTCACATGTGGGGTATTTATACTGCCCTGGCATTTTAGGGGCCCTAAAGCGTGAGAAGAAAATGCGTAAAAATGCTCCTCCTAAAAGGTACTTATTGGAATTTGGGCCCCTTGCATCTTGGCTGCAAAAGTGTCACTCATGTGGTATTGCCGTACTCAGGAGAAGTAGGGCAATGTGTTTTCGGGTGTATTTTTATATATACCCATACTTTGTGTGAAAAATATCTCTGTAAACGACAACTTTTAAAAAAAATGTATACAAAGCTGTCAGTTTACAGAGATATTTCTCTCACCCAACATGGGTATATGTAAAAATACACCCCAAAACACATTGCCCTACTTCTCCTGAGTACGGCGATACCACATGTGTGCCACTTTTTTGCAGCCCGGGTGCGCAAAGGGGCCCAAATTCCAACGAGTACCTTTAGCTTTTACATGGCTGCTCACAATTTAGCCCCGCCCAAAATGCCAGAACAGTAAACACACCCCACAAATGACCCCATTTCGGAAAGTAGACACCCCAAGGTATTCACTGAGGGGCACAGTGAGTCCGTCTGAGATTTTTTTTTTTTTTGCCAGAAGTTAGCAGAAATTTTCCTCAGAAAGTGTCATTTTCTGCTAACTTGTGAAAAAAAATGAAATGATATATGAACTCACCATGCCCCTCCGCGAATACTTTGGGGTGTCTTCTATCTAAAATGGTGTGATTTGGGGGGGTATTTATACTATCCTGACATTCTAGCACCTGAAGAAACAGGACAGGTGCTCAGAAAGTCAGAGCTGCTTCAAAATGCGGAAATTCACTTTTTTGCACCATAGTTTGTAAAAGCTATAACTTTTACCCAAACCAATAAATATACACTTATTGGATTTTTTTTTTATCAAAGACATGTAGAACAATAAATTTAGAGAAAAATTTATATAGAAATGTAGTTTTTTAAAAAAAAATTTACAACAGAAAGTGAAAAATTTAGTGAAAGTTAAATTTTTATTAATAGCAAAAAAAGTAAAAATGTCAGCAACAATGAAATACCACCAAATGAAAGCTCTATTAGTGAGAAGAAAAAGAGGTAAAATTCATTTGGGTGGTAAGTTGCATGACGGAGCAATAAACGGTGAAAGTAGTGTAGTGCAGAATTGTAAAAAGTGGCCTGGTCATTAAGGGTGTTTAAGCTAGGGGGCTGAAGTGGTTAAAGACCCCATGTTGCACCCCTAGAGTAGAAACTCTAAAAAAGTGACCCCATTTTGGAAATTATAGGATAAGGTGACACTTTTATTGGTACTATTTTGTGGTATATATGATTTTTGAATGCTCTATATTATGCTTTCGGTGAGGCAAGGTAACCAAAAAATGGCTGTTCTGGCACAGTTTTTTTTTTTTTGCAATGTTCACCTGACAGTTTAGATCATGTACTATTTTTACAGAGCAGGTTGTTATGGAGGCGACGATATCAGATATGTCTACTTCTATTTTTATTTTGTTTCAGTTTTACATAATAAAGCATTTTTTGAAAAAAATCATGTTTTTGTGTCTCCTTTTTCTGAAAGCCATATAATTTCTATTTTCTGGGAAATTATCTTATGTAGGGGCTCAGTTTTTGCGGCATGAGGTGATGGTTTGATTGGTACTAATTTGGGGTACATACTACTTTTTGATTATTTAGTATATAGCTTTTTGAGATGTAAGGCGATAAAAAATGGCTTTTTTGGCACAGTTTTTATTTTTATTTTTTTATAGTGTTCACGAGACAGGTTAGCTCATGTGATATTTTTATAGAACAGGTCATTACGGATGTAGAGATACATAATATGTCTGTTTTTTAAAATATATTTTGGTTTTAAACAATAAAAGCATTTTTGAGACAAAAAAATGATTGTCTTCTGTAGGGTCTCATTTTTTGGGGGATGAGATTAGTATTATTTCTGGTTACATATGACTTTTTGATCGTTTGGTATTACACTTTTTGTGATGAAAGATGACAAAAAATGGCTTTTTTTAGCACCCATTTTTTTTATTTACGGTGTTGACTGGACAGGGTGGATCATGTGATATTTTTGTAGAACAGGTTGTTACGGATGCGGTGATACCTAATATTTGTTTTTTTAATTATTTTTCTATTTTTTACAATTTCATATGTCTCCTTTTATGGGGGAAGGGGCTTTTTTATTGAAACCTTTGTTTTTTTTAATTTTTTTTTCACTATGGGACTTCAACATTTCAAAGTCGGATCCCTGTTTTAATACAGCATAATACATCTGTATTGTGCTGTATTGAACTGTCAATGTCTTAAACTGTGAGATGCTGACAGTTGCCTAGGAGACCCAGCCCTGTAGCTGGATCTCCTGGGCTTCAGTAGCTGGCAGTCCCGATGCCTTGCACAGGCATCAGGGCTGCCATAGCAACCATCGGGTCCTCGTCAGTATCAGCCGGGCCCCTGCTGCTGATCGCGGCAGCGCATGTGGGGCAGTCGGCTAACCCTAAGACGAGAATAAGTCATTAAGTACCGGCCAGTTAGGATGAGCATTCTCGTCCAGGGTCGGCAAGTGTTTAAAGTGGTTGTTCAAAATGAGGAAAACATGGCTTCTTTATTTTCCCACAACACAGAGCCACGGTAAAAGTATTACATTTGCTTCAATGGAGCTGAGCTGCAGTACCAGAAACAACCCGTAGATGGGTGTGGCACTGTTTAATCCTGTACCGCCCCTTTCATGAAAATATCTAATCAACCAGGGACATGGTTACAGGGGGTGCAGAGGTTGCAGTCCTTACTGGCTCAGTAGTAGCTCAAATAATCCTGTACCGCCCCTTTAATGAAAATATCTAATCAACCAGGGACATGGTTACAGGGGGTGCAGAGGTTGCAGTCCTTACTGGCTCAGTAGTAGCTCAAATAAAAAAAATTGAATGGGAAACAGATGTGAATTCATCAATTGTGGCCATGGAATAATTGTTAGTGCCAGAGAGGGTCCATGGAGATTCTCAAAAATGAATCACTTGGGATTTTCTTGCATAATTGTCAAGATTTGAACAGACAGTGACCAGAGTAACAAGGGTTTACAGAAAACAAGAAAAGAGAAAAAAATCCACTGACCCAAATTCTGTGAGCAAGAATGCTTTGTTAATGAGAGCAGTCAGAGGAAAATAGCCAGCCTGGATCTAGATGACAGCAACTCAAAATATCTGTGTCACAGCAATGATAAGCAGAAGTGCATTTCTGAAGGCAAATCTTGAGGCATCTGGGATTCATCAGATGGAAGATTACACTGGGTTCTGTTAATGTCAACTAAGGGTATGTTCACATATGCAGCAACCAACTCCGGTAGTCTCTTCCGGCAGAGGAACACACCCACAGAGGTACAAATTCTTGCATAGCCAGATACTGCTGCACTATAATGGGATCTGATGACGATCGGGCAGTTTTCCAGCATAAATGCAAGCTTTTGGATCCCCGTCATATCTCATTACAGTCACTGTGGTGTGCGGCAGTATCCAGCTATGCAAGATATGATACCCCCTGCCCTAAAAGAGTACCAGAGTTGGTACTGCATATGTGAACCTACCCTAAGAACATGAAACTAAGGTTACAGTATGAACAATCTCCCAAATAATGGCTTTTTTTTGTTTTAGAAGAAAAGGTGCCTGCTCTGGTAAACATGTATAACTTCTGTTGCACCATTCCTGTATGGTCATCTCACCAGTGTTCTCATCATAACAGAAGTTTCCCATCCATTTTTAAATATTTATAGCAGAATACCATCACTAGACATTAGAGGGAGGGATTTACCAAGCCCTGCGCTCCAGAATTCTGGCTTCAAAAAGTCATGAGAGTGCTTTTTTGACTTTTTGGGCATACTTGCTCAATAATTTGTGACATATTATGATTTTACACCATTCACTCCAGTTGTGGGAGTGGTTAGCTGTGTTAATGAGGTGTAGGTCAGTACACGGTGATCTCGGGCATAACAGATGCTGGATTTTTGAGATTCTGGGGTCAGTGTCACGGTAAACATATGAGTAATCCTGCAACCCTTTTTGTTTCTGTAACTACACTGTGATCCTCGGTCACGAGAAACCTGACATTCCCAAGATCGCAGTGTAGCACTAGTCTAAGAAATGAAAAATTTGCACAATTGTAGCACAGAGAAAGGACTAGAGAAAGGGAAGCATAACACTGGAGTATTACCTCTAGACATATATTAAGCTGTACCAAACTTATTAAACAACTGTCAATGTTTGATAAATTTGGTACAAATTTTGGCAATGCAAAGCTGACTTGAAAAAATCCCCCTCATGATAAATTTCACTCTAAGGGCTCATGAACACGACCATTCAGTTTTTTGCGGTCCGCAAATTGCAGATCTGCAAAACACGGAAGACACCTGTGTGCCTTCCGCAATTTGCGGAACGGACCGGGCGGCCCATTATAGAGATGCCTATTCTTGTCCACGGAACGGAGCAACGGATGCAGACAGCACACGGAGTGCTGTCCGCATCTTTTGCGGCCCCATTGAAGTGACTGGGTCTGCACCCGAGCTGCAAAAACTGCAGCTTGGATGGGGACCAGAACAACGGTCGTGTGCATGAGCCCTAAGTGTATAGAACAGAGTTTCCAGACCCTTTTAGCACTGGGGAACCTCTGGAAGGAAAATTCTCATGGAACCCATTGCAATAAATTATTCTCTAAAAAGGAAAAAAAAAACTAGAAACTATTAATACTCGAGCCACAACAAAATTAATCAAGACCCCAGATGTTAGATCCCAAAATTCAGACCGCACACCACAAACATGAATTCACACTCCAGATATCAGAATAACATTTAATTCCGACCCAAGACCCCAAAATTAATTTAGACCCTTATGCCAGTGGACCTTGCTTTCCGCAGACATAAGGATAGCCCAGTGTTTCTCATTGTCTTAGGAGCCACGTGGGATTCTCAGGCGCCCTTGCTTGTGAGAACCATCCTTGGTTGGAATCCTCTGGTGTGGATTAATCCAATTATCAAAGTATATAGTTATGTAATTATTTAGAATATTGCTTTACTGTAGCATTCAGTCAATGAATCAATCAAAACCAGTTGAAGTATGAATAATAGTTTGTAATTTCTTCTCCAGGTTATACAGAATATGTCTGGTTTTTGGTTCACTGTGTACACATGTTCCCGGCACACATGCCAAATGTATATCTTTAGGGCACCAAGTATCTGACATGCCAAAAAAGTGTCCTTTTGGCAAAGGTCAAGTTAGTATGCATTGTATGTAAAAACGAGACATGAACAGATGTTATAAAATGATACATCTGTCTCATGAAGGGGTGATTATGAACCTACAAATGTGTTTACAACCATACTGAATAAAATAAGGATTATTATTATATTTTTGAGTGACCATTTGTTATATCACGACCTGTCTACCAGAACTGCTCATAAAACTTCACTGTACATTAATGTGCAGCAACGTACTACAACAGTAATGTGATTGATGTCAGGAGATATTATTGGTAGTGGGACTAGGACATTTGACTTAAGTCCTAAATAAAGTTTTGTGTAGTTTTAAAAGGCTTTTTAGAGGAGCATTTAAAAAGTTTCCTTTCATAAAGCGAATGAAAGTAAGTCCTGTACAACATTGCCTTATATGTAGATTTTGCTCTTTGTCTTCTCCTGTGTGTAACACTTGCTTTCGGTCATTAAAAGTAAACCTTTTGTTAACATAACTCATCCAATCCCAACATGACCATCAGGTAGCCTTCTGTGTATACTGTGAATTATAGAAATGCAGCTCCCAACCCATGGAACAATGCTGACATTTTTAGGTTATGCGTTTCCATACATTTATCAAATAACTTACTCTAAACACGTTAAACCTTTTATTGTGCACATCTATCCTTGTACATTGATACATGCAGTATGTGTTACATTGTACATAGCGCTATGTTTCAATCAGCAATGCCTTTACATTGAAAGTAAGTAGCTTACATGACATTTGAGTACATTATAGTTTTCCAGAAGTCACTTGTCATAGTGTAGCACAAAAACATCCTTGTGTAGTGATGAAGAAGTTTTATATCCAGTATATCTATCAGAAGCAAATCACAATTCATCTTTACATACCGCTTGTGCTGGAAGAACAGATCTGACATGACAGAACACCTTAATGGGATTCCTTAGGACTTGAAACTCCACTTTTTATTTAGCCCTTAAGCGGAGGGCAGAGTACCACGTTGTTAAGGTGTGTGCAGACGTATCGCCTGTCCATATATGTATCTATATATGAATGGTGCCCATACACTTTGCTATAGGGATATTTGTATTGAAAAACACACACACATCTATATAACGTCTGTGACACCGGCTTATAGGCTGACTAGCAATACAGAGTGCACAAATGAAGTCTTATTTCTCTCCACAAATAACTCCTTACCGTATGTCATCAATAAGGATAAGAAAGAATAAGCCACTTTATTGATTATGGTATGTGAAGTTGCTTATAAGGGCATACTAGATTTGCCACCATATTCTGACAGCTTTTATGAGGCTTCTTTTACATTTGCGACACAGCCTTTCCGGCAGGCTGTTCCAGGATAGAATGCCAGGATTGGCTGTTTCTGGCCAAGTCTGCCGGATAGGAGCCGGATCACCACCAGACCCTATTTCAGTTAATAGGACTGGTTGCATTCCAGTAACATTCGGCAATGTCAGATCTGAGAACTCCAGCAGGCTGTTCTCTGCTGGAACAACCTGCCAGAATGCTGTGCCATAAATGTGAAACTAGTTTCACCCAAAAATTGAACCACAATCTTCACAAAGTGAAAATCGAAAAAACTTTATTGACAATGTATAACAAGTACATACATGATAAAAAAAAGGCAGCACAAAGGTGGAACAAAGGATGAGGAAAAAGACCCAGGAGGGGGCCGAGAGGTCACACACCAAAAAACAGGGAAAGAAAAATAAAGTAATAAGAAATGAAAAACACCACAAAATCCCCGGAAGAAGCCAGGTCTCTGGCGAAACGGCGTTGGGTTAGGAGGTGGCTACGAGATCTACACACCATCCAGGGTATGATGACTTTTCCTTTTTCATTTCTTACTTTACTTTATTACTTTATTTTTCTTTCCCAGTTTTTTGGTGTGTGACCTCTCGGCCCCCTCCTGGGTCTTTTTCCTCATCCTTTGTTCCACCTTTGTGCTGCTTTTTTTTTATCATGTATGTACTTGTTATATATTGTCAATAAAGTTTTTTCGATTTTCACTTTGTGAAGATTGTGGTTCAATTTTTGGTTGATATTGGTGGCTCCACGTCTTGTGAGTCAATATCTTTGTAATCTATTCCTGTCCGGTTATTATTGGGTGGCAAATGTGAAACTAGCCTTAATTGTCTTGTACAAGAAAACCACAGATTTACAAAATGCATTGGGAGAGTTTATCAATTTTTATAAACAAGTAGAATTTATATTTGTGCAAGTCCTTTTTCTACCAATTTTCGTTGGACATTTTGCCACTTTTCTGAAGAGCAGAAGTGACATGGGTGAGGCTTAGAAGAAGGGGCATAGCCTCCAGAGACTCAACAGAAACTAGTTTTGAATTTTAACTGGAATATATGCCCGCTCATAGCTAGAAAAGATTTTACTTTCTGCCACATAGACGGCCAAAGATGGGCCCCTTAATAAACTAGGCAAATCTCACTCCAGAGCAAAGCAGATCACATCTAGTGTATAAAATGCAGTTTTTGATAGATTCTCCCCACAATTTAACCTCATCTATAAAAACTAAGAGAGACAAAGGGGGAAATTGATCAATGCTTTCACACCACTAATATAGTGTTAAAAAGTCAGAAATTATGGGACATTCTATATTTGCACCATCATTTGTGACTTTTTGACCTACTCAACACATTTCCAAAGTGGTAAGAAAAGGAGTGGGGCCTAGTGGGAGGGTTGGACCTTCCCATAGCCCACACAATTTACTATAATTCACGCCAGAAAATGACATAAGCTACAGCTCATCTACACGTGCCCCTAGCTGGTGTAGATTTAAGTTTACGGCGCACAGAGGAACAGAAATGTGCCTAATTTATTAAGAAGCATCTCACTCACAGGAAATCAATACTGGTGTAGGAGACGTCAAAGCAATGCATTGTAGCTTGTGGTAAGCGCTTACTTGCTATGGAAAACGTTGAGTTTGTTCTGCACTAGTTTGTATATGAGACCATTTGCTCATTTTGCTGTAAAATGTTGATGTACTTATACGTGTGCAGTGTTTATGTCTATATAACAACAGATAACTGACATTAGTATGCTCTAAGCCTACAAGAGCACATAAAGACATAATAAATGACAATTCAGAGAAACTAAGGCCTACATTTCAAAACATTAGTTCAGTCTTGCTGAGATCAGGTGTTTCTCCAGTTGCTCCTTACCAAAAGAACACAAGCTGTGATTTATAAGGATGACTTTTTGCAATCCGTTTCTAAGGATACACTGAGACCCAACTGATGAGACTGTGACATGGCAAATCTCAACATAACTCAACCTATGTTTTAATAGTAAAAACAGAGAAGCTGAAAAATGAAAGTGCAGCATTTATTAGAAAGCGTCCACTATTCTGTAAAAGGTTTTAATACTAGATAAATTCTAGCTCTGTCTAGTGTGATAAAGCCAACTGCTGATGCAAATATATACAGGAAGTACTGGTCCTTACTTATGATAGCAAGTGCAGGTCAACAGTGGAGCAGCAGTCCATAGCGGCCAATTAGGTTGATTTCTTCTAGTATACCCTAGGGCTAACCTCCCGCACTTCAGCTGTGGTAAAACTATGACTCCTAAGATGTTCGCTTGCTTGGCTGTTCTCAGAACTCCAGGGAAATGAATGGAGCATGCTGGGAGTTGTAGTTTCACCACAGCTGGAGTGCTGGAGGTTAGCCATCACTGCTAGGGCCAATAATAGCATAATATAGGCTTATTTTATGCCCTTACTAGGGCCATAAGTCTTAGCATCCATGGGCCACATCACCCAAGCACATCAAAAGGAGTTATGATGCGGTTTGTTTAAATGAGCAGACCCATGGTCGGGATTTGCAGTCGTAATACAGTGTAGAAATGCCCCTGTATTAAGGACCTGTGGCCTGGTGTTCCAGCTGGCGAACAATGCCGGGAATTGGGTGGACAAAAACCACAGTGTGCAGTGTTATTTGTCTGCCCAGGTAGGGACCAGTGGGCATTCCGGTACCATCCAGCAATGCCGGATCTAGAGACCTCCGGCAGCGTATGCCTAAGCACATTAGAAATTAACTAAAATCTATTTAGTTGATGTGGGAAACATCCCCACTTTTTGTTTGCATAGCGTGTTATATATTCTGTTATTAATTCTGTTTGCTAGCTAACGAAGAGTACAAAACTTACTATCACTGCCATGTAGGCTAACTATAACTGGTATTCATATTCCTAACTTTTTATGAGCAGCTAAAGTGGAAGGCACTTCACATTTCTAAAGGCTACCCCTACAGTTCACAGATACCCCCCTTCATAAAGAATCATAATGGCATGATTGGTGGCTGACATCTTTTATCGAAACATATTACCTTACTAAAACCCTTTTACCCATCAAAGTCTTATAGGCACATGGTGACAAAGTAACCAAATATTAAATGTTTTATTGTAATCAGCAATTACATATTTCTATTTTTTTTTTTGTTTTGTTATTTTGCACTTAAAATGTCTGCCCTGAATATGCTGTTCATATGACAGTTTTTATAGATGCTTATAGCCAAAGAAATCAATGAAATATATAATAAGTTTTGATGTGTGAACTCCACATAAAAATCTTGACAGGCAGCTCACATTGAAGCGGCATACATCATAGACATAATAAACACGTTAGCATATATAGTGTAAGAGTAGCACAAACACACTAAATCAGTCCCTAGTAGTGAATCTTCAGTAGACAGAAGGGCACAGTCTTCTTGTTGCACATATAACATGACTTACAGGCAGTCGGTATTTCACCCACTTATGTGAATATGTGTTTAATGTACAATTAGTTCACTTTATATTCCATAATAGTAAAACATGTAATTGTGTTGAAGGCAAAAGTGAATGAATGCAAATCTTTGGAATAACACACCAGGAAAGTCCACTATAGTCTTCTGAAATCAAGCATACTGTTGTAGATGGCATATGTTGGTGTTAGTATTATCGTATATCAGCCAGAGACAGGCTTTAATTTGGAGCCACTGATTTCATAAATATCCTGCACCGTGAAATACATTTCAGGTTAATTCTTTACAGTGTATGATGGTCATAGCAAAATATACATTTTTATAAATGGCGTAGACTCTCAAAAAGTACATAATATCTGCATAAAAAGACATTCTAGGAAAAGAGTGGTGGGACATGGATGGCAGAAGAGGGCTAGAATTGTCTATAGCGTTTTCAAAAGCAGGTACTGAAACATCCAAAAACTGATAGTTACCTTATAATTTGAAAAATGTTAAATAGCTAATAGAAAATTTGTATTAATAAGCAGGTATTGCATTCATCAGTGTTTCATATATGTATCACAGGACCACTGCTAAGTATTCTCATAAAACTCTTCTTTGGTGACACTGAAACATCAGTCATACTGTATGTAACCTTGTAACAAAATTCCATGCTTTAGGGCCTTGACCAAAGCAGAACAGATGAAAACTAGTCCCGAAATCATGAAGGAACCCTCTGAACTACAGTATACAGAATTCAGTAAAAAATATAGCTATATACATTTGTTGCCCTTTTTCTATAGCTTTGTCCCCATCCCCGCCCAAATTATCTCAAGGGATAATCTTAAAACTAGTGTTGCTCATCTAATCTGCAGGATATTTTCACCTAATAATCCATTTACCATAAAACCAACTCTTTTGTAACATAATTATGATAGTAACATGTAAGCATGTCATATAATATGTGTATAAAAGAGAAAAAACTGTATGTCACACAGCGCCAACAAAAGGATTCATATGGCTGATAACGGCTTCTTTCAAAAAAATCTTCTATGAGGAAACAAACTTGCCCAAGGGCACACACTTGATTGACACTCTTTGATCTTATATCAGTGCTCATAAAATGTTGATGATTTTAAAACTTACACATAAATTCTGACTATGCACTTTTAGTGTCACTTATACTTCTTTGCGTAGAGAAATTTGAACAAAGCTGAACATCTTGCCGATTGCTTCAAACAATGGGTCGCAAAACGTGTGGATGAAGATTGAGTAGACCCGGCTGATGCATTGAATTTCGATCAGGTAGCTTTTTATGCATGGCACAACAGCCCAGATATGGAGGAATGACAGAATGGCAAAGTAGATGCCCCAGATTAGTGCCAGTGGAATACCAAAGATTGCAGACAGCAAGCGGTAGAACCAGTATTTCGTCACAGTAAAGGTGGTGAAGCTTGCCTTCCAGATGCCATCAAAACTGTGTGTTCCCTCTGGTTCAGCGATGACATCTTCAAAATCAATCTAAATCATGGAAAAGTAAAGTATTAAATACAAAAAGAAACTGAAAATAATAGCATGCAATATTTTAGACTTTCCAATAAATTGGTTATGTGCACATTTTGTATGGCTTCAATGCATGAAAAAATGAAGCAGGCAGAACTGTGTATACCCATGGTTCTCCTAGGCAGAACTGTGTATATCCATGGTTCTCTTAGGCAGAACTGTGTATATCCATGGTTCTCCTAGGCAGAACTGTGTATATCCATGGTTACAAGTTACTGTCCAATTTCCTCATTTCTACATAAAGAATAAAAGGGGGCAATACAATGAAGCAACACAAGACAGCACCTGAATAGCTAACACAGTAGAAGACTTCTAAACCCGAGTATTTGCAGGTTTCTAAACATCCATTGCGCAAGGGTACTCCTTTGCTCCAAATCAGTAAACCGATTCAAATGAATTGTTGGTTAATTGATAATTTTATAGGCTTATAAGGCTTATAAAATATATTAGTTCCTGGGTTTCTTAAAATTACTTTGCCTACTGCCCAATAAAATTCTAACACACGATGGAATGACATTAGCTAAGGTGATGTAGACTTACATTCAAGAAGTCCAACTTTCAAGAAGAGTCTAAGGCACCACCAAATGAAGTATTATCTGCTTTATTTGGGGCACATGAACCACAGAACACCAGCATTTCAGCTTGGGAAAGTGCTGTATGCTGAAATGTCGTTGTTTGTGGCTTATGTACATCAAATACAGTAGGCTAAATTTCATCTGGTGTATGTTGGATTTCCTTAGAGGATTTATGTGGCACCTACCCCCCAAGCACAAGACAAAGTAAACTGGTATACATGTTATCCATTTGGATATTACATTAAGGAAGTTTCATTATACCACTGGTTGTGAATATTCTCTGAAAGGATTTGGGAGCCTAGAGCAGAAATAACTCATCTTTTTCAGAATATACTTCTACATCAGTTTGAGATGTCTTGTAGCTATAAAACATTATTTGCACCAGGAGATATGTTAATCTAGAAGTTTAGTCTTAGCGCCAGTAACAGAACTCTAGCTTTCTTACAGTAAAGTAACATTTTATTTCGACATATGAGTAAATACAATATCCGTTGATAATGTTAACACATCCAAACTATTCACATTGTGTTCACATTTTACTCTAGTGAGAACTCTTTCAAAGGTTACAAAATTGCCTATCAAAATTATACAGCAGAAAATCATTAAATTTGTATAGCCATAATAATCTGCAAAGTTAGCTTCATCTGATATTAAATAAGTAAATCTATATTGCGAATAAAATTGCAAATAAGCCGCTGTTACACATGGGAACTACTTTCTCCAGCAAATGACTTTCCATCCAATTTTTTTAGCTACATTTCTGATAGACCGCTCCGGAATTTACATATATATTTTCCTCCCATCAAATCCTTAGTTTGATAATATTTTTCATGATGAAATACAGAAATGAGTATCCTTCAGTTAGTTAACGAAGATGGTCTAAGGGCCTCACCTCAATCAGCATAGGTAGTAAGTCATATGTAATCAGAATGAGACCACGCGTTTTGCCCATCAGCAATGCAAGGGATCTTACTAAAATTATTTAAGTTTGATGGAGAAACTGAACAGTATAAAACAAGCTGCTATATTGGTTAAGGAAGCTGTCATTTCCTTGGAATGACATCAAAGGGATTCTTAGATGAATTATTTCTCAGAATTGCTACTGATGTTTTATTAGTCAGAAACTTTTACATTTTCCAATTTATTAAAAAATCCCTAATAATATTCAGACACGACGGGCCATCCGAAATGTCATCTGCATTTTAATATCCACTTAATGGAGCGGAGTAAGTCATTTCCAAAAATATATAAATAAAAACTTATATTTACTCTAGTAGTGATTTCCAAATTATCCACTCAGCCCATCTGTTCAGAATATTTAGTGACTGTGCGCCTGTTGTAAAAATTAGTTTATGTTTGGAGTAAGTCAATTTTTGGGGAATTATTCAAGGTTGACAATTATGTACCATGACACACAAGGTGAGTAATTATAAAGTATATTCAAATGCCACCAGAAAGTCTAGTTGATATTTGTGTCAGCCAATGGAAACTAAAGATCTGCTATTGGCTTCAAATTGAATTCCATATATCTTGTCTACAAGGAGAAGCTGAAAAATCCTCTGCATTATTTTAAAATAATTACGTAATTTTATGATAGTTCTCTTTTAAGACCAAGAACAAGTTTCCAGGTTTATGTTTTTCCATTATATTTATGTCTTGTACAAGTCATCTTTACATACTGAAGTTAGTACATAATTTACTTTACAAGCCTACAGCTGACAGGGCATGCTGGGAGTTGTAGTTTTGCAACATCTGGCGGGCCGCAGGTTGAGCATCCCTTTAGTAGACCAACTGTGGCAATTGATAGAGAGCTGCGGATCCAGGTGAGGTTTAGGGCTGGTTCTTGCTTTCCTAGGGCTGCTTTCTCACAGCTTACCAAGCACAAAGTTGAACATTGTATAGAGGTTGTGCTCGGTATCACGCTCGGCCCCATTCACTTCTAGTCGCTATACAGTGTATGGTGCTGCACTTGGTAAGCTGCAAGAAATCAGCGATGCTCACAAGAGCGCTGATGTCTTCTCAAACAGCTGATCGGCGGCGGACCCCCACTGATCAGATACTGATGACCTATCCTGAGAATAGTCATCAGTATCAAAATCTTGGAAAACTCCTTTAATGAATTACTAGTTACTTTATTACATGCATAGGCTACTGTCGACAACTTTATGCAGATGTACCCTCCCACATTTTTCTCTCTCTTCAGTCAGTACCAAGCAATGTACAGAAGTGCTGTGTGCCTGCCTATGCATGTTCACATCTGTTATCACTGGAATAAACAGAATAAAGAACTGCCATTAAAGGGGTAATCCTAGCACAATAATATTCTCATATATCCAAGATACATCAGAAGATCACATTGGTGAAGTCTATGATCTTATACTACCAATAAAGTTCTCTAGCACTGTTTATTGATTTCTATTGCTGAACATTGGATCTAAGATTTCAAGCACCCTTGAATAACAGTCTGCTTGGAATGGTTTGGTTGGATTATCCCTTTAACCAGGTGACTTCATCACCAATAGAGTTTGACTGCTCTGACTATATCTACTGTATGCCATACATTGCACTTGTGTACACTGCTTGGTACCCACTAGAGATTAAGTAGGATATGGAATGAGAGGACAGGAATATTTTACTATACAGTCCTCATATGTTATACCACTGTATAAGCTAAACACTTCTACCTTATCACTGAAACGTTACAGATTACATTGTGGCACAAACCCAGGAATTGTCTGAATATGTGCAGCAAGGGATGAGGAAACAGAAGAAGACTTAGACATGGTCATAACTGGAGCTAATTGTTTTCCTATTCTAGACAATTGCTGGCTGTTGATGAAACGAACTAGAAAGCTTTGGCTGCCGTAACCAATGATTTCCCCCTGTTCTGTTTATATGTGCACAAGTGAGAGCTTTTTGTCCTCTCATATGTCACTTTCATCTCATTGTAAGCTGACGTTCAAAAGAAGACCGGGCAATGTCCATCCTTTCTTAGTATAAATCACTCAGCTGGAAGCATAGTTTAGTTTATTAGAAAATACCAAGGGCTGTTTCCCTTCATATTAGACAACCGCCACAATTGGCTTGTTAATACATGTGGTAGTGTATGCATACAATGCTGTATCGTCTTCAAGTGTTATATTCAGGCTTCAATGTTTTCTGTAGTGGAAGTGATACCTGCATATTGTGCGGCTACTGATTTAGGCTACTTTAACACTCGCGTTTTGGCTTTCCGTTTGTGAGATCCATCATGGACTCTCAGAAGCGGTCCAAAACGGATCAGTTTTGCCCTAATGCATTCTGAATGAAAAAAGGTTTGCCTCCATTCAGTCACCATTCCGCTCTGGAGGCGGACACCAAAATCGCGGTCTGCAGCGGTTTGCTGTCCGCTTGACGAAACTGAGCCAAACGGATCTGTCTTCCATTGACTTTCAATGGCGTTCATGATTGATCCGTCTTGGCTATTTTACAGATAATACAAACGGATCCATTCATGCGGTTGTATTATTGTAATGGATCCGCAGATCGATGAAGGATCCGCCCAAAACGGAGTGTGAAAGTAGCCTAAAATGCAAACTACTAGATGAAAACATTACAAGAGGTTTCCGTGGGTCCTTCAAGACCTCTCCTTTGACTTCAATTGGGAGTAACCTTGCTATGTTTAGTTTTTTTCTGAATGAACATGACAAGAAGATTGTTGAAATAAGGCTACATTTGGAAGAGAACTACATAGACCCAAATACAGTATGTTGATCTATGTGGATTTGATGATCATCATTGGCAGTGTTCTTTTTGGACATGCATTTTGATGAAATGCCTCACTTGAATGCGACATGCATGAATAAAACGCGATATTGTATGCTTTTTTTTTAATGTCGCGTCCAATACAGAGAAAAAACACAGAGGTACCCTTAGAGGGAATCTGTATTATAAGGCATGATCACAGCTTACCTCCTCCCCTGCCTGTGCAGTGACCTCTTCACCGGTCACAGAGCCTGCACAAAACACTCTCCCATAAAAGACAATGAGGAATCTCCAGACTACATGTTCCTATCAACTGTATGGCTGCTGTAAAGCATATCTCTAAATGCTTTGAACAATACTATTCTGAGGACGTGTAGACTGTATTCCCCAAAACAGCATGACTTATTATAAATCTGCTCCTCTAAACATGACATTTTTCATTGTTCCTTGCGAGTGGCTGAGAACATTGATTGAACATGTCACACTTGGCGGTAGCTGAAGGCTAAAAAAGTTTATGGAGCCAAAGAAGGTGGCAGGGGACCTTCATACATGTTTTTGCTGCATTACGCTGTTCCATTACATATACATAAACTTTCTATTAATAATTCTGTTGAGCACTGAATCAGAAATAACCGCTGTTTCATCTGACTATGGCTCTGGTTCCAAACGTGCATTACAATCAATGTCACATAAATCCTTGTAAGTTCCTTTAAAGGAGCTAATGAGTTGTGAAATATTTTCTCTTCATTATGATGTGAAACCATCTGGTCTGTAACTAGCACAGAACATCAGTAAAAACCCTTCCCATCATCACAGATCAGACACTTCCATCCTATTACTCCCCACTCATAGATCTGGCCTGAATCCTAAAAATAAATGCCAGGGCCTGGGAAAAAGTCAAGCCACCTTAACGTCACGTTCGAATGTACAAATGGTGATGAAATTACATATATACTGTGTATGTATATATATATATATATATCACATGCTTACATTACTTCTCATTTGTTTCATCTTGTTTTAGTCTTGTAGTCTTGCACTTCAATGGTAAATGAAAAGACGCCCAGGGTCTTGTGAGCAATAGATTTAAAGGTCTGATTGTAAATGTCATGTTAAGCAAACAATAGAATAAGAAGTGGATCTAAATTAATATGGAAAAAAATCTCTCACTCCAAACTAGGATAAAGTTTATGCCAACCATCCACAGCTTTGTCAGGCAGTGTACGCAAAGCAGAGCTCTTGATTATAACAGCTAAATATTAGGATGGAGACGGCCACTTGAGTGTTTGCAACTTGAATTGCCTCTACTCACGTGCGTTTGTCCACGACACGTCATTAATGCCCTACAAATCCCAGGATAAGCTCTTTTTAGTTGGATCCTCTGGATCTTACAAATCATGGAATGATTTATTCAATCAATTTCTTTAGGTTCAGCTATGTATAAATGGGCTCAACTGGCTAATTTGACAAAATGGCAGCTAAAGAGCATGAAGTTGATATTGTATAAATTCTGCAATACATCTTGTGTTTCACATCTTCTTTAAATAATCTGCATGGTTGAAATTACTTCACACGTGTCCTCAAACTGCCGATTATTCACTATCCTATAGCCATATCAGATATCCATTTAGCATCGTCCTTATCTTTTTGCTCAAACTGGGGATGTTCAAATTTTATCAACTTGTTTTTGTGTAACTGAACTTGTTTGAAATCTCTTTTTATTGAGACAAAGTGATACAGACATAGGTCAAAATTGAGTAGGCACTTTACAATGTTGAGTGCTTCACATCATAGAGAGCAAAGAGGTATCTTCGAAGGCATAGCCTAACAATACAGGCAATGGAGTGTGATCACTCATCAAGGACACATGGGCCCCATCAGGTGAATGACCTTACATAAAGGAACATAATGAACAAGTAAAACAAATAAAACCAAACAAAACTAACAGCTCTGTTAAGGTGTCACTCTGATCAGACAACTACAATCCAGCCAGGAACAGTATTTGTCATTCCAGCGCGTGTTCTCATTGGTACGGATTTGTATGGTCGACAATCGTTTCAACCCCAGGAAGAAGAATGTAGAAATGGAGAAAAGGGGAAAAGGAGAAAAGGAGAGGGGAGGGGGAAATTGTGTAACTGAACTTGACTGATATATAAAATGACACAACACACACCAATGTGAATGTGGTTCTAGAAGGTTAAATGTGCATGTTTAGTTCTCTACAACAGACTTCATTTCTGGTGATGCTCATCTTAACCTCTTAAGGACGAAGGGCGTACATGTACGCCCTTCGTCCGCACTTTAAAGATGGCGCCCGCTCCCGCACGGAGCGGGCGCATGAGCTGCGGGTAAACGCTTGATTCATCAAGCTGACACCCGCAGCTCATGTCCGTGACCGGCAGCGATGCCGATCGCGGACATTTAACCCCTCAGATGCCGTGGTCAATCCTGACCACGGCATCTGATCGCGCAAAAACCGAAAGTTTCACTTTCGGTTTGTGCTCCGGCTCCCTGATGGCCACAAGGGGAGCCGGAGCATGCATGTAGTAGCCTAGGTTTCTGTGAATGAAACCTAGGTTACTACATAGTATTCCTATGGAGCCTATGACTGTAATAGGCTCCATAGGAAATATGCGATTTTCTCATATATTCCAATGCTATTGCATTGGAATATATGAGAATAGCAATCTGATGATTGCATCTTATAGTTCCCTGTGGCAGGGGCATAGCTAACAGCTCATGGGCCCTGGTGCAAGAGTTCAGCTTGGGCCCCTCTTCCCTCAGTGCTTTGTGTGTCTTCTTGTGTGGCACAAGGGTCTTTGGGCCCCCTCAGGCTCCTGGGCCCGGTAGCGACTGCTACCTCTGCACCCCCTATAGCTACGCCCCTGCCCTGTGGGAACTATAAGAAAGTGGTAAAAAAAAAAAAAAAGTTTAAAAAATAAAAATAAAATAAAAAAAATATAAAAATTCAAATCACCCCCCTTTCCCCAAAATGAAAATAAAATAAATAAAAAAATAAAAAAATTACACATAATGGGTGTCGCAATGTGTGAAAACGCCCATACTATAATAATATTAAAAAATATTCACCATACGGTAAACATAAAAACGGAAAAAAAGCGTCCAAATGGCTAATTCGCCGTTTTTGGATGCTTCATTTCCTAAAAAAAAAATGAATAAAAAGTGATCAAAACATCATACGCACCCCATAATGGTATCAATTAAAAGTTCAGATTGCCCCGCAAAAAATGAGCCCCTACACTTCTCCGTACGCATAATTACAAAAAAGTTATAGGGGTCAAAACATGGCGACAAAAAAATAAAATAAAAAAAATTCCCACTTTTAATTTTTTTTTCACTATCAAAACGCAAGAAAAACTATACATATTAGGTATTGCCGGGTTCGTACTGACCTGAAGAATAAAATTACCCAGTCAGTTTTATCGCAAATCGAACGTTGTAATTTAAAAACCCATAAAACTGTGGTGAAATTGCTTTTTTTTTGCAATTTCACCCCATTTGGAATTTTTTTCCCGTTTCCCACTACATCACATGCAAAAATAAATGGTAGCGTTAAAAATTACAACTTGTCCTGCAAAAAACAAGCCGTCATATGGCTATGTGAGCGGAAATATAAAAATGTTATGGCTTTTGGAAGGCAGGGAGCGCAAAACAAAAACGCAAAAATCCCCAAACCCCCGGTCCTTAAGGGGTTAAGGAAAGGAGAAAAGGAATCAACTGAAAAATCCACCATGAACAATCTATTTCTCCTTTGAGAATTGACAACTGAGGAGCACCTAAGCTTGTCTCTGAATCTAGAAAAAAAGACAGTATAAGCACAAACAGGAAATTTACTCATTGGGGATATTTCTAGAGTTGGTGACTTTTCTATGGCTGGGCTAGGCAGCAGGTGTGGCCTTCAGTGGGTGACACCACTGGATTTCTTTAACATGCATCATTGGAATGATCCCCAATAAGGAAGTAGCTGGCTACAAAGTATCTTTTTGCATTACATATAAATCAACTGAGGGATTTTACAACAACCAGGCCCTAAAGAAAGAGGTTCCTTGGAAGTAGAATCTAATAAATGGTTAGCAATGGAACCTGAGCATGATATGTGATGGAAGTCGATGCATAATTTCCCATGTTCATAAAGTGAATATTGTTGTTTAAAGTGGTTTTATGGACAAAAAGTTTATTTAAAACTGCTAATAAAGCTATTAAAAAATAAAATGAACAGCACTCACCTCAATCATCCCCCACCCCAACTTCATCTAGGCTGCACGATCCCATGGCACCCTCTGCCTTCTGGTCCAACAATGATGCCACGATAAAGGGACATGTGACCACTAAAGCTAATCACTGGCTGTAGTAGGTAACCACTGACTGGCTGCAGTGGTTACACGTGTCATCACTGGACCTGGAAGCAGACAGCAGTATGGGAACCAGACAGTACTGTTATAGGACCCGCAGAGGATCTGTTAGGTGAGTATTGCTTATTATATTCTTAAAAAGCACTATTAGCAGTTACAAACATAATTGGAAAACCCTTTAATACATGTTGTAACATGGTGAAGCCGACCATGCGATGCATTTTTCTGTGCAATCTTTGGTTGTTTATTATTCTAGGAGGACAGACAATTTACTGTATTTCTGAAACATTGCCTATGATCTGTAAGTGCCACATTCATTCCTTATCGTATTTCATACGGGATGAAACACTTTCACCTTAAGCTGTTCTGGAATGTTCCTCCTTTCTACTCTAGATTAGAAGTTTATCAGTAGACAAGCGCAGCAGGAAAATTCTTCCAATGTTTTCATAAATAATATTTTTCTTAGCAACAATGAGAAATGATGGAAGAGGTTTACTGAAATGGATCCTTAATACAGCAGGGCGTGCTAGGCCTGCAGAAATAAAAGACTAATCGATATGTGTAGGCTCCCGTTTAGAGATCAGGCAAATTTTGAACATTTAAAAGCTTGTCCATTTGCAGATTACTAAATGTATGTTGCAGAAAGACGTTTTCCCTATTTAGGACAATGAAGGATCCCTAGTTGTCTTCCATTGATTTAAATAACATACAGTAAATTCTGTTCCTTAACCCCTTTCAGACAGACAGTTTTCTCATTCCTGACAGAGCCTAATTTTGCAAATGTGACGTATCATTATAAGTGGTAATAACTTTGGAATGCCTTTACGTATCTAGATGATTCTGAGATTGTTTTTTTTTTTCATGACACATTGTACTTTGCATCAGTTGTAAATCTGGGTCAATATATTACCTTTTATTATTATTTTAAAAAATCCAAAATTTACATAAAGTTTGGAAAAATGATCTATGTTACTAGTACAGCTAGTACTTACACATATTTATTTTATTATTCTCTCGATGGAGGTGTTTACGAGCTTATTTTTGGTGGGATGAGTTGGCATTATCACTGGTACTATTTTGGGCTGCATGTGACTTTTTGATTGTTTTTACTTTGCTTTTTGGGAAGCAGGATAAAGAAAAGGCAGGAATTCTGCCATTGCTTTTAGGGTTTTGTTATTGCGGCATAAAAGGTGCATGAGATGCCAATTTTATATATATATTTTTTAGGTTTGCCCCTTTTACACAACGCATTTTTTTTTATCATTTTTTTTGTTTTCCATATGCCATATTTTTTCTGATGTCAATGGTCTTTTGTGAAGGCTTGTTTTTTGTGGGATGAGGTGAAGTTTTTTTTACATTTGAAAGATATATATTTTTAATTTTTATAGAACACGTTATTTTTGGACTTTTTATTTTAATCATTCTAGGGTCTTATTGCTTATACAATTCATTACAATATATGCTGTACTGTAATGCATTGTAACTGTAAGTTTTAAACCGACAGTTTGCCTATGAGACCCTGCCTTTGTAAGGCCTCGGGCTGACATAGCAACCATCGGCACTTAGATGCAGTGGTCGGCAGTGACCACCGCATCTAAGAGGTTAAACCTCCAGAATCAGTGTTTTCACCACTGATTACACCATGAAGCAGTTACACCATGAATCTGGCTGATGGTAACAGCCAGGCCCCTGTTCTGATCGAGTGAGCACAGCTTCTGTGCTCATTTGATCAGTGCTCTCTACATGTACGGGGAATGCAGGAACTCCATTCCCGTCTGGAAGGTGTTAAAGTCAATTTGTCACCAGTTTTATGTTGCCCTATATTAGGGATGCATAAAACTGGTAACAAAGCTCCCGATTTAAACACAGAGACACTTATTTATTTATTTTTTATCAGTCATTTTTAATTTTTAATAGCGCATATAGGCTAGTGCTTTTTCCTATAGTGTGCAAGCACGACCGCATATAGGCTGGTGCTTTTTCCTATAGTGTCTAAGCACAACCACCACTGATGGATTGCAGGGTCTTCTGTAACCACGGAAATGGGCAGTGTATAATTTGATGGAAAAATTAATCCAGCCAGCAAAGAAAGCAATATGGACAATATTAAGTAAGTGCCACTTACTAAAGTGAGACAACCCCTTTAAGGCATGTTTTACATTGTCAGCATTTTAAACAGTATTTTTCATTACCATTTTTTAATTTTTAAAAACTAGAAGTGGATCCAAAACACAGAGGAGGTCAGGGGCGTAGCTAGAAATGACTGGGCCCCACAGCAAATTTTTGTATTGGGCCCCCCCTACCCGCGCGTTTCGCTCCCCCTCTATAATGTGCCAGTCATATAACCCCCCTATAATGTGCCAGTAGTCAGCCATATAGCCCCCCCAGCCCCCCTATATTGTGCCAGTAGCCAGCCATATAACCCCCCTATAATGTGCCAGTAGTCAGCCATATAACCCCTCCTATAATGTGCCAGTAATCAGCCATATAACCCCCCCTATAATGTGCCAGTAGTCAGCCATATAAACCCACCCTATAATGTGCCAGTAGCCAGCCATATAGCACCAGATGCCCCCATAGTGCTCCTCTCCCCATAGTGCCCCCTATAATGTGCCAATATCAAGTGCCTCTGTCTTCCCCATCCCAATATCATAGTGCCATCCTCTCCCCTGCCCCCTAATGTGTGTGCCAATATGAAGTGCCTATCTCTCCCCCCATTTGCCAATATTATAGTGCCAATAGCCCCTCCTCCCTGTGGCAGTAAAGTAAAAGTCCAGTATTAAAAAAAAAAAAAAATCCTGTCTTTCAGAAAAGTTTGTGAAGGGAATCGAACCTGTGACCATTAGGATGAAAGGCAAGCCACTTATCCACAAGACCATATGAGCTGCTTAGTTAGGTAGCTAAAAAAAATAAGACCTCTAGATAAGGAGAACTTTGATAGTGTATCTATACACATTACAGCTGCCCCAACACACCAAGCTCTGCTACATCCATATACAATGTGCTGGTGCAGCTGTAATGTGTATGGATACACTATCAAAGTTCTCCACATCTAGAGGTCTTATTTTTTTTTAGCTATCTGGCTTATCAGCTCATATGGCTTTGTGGTTAAGTGTCTTGCCTTTGAACCTAATGGTCGCAGGTTCGATCCCCAGGGCAAGCTTTTCTGAAAGAAAGAAAAAATAAGTTTTAAGTAGACAAGGGCGAGAGTACACTGCGATTCACACTAAGTAATTAGCGAAGGGAGAGGAGTGAGGACAACACGTGCTTGCCGGGCCCCCTGTAAGCCCGGGCCCCGAAGCAGCTGCTTCCCCTGCTTCCCCGGTAGTTACGCCCCTGGAGGAGGTGTATGTATTTCCAATATACTAAAAGGGCACTCTAACACAGCAGTATTTTGGTCAGAATTATGCAGTATTTCTTAGGCCCAAAGAAGTCGAAGGACACTTTCCGCATATAAGGCCTCATGCACACGACAGTATTTTTTTGCAGTCTGCAAAACGGGGTTCCGTTGTTCCGTGATCCGTGTCCGTTTTTGCTTCCGTTGTGTTTCCGTGTGTCTTCCATTTTCTTTAGCGGATATGACCCAAAAGATATTACCAAAAGACAGGCTGGCAATTTGCTGTTTTTCGCGGACAAGAATAGGACAGGTTATATCAGGGCTTGACAAATTTTCTTGAAATCTAGGAGCCAGCTAAAAAAGTTATGAGCTGTTTTTTTTTTTTTTTTTTAACCTTATAAAGCTTTATTTTATTATTAGTTATAATAATGGCAGTAAAAATAGTAAAAAAAAGGGGGGAAAAAAAGTATAATGTAAAATTTACATTATACTTTCTTTTTTCCCTTTTTTTTATTTACTATTATCACTGCCATTATTATTATTATTATTATTATTATTACTATTACTGCCATTAGAGTAGAGTAACCCTGGACTCCAGATTCCAGAAGTCAATGGCACAACATAATCAACAGAAGGTGCCCACCAGCTTTCCTGACTGTAGGATTCCAGGCAGTGCCACCTGGTCACTAAGTCTTCTTCACTACACTGCAATGTTCATGTCACTTCATGCCAGTCACTTGGAGAAGCAAGGCCCTTGTCTTCATTGTAGAACTGCCCTCAATGTCAACTCATGCCAGGTCCCTAAAACCGGCCTGCATATTCTAGGAGCCATGGTTATGCCAACTCATGCATCCTTTCCAATACTCCAGGAGCCATTGTGCCACCTCATGCTTCTTCCTAATCTGATACCAGTCACTGAGTTGTTATGCCCAGCACTGCTCTAGGTGTGAGGACCTAATCTATAGTAGCTCCCTTCTGTCAGTGCCAGTCCCTATCCTCAGCATGGCATCTGCCACCTACCTGCATAGAAGTGGACGAGGCAGCCGATCTTGGGCTCCTTGCCCTCATCCTGCACCCTACACAGGTCTCGGAAGCCCAGCTGGAAGAGGTAATCGTTCTGCACCAGCATGAGCTTCTCGTGCGGCTCTCCCCGTGGCGCCGCACGTACAGGGTGCCCTGCGGCTGGCCATGGCTCCGACGCCGGGCAGGGACGGTGACTGCAGGCGGCGGCTCCGCGCTCAGCTCTTAAACAGAGGAGGAGGAGGAAGATGCGGCCCCGCAGTGACTGGGGCCGCGTGTTCTCCGGGTGCAGCCCATTCGCCTCCTCGCTGTCCCAGCAGTCCGTGCCTGGGCGGCACCCAGGTTCCAGACAGACCCCGAGAACACTTTAGCCCGCTCGTTGCTGGTGCCCGCCTCAGGGGCCTGGCCCAGCACCCTCAGCACCCCGGATGAGCCGCCTCCTGAGGCTGGGGGGACGAGTGGCGCTCGTAGATCTGCAGGCAGCCCCTCCGCAGCTCTCCTCGTACCCATTCCCTCTCCTGCGGCTGCACCCACTGCCGCTACTTCAGCAGGGTCTTCCTGTCCAGGCTGCTGGTGCCAGGCCCCAGGGTGGAGGAAGAGCCGGGGGTGGCGGCCGTGCCCAGCGGGTTCGCTGACAGATTCCTCTTCAGCCGCCGTGTCCTCCTCAGCAGCAGCACGGAGTTGACGCCGGAGCTCTGGCAGTTCGCAGCCGTGGGCAGCACAAGTGTCGCACCGCCCTCAATCCCCGGCCGCTTCTTCTCCCCCAGCGGTACGATCCCATCTGCCGCAGGCTGGCAAATACCCAGGCGCCAGGACCAAATTCCTGATCGCCTGGGATTTGTCGAGCCCTGGGTTATATTTTTTTGACGGACTGGAATCACGGACCACGGACGCGGAGGACTAACGGTGCATTTGCCGAGTTTTCCACGGACTCATTGAAAACCAATGGGTCCGCAGAAAATCACGAAAAACAGTGCAACGGACACGGAATTAAACAACGGTCGTGTGCATGAGGCCTAAATCAGAAGCATTTTCTGGCCTAAGCATTGAACATGGGGTGCCTAACACCAGTTTTTCGAGTAAGTTGTACATGTGCTTTGGTTTTTCAGCCAAATTATTGACAGTATAAGCTTTTAAATACCACCATATGTTTGTTTACATTTTGCATTCGTACATTTCCCTATGCCTTTTATATTTTCATTTTGTGTATGAAGTCAAAAGCGGCATTGTTAGCTTTATTTTACTGCAAAGCATTTTTTAACAAAACTGTTTTTCATTACTAAATTGTTATGAACACATTGAACGATTTTGGGGGATGGTTTCTTTCCTACTGATTCAAGTTCCAACTAACAAAATCCAGTACATTTGCCTGCAGCTGCCTAACAACTGTTTGGGAAAACTCGACTCATAAATGAGGCACTGAAGAAAATTGGAACAAGTAGGTGTAAGTGATTAGAGAAAAAAATGAAAACTGAGTCATGCTAATGGAAAACTATGGTTGAAATATAGTCTGTTGTATATGAAAGAGCTTCTACTAGCACACGAGAAAAATTCTCTAGAAGCTGGCAAATGTGTGGGCATGAATAGAAAAATGCTAGCAATGGCTATCTAGGCAAGCAGGGCAACTTCATACTGCAATATGGTGACAAAATGATTTTTACCTTAAAGGGGCTGTCCAGGATTTCTTTGCTTTCCTAAATTCCACCCCATCCAATGCTGTCTGTGAAGGAACTATACTTATCTGCCACTCAGTTCTGGCTCTGTGGGTCCTGGGCTGTCTTCATTGTACTTCCAGTCCATACATGTAATCTTTCTGTATAGACAGGGTCACCTGTGCCTCTGCAGCGGCGACATGTCCCTGCCGCTTTATTGAAAGGGTCGGACATCTCGCCCTAACAATATTGCGCCTGTGCCAGGGCTCTCAGTTGGCGCTCAAGTGCAGAGGCTCAGCTTCTGATGCTAGAGCAGCGGCTGTTCATGCAGTGGCCTTGAATGGGACTGAGCTGCACCTAGTCCATGTGACCAATTGACCTGATATCACTGGCCTAGGAAGAGGCGCCCTGAGAAACGCAGTCTCTTCAACCAGATGATGGCGATGGTCCTGGGAGTCAGTCCCCCACCCATCAGCTATTGATGACCTATCCTGAGACTGATGACCTACTCCTTTTTATACACAGTTTTTAGGATAGCAGGCTGAACTGGACGGAAGTATGTTTTTTTAGCCTCATAAACTATGGTACTATGTTACTTACAGCAAACTTTTAAATTTTCAAGAGAACAGCAAGAGAGGGGAAACTTTAAATTTTGCTGCAGCTGTTTAATACAATTGGTTTTACATTAACGTTCACTATGTGCATAATAATTTATCTATAAAACTATTTTATTAATTTTTTTAAGTGTTCTAATCTAATCCAAACTCCCCAGTCAACATTGTCAACTGAGAGTTTTAGGAAGAACAACCTGTAACAATGTAGCTACCATAGGGGAAAAGAGAACATAAAGCCATGGTATGAACACTGACAGAAAAATGCACGTGTAATGGGATAACTCATTTTTAGTTTTACTAGATACATTTTTATAAAAGTATAAATATTCTGACTTATTATTGCATTCACATAAAGTTCTAGATCAATGTGCTAGCTTTATACTGAACCTGCCTGTTTGAAAATTAGTAATATTCATAATAAAATTCATAAAATACAAAGAAACACATAAAGAGAAGAAGAGTAAGACAATGTTTGCCATTATTAGAAAAGAATGGCCTGGAAACACAATCATTTATCACGCTAAGGATCTTAGTGCCACGTAGCTGTGAGCAATTTCTCTATTTGGAAGAACACTATTAAGTTTTATGGAAAACCTGAGTCACGGCATAAATTTTTTTATTGAATCATTTCATACTTATAGATTTCCAATGTGGTTAGATTTCTGAAAAGTTTCTGGTGGGATTTAAACTCACAACCTTGTACATTACAGCCAAGAACATTAACCCAGGGCCGGCGCGACCTGTAGGCGGACTAGGCAGCCGCGTAGGGTGCCCCTTGGGAAGGGGGCGCCGCCAGGAGTGCCGGCCCCCTCATGCTGCAGCCCGAGCACTCTATATAGAGCCTCAGACGGTTTCAGCACTGCCCAGGCTGGCGCGTCCGTGAGGGCGCAGAGCGCGGGCGCAGCAAGAGAGGGGCTGACAGGGGGGAAGCGCTGAGTGCTCCCTCCTGTCACTCCCTCATTGTAGCGTGGCCAAGTGCTGTATGGTCCGCGGGTACAGATAGTATCTGTCTCCTGTACCCAGCCGGACTGACAGGAAGTGCACACACAGTGTGCATTTCCAGTCAGTCGGCCGGGTACAGGAAACAAAAGCTCCTGTACCCGCGGACCATACAGGGCTCCGACACTCTACACTAGAGGTAGGGGAGGGAGGGGGGGAGAAAGAGAATGACAAGGGGGAAAAGAGAATGACAAGAGGGGGAAAGAACAAACTCATGGGTGGAACATGTAGATGGACTTAAGGGTGGGCCTTATGGGCATACTCACCGTCAGGCCCTGGGGCCCAGACCTTGAGCTGTGTAAAGGGCCCCAAAAAATTTAGCTGCTTCCCATTCTCCCAGAACATTGACTTTTGTGACCACAGTTACAGACAGCCTCCAGAGAGATTGTTCTACACAAGACCAGTCGAGCCAGACTGCAGCTACTGGTCAATCTAGGCAATCTAGTATATTATTCGTAGCACTAGTCTCTAATTTACCTCACATTAAAGGGACACTATAATCCCCAGAACCACTGCAGCTCAATGTAGTGGCTCTGGTCTTTATAGCCTGTCCCTGCAGGCTTTTTAATGTAAACACGGCGGTACGGCAGCACTGGCGTTAGTTAATATGGCAGATCATTTGGGTGGGGCATTGTGATGTCACATGGGGGTGGGTGGCAAAAATCCTTGCATCGGCCCTGCATTAACCACTACAATATAGAGCTGCATGGCCAGTTCCTAAAAAATATAAAATATGAGACTTCTGCTGTATAGGAATACTTACTACAAGTAAGTGTATTGCGTCTATTCTGTTTCTATTCTACACATTAGAATTGTGGCAACACTCAAAGAGCCCTTAGGCATAGTTCACATTTCAGTTATTTGGTCATCGATTTCCATCAGTGATTGTGAGCCAAAACCAGGATTGGAGCCTGCACAGACATAAGGTATAAGGGAAAGATTTACACCTGTTCTGTGTTTCTGACCCGCACTTGGTTTAACTGATGGAAATAACTGACCAAACAAGTGAAGTGTGAACGCAGCCTTAGACCTCATGCACATGTACCATTCCGTGCATTGCGGACCGCAATTTGCAACATCCGTGCGGCGGCCGGAACGGATCGAGACACATTCAACTTGAATGGATCCATGATCCATCCGCACCATAAAAAATAGAACATGTTCTATTTTTTTTTGCAGTGCGGAGGCACGGACAGAAACACCACGTAAGCAAGTGAATGGGTCCGCATCCGTGCAGCCCTGTATAGAGATATATTGCCACCAGTTACATCAGTCCATGTCCTTATGGGGTTCATAATCTACAGTCTGGTTGCTACAGGCAACACCTCTACAGTTTGGGGGAAATTTATCAAATTGGATGCAAAGGAAAACTGGTTTAGTTAACTATAACAACCAATGAGATTCCACCTTTCATTTTCCAGAGCTTCTTTGGAAAATGGAAGGATGAATCTGATTGGTTGCTATGGGAAACTAAGGCAGTTTTTCTTTGCACCAGTATTGCTAAATCTCTCCCTTTGTCTAGAGCAGTTTTCAGTGGTAAGGTCCGTCACTGCTTTTAACAATGTATTGATCAGTACTCTGATATTAAGGAGCAGCTGAGAGTATTTTTATGCTTGTATGGGAAGATATAAAGAAACCCAAATCAACACTTATACGTCTACACTGTACATTTACTCCTAGCCTATATATCTCAAAACAGAGTGTCTCTAAAGAGGATCTGTCACAAAGTACACTTGTATTCTTCAATATAAATTGACAAGTGGGTATTACTATCCCTCTTGTGAACGGGATGTGTCTCTACACAGTTTGCTACTGCCAGCATTGACTGGTCAGTGTCAGAATATGGATGGATATACCCACCTAGTAACCTGTTGTCCAGTTATTCATATATTTCTAGGAGGAATAACAGAGGCAGGCACAATGCAGAGTTCTGAGAAACAATTTTTATTTCATAAGACATATACTGTAGAAATCTTTCCAAAAACAGACATGTCACGGGTGGTAACAATCCTTTTTTAAACAGAATGTGAATTGCATTTGCATTTTAAATCTTGGTTTTCAGGTTTGGTAATGGACCTGGATGTTTAGTTTACTAAAGAGATTGTTGTGTTAACCCTTAGTGACCACCCATACGCTTTTCAGGGAGGTCACCAAAGGGCCTTAGGCTGGTCCTCCAAATAATGACTAACCGCTGCATGTGGGCTTGACTCTGGCATGAGAGCTAGACTCCTGCTCTAAATGCCCAGACTGGCAGAAACGTCGATTCAGGCTGTTTAACCTATTAGATGCCGCAGGCAATAGCACCCGTGGCATTTAAGCAGATACAGAGGGAGCGGACTCTTTCTGTTTCCTATGCGCACCTCACCAATGAGACTGTGTGGTGCCGATTTTAATAATTATAAATAATAAACATAAATTACTAACTTCAATAGTGTATTTCTCCCTTTTTTTTTACCTTAGTAATATAATACCTTAGCATTCCCTGTTATTCATTTTCCCGCCAATTATTAAAATGAAAGATGTAATAAACCACACCCCTTTTACATCTGAAGAAGTGAATAGGGGAGTGGCTACAGCTCTGAATAGAAAAAACGCTGGACTCATATCAACTACTGGACTCAAATCTGCTCATTAGCATATGGATTAAAAGTACTTTTTCTCCACAATAAAGCAACAGATCACCAAGTGAAAGGTATCATCATATTCAGCAGAGTGAGCCCTACAAGGCAGCATGCCTGGTTTATCAGTGAATTTCCTGTTGACAGGTTCTCTTTAAGGCATAAAACAGTCTGGTCACTAATGGGTTAAAAAAACACAACTATGAAAACACCCTCCATTCCAACACCATGCCTCCTTGCAGTCTGTGACAGACCAGAAGTAAGGGGGCCTGTTCTTGTTACAAGACTGCTGCAGTCAATCCATGGGGTCAGGCAGTGATGTGCCATTCTTTCATACAAGACCTTCAAGGCCCATGAGTGGCTCCAGCAGGCTGGTGACCAAGAACAGGTAGGAGTTAAAACAGTCCTGCTTTCCTTCAGAGTTTGCGGGGGCTGAAACTGAGGGCATTTCAAAACATACTCTTTAAATGTTTAGACACTCAATCTTGCGTTTTCACTTAAGAGTCTAAGACACCAGTATAGTTGTAAATATAATGGAGAGGACCTACCAAATCCTGGAAATACAAATCAAACCAGTAACCAGTACTTGCCCTGCTGGGCCCTTCCCAAAAAACCAACAAGCATTATCCAGAGACCACACCTCTGGATATGAATACCACAAATGTGCACAGGCAACTACGCTCCGTTACCTGCACGCACTTGCAGAAGGTTGAAACTTGGTGGGCCTCCATTATTCAACTTCTCCCCGCTCTGAAGTAGTCCTATTTGCTGCTAATATGTTACTTTATGTTGTTTGATTCCATCAACCAGTCAGTCCGAGTAATCCAAGGGAGGGTGCCCTGGCCAGCGGTTGTGTCTCCTATTATTGAACTTCCCTGAGCTGTGTGATATCAAGTATGAAAGGCTGAAAAGGCCAAATAGCGTCCTACATGTTTGGAGTCCCAAGAGTTATGGCCTCTTTGACCTTCCACATCGGAAGTGTGATGCCACACAGCATGGGGAAGTTTGATAGAGTCTAACTCTAGGAGGGATAGAACTGGAATAATTGAAAGCCCACCAAGTTTCCAACCTACAGCAAGTATACACATGTGGTGGAGCGCAGTTGTGTGTGCTATAGCAATGACCCCACCAGCCACGTGTTATTGACTTTATCATTATCACATCTGTAGTGCCCATATCCAGAGGCGGTGTCTCTGGAAAATGCTTGTCAGTGTTTTGTGAAGGTCCCATCAGCATGAGAATACCACCAATGTACTGATGATTACGTTAGCTCATCTCAAAAGATGAGTGGGATTTTTAACATTTTTTAGCAGGACCTTCACAAAGCAGGAGCCCAGCTCATGCCAGAGTCAAGACCCCATGCAGCAGTTAGTCTTTATATGGAGGACCAATCTCAGAGGATCATTTAATCTGGATGACCCCTTTAATAAATATCGCAATCTAATATAAATAATCTAATCTGACTCACACAGGTAGCAGGCTCTTCCGCTGGGGTCCCGACCAGATGTGTACCCCAGTCTTTCTGTTCATCTGCATAATAGTAAATGCAACACCACAGATGGCAGCAGCAGTGGTGCAACGGAGGGGTATGACTACATACTATCTAAACTATCTTTCTTCCACAGCACAGAAGAAAGGACTGATTTCCTAAAAAGCTCAAAGAACCCGTTTACAAATGTAGCTTTGACTAAACATGCCTATTCTGCCAATGAGTGTTAGCTTGGCAGTTGGCATTTAACATCAGAGCGGCAGAGTGGGAAGCTGACAATACAGAATCCAGGGCCCATTGTCCTAGGCACAGGCACATTTACTTATTTAGCAAATATTTTCCCCCAGTGTCACACTTCTGAAAGAATGTCTCTAATGAACAAGACAATCAGCATAGCTGCTACTATTTGCCTGTGAATTAGAAGAGCATTTTCAGTTGTATCAGGTCCCTGCTAGATCACAGAACGGAGATCTACATGGTACCTCCACTACAGCCTGCATATAGGTGCAATAGTTGTTAATCGCTTGAGAGGAATGCCTTCACAGCTACTTGTAGTCCATAAGACCTCTACACAGAAACAGCAACGCAATGAGAAATGTATCATTCAAAGCCCTCATAGAGAACCTGAGAAAACAGGAATGGTGGCACATACATCAGATGATGTAGCATGGAGGTAGATTTGCCCTGAAGCATGTCCATAAGGCCTCAGCCACTGCTGTGGGCTGCATATTGCGGTCCACAATGCACGGGCACCGAATGTGTGGCTGCTGTCTGCAGAGGCGGACCTGTTCACTTGAATGGGGTCCATGATCCGCATCCCATGCTCTGCAAAAAAGTACTGCATGCACTACTTTTTTGCAGTGCGAAGGCATGGAAAGAAAACTCTGTAGTGCTTCTGTGACTCCGTTCCACACCACACCTTCCATATTGTAGACCCAGTCAAGTCAATAGGTGCCCATATATTGTAGACCCACTGTTTGCGGGCCGCAATACGGGCACTGCCTAACAACGACCGTGTGCATGAGTCCTAATACAGTATTGCATGGAGTCAGTAGGCAGTAGCACATGAAGTGCTCCCGACACTGCCTATCCTGTAGAGCAGTAGGTACTTACTCTATGTGCTGTCTCTGCTGTGTGCACAAGCTCCTAGCTGCATTTGCTGCTGAGAAAAATGGGTGACGTCCAATGCAGCAGCCACTGATGCATCCGAGTTGCATCTGCATTTTTTGTAGACCCATTGACTTACATGGGTTTGTGGTCCGCATTTTGGAGCAAGGTATAGGACATGTTCTGCCCTTTTGCGGAACAGACATATAAATGCGGAAAACATGCTTTCCATATCCATATGTCTGTTCTGCCGAAAAATAGAATATCAGAAGAAAATAATATGTACAGCGGCTACACCCAAAACTTTCAATTATGATCGTGGTGCACTTCCCTTGGTGCACCCTTGTGTCGTATTAAAAGTGGAATATTGTAAAAGGGGGGAGGCACTCTACTGTCACCATATCACAGGGAAATAAAATGCAATGGTATATCATAAAATACCTGGAATTTATTACCCGATTCACACAATATCCCAATTCACATTAAAATTCGATCGACCATAAATGAATATTAAAATCACAAACACTGTAGGGCATATGTCATATATAACAAATCATACATCAAATGGTGGAGGGGTCAATCATAAGAGCCCTATGTTGACATCATGTGTCATATGGTGTATTCAATCTGCTAAATGCACTAGGTGTTATAGTCAAAGTCACAGAGTCAATTGAGTCCCCCAACAGCGGCCCTTTCTATTGAGTCCACCACAGATATCCTTTTAGGTTGGTATAAAGACGTATCACTGGTGTATATGTTCACCATAAAAAAGTGGGTAAATTGCTTATCACAAGAGCCGGACACTTCCGCTGTATATAGTGTTCTTGGCACTCTATTGTGCGCGGTATGTTCCCAGCATATATATAGATCAAGCCACGTATTTAATGAGATGGTGCAGATTACATTACCACCGAAGTTTTCAGATGGCGTCCTTCCCTCGCCGCTTTACACCACCGCGTGTACCTGCCAGGACCTGCGGCGTCCCACGTGATCCCTCCGTCATACAGTGGCATCCCACGTGATGGTGGCAGGGGCTTCCGATTGGTTCCAATCCACTTGTATAGGACGCTATTGCGCGGGGTGATTTAAATGTGGTATTTATCTTGTGGATATATCGTACTTGTAGAATGCTCTACCGGAGCGTTTTCTTTATATATAGCAGCCTCACTATGAAAAATAGAATATGTCTGCAAAACATGGGCTGATTGAAGTCAATGGGTCTGCCAAAAAATGCAGACAGCAAAAAGACAGCATTTGTATTTTGCAGATGCACAATTTGCGGTCCACAAAACGGATACAGTTGTGTGCATGAGGCCTAAAGGAGATGATTTTTAATTTATACACTGTAAATACTCTCCATAAGGAAATTTTAAAACCTAAACACATCCACCATTCATAAAGTTTTTGTTATAGCGCAAGGAATACTCACGTCACATTTGCAATGTGTGTCTGGCAGCTGCATTTCCCAACATGCGCCGTAAGGGTATGACCATATGGCGCCGTTGTGATCTGGTCGTGGCCAGCTGCGGTCAAGTACCACGCAGCCAATTAAGATGCAGTTGCCTGATATTTAACTAATGAAAACTGCACTGTATAGGGGGGGTCTTCATTCTTAATAGTTGGTTGGCACCTTCAATACCATGCGGCTATAAATAATTATTGACCATAGCTGGCTGCAACCCGACCGGATCACGACCGCGCCGTGTGGTCATACCCTAAATGTCTTTTTGCATCGATCTGACTAGTATATGTTGGTCTGCTTTTTTTCTTAAAGGGGTTTTCCAGTATTTAGATATTGATTGCGTGTTCTCTGAATAGATAATCAATATCAGATCGGTGGGGGTCTAACACCTGGCAGCCTCACCGTTCAGTTGTTTGGGCAGAAAACCATATAGCTGATGGAAAAGTCCATCCACTGTGCAGTTTTTGTCAGCTTAGCTCCCATTTACCTGAACAGAAGTTAAACTGCGGTACCCCTGTGCAGCCACTACACAGTCCACTGGCTCCATCCACCGTATAGCTGCCTCAATCAGATACCTGGTGGGGGTGTGGGACTGACAGGCCCACCACTGATCTGATGTTGATATCTTATCCCGAGGATGGGTCATCACTATCTTTGTACTGGAAAAGCTGTCTATCTCTACTGAAAAGCACTGTCAGCTAAGCTGTTCAATACAGTGGAGTCCTGCAAAGAAGGAAAAAAGAATTGTATACAGTATGTCTTAGTGCACATCTCAAACAGGTAGAGACTAAGATCTAAATAAGTAGTAGCAGGGTCAAATTTTACCAATTCACATAAAATTAGTGAAAGTGAGCAATTCATTTGTTGTGCTGCTTCAACCTTTTTGATATCAAACCACAGAACCCATAAAATGTTTCAAAAAACAATGCCACATTGTTACTCAGGAAAATAGTACTGAAGATCATATAAAAGATATACAGCATGAATGGGGAGGATGGCTAATGTTGAAGCTCTGCTCAGATTATTATATGGCCAGACATGTTATAGAATAATTATCCTCTGAGACACGGGCGTCAGTGCCAAAGCTGGCAAATAGCTCGCATTAGGTCACACTACACCTGAAAAACAACAAATAATGCCTCAGTATAGAAGTATTTTTTACAATGGTTAATTGTCCCTAAAATGAGCTTAACTACCAATCAAGGGCATTCTTATACTCCTATAACACTGATATAGAGTGCGCCCCTTAACCCCTTCCTGACACAGCGACTTTCCATCTTCGTTTTCTACTCCCTGCCTTCCCAGAGCCATAACTTTTTTAATTTTCTATTCACATACGAGTTGTGAGGGCCTGTTTTTTGTGGGACAAGTTGTACTTGCAAATGGCACCATTTACTTTTTCATATGATGTAGAGGGAAGCTCGAAAAAAATTCTAAATGCAGTGGAATCGGGAAAAACAAAATCCCACCATTTTGTTTTAGGTTTCATTTTTATAGCATTCTCTATGTGGTAAAAATTATGCATTATGTTCATTCTCTGGGTCAGTATAATTACAGCGATATCATTTTTTTAAAATAGTTTTTCTTGCGTTTTAATACTTTCAAACATTTTTAAAACAATAGATTTATCAGACTTGTGTAAAGTAGAACTGGCTTAGTTGCCCATAGCAACTAATCAGATTTGGTTGCTTTCATTTTCCAAAGGAGCTGTGAAAAATGAAAGGTGGAATCTGATTGGTTGCTTTAATAAATCTTCCCCTAAATTGTTTCTTTGCATCGCCATTTTCCGACATCCATAACTTTTTCATGTTTATGTGTATGGAACTATGTGAGGGCTCATTTTAGGAGGGGTGATCAGTATTTTTTATTGATACCACTTTGGGGTATGTATGAATTTTTGATCACTTTTTAATTCAGGATTTTTGGGTAATGAAAAAACGATAAATATTTTTATATTTTAAAAGTAATTGCATTTTTTAACGTGGTGATACTAATGATTATTATTTTTATTGTTTACTTTAATTTGTAAAATGGAGAAAGGGGACGATTGAAATTTTTATATCTTTTATAGTTATTTAAAAATATTTTTAAAAACCTCTTTTTTTTTTTTACTTATTTTTAGTTCCCATAAGGGACTTTAACAAATGATCATCTGATCACTTCTCCCAAAGACTGCAATGATTTACCATTGCAGACTATGGGAGATTCAGTGCGTTCCTATAAAGTCCTGCAACAAGCAGGATTTCATAGAAACTTCAATATGGTCAGCCTCACAGCATTCAGAAGGCTCCAGGTTGCCATAGGAACCAATCTGATTTCACCTTTCATTTTTCAAAGAAGAAGCACTGAAAAATGAAAGATAGAATCTGATTAGTTGCTATCGGCAACTAAGGGTACTTTCACACTAGCGTTGGTGCGGATCCATCTGTTTATTTGCACAGACGGATCCGCACCTATAATGCAAACGTTTGTATCCGTTCAGAACGGATCCGTTTGCATTAGGTTTAAAGAAAAATGACAAAGTCCAAAACGGGTCCGTTTTGAATTACATTGAAAGTCAATGGGGAACGGATCCGTTTTCAAATGCACCATATTATGTCATTGAAAACGGATCCGTCCCCATTGACTTACATTGTAATTAAAAACTGATCCGTTAGGCTCCGCCTCTTCAGACGGACACCAAAATGCTGCATGCTGCGAACAGAGGCGGAACGGAGCCTAACTGATGCATTCTGAACGGATCCTTATCCATTCAGAATGCATTGGGGCTTAACTGATCCGTTTTGGACCGTTTGTGAGAGCCCTGAAACGGATCTCACAAACGGAATCCAAAACGCTAGTGTGAAAGTACACTAAGCCAGTTTTCCTTTACACCAGTTTTGATAAATCTCCCCCTAGCAGCGCAGAGCTGCCGGTAATTGATTGCTCAGATGGCCTGGTTACAACTGACCATGGCATCGAAGGAGTCAAAAGTCCACTGTGTCACCTACAGTAGCTCCTGAGCAGGCGCCGTCTTTAAAGACCTGACATCCACCATACATGTATGCCCACTGTCAGCTAGGGGTTATAAGGATGGTTTCATGAGGACAACCCCTGTCCATATGCACTATTATGGCATATGGACTTCATAAAAGGGAGGCTTCTACTTGGAATCCCTCTCCATTAGCCATTCAGGAAGAGCTGGTCTGTACGAGCAGCACCCTTTCTGGCAGACTTGAGCTGTCCTAGGTTGTCAAGCAACTTGTTGGCGGTGCTAGGAGGAGGATTCATGGCGATCGGTGCTGTGGCACCATACTGAAAGGGGTTGTCTGTGGTTGTAAAATGCTGTGGAATTTGTTACTGTTATAGATGTGAAAATTGTTATGATTATTTAAACCCTGCAAAATACTAAATAAAAATACATTTGTAATAAATCTACCATTTCATTTAAAGGAGTTTTCCAGGAGAAAGACACTGATGACCTGTCCATATGATAGTTCAATAATATCTGATTGGTGGGGGTCCGACTCACCGCACTTGTGCCAATCAACTATACTGAAGAAGCCACGTCACTTTGGGAGCACTTCAGCCACTTTCTAGGCCGGACACATCACGTTCATTGGTCACGTGGCCTAGGCACAGATCAGTCCCATTCAAGTGAATGGACCTAGGCTGCAATACCAAGCACATACTATACCAAGTACGGGGCTGTGCTTGGTGAGCTGTGAGCAGGCCACAGAGCTCACCGGAGGCAGAGCTGGGTGATTGGTGGCGTTGCCGGGCATCGGAACCCCACTGATTAGATACCGATGACCTATCCTGAGGGTACGCCATCAACTCCCAGAAAACCCTTTTAATCGATGTTCCCGCACCATTGGTACCAGGGTCCCCTGCCTCATCATGTCTCAAAGAATAGCGATGACATTTTATACATGAACATCTGCAGAAGCCTCTAGCTGTGATGTGCCACCATAAGGTATGTAGATAGCCATGTTTTTTCAACATTTTGCCTCCAATTTAAGAGGTTAGAAACCCCAGATAATTAAAGCAGAAATAAAAATGTAGACAAGTGGTGAAATTACAGTGTTTTTTTTTGCATTCAGAATCTATAAGTGCTAAATGTGCCCCCTACCTGACATGGTTAGAAGATGATGAAGTTCATGTTGTTACAGTAGGAACCTGTGGCCTCCACTGCTCAACTCACCCGCTCCTGCATTGCAGTGCCCGATGGCCAGCACCCCCCTCCCTCTCTCCCATCTTTCCTGGTGGCTCAGTTGTTGGGGTAGCTCTGACACATTATGCAGGCTATGCATCCCTTGCCCTGCCCTTGGGATACATAAACAATAGGTTGTAGCCTGCTAGTGTCCAGAAAAAGTGTGCTATTATACATTTGCCTGTTCATGTACCAAATTCTGCCTGTTTCCTGGATTTGACCCTTCACTGTCTGCCCTGACCGCTGCCTGATGTCTGTACTGACCCTGTGCTGCCCATCCTGACCTTGAACAGATTTCTGGATCTTATTTTGTGAAGTCACTATTTGTATTCTACCACCTGTCTTGGCTCTTTAACGTCCTCTTTGTTTGGACTTTTGGCATGGCAGACGGTCTTGCTTAACTTTTTGAGCTGGACCATAAATGCATTCAGAGAGAGAAGGGGAGTAAGCTACTCAATTTGAGCATCACACATTACCCTAATCAATACAATGCACTTCTGCGGACATCTTTTTCTAGGCCTATAAAGAGAACAATAAGAGCTACCATACTGTTAACTGAAATCCTATTAGCTTAGAGATAACTTCTCCTCACAGCAGCAATAAACTGACAATTGGTTACCTACCTGAGGTCTTAACATTTGCGCTGGCTGCTATAGAAGGAGAGTATTGTATATTTAATTTTCAAAAGCATAATGGTATACTACCAAAGTGAAAAAGAAAAACAGCCAAAAATTCAAAAAAATTTAAAATATTCAGTTTTAAAAAATACCCTTTCTGATCAAAGTATCTCTGTAATAACTTGCATTCACATTCTTTAAAATAAATGTAATATTTTCCAAATAAATTGTGACACCCAATCTTATACATATAATGGGATGCATTACTATTTGCATGCTTTCTTCACTTGGTGGTACTATTAAAAGAGGGTTTATCATTACAATGACCCTGGTGGCCAAAATCTAAAATGGCAGTTTCCCTATTAATGTGAAAAAAGATTATTAAAAACAGGAAAGGGGGAAAGGCCTTTACCATACTCCCCTCCTAATGTATTACCCTTCTGAAGCCAAGACAACATCGCCTTCCTCTTCGGTGCGGTCATTTGGAAGCGACATTGAATTCTTGGATATTGGCAGAGAATTTATGTCAAGGGAAATATTAAGAGAAAATTTTTGCTTCCGCCTAGATTACTCTGTGGGTAACTTTCCTAGCCCATGCCCAGGAAGGAACGTGTCAAGCTTCTACACCAGAACTGGCATTGAAAAGTCCCAAATGTTGGCACAAGTCCCGGTTTGCTATAAAATATGTGACTTTTTATCTTTTTGCAACACCTTCGCCACTTTTCCAAAAATTTGGGTGGGGCGGGAGGAGGCGGGCCAGGGAGTAGATTTGAGTTCTGGCACACAGGCGGCCGGACATGCGCCATAGTTATTAAGAGGACAAATTAAGGGCGGCATGAACAATTCAGGTTTTAATAGATCGACCCCTTTTATGTACATCCTAACCCCTAAACACAGAAAATCCTGTGTCCTGTAGACTACCAAAAAACACAGCCTCCGAAGGACAATATTTCCTGCCAGTGACTGTATACAATAACGGTTCCTTCCACTTTAAATATAGCTGTACAGTGTGTTCTGTCACTACATGGACTGTGCCAAGGATTAGCCTGCCCTGCCCTCCAGCAGCGGGTACTGATGGGCAAAGTATATACTACTATATATTATATAGGCATTGTAAAGATCCTATTCTGGTACAGTACAAGGCAACCTGGCACTTGTAGTTCTACATCAGCTGGGCAGCCACAGGTTGCCCAAGAGTAAAGCAGAAGTAGTATTACTGCAGCAGATAAGTGTACGTTTTTTGTATTGTACGGAAAACAGAAATAACTGTTTTTATGACATTTTACATTTACAGAAAACTTTATATCTATCTCATATCAATCAATCTCATATCCATCCATCTATTTATATATCTAATATCTATGTATCCATACATATATATGTAGTTCCGCAACTTCTAGCTATATCCATGCATATCCCACAGCATCCTATATACAGTATATGTAAGGTAGCAGCGTATCCACAGGGTATGACATGTACAGTACACATATAACATACCCCCACATACACATGTCAGTGATACACTGAGGACAAGAGGGTCCTGTCAGTCAAAGTGGCAGTGCCAGCCTCCACCCACCTTCACCACATCGTCATTCAGGTGCTTGGGGTCTCTGTTCACCAGGTTGATCTCCTTGGTGTGGAAGTCTTTCTCGTTGACACTGTCATCTGCCATGACCTTGTTGTTGGGCTTGTAGATGTTGCCTTGGTCTCGGATGATGGGAGTAGTGTACAGGACACCCTGGGGTGTATCCGAGCAGAGATGGGAGACAAGAGGAAGAAAGAGAAGAGACTTTTAAGGAATGGCTAGCATAGATGGGAGGGAGCAGGCACTTGTCAGAGAGCAGAAACTTCTCCAGCTCTGCTACAAGTAAGGCTTGGTATATAAGAGATTCCAGCAGCACACCACACCCCTCTGTACCACAGCACCGGCTCCCACCAGCAGGGGTCGTCACATCGGGAATAGTCCTCATTCCTCGGGGATTCCGAACCCCCTCACCCCTCCCAAAAAGGCAATCCCTGCCTGTCACACCCTCAGAGTTTCCATGTGAAGCAGGAATTCTAGCACATATCTCCTGCCATTAACCCCTGTATTCCCCCAGGAAAAGTGTGCAGCAGAGGAAATCTTCCCTGATAATAGCAGTGTTTTCTTCTTTATGTGTAAGCCATTAACCCATTGCACACCACAGGTACATAGTTATAGCTCTCACTGACACCAATATACTAAGGCTTTGTTCACATTGGTCAACTTTTCTGGCATATTTTACAAGAGGATTAGTGCTGCATTCAAAGCTATTCTGGCCTTTACAATGATGGACACCATGATGGACCTCACAGTAAGGGCGCACGTATCCATTGATTTTAATGTGTTTGCTCACACATCATTATTTTACTGACAAGGGCTCAGTGAAAAAAATCACAGACAAGCATCACTTTGGCTCACAATCATTGAAATCACTGATCAAACGCTGATGTGCAAAAGCAGCCTAAGGCCTCATTCGCATTTCCGTGTTTTTTTCATGTCCGTGAAAAAATCAGTGTGTTAGGGCTCATGCACACAACTGTTGTTGTTTTGTGGTCTGCAAATTGCGCGTTTGCAAAACACAGATACCGTCCATGTACATTGCGTATTTTGTAGAAAGAAACATCTGGCCCCTAATAGAATAGTCCTATCTTTGTCCGTAATAGGGACAATAATAGGACACCGTCTATTTTTTTTGCGGAACAGCCATGCGGACATACAGAAGCAGAATGCACACAGAGTAATTTCAGTTTTTTTTGCGGCCTCTTTGAAGTGAATGGTTCCGCATACAGGCCGCAAAAAATGGAATGGACAAGAAAAAAAAAAGAAGTTCGTGTGCATGAGCTCTTGCATCCTTGAAGATGTCCGTGAAGGATCAGTGTTTTGTCCGTGTGTCCGTTTTTTGCCCTCAGTCTGCCATCCACATACTACAGATTCTGCCCAGCTGAAAATTAATTTCCAGAGAATCTCCTATCAGTGGTTAGCGAAAAACGGACACAACACAGACGCAACACGGATGCCATCCATGTTGTGTCAGTGATTTTAACGGACCCATAGACTTCCATGGGTGTGTTTGCATCACGGACCAAAGTACTGCACGTCTGCATGAATTTTTCACTGACCCACAGTCAATAAAAAAATGTGTGTACAGACACGGTGAAAGAAACGGGTAATAAAATGTCTGGGGAAAATGCAGGCAGCTCACGTCAGTGAAAAACGGAAATGTGAACGAGGCCTTAGTCTATGGGGTGTATCAGTTGGTATCATATAAACAGAAGCCACAACACCAATGTGAACAAAGCCTTCCAATCAAATTGGCTAATAACCCATACATATTGGAGAATAAATAGCATAATAATTGCATTCTTTGTTCCATATCTGCACAATGTACCCAATACTAGTAATACAAAGATTATGCTTAGAAAATACAATGATTATAAAACAAAGAGCAGTTTTTCTTTAAGGCAATTTCATAAATCTCCTATATGAATATATATAGAGTAAGATAAGGACTACTAAGGCAACTGGTGGCATTATACATCTGCAGGCAGGACGTTATAGAACAAACTGAGCAGATTGTTACATAGTTTTGTAGCAAAACACTCAGTATAAGGCTACATGCACACTGTCCGCAAAACGGGGATCCGTTGTTCCGTGATCCGTGTCCGTTTTTTCTTCCGTTGTGTTTCCGTGTCTCTTACGTTTTTTTTAGCGGACATGACCCAAAAGATATTACCAAAAGACAGGCTGACAATTTTTTTAATGCCTGCCAAGGGATACGCAAAAAAATGCGGACGTGGAACGTGGATGACACACGGATGGCCATCCACATTTTTTCACGGTCCCATTGACTTGAATGGGTCCGCGAAACGTTTTTTGCAGACAAGAATAGGACAGGTTATATTTTTTTGACTGACAGTAATCACGGACCACAGATGCAGAGGACAAACGGTACATTTGCCGAGTTTTCCACAGACCTATTGAAAACCAATGGGTCCGCAGAAAATCACAAAAAACGGCACAACGGACACGGAATCAAACAACGGTCGTATGCATGAGGCCTAAAGCCTCACTCACACAGTCAGTTTTCGGTCAGTGATTTCCATCAGTGATTTTGAGCCAAAACCAGGTGCGGCTCTAAACCCAGAACAGGAGCAGATCTTTATACCTTGTGCCTTATTTCTGTGGAGGCTCCAATCATGTTTTGGCTCACAATGGCCTCATGCACACGGCCGTGCGCGGACCGTGGTATCCTGGCCTGGAAACTAGCTGACAGCAGGAGCGCATGGCGCCATTGGTTGCTATGACGCCGTGCGCTTCATGCCACCGCTGGACTACAGTAATACACCCGTACGTGTTCCACGGCCGTGTGCATGAGGCCTATCACCGATGGAAATCACTGACCAAAACACTGACGTGTGAATGAGGCATTAGGCCACCTACACATGCAAAGAGTGGGTCTGCAATATACGGGCATCAGTCGTTTGTGCACCGCATCATGGATGCAGACACATTCGTTTGAATGGATCCGCAATCCGGAAAGTAGAGTGCGGAACGGAGGCACATAGAACACGTTCTATTTTCTTGCAGTGCGGACGGATCAAGGACCCTTTCAAGTTTGATGGGTCAGGATCCATCTGCGGCAGCTGCATGGATGGCACCCATGCATTGGGGACCGCAAGTTGCAGTGTGCATGAGGCCTAACTCACATTTTATGGATTAGAATTACTGCTCTTTCTATGCTTAGGAGTCCAATGCCCAGTTCTTTGCAGTGACTGACAATTCTCTCTGTATGCCCCTTCACACAAGGAAAGCTGTCAATCACCGATAAGACAGTCCACTTGACTTCTAAGCGCAAAAAGAGCAGCAATTTAAAGGGGTTGTCTCGCTTCAGTAAGTGGCTTTTATCATGTAGAGAAAGTTAATACGAGGCACTTACTAATGTATTGTTATTATCCAGATTGTCTCCTTTACTGGCTTGATTAATTTTTCTATCACATTATACACTGCTTGTTTCCATGGCTATGACCACCCTGCAATCCATCAGCGGTGGACGTGCTTCCACACTATATTATAAAGTGCTGGCCTATGCACATTTCCACAGTCCTGGTCATCAGAGAGGCCAGCGCCTATTCATATAGTTATTCATTCCGTCATAATAGAAGTCTATGGGCTGCATAACGGATCCGTCCCATTTCCGGTTTGCAGGGGAGTCCTCTCCTGCATAACGGAAACGGGACGGATCCGGTAGGCATTCCGTATTGCATTCCATCATAGAATTGCGTTATGGTCTGTGGAAACGGAATCCGTAATGCAATTCACCTTTTACCAGTAAACAAAGCGTGAACAAATTTCATAACTGGAAATTCGCTCATCTCTAGTTCAGGCCTAGCTGAAGATGAGTGGAGCCAGCCGAACTAGTCCCAGCCCCATTGTACCCTGGTGGTTTTACCTCAGTAATTACCTCAGTAATTTCTGGCCTTGTTGTCTTTGGTCTGCACCTACATAACACATGAAGGGTGCAATTCACACCTCAGTTGGTTGTGCTGAGAAACTCGCAGCATGTGCCATTTTTATCTGTTTTCTGTTCAAGACCCTTTCATTAAAATAAAAGGTTCCAGAAAAAAACGCATACCCCAGACACCATGTGGATGTCCAGGTATGTCTGTGTTTTGCGTACAGAAATTGTAATGGCCGTCTGTTCATATGTGGCAGATTGGATGCAGAAATCCAAGCACATACGGTAAGCAGAATGTGTGGAATAGTATGTGAAGATGGCTGCTCGAATAAGAACATCATTTTAAAGGTCAATTACTCTTTTCAGGGCAATAATATAAGAATGATATACAAGTTAAGCTAGTTTTACACTTGCGGCAGGACGGATCCGACGGGCTGTTCACCCTGTCGGATCCGTCCTGCCGCTATTTCGCTGTGCCGCCGGACTGCCGCTCCGTCCCCATTGACTATAATGGGACGGGGGCGGAGTTACGGCGCAGCACGGCAGTGCAGGTGAGAGGACGCCGGACTAAAACTACGACATGTCCGACTTTTTAGTCCAGCCGCCTCTGATGTGCACTGCTGTGCTGCGCCGTAACTCCGCTCCCGCCCCATTATAGTCAATGGGGACGGAGCAGCAGTCCGGCGGCACGGCGAAACAGCGGCAGGACAGATCCGACAGGGTGAACAGCCTGTCGGATCCGTCCTGCCGTAACTGTGAAAGTACCCTTATGTTTGATTTGAAAAGCCACCTACCTACCACGAAAGGACTGAGTAGGATGCCATAAAAGCTATAATGCTGATCCATTTATACTGATTGCAATGTTATTTACTGCATTTACTGAATAAAAGACTAAAAAAGCAGCCGAATGGGCAAACTTTTGCATTTGGGTAATTTTATGGCACAATAAGAAAAGTGTAAACAATTATTCACTTCATTTTTTATGGAAAAATATAATAAAACAATCAATAATAAGACTAAAGCTGCCCATGCATGTTTGATAAATGTGAAGTAAACCTGGAACGGCTGGTTATTTAAAGTGTACGGGGGTCTCATACAGCAGATATCAGGGAGATAAGAATCGGACAGTTGGATTTCAGTTACCTATCCTTTTGTTATCAGGCAGATACGCTGCCTCATCTCCCCATTTCGGACACATGCATGTGGGAGACAGCTGTCTAATATTGCGTGCTTAAGGACTCATTCACACGACCGTGGTTTGGTTCTGCATCTGAGCCACATTTTTTGCGGCTCGGGTGCGGACCCATTCACTTTACTGGGGCCGCAAAAGATGCAGACAGCACTCCGTGTGCTGTCCGCATCCGTTGCTCCGATCCGTGGCCCCGCAAAAATGATAAGTCATGTCCTATTCTTGTCCGTTTTGCGGAAAAGAATAGGCATTTCAATAAAGGGCAGCCTGTTCTGCAAATTGCGGAAGGCACACGGACAGCATCCGGGCGTGTGAACAAGCCCTAAAGCTGAGAGTGTATAGCAGACCATAGTCATGAGATATTGGCAAATCCAGCTAAAGTTTGTGAGATCTGCTAAGACGTAACAAATGATGGCCTGCCAAACTGTAGATAAAAACACATGGATCGTCATGTGATGAACAAGATTAGTGAAGGAACCCATTCGGCTGAGGCCACTGTGACATAGTGAGCGGGCTAATGCATTTTGATGAAAATGTTCTGTATATAAAGTGCCTCATTGTTCATGTTGATAACTGATACTTAGGGTACTTTCACACTAGCGTTTTGGATTCCGTTTGTGAGATCCGTTTCAGGGCTCTCACAAACGGTCCAAAACTGATCAGTTAAGCCCCAATGCATTCTGAATGGATAAGGATCCGTACAGAATGCATCAGTTCAGCTCTGTTCCGCTTCTATTCCGTTTTGGAGGCGGACACCAAAACGCAGCATGCAGCATTTTGGTGTCCGTCTGAAGAGGCGGAGCCTAACGGATCCGTTTTTTTTTACAATGTAAGTCAATGGGAACGGATCCGTTGTCAGTGACACAATATGGTGCATTTGAAAACTGATCTGTTCCCCATTGACTTTCAATCTAATTCAAAACGGATCCGTTTTGGACTTTGTCATTTTTCTTTAAAACTAATGCAAACGGATCCGTTCTGAACGGATACAAACGTTTGCATTATAGGTGCAGATCCGTCTGTGAAAATAAACAGACGGATCCGCACCAACGCTAGTGTGAAAGTACCCTTAGCAGCAATAGATCCATGTGGATGTGTGATCCTTGTAATTTTCTCTAAATCTTGGCTTGTCTTAAGCCGCATTTACATGACTGATTACCCTATGAACGTTCCCGATAATTGGCCAGTGTAAAGGTGCCGCATATCGCCCAATGAACAAGCGAAACACTCAATCATCTGAGGTGCGGGCACCTCCATCATCATTCCCGGGCAGCAGATCGTGATGTCTAACCCTGGGTTCACACCTGAGCGTTTTACAGCGCGTTTCTACGCGCTGTAAAACGCTCAAAAAGCGAAAACCCATGTTTCCCTATGGGCATGGTTCTCACCTGAGCGTTTTACAGCGCGTACGAACGCGCTGTAAAACGCCCTAAGCTCAAAGAAGTACAGGAGCTTCTTTGGGGCGTTTTGTCGCGCGTATTGTGATTGATGCCAGAGTGGTCAATCACACGAACGCGCGTACAACACGCGTTTCCTATTTCCAAAAACGCGCTGTATTACGCGCAACAAAAACGCGTGTAAAACAAGCGTATCAAATACGCTCAAGTGTGAACCCAGCGTAAACAGCACTCTGCTGCCCATGGATTTTCCATGGGAATGAGTGATAGCAGCAGCCACTGCTCATCCCCATACTGTGGAGGTGATCACTCTTTTCAAATGCCGCTCTTTACCTCCACTTGACGAGCAGCTGATTGTCCGAAAGGAATGCTTCCTACCCCACAATCAGCTGCTCCTCCGAGTGTCTAAAGGCAGCTTTAAGATAGCCTAGATAACCCCTTTAACTTAGAGGGTGAGACAAGGGATCTTGAGTTTAAGTTCAAAACCTAGGAACACAGGGATTCAGATCCAAATTGCTTTCCATCCTGTTTCCCATAGTTGTCCTCCAACATTCTCAATGTTTAGCAGCAGTGAAGCCTATAACCTTTTCTTATCACACCCAGTAATGCTCCATGCCTTGAATATTTTGACGCTCCGCCTATAATGGAAATTCTTAGACAAGTTTTTCATTTTTTCCCATTTGTGTCTGATACAGTTTCTAATATTATACAGCAGTTCTGGAATACATGGTGCAGAGCATCAAGATGTCATCATCATCAGAGGTGAAACCCTGAGATCCAGTGCCCCACCACCTCCAGTTACACTAGAGGTGTCTTCTTATGTAGCAGAGGGCTCTTTGGGCACCTTAGGCTCCTGGGCTTGGCAGTTACCCCCTCATCCCTATAGCTAAGCCCCTGGGGATTGTTAGTGAACTCAACAAGTGAATATATAATTGTCACCATAAAGGACAAAAATAAATCTAGATCTGCAGTTGTGATGCGTACAATAAATGGCTTTTATTAGGTGCAATAAGTCCTAACAGTTACCAAAACTTAAATGGCTCTAGCACTAGGAATAGCAGTTCCTGTAGATCCGAACTATTCCACCATTGTATCTGTAAGCTGTTGAATGCTCTATGTTGTAAATTCCACATGCCTAGTCAGATGGTTACATACTACTGCCAAGATATGATTCATGTAAGGTCGCTGCACTTCAGTACTCAGCACACTGAGTTTCCACAGTACAATAAAACTGCAAAAAGTCCCACATTTTGGGTGGAGATCTGCACATGGCATACTTAGAATTGCAGACATAGTGTATTATGAACATGGACTACATAATGCTCCAGTGCAGTCTGCCATAAACAGCTCCGATTCTCAGGGCAATAGGAAATGTGGGATTCTCCTACACCCTACAACCTTAAGCTACATGCACACGACAGTTGTTTTTTGCTGTCCGCAAATCGGAACCTGCAAAAAAAACTGATGGTCCATAAGTTTTTTTTGGAGGATGCCTTTGTTTTCACAGATCCCTTGTAATAAATGCCTATCCTCGTCCGCAAATGAGAAAAAAGTAGGACATGCACTACTTTTTTTGCTGATGGGAAACACGGACAACGGACGCGGAACCCATTAAAATGAATGGGTTCCTGTCCTATCCGCAAAAAAAAATTAAACGGAAGCCGAGAAAAACAACTGTTGTGTGCATGTAGCCTTATCATCAGTCCTCTCACTTCTCATATTAAAGAGGCTCTGTCACCCGGTTCAAGCCTACCCTACCAGGCATATAGCCTGGTAGGACTGATGACACAGACAAAAACCATACCTTTATTTCTCATGTAGTAGGTCCAGTATGGCTGAAAAAGCAACTTAAAAAAATATGCAAATGAGGAATTTGAGCACTCAGAGGCGGGCTTATGCCTTCCGAGCACTGCTTCTGCGACGCCCCTGTTCCTTGCAAATGCCGGCCTTCTCCACTTAATCACGCCCCCACGTCCTTTGATTGAGCAAAACATCCCAGGATCCCAAAACATCCCAGGATCCCAGAATGGAAAGAATACTGCAGCATGCTGCGGTATTTTCTCCATCCAAAAAATGTTCAGTGACTGAACTGAAGACATCCTGATGCATCCTGAACGGATTTCTCTCCATTCAGAATGCATGGGGACAATCCGGATCAGTATTCATCCGGCATAGAGCCCCGACGACGGAACTCTATGCCGGATCCTGAAAACACTAGTGTGAAAGGACCCTAGGGCCCCATTCAGACATCCGTAGTAACACACCATGCCGGCACTCCCCATAGAGATGCCTATTCTTGTCCGCAAGCTGCGGACAAGAATAGGACATGCTCTATCTTTTACGGAGCCGCGCCCGGATGTTTCGGGGCCAAAACCCTGAAGTTTGGGGTCCGCAGCTCCGTAAATGCTGATGCGGAGAGCACATAGTGTGCTCTCCGCATCAAGTCCGGCTCCATTCACAATTAATGGGTCCGCATTCATTCCACAGAATTGCGGAATGGATGCGGACAAAACTGCGGACGTGTGAATGGGGCCTTACTCCTTCCAATGTCTAATCTATACACGCCCAATCCCACCCAGTCTACTTGCCCTTTTAATGCCCCGAACAGTAGTTATTCCCCCTTATTATTCTGTTCACAGTAGTGATGCCCCCTTGTGCCCCCACACAGTAGAATGCTCCCTTAGAGCCCCTTTATAGTAATGATGCCTTCTCAGTGCCTCTACACAAAAGAATGCCGCCTTAGTGTCCCCTCACAGTAGTTATGCCCCCTCTGTGCCCCGATAAAGTAGTTATTTTCTCTCACTGCCCAAACACAGTATAATGCCACTTTAGTGCTCCAACACAGTAGTTATGACGCCTACTGCCCCTCTTACAGTAGTGCTTCCCTTTGGTGCCCCCTTACAGTAGTGAAGCAACCCCTGTAGTGTTAATAAAATAAAAGTAATACTCACCTAACCCTGTTACCCATATGAACAGAGCACATCACGTTGTCCCCAGCCACAGGTGTGATGCGCAATTCATCATCTGCATCGACACACATGACCCTGCCCATATTAAGGGCTGTATTACACCAACAGATTATCTGACCAAGTTATGTCCTGGGTCATGATTAAGGACATGTTTGTCTGAAATGCGTAGACCGACTGATGTTACCATGTGAAAAGGCTTCCTGTCGTATATTTTGTGCAACGAAAATAAAGGTGTTTTTTTGGCTTTGCAAACAATATTATTCAAAGTGCTGGATTTTCTTCATCTGAATTACAAGTTATGTCCAATCAGACCATTAGTTGGTGTGTTTAACAAAAGGTCTGTGTGTGTAATAGGCCATCTGACCAATGAATAGTCAGATATCTGTCAGATAATCTGTTGGTGTAATACAGCTCTAAGTAGCAGAAGGTACCACACTCGCCGGGGACTGGGTAAAATATAATCCTTGAAAACCCATTAAGCATCTTAAAGGGAACCTAATATACTCGAAAAAGAAAAAGTGTATAACACTGTGCCTTTATTACAACAGTATAATACAACACAAAAAACGAAAATTGTTTGAAAACCATTGTACAATTTTATCAGTGGTAATTGATAACGTCAATTAGATTGAGAAACCTAGTCAGATGACATTGACTAGCGAAACGTCTTCAAGAGAAAGTCCGGTTGCTCTGACTTAGTGTTCGTGCACACGACCGTATGTATTCTGCAGTCCGCAAAACATGGATGCACAAAAAGAAACAGATGATATCCATGTGAAATCTGTGTTGCATCCTTTTTTTTTTTTACGGATCCATTGTAACTGTGCCTGTCCTTGTCCGCAAAACGGACAAGAATAGAACATGTTCTATTTTTTTTGCGGAATGGACATGCAGACATGCGGAATCATTCGTTTTTTTTCAAGCCTCATTGAAATGAATGAACGCATACGGACCTGTAAAAAGATGAAACGGAAACTGAAGAAAAATACATTCATGTGCATGAGCCCTTACTACTACTGATATACCATGACCTGGATGAATGAGTCCCACCGACTATTGTATCTTTTTGTATTTTGATATTTTGCACATATTTTGCGCTTTTTCTACTATATGAATGATATTGTATCCAGTATTACTTGGCATTAGTGGGAATATCCTATGGGTTTTTGGACTGTTTTCTCTCCATGTGTGGCATGTTCCTTAACCCAACCCAAGGTTAGGATGTGAGGAATGTTGACTTGCACTTTTGTACATTTACTGCCAGAGTTTCCCCATTTAATTTTGTTATATACAGTATCTTATCAGGGACTTGACATCAGTTTGTAATACCCTACAGTGGTCCCAACACACTGTAGAGTCATGTGAAGACCTTTCTAAGTGTATGTGCATGTAAATCTATATGTATATCTCCCAGTAGTGCGACATACCTTACGCAAAGTTTTAAAACATCACATGTCTTATGTAAATGAGGCTTAAAATGTCCACTGGGTCTGTGTTTAGCTTGGGAGTGTTTTTCTAAAGCTTTTATTTTTGCATTTTTTTCAAATACAGAGTTAAACATTAGACACAGTAGAATAGAAAACAATTCCATTCATCTGTCACCATAATAAGAGATTCCCGGGTGCAAAAATAAAACAGAGTCCAATATAAAGAGAAATAAATCAGTGTCTTCTACAATGATGACTCTTATCAATTCGAAAAGGATTCCAGTTGGTACAACCCACTCACATATCATTCTCACCATACAATTTTTAATGAGGAACGATGGCCAAGGCCATTTGGGCCCCCAGCCAAGGTCCCCATATCTTATCAAAATGATTAGCCATGTATGTTAATTTAATACAAAGGTAATGCTGCATCAATAAGAGGTACCAGTGAGGAAGTGAAGCTCTACAGTTTAGAAGAATAGATTTCTTCACACAGAACATCAGGGGCCTATAAAGTATTCTACAGTGTTTAGTAATAAGGAGGTTATTCCGAAAGCCTGGTAAGCTATTCCCAGGGGAGCACACTTCCGGTAAAACATTTAGGTGTTTAGAAACATTATATGCACCTCAGTCCAAAAAGCAGCAAGAACCAGGCATTCCCATATCATATGTATTAGAGTACCCCTTTCCCACCACACCTGATGTCACTAGTAAACTTATGCATCCAGACCAAGCGGACCATAGTCAAGTATACTCTATGCAAGCAATTGGAATCGGTTGATCTCTAGCACTAATCATTGTGGAGGGCCAACAAGACGCCAACTCCCACTTATCATGAGCCTCTAAGGTCGGAATGTCACTTCCGATATTTAACCCTTTCCGGACCTCTGCCCTACCTGTCCTGCAGACGTTGGGTCTTTATCAATGGTGCATGCATTTTATACAGAAGACACCCGGGGCTAATATCTGCAATTGGCGATAATGTTGATTGCAGACATTTACCCCTCAGATGCTGTGGTCAAATGTGACCACAGCATCTGAAAGTGGCAAACCTGAAGTTCTGCACTCCCGGGACTTCAACGACTCCCCCGCATGGTTACTGGGGAGATATTGATTGTATCTTAAATCCCTGGTCTCTCTCAAGAAAAGAACCAGAGCCATAGTACCTATGGAGCTACAATAGCAATTCAATGAAATGTACTGTAAAAGCAATCCTCATCAGACCTAAGATCAGACCTCCAATCTTCATCATCAGGCTTCTGTCCAGATCCCCAAATCAGACCTCAATCTTAATCAGACCACAGTCCTCACCAGACCTCAAATCAGATCCCCACTCCTTATCACACCTCAGATCAGACCCCTATCAGACCTCATATCAGAATTCCAAATAAGATCCCCATTCCTCATTAGACCTCAGATAAGACCCCCAAATCAGACCTCCATTCATGTTTAGACCTCAGATGAGACCCCCATCAGACCTAAGATCAGATCCCCATTCCTCATTAGACCTCAGATCAGACCCCCAAATCAGACCTCTATTAATTATTAGACCTCAGAACAGACCCCTAAATCAGACCTCCATTCATTATTAGACCTCAGATCAGACCCCCATCAGACCTAAGATCATATCCCCATTCCTCGTGAGACATTAGATCAGACCCCATCAGACCTCAGATTAAACCACATCAGTCCTCAGATTAAACCCCATCAGTCCTCAAATCAGACCCCATTCTTCGTTAGACCTTAGATCAGATCCCCATCAAAGTAAATAAATGAATTTACCTCTCCTGCTCTGGACAGCACTGCCACTCTGCAAATCCAGTGGCGCTTCCTGCTCTCAGAGCAGTGAATACTGTGCTCCTGTTGCTGGCTGTACTTACCTCTCCCTGGTCTTCTCCGGGCACCTTGCTCAGTTATGCTGAGTTTCTGGGGACAATTGACCATACTTTTAGAAAAGCAATACATTACGTATAGCAAGGTGGAAAGAGTTTGGGGGAAAGAGGTAAAACTTATGACAGGTTCCCTTTAATCCGCTATTTTCATAGTTATGTGTGATGTTTTCAGGTAATAAGGCATTTTAATCTAATCAGCTCAGCATATAGGAGCCGTGACATGGTTTTGTATTCTATTTAGATATATTATATACACTGATTTGTTGAAAAAAATTTATGTTATTTCCACTGACAGCTGCGTTTTTTTCTGACGCTACAAAGCTAACCTTTGTGTAATAATCCCATTTGTGCAGTGGAAAGATTGGCATTAAAGTGCAGAGGTCTTGACAGTTTACTTAAAACAGTGCATCCATTTCATAAACTACGTGTGGTTGACTTACACCACAGCTAAACAAGTTTCACTACATTCCTTCTGTGACCTAACCTAACAGTGTCATATTTAATGTAACACTTTGACAAACTGGAAAATTAGAATTCTTTCAAATAGCAATATACAAAGACCTCAAAAATTCATCATCAAGGTGAGAAAAAAAATCTTAATCCCCTTATTCTCATCTACAGGAAAACTGGTCCCACCGGTGAAGTGAGAAAGGAAATACAAGAAACAATAGACTTACACAACAGCCAGATGTCAGTCATTGTTCTGTTCACTTCTTATTCATGTTGATGTATCAGCAATGAGGAAAATTAATTGACTTGTGCTTTATGAAAACAGTTTTTATTTTTCGGCCAGTAAGGAATTGCCACTGTACTGGTATCTAGCTGAGATTCGGCCATCAGGGGACTAGAATGGTCTCCAGTAGTTACGAATGAGATAAGTAGGCCCATCCAAAACTGGGCAAATAAAGTACATTAGAAAACTATTATACTTGTGGAGGAAGAGGGTGGGAGGGTGGGTAATGAGCAGCAGCACTACAGGCGCCTACATTACCACAGCCCCACATTCAGTCTTCTCCTCCTCTCTGTACTTCAGTTGTCTCCTCATGATCTCCATTCCTACAGGGATCATAATCCCTGACAAGTAGAGCAAAGAGGAGGATGAGGCAGCTCTTTAGCTCAGTGTTCTGAAGTAACATGTCCTCCTTTCTGATTAGGACAGGTTTTGTGTGTACTGATAGGATGACAGCCATTTTATTTCCCCTAATGATTGCTCCGTAGACAAAACGAGCCATTATAAATAATGAAAGGTATTTGGGAATATATTTATAATAAAGTAATACTTTTTCAGTATTTTCAGTAACTTTTTTTTTTAATTCCTGGAGAACCCCTTTAAGACAGCCATGGACATTAGACAAAAGTCGATCAAAACAGACGATTTTAACCAAAATGAACGTTCGTCTGGTGAATTATCTTCTGGACCATTGTCATCTGAATCGTCAGCCATGTTTAATATTTTGGCCTGATTTAGACAAAATATCCTTCGTTTAGACAAAATATTTTTCTTTCTGGAAAAGATGTTTCCAGAAAGATTGTCCGGTTTTACTGAACATGCATGATCAGTTTGAACAACTGCAATAGCCAATATAGACCAAATGTGTATGGCCGTGTATGTGAAACGTACATTCACCAAATGTTTGTTCAACTGCTATTCAACCATCAACCAACTTTTACTTAATGTGTATGGCGAGCTTTATTCATTGATAACTGAGAGGGGCAGGACATTTACAGTGGCTGTCTCACTTCATCAAATGGCATGTATCATGTAGAGAAAGTAAATACAAGGCACTTACTAATGTATTGTTATTATCGATATCGCCTCCATTGCTGGCTTGGTTCATTTTTCCATCACATTATACACTGCTCGTTTCCATGGGATAGGACCACCCTGCAGTCCATCAGTGGTGGCCGTGCTTATATGTATAGGAAATGGAACTGGCCTCTCTGGTGTCCAGGACTGTGGGAATGCGCATAGGCCAGCACCTTTTCCTATAGTGTGGAAGCATGTCCACCACTAATGGATTGCAGGGTGGTCGTAGCCATAGACAAGCAGTGTATAATGTGATGGAAAAGTGAATCAAACCAGCAAGGGAAGCAATATAGATATTAACAATACATTAGTAAGTGCCTTGTATTAATTTTGTCTACATGATAAGTGCTGAAGTGAAACAACCCTTTTAATGTAAAGACAGACAACAAAGGCATGTGAGGCCCATGTAATGTGCTAGCTATAGTATATATTATATTATCACACATCAATTAATAAGGTCATCGGTAGCTACCTTTTGTGCTACCGTTAATGAAATGCAAGTTTAGTATTTTCCTTCCATATTTGTGATGCTAAACAATCCTTCTAGACGGAATCAGTTATAGAACTGAATAGAAAGTGTGGTAAAGTGTGCAATCTTGTCCTGCAGTACAGGCCCCAGATCAGGTCTTGGAGACCACCATAACAGGTGTGCGGTGAATGTTCAATAAACTTTATTAAGAAAGCACCAGACAATCATTTCCAGCAAACATAGTCGTTACTGGACTAAGCATGTCGTTGTATAAAATTAATTTGCTTTGCAGTTACATTTTCACTGTAAACTACATTTATACTGTGTATAGTTACGTATACATAATATATACTAGGACATCGCACTGTAGATCCATAACCATGTCCCTTTAAATCAAGCAAAAAAATGACTAACCAGAGGCATTGGGAAGATGTATTAAAACCTCACCCATAAATAGTAGGTGAGGTCTTAAGTCTCTTGGTGTGAAAGCATTCTATAGAGAGTGTCATACAATGCTAATGCACCGTTCATGATCAAAAACGGAGCCCTATTCTAATTAAAGCATTACTCTAATGACTCTTTACCATTCCCAGACTACTCTCACTAGTACAGATGAACTCGAACCACCTCAATCCTCACTGGGTGGAAAAGGGAGAGGCAAACTACCATGTTCCTCCTGCAATATGGACTTTGATGGGTGGCAGGGAAGAGCAGCACTGCAAGTGAAACCCTGTAATTTGCTTTTCTCAGAAAACTCTACGTTTTTTCCACTCGAAGGTTGAGGTTACTCTCAATATACGTTCTGTTAAGTGGAAGTGACTTCACTCCAAGGAGGTCAGTACACCTGTGCACAATGAGTGTTTCTCCCAGACTTCTTTTCATTATACCAATGCTCTAGGTACAGGAATGCCAAGCTGGATTCATGCAGAATAAATACTCTGTCAAGAAAGCCAAAGTTGCATTCCATTCTCTACTCCCCCAAGCAAAGTTATTATTACTTAAATATATTTTCAAGGCGGTAACAACCCAGTGTCAGACATATCAGCTAAGAATGATCCTGTACAGGGTAGTACCACCTAGAAACCTCAAGCTTTCACTGCATAGCCCTGATAATCTGCACGTTTTCATGTCATCATCTAACTCCTAGATCAGGTTCACTTTATTACGTGACAGGTCCATATAAACATAAAGATCCCAAGAGTTTTCCAAAGAAGAGGTCTATCTGAGCAACTCCCAGTAATTCCCAAGCCAAAGGAGACACACTATTTCCACATGCATTGAGCAGTCCTACCTCTTCATCTATGTATTTGCCACCAGACATGCTGTCCTTCGGTTGCCAGGAGCTCTGATTGAGATTTCAGTGAGGTATGATTTAAGGGAGGAAGATCCTGCATTGTGTAAAGGCACAGCTAGGAAAGGAGGGGAAGGAGGTGGCTGAGAGCATGATTATTGCTGGCCCAGTTCCAATGTTTGTTCTGCTTGGTTTTGGCATAGATGACAGCCGTGTTGAACTCAGACACATCCCGAGGGCTCATGAAACACCAGAAAAAGAAATAAGGTGCTTTGAGCCACAAAAGTTATCATCCTCAATAGCATGCTCATACATCTGCACACTTTGGCTCATCTGGCTCATAAATTACATGTTTCATCATCACCCAAATAGGACAGTTGCTATTGTGAATTGTTAGTTCTGGGGGGAGGGATACTGAAAATGTAAAGATGTGTTCTATAAAGAGATGATAAAAACAAACTGGAAGTATTTTTTTATATTAAAGGGAATAGTGAATTTGAAAAGAATTGGAACCAAACAAACGACCTGTGAAGAAGCAGTGGAGCAGAGAAGGGCTGGATTGGGTGGACCCTGCATTAGGGCATGTTCACAACTTCTTAGGCTGAAGCAAAGTATAGTGCTACATACTGCAAGTGCATGGGATTTTCAAAACCCCATACACGAACTGAGGAAAGATTTATTTTAGTACCATATTTGTTCTATTGGAGACGGGCTTTACTTGTGTAATTATTACAGAATCTGACACCAGTTTTCTGCTGCTAGGTTCTAGCAGCTCCAGAGATGCCGAGTCCTGATATTCATGAGCTTCTGGCTTTCTCCGCCCAAAGCTCAGGAATATCAGGACTCGTTGGCATCTCTGGAGCTGCTAGAACCTAGAAGAATTAGCAGCAGGAGGTGGAGAAAGCTCATGAATATTCAGGACTCATCGACATGTGCTAGAGCTGTTCAGTACAAGATTTTAGCAAAACGTCTGGGTCAATTAAAGAAAGTGACCCAACATTTTACTAAGGGGATCTGTCACTAGTTTATATTGCCCTTAGTCAGGGGCGTAGCTAAAGGCTCATGGGCCCTTGTGCAAGAGTTCATCTTGGGCCCCCCTTCCCTTAATGCTTTGTGTGTCTTCTTATGCGGCACAAGTGTCTTTGGGCCCCTTCAGGCTCCTGGGCCCGGTAGCGGCTGCTACCGCTGCACCCCCTATAGCTACGCCTCTGCCCTTAGTTTGGAAAACTGGTGACAGATCCCCTGAAATCTGCAGCCAAACCCGTGTAAAAACCTACGCATGTACTGGGCAACCCTTTCAAAAGTCTTGGGGCTCAATATTTTTTTTTTACACTTCTGTATGTAGGATTTATAGAATAGTACATGTTGTGTCTCTATACAATAAATTATATTATGATCTGAATTTGTGGGTGAAATTGGGGTTATCAACATCAATATTGGTTTAGAAAGACTTACAACACAGGTGTGGTGAGGAGCACCTCTATCTTTTCCATTATTTCAAGTGCCATTGTGTGCTGATGTAACTCTTTAACTATGGTCTGAAACACCAAGAGGATTTAAAGGTGTTGTTCAATAATGGGGGTAAGTGGGGTTGGCAACCTGCCCCATTCCTTCTCCCTTCGGTGTGCGTGGCTCTGCTGGGCTCTGGTTTGACATCCAGTTTGACATCACCGCAGCCAATCACATTTGTCATGACGCAAGGGGAACTGGACACTGCTGTGGCCTGTGATTGGCTCTGGTGATGTCAAACTGGATGGTGACATCACTGGAGTCTAGCAGAGCATCACAGACCCGCAGCAGAAGGAGAGGGGAGCCGGGGCAGGGAAGCAAGTCATTTTCCTTTTCCAGGTCTGGCAGAATGGGGGGAGGGGTAAAAAAAGCCCCCCATTCTGACATAAATCCTTTAAGGAAAAAAACAACTTACTAACTCCTACTTCATAAATGTTCCAGCTTGAGCATTCTAGTCTGTATGGACTGTATAAGAACACCTGTCTTTTCCTCTTGCTCTTTCCATTACTTGCACGCTAGTTAGGTTCACATCTGTAGCGGAGGTTCTGGCAAGAGTCTCCATTGTAGTACTTGTCAGAATCTGCAGTCTGAACAGTATACCATCTTAGGACAACGAGAACAAACACATTACTAGATAATTGACTAGTTTACTGAAGGCCCAAGCCTGTACACATTAGAGCTGTGATTGCTAACCTCTGGCACTCCAGCTGTGGTAAAACTGCGACTCCCAAGATGCACACTTACATGGCTGTTCTCAGAACTCCACAGAAATGAATGGAGCATGCTGGGAGTTGTAGTTTCACCACAGCTGGAGTGCTGGGGGTTAGCCATCACTGCATTAGACTATTGTTGGCTGAACTGGCCAACAGTGTATGCGTTTATGCACACGACTGTTGGATGTTTTGCGGTCCGGAAATTGCGGATCCACAAAACACAGATACTGGCCATGTGCATGGTGTCATATTCAACAACTATATATAAATAAAGACATACTACCAAGTTTGGATATAAATGGCTGCAGTCTTTATTAAATGTGGGGGCTAACCAATAAATATGACCACAATTCATAAACTATTAACCTTTAAAATTGTGAATAAATTAATAAAAGTCCATCACAGCAATCCTCTCTCCACCCGGAAGGCTGGGCGACTAACCCCCCCCCCCGCCATATTCAACAAGACCTCGACAAGAAACCTGGGGGGGGGCGGGCAGGGGATGCTCTTCTAGCTTGAAGTCTTCACTCCGACAGGATCCAGTGGTGAGCGACTTCTATAAATACTGCCAACTTGCCGCCACAAAGCCTCCAAATCCAATCCACAACCAGGCCTAAAAATAGCTCAAGGCCCAGCAACTGGACAGAAACCATTCTGGCCAATCCCACGCTGTCCTACTGCCAGCTAACTTGAACCTGAGGAGAAAATGAGGAAAATGAGAAAGAAACACAGTGGGGACGGGGGCGGAAGAGACAAAATCACCAGAAAAACCGTGTCTCAATGACACCATGAGGGGCAAAAGCCAATTCTTGCTTTGCCCCTGTCATTCCACATTTTGCAGAACAGAAGGTCAGGCCCCTAATACAACAGTCCTATGCTTGTCTGTAATGCCGACAATAATAGGACATGTACTATTTTTTTGCGGAATGGACAAGCGGACCTACAGACACAGGATGCGGGATGGAGTCATTTTCATTTTTTGAGGGCCATTAAAGTGAATGGTTCTGCATATGGGCCGCAAAAAACCCCCGGAACAAACACGGAAAAAAAAACCACATGAGTGCTAACAAGTATGGGGAACCCCAGAATCTCCCCTGACAGATGGATTTGAGCAAAAAGATGGGGCACTTTGAATTGTAAAACCCAATTCTTTTGCTCTACCAGACGATAGACTAATGCTAGGGGTAACTGAAACCTTTTTAAGCTGAGTTTGGAATGTAGGCCAAGATACAGTAGGTGTAAATAATTGGGGTGTATCCCTGAACAGTCTGACACTATGCAATCAGTGCTGCTAGTGTCAGACCCACAACTGGTAACACCCATCTGGACCTTTATTGCAAACTGCTAGCAATTAATTCATAGGTTCTAGTAGAAACAACAGAGGAATGACACATCATAGAGTCATAAGAACAGATGCTTCAGAATTGGTATTACACGTGGAATAAAAATAGTTATTAAAACAGACATGTCAGGTTTTGAGGTTTTTGTGCATGGCCTTGTTATGGTTCTCGTTTGTACTATATTCATAATTTTTATAATATTCATGAGGAGTTTACTTTCCCTCCATATGGCTCCAATTTCACCCAAAAAAAATTCTTATTATTATTTTATTAACAACCAACAGACAAACAATTATGCCATGCTCTGTTGGATGCTGTATGTATAGAGGTATTGTCTACTAGAAGCATAGCTCTAAGGAGACATTGGGGCGATGTACTAAAACTGGTGCTAAGGAAAGCTGGATTACTTGCCCATAGCAACCAATCAGATTCCACCTTTCATTTTTCAGAGCTCCTTTGGAAAATGAAAGATGGGATCTAAATGGTTGCTATGGGCAAGTAATCCCGTTTTCCTTTACACTAGTTTTGATAAGTCTCCCCCAAAATCTCCATACATACAGGGTTGTGTATAGTATGGCAGTGTGCATGGAGGTGGTGTGGACCCATGCTAAAAAGCATCATACTCATGAAAACACTGTACAGCTTTTGGGCCATAGAAAGCTTGCCATACTTGCAAAAATTTAAAACCGATGCAAACTGATGTCATTTTGTCACCAATTATTCCATCTTAGAAATTTGTTTTAATTAACACAATGCAATATGTAGCCTCGTAATAATACATTCCTATAAGGAATCATACACAGAAGCGGCAGACCAAACGACTGCTTTGGGGGTCCAGGGCAAGAGGGGGCCCAGTTGGGATCATCTCCTCTTCTACTGGGGGTGGAAACTTGGTCCGGACTCTACCCTCTAAAGGAACAGCTTTTAGCAAACGAGGCAGTGGAAAAAATGGTCCAAGGGTCATTGAAAGTACAGTACAGCAATACAGTTCAATTGTGTACAACGCATTTCAGACCGAAATGGACACTTCCACGTGCATAAAATATCAAGTAAATTGACCTAAACAACATTGGACAGTATAGGGTTCTTATAACCACTATGGCAAAGAAAGGGTTATCCTAGACTATAACATGAATTCACAGAAATTCTAATATTATTTCCAATGCACACATGGAAAATTCTTGAAATCATGGTAACTACTGCTAAGCATTCCCATAAACAGAGAAGGTTTCCATGAAAACAGTTTCCAGTATTCCATTCTTTTTCTAGGATTGTCCTGGAGTGTAATTATACAGCACAGCACAGGAATTCTTTACATGTAGAAGTATTCTTTACAAGCTCATGCCATGGATCCGTTTACAGCAAATCTACTCATGTAACCTGAGATAGAAATACATTGTACAGAAGTTTTGATAAGAAACAGTAAAGCTGAGCTTACATATATTTATTTTAAGCACGTATATAGCGCTACTATATTCCGCAGCGCTTTACAGACATTAGTATCCAACTGTACCCAATAGGGCTCACAATCTAAGTTCCCTATCAGTATGTCTTTGGAGTGTGGGAGGAAACCAGAGTACCCGGAGGAAACCCACGCAAACACGGGGAGAACATACAAACTCCATGCAGATGTCGTCCTTGGTCGGATTCGAACCTAGGAACCTAATGCCTGAACCGATGCCATGGTTTTCTATCACATCTGGTCGCAGCAGTTGTAATGCTAGATGTCTCCCAGCGCCAGACAGAAGAATGTAGCATGCACTGTTTTACTGTATCACTGTTTATGGCCATGGAAATTAACCAAGGCACAAGTGAACAAAAATGCAATCCGGGTTGGAGGTCAGAGATACCTGATATATGTGAATCCAGCCTGAATTAAGCGGTTATTCAGTAGAGTGGTCCAAGTTACAGCATTAAAGTTTTTTTTCTGGAATTAAGAAAATGAAAATGCTTGAATATTACTTTATTATAAATAGATTCCCAAATACCTTTCGTTAGTCTACAAAGCAATCATTAGGAGGAATAAAATGGCGGCCGTCCTATTAGTACACACAAAACCTGCCCTAATCACACAGGAGGACAAGTTACTTCACATTGAGCTATAGAGCTGCCTCATCCTCTCTGCTTTAATTGTCAGGGAATATGATCCTGAATATAGCTGATAAGATCTTCAGCTGAGTCTCTGTAGGAATGGAGTCTCTATTACTACTGCCCCACATTACCACAGTCTGTCCTGTCCGTCCTCTCTGTACTTCATGTATAACACAGTGCTCCAGAAAAGTAAAATGGAGCCACCCTCACCTGGTGTACAAAGGAGCTGCTCATCCTGATAGAGGTAGAGACCAGTACAGAACATGTAGTAGCATACTGTACCGTAGAGAAGTGTTACTAGACAGCCAATACTGGATTTTACCAATGAAATGGCCAAGTAGATTGGCCATCACCTGTACCATTGATCAGGAGTGTCTGGGGCATTCTATGTTGCAACTGGTTTCACATTATGATGGCCCAGGAAGCACCATTGTATGTTGAACATACTGGCCCAGATTTACTGATCCTATAAATGGCATAAATTTAGAGAGGCTGTCTAGACCTGCACCAGATTTATCCCAGTGCATAGGGGTGGACTGGGAATTTAAAGTGGCCCTGGAAAATAACCTAAAAGTGGCCCCATGTTGTAGGCAGATCCAACTTGAGAGAAGGCAAGACAAAAAAAGTAGGCAGGGACAACAGAAGTAGGTGGTGCCAGTAATACCACAGTGCAGCACAACATACTGCTGCCCAAGAATGGTGATACAGTTAAAGAGGACTTTTAATGGGTCCTGACATTATCATATAACTAGCTGGTTGTGTAGGGCATTCAGAAGGTATGTTATAGCGCCTACTATGTTTCCTATGCGCCGCTCCATTCGCCCGCTGTGCCTCCTATTCTGGTTTTCCGCCTGATATGTAAATTCATACCATCGGTACATGGAGGAGATGGCACTGTTTCTCAAGAGGCCTCTCCTTTTCCCTGGCTGGGAGCTGCCCAATCGCAGTGGAGAGCGTCACAGCCAGGGAGGAAAAAAAAGCTCACCTTTTCCCTGGTTTTGAGGCTTTTCACTGCGATTGGGCAGCTCACAGCCAGGGAGAAGGAGATGCCCCTTGAGAAACAGGGCCGTCTCCTCCTCCCTGTACCAATAGTATGAATTTACATCCCAAGCGGCAAACCAGGGGGGCACAGCGGGCGAACAGAGCGGCGCATAGGAAACACAGTAAGCGCTATAACATACCTTCAGTATGCCCGACACAGCCAGCTACTTATATGATAATGTCAGGACCGGTTAAAGGTCCTCTTTAACTGTATCACCATTCTTGGGCAGCAGTTAAAGGTCCTTTTTAAATCAATACCTCAGGCTGTAGCTTATGATTAGGAAATGTCACCTCTGTATTTTATTTATTATCCGCTCCTCCATTATGGCGCCGTGCACCCCAGCTCTGTTTTGGTGCATTGTATGCTAATCAAAAGCATCAGTACAGGGAGGAGGAGATGGCAGCTTTTCAATGGCTGTGAGTTGTCCAATCGCAGTGGACTGCGTCACAGCCAGGGAAAAATAAAAGCTCACCTTCTCCCTGGCTCTGACGCGGTATATAGTGGTGAAAGGTCCTCTTTAAATTCAGGAGGGCACCCACAGCCACCGGCCAGGTACAGCAGTATCTGGTGCTCCTAACATTAATTGATGCTGAGAAGACAAAATTGTTATGAACTTAGCCAGCGGCGATGAGGAGGGCTTGGGCGGCCCCCTGGGCATCAGCCCACCAGGAAACTTCTCTGTAGGGTCTATGACCAGTCTGTCCCTGACAGTGGAACAGGCTGGGTGATGAATTGTGCAGGGATAGACATTTTAGTTTAGATCGATAGTTTAGTTTGATACCAACTATTGCTTGACTTACTTTAAGACAGAATTTTACACCAGAATTGTGGAACAATTTTGGTGCAAAACGATACATCTTAGGACCCACCACTTTCCCATAAAGCCACATCCCCTAGAAAAAAATGTGTAGAAAGGCTAGTTGTGCCAAATTGCGCCATAATTGAGGCAATTTGCTCCACTTTTCAGACTTTGCAGACACTTTAGTAAATCTGGACCATTGTATCCTAAGGCCCTTGTAAGTTGAGGGACCACTGTATATCACTACGGGTTAACTGAGCATGTGAAATAATAACACACAGTCTATATTACAAGGGAAAAAACTGATCCAGATAAACCTTGGCAGCAACTCAATAATTGGCCATATTTTTTTTTAGAACTGTTTGATAATGTGCACTAAAAATAGTCATTTTTCACTGAGTACAGATGTTGAATTGATTCTTACCAAAAAAGGCAGAGGGATAAAAGATTGTAAAACAGAAGGAGATTTATGAGGCTTGTGGTCTGTGTCGAGCTAGAAGTACTGTCTCACAGAGTGCATGGAGCTGAGGCAGTGGACGCTGAGTTACGGGGACAGAAGGGTTTACTCACCTGTTGCCCTATTTGTGGGGTATTTATTGCATTCAATTGGGAAAAGAGCCCCTGAATAACATATGTGACTTTTACAAGATTCAGCATTTTTCCGTGAAGTCATTGACCATGATGGGACATGTGTCGTGCACAGTCTCTTTTCCATAGAGTTTCATACAACTATTTCCTTTGTAAAACACTAGGCATCCCAATTATAATGTTTATTGGCTTTATAATGAAGGATACTATCTGTCTTCCATATGTTTGACACAAGTATTCCTCCACATGCTCTGAATGATTTCCTTATATTTGTTGCCATGGCTCCATAACAAAATGTAAAAGTTGGAAGACACATTTTTGGATGTGTTATGTAAAGTTCCTTCAGATTCTATAACCTTAATCTAACATTGTTATAAGTAACGCATACTATGTTGGCTTGAAGATAGCTGCACAGAACCTCAAAAATCAAAATGGATTTAAATATATGCAGATATATTCATATTTTATGATTTATTAAAGGGAATCTCTCACCAGCCACCTTACTATCCACCTGCGTGCAGACACATAGCTGTGGCCCATTTGATTAAATCGCTGTTTTTTCTTTGTTGATCTGATGGTTCTGTTCCTGAGTTATGATACTATTTCTTAATATGAATATTAAGTCTTTGGTGCAATGAGGGCGTCACCATTGCTCTTGTTGCACCTAAGCTCCACTCCTTCCTGTGGTCAGCCCCCCTTTCAGCTTTGACAGGTTCAGGCAGTGGTAAAGCAGAGAGGGAGGACCTGGTAATAGACAGAAGTGGAGATTAGGTGCAAAAAGTGCAATGGCGAAGCCCTCATTGCACAAAAAAATCCTAATTGTCATATTAAGAAAAAGTATCATAACTCGAGAACGGAGCCTCAGATCAACAAAAGAAGAACAGCGTTGTAATGAGGTGAACCACGGCTATGTGTCTATGCAAACAGTGACAATGAGGTCACTGGTGAGACAGATTCCCTTCGAAGAGGACCTGTCACCTCTCCTGACATGTCTGTTTTAGTAAAACAATGTGTTCCATATGAAATAGCAATTTTAGAGCAGTTTTTCGTAGATCTCCGCATTTCATTTCTTCTCTTTTATTCTTTTTAGAAACTTATGACTGAAATGAAGACTAGTTGTTACCAGTTGGAGGCCTTTTTTTTACCACACAGTCTGACTCTGTCTGCACCGACTGGACAGTATATCAGAAAGCATAGGCACACGGCTGGTGATACCCAGTTGTCAATATGAAAAGAAGCCCCAGAATTTTTACTTTTAAAAGCATAAAAGTGTTTACAGTACTGAAACAGACATATCAGGACATCTGACAGGCCACTTTAAAATTTTGCTCAATTGAAATTAGGAGAAATCAGCTATTAGCACCTAATTTGATTTCAGCTCTCGTCGTTTAGAGACCCTTTGGACAATGAAAGGGGTAATGGATCTGGGCTGGTTGGGACAAGAGTCATGTGAGCTGCCGCTGGTGGGCCTGTTGCACCACTAAGTGTCCATTAAAATTTCCCTTGCTTCTCGGCCTTTTGGCTAAGATGAAGTGTAATATCTGTTCTTATCAGTCCTGGTGGTTAGAGGGGCCCTCAGGATGTAGAGCAGAGAACCACTCTGTACTCCTTTGGCCATAAGTGCCATATGGTAGGTGACCAAGGACTATCAGATCGAAGTCATAGGTTGAGATGTTTGAAAGCACGAGGTGCCCCAGAGGTTCCTGAACTCACTTGGGTTGGGAGCCCACTGAGTGATGGCACATTTACACGCACTTCACTTTCTCACATTTTGAGGGCACTCCCCTCTATCCTTGCCTGCTTTATGATCTGGCGTAAGAAGAATTTTTATAATTCTGGCGGAATGTCCGGACCGTAACTGGCACACATTCACTAATTTATTTTTATGTTCACTTTCCACGGTTTGTTGTTTGTCACTTAAAATTTTCATGGCGGCGGAACCCTTCCTGAACTTTGGGGGGGGGGGGGGCCCATCTAGTTCCTCACCCCCTTGCAAAACCCCTTGACTTTAGCTCTGGGCCAACACCTGGGGTGGCAATCAGGTAGGAGCCAGAGCAAGACTGGCACTTCTCCAGCTTCGGCTGTGGGATGGCCCTAGTCCTGGTCCCTTTTAGTCTGGAGGAATGGGGAAAGGTTTATGGGGGGCCCTTCTCTTATAGAAAGGGTCTGCAATGGACCGTGACCTGGTACATGTTTTTGTATGGCACGCTGCACGATTTTGCTGCATATGTGCAGAAAGCATGTACTTCGGGCTTTTATTAAAAAAAAAATCATCACTGGTTTTCAATTCATATACAGCAACTAAGTAAATAGTAATTTAATTTGGTATGTGAGGGCCCATTCATATAAGCAATATAAATCTCATCCGTGAGCTGTCTACTACAAACTGATGATTTTCCTTCTGTGTTGAATTAAGATGATTTTTGTTCTATTTGTCCACTTTTCCATCCACGTGGCATCAATAAAAAACAAAAAAAAAAAAACTAAGGAATGCACAACCAGTGATTCCTAGCAAGCATCTGTGAAAAACGTACTGTTTCCATATGCTCTAATTTTTTTTTTCATGGACAGACTGATAGACCAGAATAAAGAGTGCTGCAATTTTCTCTGAACGGGCGAATGGTCTGTGATTAAAAAACTGTCAGGTAAATTGGCTCATTGACTTTGATTGTCATTAACCCCTATCCACAGCGTAGGAGGTAAATGTCTGAGTGGCAGGGGTCCAAATGCTGGGGTCCCCAGCGGCCATTAATACGGAGGCCCGTGTTTTTTTCCATTTGAATAAATTGGCAGACAGGCAGTCATGCTCGGCTGTCTCCGGCATCCCCATTGAGATGAAAGGAGTGACAGCACTTATAAGTGTCCACCGCTCCATTTCACATGAGGAACATGGACCCCTGTTCTAGTGATTGGCATGGGCCCTTGTTCCTTTAAGGCCTTACACCTTTCCTGATGAAAATAAAAACAGGACATAGAATTACATGTTTCATAGGCAGAATGCCTTCCTCCTCAGGGTCCTATCCTCAGAATAGGTCACCAGTATAAGATCGCTCATTTGAGTTTACCTCGCCGTCGTGGGTGGGCAGATGTTATTACATCTAAGTCATCCCACTCATTTGAATAGGAAGGAGCCATCCCATTGAAGTGAATGGGGACGGCAGAGTTGTAATTACACCTGGTCACCACTGTGATGTCAATGGCAAGCAGTTAAGGGCCCATTCACATGACTGTAGTGCCGCAGTACACATGTTGCTGACTGCAAAACAGAGGTCTGCAAATCACAGGCATCAGCCATGTGAACTTCGCATGGTGGTGCAAACTCATTGACTGCAATGGGTCTGCGATCCGCCAGATGCGCTGAAAGATAGGACAAGTTCTATCTTTTGCAGTGCGGAGGCATGGATCAGGAAGCCCACAGAAACACGCAGAAGCCCTTTTGCTGCATCTTGCGGATTGTGAACCTATTGAAATCAATGGGTCCACACTACAGTTTGCGATCCGCAACTCTTGCACAGCGGCACTACAGTTGTGTCAATGGACCTTAAACAGCGGGGAGAACACTACATTCTCTTCAAACAGCTGATCAGCGAGGGATCGGTCATCAATATAAAAAAACGGACAACCCCTCTAAAGCGCGATTCACACACCAATGTTCCGGCCATATCATCTGTCTGTATTTCTCACGTGTGCCACGGTTTAACTGATGCAAACTCTGGTACTGTGACCTTGGGCCAGTTGAACCCAGGTTCAGAATCGTAAAATATGAGTGATTATGTATGGTTGGTTGTGTGTCTAGGAGGACAGCAGCATAAGCAAAGAGAACACCATAAAACGATGCTGTTTAGCCATTCCACTTTATTTGCTCATTCTTTTCTCTTATTACAAAAATGTTTGGGTGCGGCCCTGACCTGGATAAACTGGAAAATGTTTTTTGCATCTGTGTATTTACTGAACAGTTTGTCATAGCTTTTACTGAAGCGTGGGGATGGGGAATATTTGGAATACTAGGAATGGAAAAACAAATTACCATAAGTTAAAGCATGTCATTCCTTAATAATTCATATTGTTTTTGAATTTCCCATTACAATGATTTATAAGGAAGCTAAGCAACTGGATTGGCCCCAAGACAACGCCCAGTGAGGGTCTATCTGTTAGAACCCCCACTAAGAATGGGCTGTTTATAGCCTGGGACTAGATCCATAGATTTTGTCGTGCAACCCTAATGATCTCTAGGATCACAGTACAATTGCTATACTGTACAAGGGGGTCAATGAGACCACCCGTGGTTTGATTTTGCTCTCTGAAACAGAATCCTTTTTTAATCTCTCCATGCTGGAATGGCTGCAATTTCTCACAATGGTGCTACAAAACTGTTTCAAAAAAACAACATAGAAATCTCTTTTACTACAAGCGTGTACAGCGATTTCAATGTGATTTTGCAGTGACAAATCATTGACGATTTTTGTGTTTATTCATCCTGTAGACTGTGGCAGTGTCCTATAGACAAGTACATTGTCGCTAGTGTCTCATTGCTAGAAACCAGGACCTCATTGCACAGATGTATCACTCGAGATGAACAGTGACTTTGCTCCAGCAACGTCTAGTGCATCCCTAGGCTGAGTCCGCTATCTCCTCATAAACTGGCATGAAACCCACCTATTCTTCAGGTCAGTCTTATCTGTCTGTGTGGTTCCCCAATCCCCATGTAGCGCCCATTGCACTAACTAGCCATGGCCGCACTGCATCAAAAGCCACAGATCCATGTGGATTGCTAATAAAATGAGTGCTAATGGCTGAATAGTTTTAGATAAACAGCCATGAGTTCATTAGCAGACCGCACGGACCTGCAGCTTTCCTCTGACCCTACTACCCCACTTTATAGTGGGAAAATCCTCTTTAATTAAAAAAAAATTCAAGTCCCTTTTTGTAGACATGTTGAGGCTATGTAGCAGCTGTAGCAGAAATAACTAAGGCTACTTTCACATCTGTGTTTTTGCTGGATCCGTCATGGGTTCAGCAAAAACGCATCCGGTATATAATAAAACCGTCTGCATCTGTTCAGAACGGATTCTGTTGCATTATATCCCAAATGAACAAGATGGATCTGTCACTAAATCCACTGTAAGTCAATGGGCGCTGGATCTGTTTATTTTTTTCGTGTCCGAAAAAACTGATCTGTCACCATTGACTTACGTAGTGTTTTATGACTGATCTGTATCCCATGACGCACGTGCTTTTGTGTGTGCCATGGTAACGCAACGAAACCGAATGGAACGCATTCTGGTGCCCTTTTAAAGTCATTATCCTACAAACTTACTCATGTCTAGAGTTCTTTCTTCCCTTTTTGTGGGTGGGTAGCAGTTTATCAAGTACCTGCATCTCACTGGATGCATTGCAATTGGCTGTTATTAACCCCTTTCTCTCCTGTATGGAAAAGAGTCCCTCACATATAGCTCCAAAGATACATATTGTATGTAATGGCCCCACACTTTCCTTCGCCCCTATCTAGAGAGATACCTATAAATATCTATGAATATAGAAGCAGAGATGGAAACTTCCTGAAATGTTTTTCTTGATTCTAACAGTATGGGTATGATTTGGGATCGGAGAATTCCATGCATGCTATTCTACATTACTTTACTGCTATGGCTTTTCTACATCTAAGTTTGTGGATGAATGTATGTTTTTGCCCTCAGAGTAGAGATTGAAATGTTTACTTCTAATTGTGGCAGATTTATTGTACTAGCATGCTCTTACATGTCACGAGATGTGTTGGTATGCACATGTTCTAACATTAAGTATAATAGGGTAATTGGGGAGAGACCAAGATGCTCTTCAGAACTGCAAACCTTGCACACAGAACATCATCCATGCACACACATCCAAACATTGTAAACCCAAGATGAGGATATGACGAGCAGGAGGCTGAGAAGTAGGTTTACGAATGTTTATTGTGACGTACCCAAACATTTGAACGTGTTTCCTTATTTAAAGGGGTTTTTGAGATGTTTTAACTTATGAGAAAGGATATCTGGTCAGTGATGGTCCACTTAAATGAGGATGAGCTGTACCTAGGCCAGGTGACCAATGAACGTGGCTTAGGCAAAGCTGTGAGAAGGCCATGATGCTACTGTGAGCTCCGACATCTTCTCAAAAAGCTGATTGGCAGAGTTCCTGGGTGTCAGACCCCCACCGATCAGATACTGATGACCTATCCTGAGGCTTGGACACCAGTTAAAATATCTCAGAAAACCCCTTTAAATAGAGAACAATGTATTCTAGAAGGAACTGGTAAATTCAGACGCAATGCGGTGGATGGTAAACCGCCTTACATGAAAGACGTAACACTGACATGTGGAGCATACTAAAAAGACAATCTTTAATATATTTATTTAAAATATACAAAGATTTCAGTGCATTTAGTTAATATACAAGAAAATACATTTCTTCTTATTAATGTACATGGAAACAGTGTTTTTGGCAAAGCATAAAGAAATATGTGATTCTGTCAAGTAAAGCTGAGCTAACAAAAACGGTATAACACCACTTGTATAAATCTGCTGCCCCTATGTACAAACATGCTCAATGAAAGGTAAAAGAACGAAAGGTGCGCACAATATACACACCTCCAGTGACAACTGCGTATTGTCTTTCCCTGAAGTGCTGTTCTTCGCTATCTGCAGGAGTCCCACATAGTTAAATGGAGCAGCGGTGAGCGTGCGTGATCGTCACTCCATTCACAAGACCCCTGTTGTGACTGCTGTGGTTCTTCCACCCTATCAATCCGACACATCCTTTATCCTATGGTTAGGGGATGTGTTGTTCATGGGAAAACCCCATGATTTTGTGATCAACACTCCATGTGACATCCTGGAAACCCCTTACTAAAGAACTTTAAGAGGTATTCAGGCAAAAAACATTACGGCTACTTTTACACTAGTGTTTTTGCTGGATCCGGCAGGGTTCAGCAAAAACGCTTCTGTTACTGATAATACAACCGTCTGCATCCGTTATGAACAGATCCGGTTGTATTATCTTTAACATACCCAAGACGGATCCGTTTTCTATTGTGTCAGAGAAAACTGATCCATCCCATTGACTTGCACTGTGGGTCATGACGGATCTGTTTTGCTCCTAATCCCAGGACAGGCATGCTGCAGTTTGCTCTGGTATGAGAACGGAACGAAAAGCATTTTGGGGCATTCCGTTCTGTTCAGTTACGTTTTGTCCCCATTGACAATGAATGGGGACAAAACGGAAGTGTTTTTTTCCGGTATTGAGACCCTATGGCGGATCTTAATTCCGGAAAATATTAACGCTAGTGTGAAAGTAGCCTTAGATGCTAGTTTTCTGTCTTTTGACCTCTGACTGCTGGGTGGTGGCCATCTCACAAGATGAATGGCTGCAGCAAGAAGGAGCTTGAACAGAGCAGAGGTCGGGCAGAGGGGAGACATGTTTTTGGCAGGAATGCCTCCGTCCATAAAGTGTAATCTTGCTTCTCTCCAAGTGGTATGTGCAGAATGTATTGAGTATCTATTTCCGTGATTCTGCTAATAAAGTGAATTTTGCTCCATAAAAATGATTAGACAGAGCTGACCAAGTCAAAGAGATGACTTTCTTGCCCATCAATAAAACTGGCCAGGTGAAAGGTCTGTCACCAGTTCTATGGTGTCCTAGGGGTGGCATAAACTATTAACAGATCCCCTTGGCTCACTTCCTTTAACTGACCCAGCCGTTTTGCTATAGTCTGTACTGAACAGCTCCAGTGCTTCCTGATATTCACAGGGACCTGGCTATCTCCGTCCCTTCATTGCTTTCTGCTATAGCAGATGATCTGTAAATCGGTGGCAGTGGGGCATGGAGGACCTCATGTACGGTGTACGCTCCGACAATGCTCTACACAGATTTTAGAAAAACAGCTGGATCAATTCAAGAAAGTGACCCAGGGTCTTGCTAAGAGGATCTGTCAACATTAGTTGGTGACCATGAAACAGATGACAGATCGCCTTTAAACAGAGACATGTATGATTGACTTAGGGGTTGTCCAATTTTGGAAAATACGTTATGAGTGAATGTTTACCTGACAGAGTAGTCCTCTGGTTGTTTAGGGCATGCTGTTACGTATGAAGACCTTGATCTTAGGAAGAAAGAGGATCTGACTGGGTGTGGTTCATTCTACAGAAGAAGGATCCCAATCGTTTTCAGCGCCATGCCCCAGCCTTGTGTTTCCTATAAAACGCCCTGGCACTGTATAATAAATATTTTAATAAGACTAGTACTATCCTCTTTCATTTGTTCTTGTTCCAGTAGGGTGCTGAGCAGCAGACAGACTGAATAAGACGAGCATTCGTAGCTGGAGTAGATCTGGAATGTACTCATGGAAGGACACTTTCTGTGGACCAAGCATATTCGTTCAGGGCAGTGAAGGATGAACTGTATTTATCACTAGGTGCTCTGATATATTCCTGGCATCAACTGGTTAAAATGGACGATCTATTCTCACTCTGGCTGATGAAAAGCAGCGTCCCATGCTTGCAAAAAAAGGGGCTACAAAGCTGTCTGTAAGGCCCCTCCATACCGCTTGTACACTCGGTAACACCATCAGGCAGGTTCTCACGAATGGCATCACAATCCTGAAAACCAAAAATTGACAGATTACATATGCAAAATATAAAGTAAAGCATAGCCACACTGCAAAGGGAAGTATAAGGCAACGTTGTAAGTCAGTGGGCTATCCGCTCTTGAAGTGGACATTATGATGCTCTATACACGTCAACGGGGCTAATCACACATCCACTTTATAACATGACTCGTGTGTCTGATCCAAGACTCTCACCACAGATCCTATTCCGGCCATTTCTGCAGATGGGATTCGTCCTAATGATCCAAGGGAGAAAATAGCAGAATGCACATGGAAGCTATCTGTAGTTCATGGTTCTTTTATAAAAACTGAAAATCAGACATGGCTGTGTGCAGGTAACATGGCTGTGTGCAAGTACCATGGCTGTGTGCAAGTACCGTGGCTGTGTGCAGGTAACGTGGCTGTGTGCAGGTAACATGGCTGTGTGCAGGTAACATGGCTGTGTGCAGGTAACATGGCTGTGTGCAGGTAACATGGCTGTGTGCAGGTAACATGGCTGTGTGCAGGTAACATGGCTGTGTGCAGGTAACATGGCTGTGTGCAGAGTAACATGGCTGTGTGCAGGTAACATGGCTGTGTGCAGGTAACATGGCTGTGTGCAGGTAACATGGCTGTGTGCAGGTAACATGGCTGTGTGCAGGTAACATGGCTGTGTGCAAGTACCATGGCTGTGTGCAGGTAACATGGCTGTGTGCAGGTAACATGGCTGTGTGCAAGTACCATGGCTGTGTGCAGGTACGTGGCTGTGTGCAGGTAACATGGCTGTGTGCAGGTAACATGGCTATGTGACAGGTAACATGGCTGTGTGCAGGTAACTGGCTAGTGTGCAGGTAACATGGCATATGTGCAGGTAACATGGCTGTGTGCAGGTAACATGGCTGTGTGCAGGTAACATGGCTGTGTGCAGGTAACATGGCTGTGTGCAGGTAACATGGCTGTGTGCAGGTAACATGGCTGTGTGCAGGTAACATGGCTGTGTGCAGGTAACACAGATTTGTCCAAGTTCAATTTTTTAACCACTGACCAATGCAGGGGTAATCCGGTAGTGACAGTCCATGAATATGGACATACATAAAGGGGTAATCCGGTAGTGACAGTCCATGAATATGGACATACATAAAGGGGTAATCCGGTAGTGACAGTCCATGAATATGGACATACATAAAGGAGTAATCCGGTAGTGACAGTCCATGAATATGGACATACATAAAGGGGTAATCCGGTAGTGACAGTCCATGAATATGGACATACATAAAGGGGTAATCCGGTAGTGACAGTCCATGAATATGGACATACATAAAGGAGTAATCCGGTAGTGACAGCCCATGAATATGGACATACATAAAGGGGTAATCCGGTAGTGACAGTCCATGAATATGGACATACATAAAGGGTAATCCGGTAGTGACAGTCCATGAATATGGACATACATAAAGGGGTAATCCGGTAGTGACAGTCCATGAATATGGACATACATAAAGGGGTAATCCGGTAGTGACAGTCCATGAATATGGACATACATAAAGGGGTAATCCGGTAGTGACAGTCCATGAATACAGACATACATAAAGGAGTAATCCGGTAGTGACAGTCAATGAATATGGACATACATAAAGGGGTAATCCGGTAGTGACAGTCCATGAATATGGACATACATAAAGGGGTAATCCGGTAGTGACAGTCCATGAATATGGACATACATAAAGGGGTAATCCGGTAGTGACAGTCCATGAATATGGACATACATAAAGGGGTAATCCGGTAGTGACAGTCCATGAATATGGACATACTTAAAGGGGTAATCCGGTAGTGACAGTCCATAAATATGGACATACTTAAAGGGGTAATCCAGTAGTGACAGTCCATGAATATGGACATACATAAAGGGGTCATTCTGTAGTGACAGTCCATGAATATGAACATACAGTACATAAAGGGGTAATCCGGTAGTGACAGTCCATCAATATGGAAATACTCAAAGGGGTAATCCGGTAGTGACAAGTCATCCCCCATCTACAGAATAAGGAATAACTATTAGATCAGTGGGGGTCCTTCCACTGAAGTCTCAATAGATGACAATGACGAGGAACCTGTATCCTTCGGGGCCCCAAAATGGTAGTTTGGGCATGTGCTCTGCTGCTTCGATCATCTCTAAGGCTGGGGACACACCTAGGCGTTTCTGAATCGCGCGTATGACGCGCGTTTTACGCGCATTTTTGGATGCACGTTTTTGTAACTAAGAAACGCGCGTCATCCGCGCGATTCAGTGATTCTCCCCTATGGCAACATTGTCCATAGGCGCGTTAAAACGCCCAAAAGAAGCTCATGTACTTGTTTGGGCGTTGGGCGTTTTACAGCGCGTTCAAACGCGCTGTAAAACGCCCAAATGTGAACCATGCCCATAGGGATGCATGGCTTTTCACATGTTGAGCGTTTTTCAGCGCGTTTGAACGCGCTGAAAAACGCTCAGGTGTGTTCCCAGGGTAAGAGAAACAGTAGAGCGCTGTTCTTGGGTCTCGCCCGTAGAGATAAATGCATCGGCAGTGTGCATGCCTGACCTGCTGCTCCATTGATTTCGGCGTGCCCTGAGGGTACGAGGTCAGCATTCTCATGATCGGTAGGGCTCCCAGAGCTAGGACCCCCACCAATCCTATAACTGCTTTAACAGCAGAGTCTCTCTACATCACGGCTATGGTAAAAATGAAGACACATCCTTAGCATTACACCCCCTGAATATAATGTGTGCCCGGTCCTGTATACAGAACGCTCTCTTCAGTTACCCGTTCCTGGTTCCGTGTAATAAGCACTGACAATGAGACAACTGGTGCTCCATGCCAAAGACATGCGGTATAAATCAATTGCTTCTTAACTGGAACGTGATCTCCTTCAGGTTCAGAGACAGGTCAGTGTAATATTGCCTCTGCCATAAGACTCCTAACCCACAGCAAAGAGCGTTCCAGTACACGGAGCGTGGGGGGCGACAGTCGCCACATGCAGGCTTTCGGCAAATTGTAATTGAATCAAGGCTGAAGAGATGCAGCAGGGATGCCCACCAAGATGAGCACGCTGCTAGGGTAAGGTGACAGATTTGCTGTATGACTGTGCCATCTGTCTGAATGGAGCTACAGAAATGCACGCACTTGGTGCAGAAACAGCCCCCGATTCTTTTCTGCAACAAACCCAAACTGTGAAAGCCACATAAGAAATCCACAGCATAAATTGATCTTCGCACCACATGCCACAGGATTTTAAGGCCTCATGCACACGGCTATATCCATTTAGCGGTCTACAAACCAATCGACAAAATACGGATACTGGCCGTGGGCCTGCCGCAATTTTCTCACTCCCGTGACTAGAACTCCCTATTGTTGCCCACAAAACAGACAAGAATAGGACGTGTTATATAATTTGCAGAACGGCCACACATGGATGGCATCCGTGTGCTGTCCACATTACTTGGGTCCACGTGCGAAAAAATACTGCGGTCGTGTACATGAGGCCTAACACAGCACGTAGATGGGATTTTATTTACTGTTGCTACTGTAAAATGTTGTGGATTTTCCACTACCAATTCCATGATGAAAAATCTCCAGCGTACACACCCCATGTGGAAGTACCCTAGTTATAGCAGATCTCTGTCCTTCAGTGACAATTCTGTGACACTCCATAGCCATGGAGAAAATAACCAGACCATCTATTCGCATACCACTAATCACATACCACCATCACATACCACCAATCACATACTACCATCACATACCACCAATCACATACTACCATCACATACCACCAATCACATACTACCAATCACATACTACCATCACATACTACCATCACATACCACCAATCACATACTATCATCACATACTACCATCACATACTACCATCACATACTACCATCACATACCACCAATCACATACTACCATCACATACCACCAATCACACACTACCATCACATACCACCATCAATCACATACTACCATCACATACCACCAATCACATACTACCATCACATACCACCAATCACATACTACCATCACATACCACCAATCACATAATAGCATCACATACCACCAATCACATACTACCATCACATACCACCAATCACATACTACCAATCACATACTACCAATCACAATCACATACTACCATCATATACCACCAATCACATGCCACCAATCACATAATAGCTTCACATACCACCAATCACATACTACCATCACATACCACCAATCAATCACATACTACCATCACATACCACCAATCACATACTACCATCACATACCACCATCACATACCACCAATCACATACTACCATCACATACCACCAATCACATACTACCATCACATACCACCAATCACATACTACCATCACATACCACCAATCACATACTACCATCATGTACCACCAATCACATACTACCATCACATACCACCAATCACATACTTCCACCACATACCACCAATTACATACCACCAATCCCATGCCACCAATCACATACCACCAATCTCATGCCACCAATCACATACCACCAATCTCATGCCACCAATCACATACCACCATTAAATATCACCAATCATGTCCCATCGCATACCCCCAATCAAATACCACCAATCACATACTACCATCACATACTACCAATCCCATACAACCACCCCATACCTCTAATCCCATACCACCAATCACTTACTACCATCACATACCACCACCCCATACCTCTAATAACATACCACCAATCACATACTACTAATCACATGCCACCATCACATACCACCACATACCACCAATCACAAACTTCCATCACATGCCACCAATCACATACCACCAATCAATCACATACCACCATTGCATATCACCAATCATGTCCCATCGCATACCACCATCCCATACCACCAATCACTTACTACCATCACAAACCACCAATAGCATACCACCACCCCATACCTCTAATAACATACCACCAATCACATGCCACCAATCACATACTACCAGTCACATGCCACCAATCACTACCATCACATACCACCAATCACATGCACGGATGGACTGGCCCTAGACCCTACATGGGGCCACCTAAGCCCTCCTCATGGCCACCGGCTGGTTACATAACAATCGGATGCTCTCAGCATTAATTAAAGGGATTCTGTCACCTGCCTATAGAGCTGCGGACATGCACAGCTACATGTCTGCAATATACCTGTCCCATATCTCTGTGTGCTTTTATTGTGTTTAAAAATTGATTTTTTATATACGTAAATGAGCCTGGTAAGGAGCCCAAGGGGCTGTACTTCCGTTCTGGAGCCCAGCCACGCCCCCTGTAAAGAAGCCCAGCACCGCCTGCGTTCACAAATCTCCTCCTTGCTCACAGTTAGATCGCCGTAATCTCGCGAGATTACAGCGATCTAACAGTGAGCAAGGAGGAGATTTGGCAGACGCAGGCGGTGCTGGGCTCCTTTACAGGGGGGCATGGCTGGGCTCCAGAACGGTTAGTACAGCCCCTTGGGCTCCTCACTTGGCTAATTTACATATCTATAAAATCATTTTTTAAACACAATAAAACCACACAGAGATATGGGACAGGTATATTGCGGACATGCTAGCGGCGATCTAGCCGTGCATGTCCGCAGCTCTATAGGGTGAAACGAGGTGACAGAATCCCTTTAATGCTAGAAGAATCAGGTACGTTCCTGCCGGAGGCCACAGGTGCCCTGCTGAATTCAAATGTTTTAGGATGGCGATATAGCTGAATACTGCAGTGGGGGTGGCAGTGTTTTGTGCTGCACTGTGATATTTGGTTGCGCTGGGGCAGTGTTTAGTGCTGCACTGTGATATTTGGTTGTGCTGGGGCGGTATTCTGTGCTGCACTGTGATATTTGGTTGTGCTGGGGCGGTATTCTGTGCTGCACTGTGATATTTGGTTGTGCTGGGGCAGTATTCTGTGCTGCACTGTGATATTTGGTTGTGCTGGGGCGGTATTCTGTGCTGCACTGTGATATTTGGTTGTGCTGGGGCGGTATTCTGTGCTGCACTGTGATATTTGGTTGTGCTGGGGCGGTATTCTGTGCTGCACTGTGATATTTGGTTGTGCTGGGGCAGTATTCTGTGGTGCACTGTAATATTTGGATGTGCTGGGGCGGTATTCTGTGCTGCACTGTGATATTTGGTTGTGCTGGGGCAGTATTCTGTGGTGCACTGTAATATTTGGATGTGCTGGGGCGGTATTCTGTGCTGTACTGTGATATTTGGTTGTGCTGGGGCGGTATTCTGTGCTGCACTGTGATATTTGGTTCTGTTGGGGCGGTATTCTGTGCTGCACTGTGATATTTGGTTGTGCTGGGGCGGTATTCTGTGCAGCACTGTGATATTTGGTTGTGCTGGGGCAGTATTCTGTGGTGCACTGTAATATTTGGATGTGCTGGGGCGGTATTCTGTGCTGCACTGTGATATTTGGTTGTGCTGGGGCAGTATTCTGTGGTGCACTGTAATATTTGGATGTGCTGGGGCGGTATTCTGTGCTGTACTGTGATATTTGGTTGTGCTGGGGCGGTATTCTGTGCTGCACTGTGATATTTGGTTCTGTTGGGGCGGTATTCTGTGCTGCACTGTGATATTTGGTTGTGCTGGGGCGGTATTCTGTGCAGCACTGTGATATTTGGTTGTGCTGGGGCGGTATTCTGTGCTGCACTGTGATATTTGGTTCTGTTGGGGCGGTATTCTGTGCAGCACTGTGATATTTGAATGTGCTGGGGCAGTATTCTGTGCTACACTGTGATATTTGGTTATGCTGGGGCGGTATTCTGTGCTGCACTGTGATATTTGGTTCTGTTGGGGCGGTATTCTGTGCTGCACTGTGATATTTGGTTGTGTTGGGGCGGTATTCTGTGCAGCACTGTGATATTTGGTTGTGCTGGGGCGGTATTCTGTGCTGCACTGTGATATTTGGTTCTGCTGGGGCGGTATTCTGTGCTGCACTGTGATATTTGGTTCTGCTGGGGCGGTATTCTGTGCTGCACTGTGATATTTGGTTCTGCTGGGGCAGTATTCTGTGCTGCACTGTGATATTTGGTTGTGCTGGGGCGGTATTCTGTGCTGCACTGTGATATTTGGTTCTGCTGGGGCAGTATTCTGTGCTGCACTGTGATATTTGGTTCTGCTGGGGCAGTATTCTGTGCTGCACTGTGATATTTGGTTCTGCTGGGGCGGTATTCTGTGCTGCACTGTGATATTTGGTTGTGCTGGGGCGGTATTCTGTGCTGCACTGTGATATTTGGTTCTGCTGGGGCAGTATTCTGTGCTGCACTGTGATATTTGGTTGTGCTGGGGCAGTATTCTGTGCTGCACTGTGATATTTGGTTCTGCTGGGGCGGTATTCTGTGCTGCACTGTGATATTTGGTTCTGCTGGGGCGGTATTCTGTGCTGCACTGTGATATTTGGTTCTGCTGGGGCAGTATATCTGTGCTGCACTGTGATATTTGGTTCTGCTGGGGCAGTATTTGTGCTGCACTGTGATATTTGGTTCTGCTGGGGCGGTATATCTGTGCTGCACTGTGATATTTGGTTCTGCTGGGGCAGTATTCTGTGCTGCACTGTGATATTTGGTTCTGCTGGGGCGGTATATTGTGCTGCACTGTGATATTTGGTTCTGCTGGGGCAGTATTCTGTGCTGCACTGTGATATTTGGTTCTGCTGGGGCAGTATTCTGTGCTGCACTGTGATATTTGGTTCTGCTGGGGCAGTATTTTGTGCTGCACTGTGATATTTGGTTCTGCTGGGGCGGTATTTTGTGCTGCACTGTGATATTTGGTTCTGCTGGGGCGGTATTCTGTGCTGCACTGTGATATTTGGTTGTGTTGGGGCGGTATTCTGTGCAGCACTGTGATATTTGGTTGTGCTGGGGCGGTATTCTGTGCTGCACTGTGATATTTGGTTCTGTTGGGGTGGTATTCTGTGCTGCACTGTGATATTTGGTTGTGCTGGGGCAGTATTCTGTGCTGCACTGTGATATTTGGTTCTGTTGGGGCCGTATTCTGTGCAGCACTGTGATATTTGGTTGTGCTGGGGCGGTATTCTGTGCTGCACTGTGATATTTGGTTGTGCTGGGGCGGTATTCTGTGCTGCACTGTGATATTTGGTTGTGCTGGGGCGGTATTCTGTGCTGCACTGTGATATTTGGTTGTGCTGGGGCGGTATTCTGTGCTGCACTGTGATATTTGGTTGTGCTGGGGCGGTATTCTGTGCTGCACTGTGATATTTGGTTGTGCTGGGGCGGTATTCTGTGCTGCACTGTGATATTTGGTTGTGCTGGGGCGGTATTCTGTGCTGCACTGTGATATTTGGTTGTGCTGGGGCAGTATTTTGTGCTGCACTGATATTTGGTTGTGCTGGGGCAGTATTCTGTGCTGCACTGTGATATTTGGTTCTGTTGGGGCCGTATTCTGTGCAGCACTGTGATATTTGGTTCTGCTGGGGCAGTATTCTGTGCAGCACTATGATATTTGGTTCTGCTGGGGCAGTATTTTGTGCTGCACTGTGATATTTGGTTGCGCTGGGGCGGTATTATTTGCTGTACTGTGATTGTTGGCCTCGCCTACGTATATTGTGCCTTCCCACTTGTGTTGCCTCACCTTCTTTCAATTTGGACCTGCCTACAACATGTCACAACCGCAGCGGTGAGCAGGTGTACTTACATCTAAGCAGTCCCATTCATTTCTAAGGGACAGATCCTTCCATTCAATGCATGGTGCATGGGAGACCATCGTTGTAATTACACCTGCCCACCGCAGCGGTTGCACTGACGAGCAGTTAAAAAAAATGAAAGCAAGGCAGTGCTCGTACCAGAGCTGCTTTCTCTTCAAACAGATGATCGGCGGGTGTACTGGGTGTCGGACCACACTGATCTGATACTGATGACCTATCCTGTGGATAGGTCATTAATAATAATAAAAAAAAGTAGACAACCCCTTTAAGTTCCCAGTTTGTTCCCGATCACGTGCCAACATCACATTGCACCAATCCCATCCCATCACACACCACCAATAAAATATTACCAATCACATACCGCCATGACATACCACCAAGCACATACCGCCACTGGCACAGGACTTCTCTATAGTCCCCACTCCCTGGTATTTGGCAGTAATCTGCGGAATTTCCATTCACACCGGAAAAACAAGAGGTTACCAGATGTGCAGGCAGCTGAGGATGGCGAAGAGCAGTCCTATGACGAAGGCCAGCGGGATGGCGAGGAAGACAGTAAGCACCTTGTAGATGAGGTATTTACTGATCTCAAACAGGGCGGTGCTGCAGATCCACACCTTATCGAAGCTGTGCGTGCTCTCCGGCTCTGCTATCACATCCTGGAAGGACAACTGCAACAGAAAAGGAACACACACCAGGCTGAGAGCAGCTCTATTAAAGGGCCAGTAACCCCAATCACATAGATGGACTGATACCAGTAACCCAAGGTACTGGGAAGATAAAGCTGGGCTTGCTATCATTTGTAGTTCCACAAGGTCTCGGACCATTACAGCATACATGCACATCTGTCGGCACATGATGTGGCAGAGCTGAACCTGTCCTATAGAATGCACCGGCACCTGCAGTCCCAGCACAAGATATGGCGGGGTAAGTTTGCAAAGTGACACAGTCAGCTCTGCTACGTCTGTAAAGGGCATCAGTCACTTACCTTCAGGTGGCCGTTCAGGTTGTGCGGGTCCCGGTCCGGTTCACTTTCGTAGCTTTTCTCAGTGATCATGGGGGCAGAGGAGCGGTTGAACTCGTCCTCATCCATGAAGATGCGAGCATCGGCTTTCTCCTTCTCTATCCCCATAACTGCTCCGAACAGGGGGCGACCCCGCGACTTGTCCGAGAAGAGGCTTCCTGGATGCTGCTCGCTGCTCCCCCCTCCTCTCCGGTGCGAGTTGGTGCTGGCTCAATACCCGGGCGCTGGATCCCTGGACACGCCCCGCTCTCCACACCCTCAGCAGCCGGGAGAGACGAACGAGGCGGGGGGAGTCTGTTCTGTGCGCACTTGTAGAAGCAGAATGTAGACTGGCAGCAGTCAGTGAGCAGTGCAGGGGCACGGTGCGGGCGGGTCCGTGTGCTGGGCCATCATCTCACCCGCTGACTATGGGTACAATTCAGTGCATTGCTATAAGGTAGGATAGAAGAGGCGGAATGGCAATCCCAGCCCTGTATAGTACATTACATAGCTTGTATGGCTGGCTGTGGTACCTATGTGCCCCTCAGGGACTGCTATAGGGGCTCAGTCAGCCCTACCCCAAATATTCAGTATTGTACAATGGAGACTTCTGCAACTTTCTACTACACTTTGGGGCACAATACCGCCTTAGGGCTCATTCATGTGACCGTAGGTATTTTGCAGTGCGCAGATTAGGGTACTTTCACCCAGTTCTGTCGCCGGAACTGCCTGCCGGATCCGCCAATTTGAATGCAAACAGGTACCATTTGTAGACGGATCCGGATCCGTCTCACAAATGCATTGCAATAGCGGATTCGTTTCTCCGTTTGTCATCCATAAAAACGGATCCGGTATTTATCTTTTTCACATTTTTAAAGGTCTGCGCATGCGCAGACCGGATCCGTCAATACAGTAATTTTAATGCCGGATCCGGCACTAATACATTTCAATGGAAATTAATGCCGGATCCGGCATTCCGGCAAGTGTTCCGGAATTTTGGACGCAAAAATATTGCAGCATGCTGCAGTATTTTCTCTGGCAAAAAAAACTAAGAGGGACTGAACTGATGCATCCTGAAAGGATTTCTCTCCATTCAGAATGCATTAGGATTAAACTGATCAGTTTTTTTCCGGTATTGAGCCCCTAGAACGGAACTCAATACCGGAAAAGAATAAAGCTAGTGTGAAAGAGGCCTTATTGCGAAACGGAACAGCTGGCCCCGAATAGAACAGTCCTATCCTTGTCCGTAATGCGGACAATAATAGTATATGTTCTATTTTTTGTTGACCCATTGAAGTGAATGGTTGCACATATGGGTAGGGTGTCCAGATGTCCGTTTTTCAGGCTCCCTGTCCTCCATCCGGCGCAGTACCTGGACGGTCAGAGAGCAGCATTGCGCTGTGTGAGCTTCAGCAACTAACTGAGGCTTCTCTCCCCCCTAGTCAGTCACTAGAGCCCCAGACGTGGCTGACTGAGGGGGAGAGAAGCACCCCGGCTGCCCCCAGCTCACCTTCCCTGCGGAAAGTTCTTCCCTCTCCTCCCCGGTCGGCGATGAGGGCGTGGCTTCATGGATATGGGGGCGTGGCTTTGCAGTAGTGGGGCTTTACTGCGGTGGGGGCGTGGTTTATCGTTTGAGGTACGGCTTTCTTTGGTGAAGCCAGTGGCCACCCTACATGCCGTCCGCAAAAAAACAGAACAGACAAGGAAAGAAAATACATTTGTGTGCATGAGCCCTTATTTATACAGCCATGGCCCTTTGATGTCAGGGACCATGTCCGGGAAGGGCCTGTTTTTGGTCCGTGTGTCTGCTTTTTGCCCTCCAGCGTGTCGTCCGTTTTCTGTGTGCACTGCCAGGTTGACAAAAAATAGATTTTCTCCTAGCAACAGTCAGTGAAATAGGGAGAGGACACAGATGACATCCATGTTCTGTCGCTGGTTTTTCAGGACTCATGGGCTTCTAACGGACCAAACTAGTGCACGCTTCTGATGCTTCTCCGCTAACGTAGGGTCGATGTGTGAATAAACACTAACACCAGTGGATGTGTGCGGTCCGTAGAGAGGATGGCTAGCACATATCCATGATTCACTGAGGTGTGAATTAGGGTTGTCACGATACCAAAATTTTGATTTTCCGATACCATAAAAAAGAATTGCGATACTTGACACCAACCGATACTGTGCGAAAAAACACCAAAAAAGCTGAGTGCATTCCGCATCTTATGGAATGTCCGGCCCATAATAGAACAGTCCTATATTATTTTTTAGGGGGTTTTGATTTTTTTCTGTTAAGGGCTCTTTCACACTTGCGTATTTATTTTCCGGCATAGAGTTCCGTCGTCGGGGCTCTATGCCGGAAAAATCCTGATCAGGATTATCCCAATGCATTCTGAATGGAGAGAAATCCGTTCAGGATGCATCAGGATGTCTTCAGTTCAGGACCGGAGCGTTGTTTGGCCGGAGAAAATACCACAGCATGCTGCGCTTTTTGCTCCGACCAAAAATCCTGAACACTTGCCGCAAGGCCGGATCCGGAATTAATGCCCATTGAAAGGCATTAATCCGGATCCGGCCTTAAGCTAAACGTCGTTTCGGTGCATCGCCGGTGTTTAGCTTTTTCTGAATGGTTACCATGGCAGCCAGGACGCTGAAGTCCTGGTTGCCATAGTAGTAGTGGGAAGCAGGGGAGCAGTATACTTAAATTCCGTGCGGCTCCTATGGCGCTCCATAGTGACGTTAGGGCGCCCCACGCGCATGGATCACGAGATTGCATGAAGCCGCACGGGCGGTAAGTATACCGTTCCCCTGCTCCCCACTACTTACCATGGCAACCAGGATTTTAGTAGCGTCCTGGCTGCCATAGTAACACTGAAAGCATTTGAAGACTGATCAGTCTTCAAATGCTTTCAGTTGTCTTGCGTTGTGCTGGATCCGGCGGGCATTTCCGGCGACAGAAGTGCACGCCGGATCCTAACAACGCAAGTGTGAAAGAGGCCTAGGGCGTTCACTGCATAGGAAATATTTCTGTATATTTTAATAGTTCACACTTTTTGGGGCGTGGCGATATGTAATATGTTTTAACATTGTTATATATTATATTGTTATATAATATTGTCTTTTTTTTATTGTTTATAAATTTTATTTATGTAAAATTGGGAAAGGGGGTGATTTAAACTCTTAGTATTTTGGTGTTTTTTTTTTTACTTTTTATTTCATAATTATCAGGCCCCTTAGGGGCTAGAACCCTTGCACTGCACCACCAATGGTTATGATTTATAATACTGGGGGGGGGGGGGGCCACCGCACCACCAATTAATGTAATTAACAGATTAATTCAAGTGTAGGCAGATTAATTCACATATCACAGACCCTGCACCCGGCCTCAATAACAGGGCGTGCAATCCGCCGAACCGCGTCAATTAACCCCTCAGGTGCCGCACTTCCCATCTAGTTAAAGCATGACTATTACTGTTAACTGTGCTACATCTGTAGTCAGACACGTCAGCAAAGCAACCCACTTTTGTCCCTCCTTGTTTTAAAGTGACGAACATAAAAAAGTGTCTATATTGCTCCATGTACCCTATTTGTCTCTCATGGTCCACATGAGATGCGACATTTCACACTGTATATACACAAGTATCAGCACCCCCCATGCTACATTGCAGATAACTTAGAAGCTGCAGCACATTCACATTACACTAAAACCTGAAGCGGGATTCTTAGCAAGGTGAAAGGGGTTGGCCACTTTCTGGCTACGGTTCATTAATATGTTTCTAATATGACTATATATTAATATTCCGAGCCATTTTCTATATTTCATAAGATATGCCGCCTAGTTGGCCACGTCTTTAATGCTGTCCATACATAAAACGGCTGCTGATGGAGGGCCCTGTGACCTGGCAAATCACCTCCATGTGAGGCCTCCTCTAGAAATACTCTACACTTGCCATCTGCTCTTGTACTGTTGGGAATTTAATGCAGGTGCAATGTGTTTGAATGGAGGAGTCGCAGTGATTTGTCTGGTCTCCTGACCCTCCTAGAGGAGAGGACCTCTCTGCGGACAGCACAGAAGATTTGCCTAACAAGGTGGCATGGTTTATGAAATACAGAATATTAACAAAGGCTACATTAGTAAGTGCCATATAGTCATCTTACATACACGTTGGTCACAAGTAGCCTGAAAGTGGCCAACCCTTACAAGTCTGCGTGTACAGTAGGCATAGCTCTCAACGTGTAGAGGTTACTGACACTGGTTTGTCAGGGAGGCTAGTGAATACTCCTGATTAATCTTGTGGGGGTGCCTGCTGATCAGATATTGATGGTCTATCCTAAGAATAAAATAGGGAGTATCACGGCACTCAATTTTGTGATGCAAAGTCAAATACATTTATTTTTAGATCCATCCACATGAATATTTTACTCTTATTGTCTGGCCAACACACTGCATGCTGGAAATACCGATGTCAAGGGCCGTGAACAAGGTCTATGGTTGGACCGAAACGTTGGCCAGACAATAAGATTTAAATATTCATGTGGATTGATCAAAAAATACATTTATTTGACTTTGCATCACAAAATTGAGTGCCGTGGTACTTCGTATTTTATATGGTATTGCCTCTTACCACTGAGCGCTACCTCTCAACAATCTGAGGAGTGCCGTTTAACATTTATAGTATCCTGAGAATTGGCCACCAGCAATAACATCCTGGACAACCCATTTCACATTATGTGTTAAACCTATTTCTGACTAGAGTTGTTTCGGTACCAAAATTTTGATTCGGTATCGATACCATAAAAAAGCATTGCGATACTCGATACTATTCGATACCACGCGAAAAAAATAAAAAATGCCCAAAAAATCCGCGTGCATTCCGCATTTTATGGAACCGCCGGCTCATAATATAACAGTCCTATCCTACTTTTTTACTTTTTTGTGGCGACTAAAAGAAAATGGCGAATCGTGCATTTTTTTTTTTACGGCGTTCACCGCATAAAAGTGGATTTTTTTAATAGTTTGGACTTTTGAGACGTGGCGATATGTAATATTTTATTTATGTATTGTTTATATATTTTATATGTAAAATTGGGAAAGGGGGTGATTTATAATTAATATTTTGGTGTACTTTGTTAACTTTTTTTTTTCTTTTACAGGTTATCTATTAACTATTTCCCCCTTAGGGGCCAGAACCTGGAATCATTTTCATCCTATTCACCCTGATAGAGCTCTATCAGGGTGAATAGGATCTCACCCTCTCCCTGTGCCCTGTGCCGCACCTGAGGGGTTAATTGCCGCGGATCGCAGCGATGGGTCACAGGCAGGTGCCGGCAGCGTGTGACTTCTGCCTGCATTTATATATGAAACGGTACTAGGCATTGCTGGCCAGTGCTCCCGCTCCGCCCCTTCTCCGCCCCTCTCCCTCTATTGGTTGCAGCGGCAGCACAGGGGGCGGGAGAGACCGCCTCCTTCTCCCTGTGCTGCCGAGGAGAACATGGCCGCGCTGAGAGCAGCGCAGCCACGTTCTCTGATACTGGGCTGTGCAGTAGCGCAGCCCAGTATCGATAAAATACTAATCCTGGTATCGAGCTCGATACCAGAGAAAAGTATCGATTGGGTATCAAAAGTTCGATACCCGAAACAACCTTATTTCTGACACTTACAGAATCGTGGTTACCAAGCACTTCACCTGAAAATATCCTGTTCCAATCCCTGGACAATGGAAATGCATAGGCATCCGTGTATTGTATCCCAGTAGAGCTATGTGGAGATTTTCTGGATTTTACATCATTTTGAGAAGCATCAATACCTCTAACCTGAACCATATATTGATTGTCAGCAATAACATAATGAGAACCTAAACTGTGGTATTTCCTATGGCAGAAATGTAATTGCAATCATAAGTCTTCAAGTTCAGGTTCCGATGTGACAGCGATTATCTGACTGAGAGCGATGGACAGCCTCAATGTATTTCTTTTCACAAAATATTATGCATGAAAAAAAACATTAATTTACAAGTGCATTGTAAACAATTATACAGGCCAGTCAAATTGTGCAATAGTAGGCCTAAATTCCAATAGTATTTTACTGGATCCCTATACCGGACATCTGCCTGTTCTGACTCTGAGCTGCACATCCTGACGTTGGCCTGTTCATCGGATTGCATGTACTCTGGCTGCCCTAATCCTGACTTGTCCCTAACTATGGTTTCTTCTGATCCTTCGTTGTTCTGCACCAGTAGTCACTTTAACTCAGTAGTCACTTTAACCAAGACTACTCCAAGTGGTAGCAGCCTGGTAGTTCATCTGCAGCAATCCAGGTGCCTGTATAGGGGTTAAAAGGTAACACTTTGGTAGCCATATAGATAATTCCCTAAGGAGTATCCCCAAGCCAAATCTGTTCAAGTGACACAGTGTGTCCACACCTGCTTTATTATAGCAATACCTGACCACCTAGGAAGCTTTTGTAAGAACCACCAAGGCATTTGGAGTTTTCCAGCTTGGAACACGAGGTAGGTTTTGAGCGATTGGCCAGCATCATCACAGTAGCGACAGAGCCCCCTGTCTCCAGAACATTACCTGCTCCTGGGCTGACATGGTAGAGCTTAATTGCATAGTTTCCTCAGAAGAGAAAGGAAGGACCTCAGGTTTATACAGAGTGGACTGCAAGAGTAAGTCATTTTAGATGCTGATCAAGTCTGGTGGGAATGGCAATGATCTTCAACAGGGAGATTACCCTAGCAGAGAGTTAGAATATTCACTTCAGCCACATCCTTGCAATCAGTCTCATATAGTAATTCCAAGGCTGCAAAAAAATGCACCTACAGAAGATGGTTCAGAGAGACGGCCCAGGCTTGTGGATCTCCCTGCAGAAGAGAAATGATGAGGCCCACACTTTGCTGCTCAGTACCCGAATAATGAAGTCTCAAACGGAAGTATAATTTGTAGCTCTCTTGGAAAGTCGCAAACTAGGGTTGTTTCGGGTATCGAACTTTCGATACCCAATCGATACTTTTCTCTGGTATCGAGCTCGATACCAGGATTAGTATTTTATCAATACTGGGCTGTGCTACTGCACAGCCCAGTATCAGAGAACGTGGCTGCGCCGCTCTCAGCGCGGCCATGTTCTCCTCGGCAGCACGGGGGAAGGAGGTGGTCTCTCCCTCCCCCTGTGCCGCGTTGCCAATGAGAAGAGACGGGAGGAGGAGAAGGAGGGGCGGGCGCACTGGCCACCAATGAGGAGTGACTTTTACTATACAGATGCAGGCAGAAGAAGCTCATTGCCGGCACCTGCCTGTGACCGGGCACCGCGATCCGCAGCAGATAACCCCTTAGGTGCGCCACCCGATGGGTTAACTGCCGCGGATCGCAGCGCCCGGTCACAGGCAGGTGCCGGCAATGAGCTTCTTCTGCCTGCATCTGTATAGTAAAAGTCACTTCTCATTGGTGGCCAGTGCGCCCCCCCTCCTCCCCAGTATTAGACATTGGCCGGTGTCCCCCCCCTTTCCCCAGTATTAAATACATTGGTGGCCAGTGCGCCTCCCCATCCCCCCTTCCTCCCTCCCCCCAGTAATAAAAGCATTGGTGGCAGTGGCCACAGGGTCCCCTCACCTCCTCCTCATTAGTGGCAGTGATCGGAGCCCCAGCAGTGTAATGCTGGGGCTCCAATCAGTTACCATGGTAACCAGGACGCTACTGAAGTCCTGGCTGCCATAGTCTGCTCCCTGCTGCTGTGTGTACTGTGCACAGGGCAGCAGGGAGAGGGTGAGATCCTATTCACCCTGACAGAGCTCTATTAGGGTGAATAGGATGAAAATGATCCCAGGTTCTAGCCCCTAAGGGGGAAATAGTTAATAAATAAACTGTAAAAAAAAAAAAAAGAAAGTTAAAAAAGTACACCAAAATATTAAGTTTAAATCACCCCTTTCCCAATTTTACATATAAAATATATAAACAATAAATAAAATATTACATATCGCTACATCTCAAGTCCAAACTATAAGAAAAATCCTCTTTTAAGCGGTGAACACCCATAAAAGAAAAAAAGAAAAGAAAAACTGCACAATTCGCCGTTTTATTTTAGTCGCCTTGTCCCCCCAAAAAATAGGATCGGACTGTTGTATTATTGGCCGGACGTTCCATAAAATGAGGAATGCACGCGGCTTTTTTTTTTTTGTGTGGTATCGAATGGTATCGAGTATCGCAATACTTTTTTATGGTATCGATACCGAATCAAAATTTTGGTACCGAAACAACTCTATCGCAAACAATTTCCGATTCCCACAAAATTTGTCAGGGAGATTTACAATGGGTTCAAATACAGGTAAGTCTTTAGGAGCAGAAACTACAGCAACATTTTGGACAAGCTTAGCCTATTGATGCAGAAGTCTCTCAGCCAAATTTTGGACAAGGTGCAATAAACCCTGCAACCAGTCTTTGAATCTGCTCCACTGAGTTATATTTTGGGCTGGTGATTATGTAAGAAAATACTATGGTCACTGTCTGGAACCACAACCAGCAAACTCAGATCCTGCTACCAGTCTTCCGACTTCGGGTGGTAGAAAGCTAAGGCTACCACTTTTTTCTTGACCAGAGACGGCCGCAAGGCTGTATGGACTTGGCTGCTATGGACCCAGATTACATCCGTGAAGTAAGGTAACAGAAAACCAGTGCAAGTTTCACTGGAACCAGACCTACCAGAATGACGGGGGAGCAAAAAGTGGTGGGCAAGCAGGCTCAGAAGCAGCAGATGAAGGTTAATCAAGAAACTAGCCATAGTCAGAGAGGGTAAATGAGCAGGTCTAGAGCTACAGTGTAAAGCACAGAAGAGCAAACAGAGCTAGTATACTACATATACAATCACCAGCAGATGCCGTAGCTACGTAGCTTACAGTAAATCCCCCGCCTAACCCCGGCATTGAACGGTGAGCCAGGAACCTGGTTTTCTTGGCTGTCAGCTTCACTGATAAGTTGACAATCCTCCCACCACAGGTTTGCACAGAATTTTGACTGGGTAAACCCCTGACAATCACTTTGGCTTGCATCTTATTATTATTGCTTAGCTAAAATGATGCACAAATAGAATTGAAGGAAATCTGCTGAAAATGACACAAGATGCAAGCATTTATTATACTACAACAATGGTGCAAAATTTACAACTCTCCTTAAACTCTTTTTTTCAAGTCAGTTTAAGGTGTAAGTAGTCTACCAACAGTACTTATAGGATGCAAACATTGATAAGGCTGCAAATATGGTGCACAATTTTCTGCTTTGTCATGCCCATTTTTTCCACACACATTTTTAGACAGTTTTAAAACTGTTCAAATGGGTGAGATCTACCGATAGGATGAAAACATTTATACGGCATACGGTATGATAAATTTGGCATGACTTACTGGCTGCCAGTCTTTGATGCCAACTATGGCACGTTCTAAAATATTTCCTACTTTTTATAATACCTCTTTGTCATGCCCTACATTGTTGACACTGTTGAAAAAGGTTTAAGAAGTATCGAAACACATAAATTTGGAACGCACCATGGGGGAGATTTATTACTGACAAAAGAGACCAATGCAAGTTCTATGTAACCCTGCCCGACAAAGACATCACTCACTCCCTTTCTATGACTCAATCTTGGTGATAATACTAATTATAGATGTTCTCATGTTAGACAAATTGTACAGGTAATTATGGTAGCAATTTGATATTAAGCTAAATGGGAGTGAATATCTCTTTTAAACCCTTTTTTTAATGATGATATTTATAGTAAATAGTCTAAGTCCAATGCCCATAGTGACAGAGGTCTTTTTCTTGTACCAGCATGAAGAATCCAGAACATCATATTTGTAAGTTCATATGGAATCATCTCTGGGTGTGGAGCAATAATCTGTAATAAAGGAGGTATTGAACGGCTTACTAAATGTTACAAGAAGGATTTATGATTTAGTTCATAAACCAATGCAATGCACATTTGTGATAGTTTTCTAAAATTTACTAAAGAATTGTCACAAAAATGTCTTAAGCAAAAGCGTAACAAAGCTGTGGTTACTGTAGCCAAACATCTTTCCTGGTAGGAAATGCCTTGTGTGCACAATGTTGGTAAAAACAGGCTACCTACTAAAATGTTTACACTTATTGTAATGTATCGTAATGGCACTTACACTGCAAACAGAAAATATTGGTGCATAAGAAGCTTGTAATGGACCGCCATGGTTTTCTGCTGCGAGCTGAAACCAAACCCCAGTGAAAAAGTTTTCAGGGGAGAATATCAATGTAATATGCCATGCCATGGAGCACGCTATTTTCTTTTACCGATTATCAGGCATAGTGCAGTATGGGCATATATACAGATATAAAATGTGCCAGTAGCCTTAGGCTGTAATCTTGTTTGAGCAAGTGCTCTCAGAATGCTATGTCACGTTTCTGTCCATTATGAAAGGTGCACACACCTATACCAGGTGCAGACACATGCAGGAATGAGCCACCGTGCCTGTGTAAACAGTAAAAAGTGGCTTTCCCCCTCCCCCTTCTACTGATAGAAGGGGTCCCAGTGATTGAATTCCCACAGATCAATCATTAATGGATTATTCTAGGGAAACAGCCTTGTCAACTGAAAAAAAGCTCCTTGCAGTGATCACTACAGTTTTCCTTGTGAAGTGCTGTAAATGTTAAGATTTACAGATATACCTGGAACAGTAGCAGTTATCATAAATTAAACCTAATCTTGATGGGAAGACACATCACTAGCGCATCAGTATAAACGCATGGTTGTGGTATAAACTACCCTTGGATAAATAGAATTTCCATTTTGCCAGGTTTGCTTGTCTGGAGAAGCTCATTGTGATACCACATCAGTGCTCCAGACAAAAAAAAATAACCAGGAGCCATTGGCTCCTCAACTAAAAAATGTAGGAGCCAAATTAATTTTTTTAAACGCCAAATTTAAAATGCATATAATTAAAAACAGGACTTGGTGGAGAAGATGAGACGCAGATCACAGTAGTGAGCCAGGACGACATATAGGAGAATACAGAACCACATACCTCTCACATCCAGTGACATCTTCTGGGGGACAAGGTGACTAAAAATGGCGAATTGTGCGGTTTAGATTTTTTTCTGTTACAGCCTTCACCAGAGCAGAATTTTTTTTATATTTTGATAGCTCACACTTTTTCGGACGTGGCGATATGTAATATGTTTATTTTTTATTGTTTGTACATTTTATATGTAAAATTGGAAAAGGGGGCAATTTAAACTTTTAGTATTTTGGTGTATTTTAAACTTTTTTTAAACTTTCTTTTTAATAACCATTCCCCCCATTAGAGGCTAGAACCTGGGGTCTTTTGATCCCTTGTCCTATTCACCCTAATAGAGCTCTATTTGGGTGAATAGGATCTGTGACACAGTGAGAGGTTTGGTGGTAAAAAAACAGGTATTTTCCTCTCAGCCTGTGCTGCTGGGTTGATTGCAGCCAGGTGAGGGCAAATACTGGACCGGATTTTAGGTGCCGGTCCGGGTTTTTTTTGGGTTAATGCCTAGGTGCCTTTAAAAGACAGCTGGGTTTTATGCAAACTCTCTCTCTGTGTTTGGGATCTGAGCCCTGTGCTGGGCTGAAAAGCTGAGACCTGTGTGTCAGAAGAGCAGGCCATTTAAAGACGGTCAGTGGACTTTTTGTGTTGCTGAGCATTCAGCCAGGTGTGAACTAACACCTAGGATTTGAGGTGATTTAACCTGGAAACTGCTGGTGTTCCGTGGAGCTCTCAGGGCTGGAAGCAAGAGCTTGCAAAGAGGCGTGCAGTCTGCCTGGAAGCCTGAGGTTGGACTTTCCTGCGGCTGGGCTGACAGCCAGGTGTGAACACGCACCTAAACCACACAGGTGAATTTGATTCAGTCTTGGACTTTTGTTTTGCCTCAAGTTTTTGCTGTGTGTGAAGTAACACTAAGTGACTGTTTTGAGTTTTGTTTGTGCAAGTGTGAAATAAAACACTGTTTGCTGCACTACCTGGACTCTCTTTGCCTCTATACTGCACCCGCACCGCTGTCTACCAGAGCAACCCCCCCACAGATCCCACACTCTCCCTGCTGTCCTGTGCATAGTGCACACAGCAGAAGGGAGCTGACCATGGCAGCCAGGGCTCCTGGCTGCCATAGTAACCAATCGGAGCCCCAGCAGTGTAATCTGCCACTGCCACCAATGGAGGGGAGGGGACCCTGTGGCCACCATATAACAATGAGGGGGGGGGGGCTGTTGCCTTTCATGGGTCCAAAAAATATCAATTAAGTAGCAGGCTACATAGAGCGGCGCCCAGGGATCTAAGTGCACTTACTATTATTCCTGGGCGCCGCTCCGTTTGCCCGCTGTGGCCCCTAGTATTTTCAACATTTAGAGCAAGGAGGAGGAGACTCCAGTGTCTCTTCTTCTCCCTGACAGCAGCGCTGTCCAATCGCAGCTCAGAGCCAGGGAGAAAAAAAAAACCTCTTTGTGTTTTTACCCACTGACATCAATGGGAAAGCTTCAGAAAAACCATATCACAACCGATAAAATGTCGAATAGGATTTCATAGCATCCAGTTATAAAAGTGTTACATCCAGTGGCTGAGGGAACTTACTGCAGCAAAAATCTAAATTACTGTACTGCAGCAAAAAATGATATAGTGGCATATACAGTTGTGTTCAAAATTATTCAACCCCCACTGAAATTGAGTGTTTTGGCCAGTTTGACATTGATTTTGATCATTTCAGTCATCTTGTTTACAATTAAATCAAAGAGGCACTTGTAAGTCAGACAAATATAACATAACATTTGTGGTCGGATCGGCTATCGGAAAGGTGTACGTAACCTATCTACAACAAGCAGTAGAATTGTGCCATAACTGCTGCGGTAGGGCAGCCTAAAGGGGCCAACCCTAATATGAAGTGACTGTAAGATGGTGTGGGTGGGTGCGTGAAATCAGCTGAATCGGCGTCAGCCTGGGCCCACAGGTGCCTATAAATAGCCTTGTAATCAGCCTCCCCTCCCACAAATGCAGCAAAAGTCTTTGCTTAATACTTGTGGTCGGATCGGCTATCAGAAAGGTGTACGTAACCTATCTACAACAAGCAGTAGAATTGTGCCATAACTGCTGCGGTAGGGCAGCCTAAAGGGGCCAAAAAGAGCAGACCTTAGTTTAGAGCAAAACATATACATACCATTACGACACCCACTTTGAACGCAAAGACACTACACGATGAAGGTGCGGAATATACCGTACGTACCACAGAGACTTCTATGTACCTTACCTCTTTGTCACGTGCGCCGGCACGTCGTTCTTGGAGGTAGCTAATGTTGATGCTTTTGAAAGAGTGGTTGGTAATCAGAAACGATTTACTCCTATGTTGAACAACATATGAACATATTACGAGACGGTCTGAATCCTGAGAGCTGCAGACTAAAACCAAAATGGTGAATCTGATGGAAGGGCCTAATTGAAGTCCAACCATTCGCCAAGGGCCCTGTTAATAGTAGCAAAATACTTCACCTATACTTATTCCCCAGGCCACCGCTTTAATTATTATTATTATTTTTTATAAAGGACCCAAAAAGTTAGAAGATGGCGGATGCTGTCTAACTCTAGTAATGGATAAAGTAAAATGTGTAGACTCACCAGGCCTGGGAACCATAAGCACGAGTACATGGCTGATCCAATTAACGAGCTAATGTTGCCTGTAATGAGGACAAAAACATACCCACCATACTAGCAGTTGTGACAGGAAATAAGCTTAAGGTCGTGATAAACTATGTATGCTGCACCTACAGTAGTGATAGGGCTTGTTGAGTCCATAGACGTGACAGACTACGTATATTGTGCCTTATTATTGTACCTACTACTGGATGATAGACCGGTACCCAGAAACTAGGTGCGACACCAACACCCTCAGCCCGAGTTTGACGATGAAGTAAGCATGTCTGTAATGAAGACATAATGTACACCCAATGCCTGCCGCTATGACAGGACAAGCTTAAGGTCATGATAGACTACGATGCTGTGCCTGTAGTCGCGCTAGGACTTATCGTGTCAGTAACGTGACAGACTTCGTAAGTCGCCTGTAGTCGTGACAGGACTTATTAGTCTGTAGTCGTGACAGACTTCGTAAATCGCCTGTAGTCGTGACAGGACTTATTAGTCTGTAGTCGTGACAGACTTTGTAAATCGCCTGTAGTCGTGACAGGACTTATTAGTCTGTAGTCGTGACAGACTTCGTAAATCGCCTGTAGTGGTGAGACAGGACTTATTAGTCTGTAGTCGTGACAGACTTCGTAAATCGCCTGTAGTCGTGACAGGACTTATTAGTCTGTAGTCGTGACAGACTTCGTAAATCGCCTGTAGTGGTGAGACAGGACTTATTAGTCTGTAGACGTGACAGACTTCGTAAATCACATGTAGTGGTGAGAGGGGACTCCCTGTGGACGAAACTGATGCCATAGTATTATTTTTCCCTGAACAACCCTTTGAGAGCCGAAATTTGAGAAACGTGAAAAATGAGACCACAGGGTCAGCTTCCTGGGAGAATGGGTCTATAATGCAAGGACGGGCAAGAGAAAAGTAACAACGGGGAGCGAGGGAAGCAAGAACCTAGAGAGGGTAAATGGGAGAAAAATGCGAACCCAGGAGAAGGTGATGTCTGAAAAGGAAGGCTTGAGATGACTGCTTGAAAAGAAAACGATGAAAACCCAACAACCTACAACAATAATGTGAGTTAGATTCTAATGCCCAAAAGCCATGCATGCGAGCCTCCACAAGAAGAATTGTATTGCGAGCCACAGCTGACCGAGCCATGCGAGCGGGCCTGAAGGCAGAAATAGACATGGAACCTACTGTGGCGGACCACGCAGCCGACCTCGAATGGCGGAGTTGTGTGTAAAAGGTAAATTGAGAAGCCATGCGTGAGACACTAATGGCGGGGCCAAGCGAGAGACACTAATGGCGGGGCCAAGCGCGAGAGACACTAATGGCGGGGCCAAGCGCGAGAGACACTAATGGCGGGGCCAAGCGCGAGAGACACTAATGGCGGGGCCATGTGCGAGACACACTAATGGCGGGGCCATGCGTGTCAAATTTAAACGGAGAAGCCATGCGTCAGAGACTCATGGCGTAGCCCTGAATGCGAAACTTATGGCAATTTTTAAATTTTTTTTTTTTATATTATTATAATTATTTTTTATTTTTTTTTCATTATTTTTTTTTTTTTTTTTAAATTTTTAATTTTTAATTTTTTTTTTTTTTAAACCACTTAAGCAGTAACAGTATGACTAGGGGACTCGCATAACCATGACCCCCTTCGACAGTAACCTAGGACACTAACCAGCTTACAACCATATTGTACCCCTAACGAATAACGTGAAGAACGGTCATAGACCCCGCGGAGCCATGAGGCTGAAGCAGTCATCGGGCCCCCGAAGCCAAGACTGAACTAGATGACATTACAGTGACGATAAGTAATTAAAATGTGAGCCAGACCTGATGGGATATGCATAGACAATAGTGAACCGAACCCCGTGCCTAGGTAGACATTAAACCAACCGTAAAATTGAACAGATGGGAGAAAAAGAGCCAGAGGCATTACAATTCGCTAAGAGAAGACCCTAATCGTGACAACGCGTAAACAGCTTGTAAAACATAGTAGGAAACTTACTCCTATTAACCCACTGACCGCTGAGGGACTGTATGGTGAGCTGGGGCAGGAGACCAGTCTGAGTGAATGCGAACCAGGACTAAAGAACAGCACCCAATTTTTTTTTTTTTTTTCACCGAAGTGAAACAGAAAAGTAGGCCTATGGAATGTAACAACCAGCGAGGAAAGAAACGTAAACCTGAAAGAAAGCGGTATCAGAGCAGTGTGCTGACTGCCCTAGTGAAAATACTGAGTAACCATGATGTAGCAATGAAAGGGAAAAATACAGCTTTAAGTGGAAGCAGAATATAACATCTGATGTAAGAACAGGTGGGTGAATGCAGCTCTGGATGTGAGTGGTGCCTAAAACATGGTATGGGCCCAGCTCTGAGCATGAAGAGCAAGGTATAACGCAGCCGTATGAATGCAATCTGAAGTGAGCAGAGTATTAATGTGATGCAACAGCAAACGCATGAACGCAGCTCTGGTAGTGAATGGAGTATAGGACAAAATGTAAATGCAGACAGACGGACGTAGCTTTTGAAGGTAACGAACCTAACCATGATCATTCGACCATAAGCGCCCCACCTCCTTCGCCCCAGAGCGCTACAAGTCACTAACCGTGTAACCAAGTCCGATCCTACCGTGAATGCCAGCACTCGCCTGGCACCTTCTGCCATTACCCAGGCGCGAACGAACCTCCACATAATGCTACAGTTTTTTTTTGTTTTTTGTTTTTTTTAAACGAGTCACCACAACGCCATCTAAGAAAATATAAACGTGTTTGAATATAACCCATGATGCAACGCTAATTAATCGACATAGTGCACTTATAAACCTAGCACAGGACCGCTGACACATGTGTGCCCATAACATACAGTTCATAGATTAAACACACTTACCAGAGCATCAGTACCTCTGGCACTAGTGAGAGCGCCCCACGTGCATCAGGACTGCTCCACACAGCAAGCAAAATAGAAATTCCTCGTACACCTCACCGTACGCTGGATCAAACCCATCTACTCAGACTTGAAAAAGGGGTCGCAAGAACCCCGAAACGCGTAGTCTTTGCCAATAAAGGGTTTCTTATTTTTGCTTGAGAGGACCCGGTTGTCATTGTGCGCCCTTCTGGTATACACGTCGCCTCGCTCTGGCACGTACTCTTCTGGTCCCACAAATACAGCAAAGGTCTTTGCTTAATACTTATAATGAAATAACCACAAATGTCTTTTCTGTGCTCACATCATTATCAGTTTTATTCAACCCCCAAGTGACATTCAATCTTAGTACTTAGTACAACATCCTTTTCCAGTTATAACAGCTTTTAAACGTGAAGCATAGCTTGACACAAGTGTCTTGCAGCGATCTACAGGTATCTTCGCCCATTCTTCATGGGCAAAAGCCTCCAGTTCAGTCACATTCTTAGGCTTGCGCGCTGCAACTGCTTTCTTTAAGTCCCACCAGTTCTCAATCGGATTTAAGTCTGGTGACTGCGATAGCCACTTCAAAATGTTCCAGCCTTTAATCTGCAACCAGGCTCTAGTGGACTTGGAGGTATGCTTGGGATCATTGTCCTGTTGAAAGGTCCAACGTCTCCCAAGCCTCAGGTTTGTGATGGACTGCATCACATTTTCATCCAATATCTCCTGGTACTGAAGAGAATTCATGGTACCTTGCACACGCTGAAGCTTCCCTGTACCTGTAGAAGCAAAACAGCCCCAAAGCATGATTGACCCCCCACCATGCTTCACAGTAGGCAAAGTGTTCTTTTCTTCATAGGCCTTGTTCTTCCTCCTCCAAACATAGCGTTGATCCATGGGCCCAAACAGTTCTAATTTTGTTTCATCAGTCCACAGAACACTATCCCAAAACTTTTGTGGTTTGTCCACATGACTTTTGGCATACTGCAGTCGACTCTTCTTATTCTTTGGAGACAGCAAGGGGGTGCGCCTGGGAGTTCTGGCATGGAGGCCTTCATTACGCAGTGTGCGCCTTATTGTCTGAGCTGAAACTTCAGTACCCGCATCTGACAAATCTTTTTTCAGTTCCTCAGCAGTCACACGGGGACTTTTCTCCACTTTGCGCTTCAGGTAGCGCACAGCAGTCGAAGTCAGCATCTGCTTTCTCCCACGACCAAGTAGCATTTCAACAGTGCCCTTTGCCTTGAATTTGCGAATGATGCTTCCTACGGTGTCTCTTGGTATGTGTAACATCTTTGCAATCTTCTTATAGCCATTGCCCTTCCTGTGAAGATAAATCACCTCTTCTCTTGTCTTCCTGGACCATTCTCTTGACTTCACCATGTTTTGTAAACACACCAGTAAATGTCTAGAAGGAGCTGAGTATCACAGTCATTTTACATCTGCCTAATTGGGGCTTATTATGCTTGATTGCTGCTCCTTGACATCCACAGGTGTTTTCAATACCTGATCGAAGACACTTGAATGAACCTCTGTTCTTAAGAGTGGTCGTCTTTAAGGGGTTGAATAATTGTGTCAATGAAGAAATCACAAAAAAAACATTTAATACTGTATTACAAAAACACTTTAGTTGCATTTGGTTCTTTAAAAAGATTTCATTCTGAACACAATTACAAATGTACACTAAATTCCCTAAAACCCTTTACAGCATTGGGGGTTGAATAATTTTGAACACAACTGTAAAATAGTTGTTCCATTAAGAAACCTGACAATAATCAAATTATGAAGTTCCTATTCACTAATTTTCAATGTTTGTACATAGCAGACATTCAGATAAACGGCTGGCTAAGTAATACAATATGGACAACTCTGCCAGACAGTCGTCAGTCTAGCGCATAAAGGAAGCTGGTGAACAAGAGAGCCTTCTCTATTACATCCATGTCTCTTAATAGGGCAAATAGACAGGACATCTTCATTAATTGTGCAACCTTCGGACTTCTGCTCTACAGAATCCAACTTACTATAGGTCACCAAGATAATCTTATGTTGATGAATGCACATCTGTGGAGTTCTTTAAAGGTAGTCTTTAACCTCCAAAATCAGTTTCAAAGTAAGAATACCACTATGTAGGGTAGGTGCCCTAAACATAACCATACTTCCAGTCCTCTAAGCCTGAGGAAGCTTCTTTTTACGTTTATACAAATATGATTTTTGGGGCACCGTGGGTGCGACTGCTTCACTTGGAGCTCCTGGCTTCCCCTGGGTCATCACGACCAGCTGTGAAATCTCAAATACTGTGAATCAAATAAGAAGGGGGAGGCCTGAAAACTGGGCAGCATTACTAGTGGAGCAATGGTACACCAAATGATGCCGCCCACTAATGGTGCACTGAAAACCTTATTTACAATAAAACAAAGCATTTCTCAGGATTAGAGGACTGGATTTTCACAAGATATACGCTTATGTTTGGGTTACCTACCCTACATGGCCGTATGCTTACTTTGAAACAGATTTTGGAGGTGACAGGCTTCTTTCAATCTAAGACCAGTTTGATTTGATTTTACTATTGCTCAGCATGCAAGTGCAGGGAAATGTACAGTCGTGGCCAAAAGTTTTAAGAATTACATAAATATTGGAAATTGGAAAAGCTGCTGCTTAAGTTTTTATAATAGCAATTTGCATATACTCCATAATGTTATGAAGAGAGATCAGATGAATTGCATAGTCCTTCTTTGCCATGAAAATTAACTTAATCCCATTGCTGTCATTAAAGGACCTGCTGAGATAATTTCAGTAATCGTCTTGTTAACTCAGGTGAGAATGTTGATGAGCACAAGGCTGGAGATCATTATGTCAGACTGATTGGTTTAAAATGGCAGACTTAACATGTTAAAAGGAGGGTGAGGCTTGAAATCATTGTTTTTCCATTGGTAACCATGGTGACCTGCAAAGAAATGTGTGCAGCCATCATTGCATTGCATAAAAATGGCTTCACAGGCAAGGATATTGTGGCTACTAAGATTGCACCTCAATCAACAATTTATAGGATCATCAAGAACTTCAAGGAAAGAGGTTCAATTCTTGTTAAGAAGGCTTCAGGGCGTCCAGCAAGTGCCAGGATCGTCTCCTAAAGAGGATTCAGCTGCAGGATCGGAGTGCCACCAGTGCAGAGCTTGCTCAGGAATGGCAGCAGGCAGGTGTGAGCGCATCTGCACGCACAGTGAGGCGAAGACTTTTGGAAGATGGCCTGGTGTCAAGAAGGGCAGCAAAGAAGCCAGTTCTCCCAAAAAAAAAACCCATCAGGGACAGATTGATCTTCTGCAGAAACTATGGTGAATGGACTGCTGAGGACTGGGGCAAAGTCATATTCTCCGATGAAGCCTCTTTCCGATTGTTTGGGGCATCAGGAAAAAGGCTTGTCCGGAGAAGAAAAGGTGAGCGCTACCATCAGTCCTATGTCATGCCAACAGTAAAGCATCCTGAGACCATTCATGTGTGGGGTTGCTTCTCATCCAAGGGAGTGGGCTCACTTACAATTTTGCCCAAAAACACAGCCATGAATAAAGAATGGTACCAAAACACCCCCTAACAGCAACTTCTTCCAACAATTCAACAACAGTTTGGTGAAGAACAATGCATTTTCCAGCACGATGGAGCACCGTGCCACTTCCAACAATTCAACAACAGTTTGGTGAAGAACAATGCATTTTCCAGCACGATGGAGCACCGTGCCATAAGGCAAAAGTTATAACTAAGTGGCTCAGGGACCAAAACGTTGACATTTTGGGTCCATAGCCTGGAAACTCCCCAGATCTTAATCCCATTGAGAACTTGTGGTCAATCCTCAAGAGGCGGGTGGACAAACAAAAATCCACTAATTCTGACAAACTCCAAGAAGTGATTATGAAAGAATGAGTTGCTATCAGTGAGGAATTGGCCCAGAAGTTGATTGAGAGCATGCCCAGTCGAATTGCAGAGGTCCTCAAAAAGAAGGGCCAACACTGCAAATACTGACTCTTTGCATAAATAGCATGTAATTGTCGACCAAAGCCTTTGAAACGTATGAAGTGCGTGTAATTATATTTCACTACATGACAGAAACAACTGAAACAAAGATCTAAAAGCAGTTTAGCAGCAAACTTTGTGAAAACTAATATTTGTGTCATTCTCAAAACTTTTGGCCATGACTGTATTCACTTGAGCATAAGCTCTATGCAATAGATTTCTGTGGAAGGATGATGTAACATGATAAAACACAGAGTGGAACATTCTTCAGCAGCACATAAGAACTGAACGCAGTGCAGGTATTCAGTCAGTAAACATATCATTAGTAACAGTAAGAGAGCTTTTAGGGACTATTTCAAACTTCTGTAAAAGCTGTACCTTCGCTAATTTTTAAATCTTCATTGTGGAGGTATTTCAAATAAAAATAGGGACTTGTAATTCTAACAATTTCCTAATATACTGTTAATGACATGAATGATCTCAAACCTTCCATTTTAACTTGAAATTCCCATACACCTTAACCCCAGGACTCTATTATACTGTGTAGTCATGTGAGTACAGTACAATAGACCAGAGGTCAGATAGGAACTCACTGTTTCATAAATCACTATGACGGAGTGAATTAGGGTCAGAGGAGCCTCTGTTGGTCCAGGAGGTGTGGCCGACACACGGACAGTCGGGTGCATGTGATCCTATATTTATGGGCACACAAGATAAGACATATAATTAGGACTAATATGAACAAAAGGTATACTTTTAGTATGGTAAATATTCCTATTATTGTTTCTGTCAAAAATATATCCTAGTACACAGCCAATAAAAATAATTATGGTATATACAAGTTAAATATAAATAAAAAACAGCTCTACATGAAATGTAGTCAAGAATGCTCCAGGAGACTATTCCAATAAAAAGCCCACCACATGGCCCTCACATTATTGAGCTCAAACTTCCCTAGGTATGTCCAGTCCAAGGATGGTAGCCAAATTACATTACAATAAAAACTAGCGCCATCACACTAAGGCTACTTTCACACTAGTGTTTTTGCTGGATCCTGCAGGATTCAACAAAAATGCTTCCATTACTGATAATACAACCAGCTGCATCCATTATGAACGGATCCGGTTGTATCATCTTTAACATAGCCAAGACGGATCCGTCATGAACTCCATTGAAAGTCAATGGGGGATGTATCCGTGTTCTATTGTTTCAGATTGTGATTGCAACCCATGACAGAAAGAAAACCGCAGCATGCTGCGGTTTGCTCTCTGGTATGAAAACGCAACCAAACGGAACGGAATGCATTTTGAACACTCCGTTCTGTTCAGATACATTTTGTCCCTATTGACAATGAATAGGGACAAAACGGAAGCGTTTTTTTCCAGTATTGAGACCCTATGACGGATCTCAATACCGGAAAATGGAAAGCGTGAAAGTAGCCTAACACTGGCATTTTACTAAGAAGAAGCAACAAGTTAGATTTAAATCAATTTGCTGTAGCAAGCCTGCAGCTATGGATAGAAATGGAATTTAAGGGCTGAAGTCTTTTTCACAGTATTTATTACAAAAAATAGTATGGAACAACAATATTGCCTTCTCACGGTTCACCAGTAATGTTGTCTTACTTATAGGCAAGCTATACAAACATGTCTTCTTAAAGGGGTTGTCGGGGAGAAATTTTTTTATTTTTTTAAATAGTTTACTCTCTATTACTAGCCGAGTCAAGGTTCCCCCGATGTTTTTAGGTATTTTTTTTTACACTTCTGCATGGCTCCTACGGTCTGCAACAGATTGTTAACATCGATGTTTATGTGTGTGATGACTTCCTGCCACACTGCACTGTGGGTCCCAGCGCAGCGCGGTATCTCCTGGTTTCAACTGTCTATCAACTCGTCCCTGCACCCTCCCCCCTCATACATATTCCGCCTCCTTCATTCATTAGAAAGCTCCATGCCCGATGATGTCACCGGACCAAAGGGGCGCGGCTTAGCGCAATGTCTGCCAGCCTAGTTACCGTCCCTCCGTGCGCTCGGCATAATTACTTAGGCTGACTGTGACATCACCGGCCTCCCTGTGAACCGGAAGAAGATGCTTCGCTCGCCTGCAAGGGACCTGGTACGTCACTAAGTATAAGACAATAGGCACTTCCAGCTAAGAATTCGCTATATCAAAACGGGGCTTCAGAAATGTGTGGCAAAGGTAGGACATGCATGTGTGTGATATGTTTGTCACTCTAGTACACGGACACCAATATCCCTAATCCTGGACAACCCCTTTAAGAATGATTTACTAAAATTTGGTTGCACATTCATCAAAAAGTATGTTTCTTATTTTTGTAGCCACCCAAAACTTTTTTTCATTTGCCACCCTAATTTTAATATATATTGGATTTAATCATAGCTGGAATGTTCATTTAGCATTTAGGTTAATACATTTATTATAGAAATAACATTGAAAGTCACTAGTATGATAAGAATGTTGCAATAAATACCTTTGAGAACATGTGTTTATATATTTTATAGCTGGGAATACTGGATTTGTCTTTCAGACGCTACAACATGCCAAGCAAACATATAAGTTAGTTGACTTCTAAAGTAGGCTGGTAGCCAACGACTAGATGATAATGAAAACACATAAAACATGTTGAATGTCGAATATTGTGAAAAATTCAAAGATAATGGATTGTCTTCTTTTACTTATTAGCACTTTCATGCCACACTAACCACTGCGGTGTTTAGAGAAACTATACTTTTAATAGGAGACCTGTCAATCAAACTGAGATGAGCAAAAACAAGCTGGAATAAAGCTGAGCAGACACCTCTCCCAAAGCCCAGCATTGTACAGTCATGTTTTTTAAACAGTCATGTTTTTATAAACAAAATCAGCTTAGAATGTTATAAAATAATAAAAGAAGTCATACCTTACTGATCCCCCACCGCTCCCAATCCACTTCCCCTGGTTCCTCTTCATTCTTGTACTTCTTGCTGTAGCAATGATAGCCCGACATGGACATGTGACAGCTGGTGCCATTTTCTGGCTGTAGTGGTGACCAGTTAAAACCTCCAAGATCAACACGTGTGGATACACGTCTCCATACTTCCAAGCGCAGCATCCATTGTTCCTTTTCTCCTGAGCGACAGATGTTTCATAAAGGCCCCTTTGGACAAAACGTCACATTGTTTTATCGCCACACTACAATGAACGAACCATAATGCTAATTGCTGGAGTTCTTTATTATTTGATGTCTACCGGGTGGGAACCCAACTCCAAACAGCAATCATCAGTGTGCCAGAAGGTTTACGTCCTAATCATGTGTAAAATCAGTAACCAAGTTAAATGGTACAGTTAAGTCCAAAACCTGAAACCACAATGCCTTAACAGACCAGTAGTAAATGGAATTGTCCTACAGGAATCCATGGATTGCATGAGTTTCTCAGGCCACTAAGGGTACTTTCACACTTGCGTTAGAGGATTCCGTTGCCGGAACTGCATGCTGGATCCTGGAAATCCGTATGCAAACGGATAGCATTTGTTTCTGGATGTGGATCCGTCTAACAAATGAATTGCAATACCGGATCCGTCTCTCCGGTGTTATCCAGAAAAACGGATCTGTATTTACTTTTTCACAGATTTAAAGGTCTGCGCATGCGCAGAGTGGGAAACCGGATCTGTTTTTCTGGAACACTTGGTACCGGATCCGGCATTAATACATTTCAATGGAAATTAATGCCGGCAAGTGTTCCGGAAAATACCTAGGGACTGAACTGAAGACATCCTGATGCATACTGAACGGAATGCTTTCCATTCAGAATGCATTAGGATAAAACTGAAGCGTTTTTCTCCGGTATTGAGCCCCGTGACGGAACTCAATACTGGAAAACTTTAACGCTAGTGTGAAAGTACCCTTAAGGGGATAACAAATACTGGATCCCCTGAGCTATGAGCGGTGGGACTCTCCTCTTTCTCCCTACTTTGTAGACTTATTATCATTGCCCCACTGATAGGGAAGTCCAGGGCCCTAATAACAGGGCAAAAAAACGCTGCCCTGACCCCTATACATGCTGTTATTCCCAATATATCCTGCTACCTGAGGAACTCAAGCAATCCATGGATACTGGTAAAACCTTTCCATTAACTACGGGTCTGTTGAGGCATTGCAATTTCAGGTTTTGAACTTAACTGGACCATTTAACTGGGTCACTGATTTTACAAATGATTATGCAGTTTTTGATTTTGTTAATGTGTTGCACATTTGATTTTTGGGTTCTCATTCTATAGTGTTGATATTGTAAGCACAAAACTGATTAAAAGTTATGTTTTAGTATTATAAACTACCCTTTTCTAATTTCACAGTCTACAAAACAAGTTTTAACCACTTCCCATCTGCCCGCTAACTATAAATGGGCGGATAGTGGTTGTTTATCTCTGAATGGACGATCTGAAACGTCCATTCAGAGATCGCAGCTGCGCGCTAATCATGTAGCTGCAGAGCAGGTTGCCCGCTGTGACAGCAGGGCACCCCAGGGAGAAGGCAGGGACAATGAGGGCTGTGTACACAGATCAGGAAGCGCTATGCGTCACATGACCACCGGGGCTGGGAGAGTGCAGCAGCTGTCGGATCTTTCACAGACCTCGATCAGCCCTGTACTGAGGCTGTACAGCGTTGTACTCTGCTGTACAGCCTCTCTAGGGGCTGTATCAATAGTGAAAGAAAAAAAAAAAGGTGACGTTAAATGTCCCCCAGAGGTCTTGTATTTTACAAAGTGTAAAATAAAAAATAAAAACAAAAAAGTGTTTTATAAAAAAAAATGTTTCACATGTAAAAAAAAAATTAAGTAATTCAAAAAAAATGTTAAAAATAGAAAAAAATAAAATAAAGTAGCCATATTTGGTATTGCCACGTCCATGACGGTCGGCTCTATTAATATATCACATGATTCATCCTGTCCGATAAATACCATAAAATAAAATAAAAACTGTGTCAAAAAAGCCATTTTTGTCACATTTTGTCACCAATGAATGATCAAACAACCATATGTACCCAAAAATGGTACCAATAAAAACGTCAACTCTTCTTGCAAAAAACAAGCCCCTGCACAAGGCGATCGGCAGAAAAATAAAAAAAAAACGCGTTCAGAAAATGGAGACACAAAAACAATTTTTTTTTCAAAAATGCTTTATTGTGTAAAACTGAAACAAACAAAGAAAGTAGACATAGTTGAAATCATTGCATCTGTAACAACCTGCTCTATAAAAATAGCACTTGATCTACCCTGTCAGATGTATGTTGCAAAAAAAAATTAAAATTAAAACGGTGCCAAAACAGACATTTTTTAGTTACCTTGCCTCTCAAAAACGTAATATAGAGCAATTAAAAATCATATGTACCCCCAAAATAGTACCAATAAAACTGGCACCTTATCAATTTTTGGGGGGTTTCTACTGTAAGGGTGCATCAGGGGGGCTTCAAATGAGACATGGCATCTAAAAACCAGTCCAGAAAAATCTGTCTTCCAAAAACCATATGGCGCTCCTTTTCTTCTGCGCCCTGCCGTGTGCCCTTACTTCAGTTCACGACCACATGTGGGGTGTTTATGTAAACTGCAGAACCAGGGTAATAAATATTGAGTTTTTGTCGGCTGTGAACCCTCGATGTGTTAAAGAAAAAAAATAGATTAAAATGGAAAATCTGCCAAAAAAGTGAAATTTAAAAATGTAATCTCCATTTTCCTTTAATTCTTGTGGAACACCTAAAGGGTTAACAAAGTTTGTAAAAACAGCTTTGAGTAACTTAATTGGTGTAGTTTCTGCAATTGGGTCATTTATGGGAGGTTTCCACTATGTAAGTCCCACAAAGCTTCTTCAGACCTGAACTGGTCCTTAAAAAGTGGGTTTTGGAAATTTTCTTAAAAACTTTAAGAATTGCTTCTAAAATTCTAAGCCTTCTAACATCCTAAAAAAATAAAATGACATTTACAAAATGATGCCAACGTAAAGTAAACATGTGGGGAATGTTAAGTAATAAATATTTTATGAGGTATCACTTTCTGTTTTAAAAGCAGTGAAATAGAAATTTTTAAAATTGCTAATTTTTCTAACTTTTTGGTAATTTTTTTTTCATAAATAAAGGTGAAATAGATTGACTCAAATGTATAACTATCATGAAGTACAATGTGTCACGAGAAAACAATCTTTGAATGGTTTGGATAAGTAAAAGCATTCCAACGTTATTACTAGGGTTGGGTGAACTTGTGTTTTAAGTTCTGCGTCCAAAGTTCGGGTTCGGGTTATCGAAGAATCCCTTTATGGATTCTGCTACCACGGACCATAACGGAATTTGGAATCCATAACGGGATTCTTCGATAACCCGAATCTTGGACGCCGAACTTAAAAAACAAGTTCGCTCAACACTAGATATTACCACATAAAGTGACACATGTCAGATTTGCAAAAAATGGCCTGGGTAGGAAGAGGGTAAATGGTCTGGATGGGAAGTGGTTAAGGAAGGTTATTTACTGAACTTCTATAAATGTGTGCCAAGAGATTAATATCCAAAATTATGTGAAAGAGCAGCTATAAATGCCAGCCTACTTGGGTCAACATACTCATGTGAGCAGACATGAGCAAGTCAAAACTGAGCAGCAGGCTTACTATCAATCGATTCTGCAACTACCCACAACTGAGCTAAAAAACTGGTGAAAAATATGCAAAAATCACCTTCTGTGTGCTTCTGTGCACACACTGCAAAAAATAGGACACGTCCTGTTCTGTGCTGCATCTTGTCTATTACGGACCGATTGAAGTATGTGTTGATATTTTAAGTGGAAAACCAATTAAAAGTTATGCTTTAGAATTCTATGCTACCCTTTTCTAATATCACTTGTTACGATCACTGGCAGTTTAGGGGTACACCCACTAACATTTGCCAGCAAGAATTAACTTCTTTGTTTTGTAGACAATCACGTGACTGGAGATTAGTGAGATCGAGTTGGAGTTCCCAACCTGAATTTTTTCAGGACAACTTATTCAAAAATCATGGACAGCCAACATTTTTTATGGACAAATTGGAAAACCACCATGAATGAGTTGAAAGAGTTATAAGCAATACATGTGTATAGTGTAATATACTGATATGACTGAATTAGCAGTCATTAGTGTGAGCAATAAAATGATGATAATTACAATCACAAATACCTGCTCAGGTATCACCAGCCTAAAAAAATTACTGACCATTTTTTGCATGGACACTGGAAATAAGTGCCCTATTTTTACAGACTGTCCAGGAATTTTTAGACAGTTGGCAACCCTGGTCCCAGTTGAAATTCTGGGGGAACATTCTCAGGAACAACTTAAAAAGGTTCTGAATATATTTCAAAACCCCTTTTCTCGTTGTAAAAGTCAGTGAAAAATGGCTCAAATCTCGAGAAATAGATATGCAAGGTTTACTACATACTCTGACATGTTTGCATCACTGCACAATTTTCCATGAAACAATCTTAGTTTGGATTGGAAAGCAAGGATCTAGTTGCAGAGATTACTAACAAGGTGATTTTTCCCATGTAGTTTTAAATTTGGTGCATTCAGATATTGTGTAATGGCTACTACAAAAACAAGGTCACACAGCCACTTCTAGTTCTACAATTTTTCCCTTTTGAACAAGAAATAATTTTATTTCCTCTAACAATTCAAAAACATTGCAAGGTTTTCCCTGAGCTCATCCACCTTACGTAAAAGAACAGGTCTTTGTAGTCAGCATCAGTCTCGAAAAGATTTAAACTGCTGATGGTTAAGTCCACTTGATTTTATAAAGCTGACAACAACTTTGATGACATTTTCAAATCCAAGCTCTTTTCCACACAATGATTGTTGGAGGATGGTGCAATGAAACTGAATAATCTGATGGCTGCACTCTCCAAAGTGCTGCCGTGACGCTAGAGATGAGCCAAGTTTAAAAAAAACGTCGATTCGGCTGCTACACCAGATTTTTACAAAGAAATTTGCTTCATCATGAATTACTTAATCACAAAGTGCATTTCTTTGTAAATAGCAGGCACATTCACCGGGAATAGCAATTGCGCCGCCCCTGTCATTGAACCGCTCAGATGCCGATTCATCGCTGATCGCAGCATCTGAGAAAAAATTAGGGCTTTCAGGGGTTAATTGGTTAAAAATAAATTAATAATACTCACCTTATCCATTTAAGTGTAAAGATGGCCATTGCAGCCATCTTGATTGAAGATCCCATGCGGTGTTTGATGACGTCATCACGCTGGCCGGCGTGGTGATGTCATACATCACTATGCACGATATTTAATGTGGGATCTTCAATCAAGATGGCCATGGTGGCCACTGTGTTCAAATGCATAAGGTGAGTATGATTTTTTTTTATTTTTTACCCCCCATTTGAGGCAAAATTGATTAGTTACCACAAAGTGCAGGGAAATTGGGCTTTGTGGCGAATCGAATAGCACACGTGTGAAAAAGGTCCAAACAACTGATGTGGGTGCCACAAATCGTGGCAGTGCAAGCCACGTGCAGCTCATGGGCCATGGGTTGTCCACCCCTAGCCTAAGGCATCTCATCTAGTGTCCTGCCCTGTACTGATAAGGGGCAAGAATCCAAAACCTTGCTGTCTACAGATCTCTGGTTTGACTGGTATGGATTAATTTGCATACTAATTTCAATGTGTTTGTTACTGTAATGTAGAAACAGAGGTCAGTCTCAGTTAAGAAAGTTACCAAATATACTTGATTAGCGCTAGTGATTTAAGGATTATAGTCCATAAAGACAGCATGATAAAGATATTAGTTTCCCCTTGTTTGTAGATAGGTCAGTGACATGACTTTGTTGATGTGACTTGTACTCAATGGAATGGTTGTGGTACTGCCCTTCCTTTTCCTTAGAAACATGAGTGACATGTAGAATAAACTGAGAGTCCTGGAAAAAAAATGAATAGTGGTATAATGTAAATCTAAGCCGTGGTTATAATACAGTGGGTAAAATATATTTTCTTTATACATATCCCTAGTCAAACCATTATGGAATTGTGAGGTTACATGGGAATGGGTATATTTGGAAAATTGTCAGGATACTTCTCTGGTGATTGGGTTAGCCAGATTCAGAAATTATGTACATTCAGTGAATGACAGGGGAGGGATTCAAATTTTTTATAACAACTTCCCTACCTTGGCAACGTAACATAACTGCTCGCGCATGATGTCCTATCACCCCTTATCTTGGTAGGGAAAGCTAAAACCCCGGGCAAAATGAAAAGTGGGACCCACAAGGGCTGAAACATTGCCCTGACATTATAGTCACATTCAGTTAACTCAGGAGGAGGTGTGTGGAGAGCTGTGGAGCTGATCTCTAGTCCTTTCCAGGGCACTGTTAAAAGATCAGGTGCAGAAGCTTCAAAGTATATGTCCCACACAAATATACAAAAACGATATACATACTAGAGATGAGCAAACTAGTCAAGATTTGTTTTGGGTCCGGTTTGCCGAATTACCAAATTGGTTCTGGCAAAAATGAAGTTGCTCCAATTGCCCTAAAAGATTGTATATAACCCCTCTTGCCTCCTAGGACTCAGAATTTTAAGGAAAACTTGTTACCTCTTTTCGTTTATATTTTATGAATTTTTTGGTGGATAGGGAACAACTTTTACCTATCGGAATACACAGGTTCAATACACACAGGTAGATTGCTGCCACACCTTAGGTAGTGATGCAGAAAGTCATCAAAAGTGGCAAGATAGGGCACCAATATCAAGGCGAGGGGTTTATTCATCGGAATCAGCCAGAGGACTGTGAAAATGTCGGTATTGATGCAGTAATCACATATATATGCAGCTTAATTTAATTGAACCCCCCCAAAAAAGATTGTAATTTCAAACACGTGGAAACTTAAATATAAGTAAACGGGCGATTGAGGATTGACGTTCTATTACACCTTAATATACGCACCTAGATTGCTGCCATGCCTTTCGTATTGATGCATTAATCACGTGTGTGTATATAAATACAGTTGTGTTCAAAATTATTCAACCCCCACTGAAATTGTGTGTTTTGGCCAGTTTGACATTGATTTTGATCATTTCAGTCATCTTGTTTACAATTAAATCAAAGAGGCACTTGTAAGTCAGACAAATATAACATAATATTTATAATGAAATAACCACAAATGTCTTTTCTGTGCTCACATCATTATCAGTTTTATTCAACCCCCAAGTGACATTCAATCTTAGTACTTAGTACAACATCCTTTTCCAGTTATAACAGCTTTTAAACGTGAAGCATAGCTTGACACAAGTGTCTTGCAGCGATCTACGGGTATCTTCGCCCATTCTTCATGGGCAAAAGCCTCCAGTTCAGTCACATTCTTAGGCTTGCGCGCTGCAACTGCTTTCTTTAAGTCCCACCAGAGGTTCTCAATCGGATTTAAGTCTGGTGACTGCGATGGCCACTTCAAAATGTTCAAGCCTTTAATCTGCAACCATGCTCTAGTGGACTTGGAGGTATGTTTGGGATCATTGTCCTGTTGAAAGGTCCAACGTCTCCCAAGCCTCAGGTTTGTGACGGACTGCATCACATTTTTATCCAATATCTCCTGGTACTGAAGAGAATTCATGGTACCTTGCACACACTGAAGCTTCCCTGTACCTGTAGAAGCAAAACAGCCCCAAAGCATGATTGACCCCCCGCCATGCTTCACAGTAGGCAAGGTGTTCTTTTCTTCATAGGCCTTGTTCTTCCTCCTCCAAACATAGCGTTGATCCATGGGCCCAAACAGTTCTAATTTTGTTTCATCAGTCCACAGAACACTATCCCAAAACTTTTGTGGTTTGTCCACATGACTTTTGGCATACTGCAGTCGACTCTTCTTATTCTTTGGAGACAGCAAGGGGGTGTGCCTGGGACTTCTGGCATGGAGGCCTTCATTACGCAGTGTGCGCCTTATTGTCTGAGCTAAAACTTCAGTACCCGCATCTGACAAATCTTTTTTCAGTTCCTCAGCAGTCACACAGGGACTTTTCTCCACTTTGCTCTTCAGGTAGCGCACAGCAGTCGAAGTCAGCATCTTCTTTCTGCCACGACCAGGTAGCGTTTCAACAGTGCCCTTTGCCTTGAATTTGCGAATGATGCTTCCTATGGTGTCTCTTGGTATGTTTAACATCTTTGCAATCTTCTTATAGCCATTGCCCTTCCTGTGAAGAGAAATCACCTCTTCTCTTGTCTTCCTGGACCATTCTCTTGACTTTACCATGTTTGTAAACACACCAGTAAATGTCTAGAAGGAGCTGAGTATCACAGTCATTTTAAATCTGCCTAATTGGTGCTTATTATGCTTGATTGCTGCTCCTTGACATCCAGGTGTTTTCAATACCTGATCGAAAACATTTAAATGAAACTCTGTTCTTAAGAGTGGTAGTCTTTAAGGGGTTGAATAATTGTGTCAATGAAGAAATCACAAAAAAAACATTTAATACTGTATTACAAAAGCAACTGATGTCTTTTTAGTTGCATTTGGTTCTTTAAAATGTCCTTGTAAGATTTCATTCTGAATACAATTACAAATGTACACTAAATTCCCTAAAACCCTTTACAGCATTGGGGGTTGAATAATTTTGAACACAACTGTATATATATATATATATATAGGGAAAAAAACCTGGCAGCACCGGGCGGCTCCAAAACGGAATGGGTGCTAGGTCCTGGGGTGTGAGCGACCCAATTGTATACTAAAGAAGATGGACAGCACTCCAAAAAAATTCCAGGTGTTCTTTATTCAACCAAGTGGAGAGACGACGTTTCGGCTCGACAATAGAGCCTTTTGCAAGCGAAAAAGGCTCTATTGTCGAACCGAAACGTCGTCTCTCCACTTGGTTTTGCACACACGCAGCTTAATGCAATTGAACCCCCCAAAATTTTTTTTAATTGCAACCATGTGTAAACTGAATATATGTAAATAGACGATTGAGGCATGGCGCTCAATTTCACCTTAATACACACACTGGTAGACTGCTGCCACACCTTAGCTATTGCTGCAGTAATCACTTTATATGCTGCTGAATGAAATTGAACCCCTCAAAAAAAGATTTCTGTGAAAATGGGGGAAAAAATGAAAGTGAAAGTTTTTGCTTGCAGTTAGCTGCTTTTGAGGTCTGCAGTGCAGCACCTGCACTTCTTATAGCAGGCACAGTAAGCCACTGCTCCTGTCTTCTCTTTCCCTGTTTTATCAGCTGCCTCTGCAACTTCTCCCAGCTCATGCCAGGTCTAAAAAAGTAGCAGTGGTGTGGGCAGGGAAGGGGATGGGTCGGCAGGCGTAGAAAATTTTCTAAATGGAAGCCGTCTTACATTTAGAAGTGGCGGATCCACTGCCAGCTTAGGCTACTTTCACACTAGCGTTTTTACTGGATCCGGCAGGGTTCAGCAAAAACGCTTCTGTTACTGATAATACAACCATCTGCATCCGTTATAAACGGATCCGGTTGTATTATATTTTACAGTCCCAAGACGGATCCGTCATGAACTCTATTAAAAGTCAATGGGGGATGGATCCGTTTTCTATTCGTCTTGCTCGGCATCCTAGGACGGAAAGCAAACTGTTGCGGTTTGCTCTCCAATATCGGAACGCAACTAAACGGAACAGAATGCATTTTGGAGCATTCCGTTCTGTTCAGTTTTGTCCCCATTGACAATGAATGGGGACAAAACTGAAGCATTTTTTCCCGGTATTGAGCCCCTATGACGGATCTCAATACCGGAAAACTAAAACGCTAGTGCCTTAGGGCTTTAGATGCCGGTCTTAATAAATGTGCCCCCAAGTTTCTACTCACAATGGGTAGTCTAGAGGATGCAAGTCTACATAGGAATAGGAGTAAATATATCCTAAATCATTCCTGTTAAGACCTACATGTTAATTTTAAGAATCTAATTTGGTATATCATGAGCTTTGCAGGAAGTCCAAACACCCCCTACCTTACTCCATGCATTGTCACCTTCTGTGAAGCCTACATATTGTATATTTGGTGTCTGTACGATCAGTATGATGAAACATGAATTATGGAAGCTTGTCCACCACAGCTTGAAGACTTATTTTGTTCATATTTCATATCTGCTGGTTAGATAGGGAGATGGGGGTGGGCATGAATAATGAAGTGTCGTATCTAGGGCTCAACCAGGATGGAGGAGGCTGTGCTGCAGTCCCACTCCTACTAAAGGACTAAAAAAATATGACCATTGACATTTTTATTGGCACAAGTTGGGGACCTAATTGAACTGTGTATATATTTACCATCCAGCATGCTAAGTATTAGACTTTTTATTTCATAACTGTCTTTGTACATGTAGGTCAGGTAGACAAAAATTCGATTTGGCTGGTTCGCTGAATTTCTCGAAAAAGTCTGCTCAATCCGAATTTATTCGTGGTGAATTGCGTTAAAAATCAGCTATTTCCTGGCTGCAGAGAGCCTTTATAGTGGTGTAGAACACTGTGCCTTGCAGTAACACGCATAGGGAGTCTGCTGTTGTAGAGAAACAATACTGTGAGTCAGTATGACATGTAGATGACAGGCGTCGCACTTAGAATCACTGCACACTTCACTTATTTGGGCAGTTACAGGGCCAAAACTAACCAAATAACTAAAGTGTGAACTCAGCCTTACAGGTCATTGTTAGCGCCAAGAAGAAGCGCACTCCTTTTACACCGTCGTCAGATGATTCCATATAGATGTCCACAGAATCTGTTCTATTAAACGCTTATAGAAGTAGAGCCCCCCCCCGACAGAGTGGAATGGGTGTCAGCAGTAAGTTTGGGCTGACGTCACCAATTATTTTTCCCTTCCTCTGATCCGTCAGAATAATAACCCCCATAAAACGGATCCTGTCTGTGGAGCATCCGCCATCACTCGGTCAGCATTTGGACAGTATTAGTAATACATGAGTATTGCTAAAGCCAAAAAAATACAGGAGTGGACCAAAACAGAGATGACACGTAAATGGAATATTTGCTTGTCCTCTGTGTTTTGTAACCACTCCTGCTTTTGGCTACCAAATCATTAGCCAATTCTGATGCAAAATAGGGACCATGTCATGCAGGCCTAAAAGCTGTTAGATAGACAGGATCTGTTGTGCATCTCATTTTTCCTTGGTTCTGACAGAGCAGAAGAAGGGTCAAATAAATGATGATGTCAGCCAGGCCGAAAGGCAAAATAGTGGCCCAGTCATGAATTGGAGAGGGTGGAAACAGCGTGAGAAGGCCACAGAGTGGCACAATGACAGTGTGGAGGTGACAGCAGCATCAGGAGGAAACAGAGTGGCAAAATGACAGAGTGTGGAGGCAGCAGCAGCATCAGGAGGCGGCCAGAGCGTGGCTCAATGGGAGTGTGGAGGTGGCAGCAGCATCAGGAGGCGGCCACGGGGTGGCATAATGAGAGTGTGGAAGTGTGAGCAGCATTTTCAGGAGGCCACAGAGTGGCACAATGACACACTGTGGAGGTGGCAACAGCAGCATCAGGAGGAGGCCACAGGCTGGCACAATAACAGTTTGGAGGTGGCAGCAGCAGCATCAGGAGGCCACAGAGTGGCAACGTGACATAGTGTGGAGGTGGCATCAGCACCAGGAGACCACAGAGTGGCAAGGTGACGTAGTGTTAAGGTGGCAGCAGCATCAGGAAACCACAGAGTGACCCGGTGACAGAGTGGTTAGGTGGGTGGTAATACCAGTACCAGCTAAAGATCTGTGAAAGAAGGAGCACTTGGCATCAGATTTGTGGCATCAGGCAGGTGACAGCATCAGAATAGTAGCTGAGGCAGGTAGCCAGAAAAAAACGGTCTCTTTTATCAAAGTTTTGGTGTGGCACCATGGATGATCAGGCATCAGGCATTGGTGGGTGGAAATCCAGGCTGATCCACGCCTGATTCATCTTGACAAAGGTCAGTCTCTCCTCATTTTGGGTGGACAGGCAAGTTCTTCTTGGGGTAACTATGGCCCCTGCCGCACTAAACACCTGCTCTGATGCCACACTACTGGCCGGGCAGGACAGCTTTTCCAGGGCAAACTCTGGCAGTTGCGGCAACAAATCCAGTTTGGCTGCCCAGTAGTCCAGCGGATCTTCAATGTGGGGTGGCAGGGTGCTGTCCAAGTATGCCACCACCTGCTGGTTCAGGTCCTGCCCCAGGTCTAGCTGCTGCTGGTGAGTATTTTCGTCACTAGGCAGGTGAAGAAGGCTGCTCATTAGCGACTCTAGACTCAAGTTCCTGCTGATGGAGCTGGAACTGCTCCTACAGCCCCCCCTACCCTGCCACAGCAGCCATGGCAGAGGAACTTGAGTGCAGAGAGCCCTCCTCCCTGGTCAGACCTGAAAGAGGATGGACGATGGCGCAGATAGGAAGCGGCCAACTGACAACATAGGATGTCTCTATAGTAGTTCAGTTTGCCCTACCTCTCAGCGGGTGTAAAAAGGGCCCCCATTTTGGACCGGTATCGAGGGTCCAACAAGGTGGAGAGCCAGACGTCATCCCTCTGCCGAATGTTGACAATTCGGCTGTCGCTACGCAAGCAAGTGAGCACGCATTGGGCCATTTGTGCAAGTGACTTGGAGGGACTCCCTGCCTTCATCTCCACTGCATACAGACTTGGTGTGTCTGGGTCCCCTGCCTCATCTTCCTCACCACCCATTTCACTACACATTGCTTGTGCTCCAATATCCTCCTCCTCCCGTTTAGCCCCCACAGGGCTCACGTGGTCGTGAGATCTAGGTGCCACGTCTCCAGTCCCCTGACCAGCCAGATTTACCAGCATCTGTTCCAGGACATGAAGCAGTGAAATGATGTAGTTCATCCCGTAGTACTGGCGACTGAAAATAACGTGGCCTCTTTAAAGGGCCTGAGCAAACGGCAGGTGTCATGCATGAGCTGCCACTGGCTGACATCGAAGTTACACTAGGGAGTACTCCTGTCCGCTTGGATCCTTAGGAAATCGTTTATGGCCTTTCTCTATTCGTATAGTCGGTCTAACATATGGAGGGTTAAAACGTTGCATATCAGCAACATATCTATGTTAGGGGATGCAACGCCGTGCCCTGCACATGTGGTATGCTGGAGGGGCACTGTGAATTGTCCCTGCAGTGGAGGCTGAGGACACGGTGGAGGATAAGGAGGCAGAGGCAGACATTGTCGCAGGACCACTGGCGTGAACGTGGAGGCGGAAGCGGCGTCTCCTAGCCAAGTTGCTGATGTGGCTGTGCAGGAACCACATTCCCCCAGTGGGCCATAAAGGACATGTTTTGTCCCTGACCGTAATTTCAGCTCCACACGTCGCCACTACCGTGCACTTTGGCCGACACCCACAGGCTCAAGGACTGGCCCGCCTTCTGTTCTACATGTGCAGGACTGGTACTGCCTTTTTGGCAAAGAAATGACAGCTTGCTCCACCTCGGTACAGCACAAGCCGGTCCACCACTTGGAAAGGAGCACGTTCAGCTTCTGCGCTGTTGGATGCGTGCACGCATACTGTTGTCTCATGGCAATCGCTTCAGTGTTCGATTGCTGAGGTTATGACTGACGAGGAGTAGGAGAAGGAACAGGAGCATCAGGACCAGCAGATGATGGAAGGGCCAAACAGCTCCTTTTGGCTTAGGTGGTGAAGCCTTGACTGCCTGAAATTTGGTGTGTGCCACTGGGTGATGCAGCGGTTGCTGCAGCAGGCTGGACCATGGAGCCATGGTTCTCCCAGGCCACTTTATGGTGACGCTGCATATGTTGACGCAGGGCCGTGGTGCCAACATTGGTACCCTGGCCACGCTTCACCCTCTTCCCACAGATTCTACAAATGGCCTTGATCACCTCCTCCAGCGGCTTAACAAAAAACTGCCACACTGCTGAGTAGGTAATTTTACCCCCAACACTCCACACTGACTGACTGCTACTGCCGCTGCTTCAGTGAACCCATGAACCACTACTCTCCGGGCAGGTAGGCTCCTGTGAAGCGGGTGGTGTACCCCGGGCACGTTTGGCTCCCGACCTCCCACTGCTGCCACCCTGTTGACTCCCGGCCATGCTAGCGACTTGCTGGCTCTACCGCGGCCTCACGGGCAAGCTGCCACCCTCTTCTCCCGATGATGATGAAGCCCGACATTCACGCGGCTCCCAAGTGCGATCAGCTACATCATCATCATCGAGTACTGTCTGCACGTCACTGATGTCCTCCTCAATGGTCTCTGAGTCAGGAGCCTTATCGCTTGCAACACCAGCTCCCACGCCACTCTCCTCATCACTACTTGCCCACCTACCGGAGGAAGCGGCGGTTGTCTCCTCCTCATCTTGGCTGGCCAGTAGCTGCTGACTGTCCTCTAGTAGCTTGTCCTCGCTGTATTGTGGAGCTGAGCCCACAGCATATAATACTTCTCTGGCTGAGGGAACAGAAAAGGACAGAGGCAGGGTCAGGACAGGTGAGGGCACAGGACCTGCTCCCGGGCCATACTAACTAAGGGTTGAGTCTGACGAACCCACCGACTCTTGGCTGGGAGTGTCAAATGTCACTTGGAACAAAGTGGATGACCGAGTCAACCATTCAGGAACTGCTGGGTTACTTTTCAAGACGCGACCACTAGATGACACCGGGAGCTCAGGCCTCTCGCTGCGACTCCTGCTGCCATGCCCCCTTACTCTGCTATGACCTGTGCCTGCGCCAGAAACATTTAGGCCTCTGCCACTCCCATGTGCAGGGCCTGGCACTTCTCTGTCTGACATATTGTCAGATCAAATAAATAAAAAGGAAATTAAAACACTCCAAAAAACTCAGTAATTTTCTCACTTTACCACACAACGGCTAATAAGCCCTTTTTTTCCCACTAATACACGCCAAAAAGGGCTTTAGAACATATAACTGCACCGCTGAACGGCAAATAGACCCTTGTTTTTTCAACGCATACATGCCACAAAAGGCTTAAGAACATATAACTGCACCGCTGAATGGCAAATAATTTTTTTTTTGCCACTAATACACACCAAACATGGCTTTAGAACATATAACTGCACTGCTAAACAGCAAATATATACCTTATTTTGCCACTAATACACACAAAAAAGTGCTTTAGAGCATATAACTGCACCGCTGAACGGCAAATATATATTTTTTGCCACTAATACACGCCAAAAAGAGCTGCAATTTTCTCACTTCACCACACAATGGCAAATACTTATTTTTGTGTCACTAATACACACCAAAAAGGGCTTTAGAACATATAACTGCACCATTGAAAGGCAAATAGACCCTTGTTTTTTTCCACGCATACATGCCACAAAAGGCTTTAGAACATATAACTGCAACGCTGAATGGCAAATATATATTTTTTTGCCACTAATACACACCAAAAAGAGCTTTAGAACATATAACTGCACCGCTGAACAGCAAATATATATATTTTTTGTCACTAGTACACGCCCAAAAGAGCTGTAATTTTCTCACCGGCAAATACCGTTTTTTGTGCTACTAATACAATGCGCCAAAAAGGGCTTTAGAACATATAACTGCACCACTGAACGGCAAATAGATCCTTGTTTTTTCCACGCATACATGCCACAAAAGGCTTTAGAACATATACCGTATTTTTCGCCCTATAAGACGCCCTTTTCCCCCACAAAAACTTATGTGGCAAATGCAGCAAACATTGATACACCGCCGCGCTGCTAAAGAGCGCAGCCGGCGTGTGTATCAATGAGGAGGTGCTGTGGGCGGCATCTTGCTTGCTAATGACAGCGGGGCCCAGTGCAGTAACTGTATTCTACTACATCGGGCCCGCTGTAGTAATGTACTGGTAGTTACAGGCGATGTTTAAAATTACAGTATAATCTTAATGCTGCCAGTATTACCCTACCTAGTATAATGTAAGATCGCAGGCAGGACTGGAGTCAGGAGGCCGGGCGGGCGGAAGGCGGTGGCGTTACGTCATGTGCCTGCTCCGCCCACTTTATGAATAAAGCAGGTGGCGCAGGTGTGTGACGTCACGCTGCCTCCTCCCGCCTGCACGGCCTCCTTTTAAGGACTTGAGTGTGTGTTTCACAGCAGTGCAGCACCTTTTATTTATTTTTTTAAGAAGGGCTTTGCTTCAGCACTATCAGGGACAGGCGTCACCAGGAAGGGACAGGCGTCACCAGTGCAGGGCTTGAAAATCACCTTTATAACTTCTAAAAGACAGAAAGATTTCAGATTAGTGACATCTACAATACGCAATCATTAAGCAGTGTGTTGGGCAGATATTATAAAAAGGGGCTTATTCACTACAGTGTGCCTGGTACTGAGATATACACTGCACTATCATAAAGCAGTGTGTTGGGCAGACATTATAAAAAGGGGCTTATTCACTATAGTGTGCCTGGTATTGAGATATACACTACACCATCATAAAGCAGTGTTGGGCAGACATTATAAAAAGGGGCTTATTCACTACAGTGTTCCTTGGTACGGAGATATACAGTGCACCATCATAAAGCAGTGTGTTGGGCAGACATTATAAAAAGGGGCTTATTCACTACAGTGTGCCTGGTACTGAGATATACACTCTACCATCAGAGAAATTATTTGTTCTGGGAAATTAACCTTGTGCCACATCTGTGTGTGCGTTCAATCCGCAACCGTTATATGAATTACTCCAGCAGAGAGTGATTTATATTTTGGCCATAGTTAACTAGTTTTGGGCACATCTGTGTGTGCGTTTAGGCTGCAACCGTATATACAGTATTCCCGTAGAGAATACATTTTATTTGGGACAAATTTGTATCCAATATAGAACTACAACCGAATACAGTGTGTATTGTCAAAATTAGATTATCTCTGGGCTACTGTAGTGCGGAAACTCTGTATTTCTCTGTATCCAGTACATTACAGCAAGCCAATACAGTGTGTATTGTAAAAATTACATTATCTCTGGCCTAGTGAAGTTCCAAAAATCTGTATTTTTCTGTATCCAGTACCTTACTGGAAGCCAATAAAGTGTGTATTGTCAAAATTACATTACCTCTGGCCTAGTGTAGTGCCGAAAATATTTTTTTTCCTGTATCCAGTACCTTACTGAAAGCCAATACAGTGTGTATTTTTAAAAAATCATTATCTGTAGCCTAGTGTAGTGCCGAAAATTAGTTTTTTTCTGTCTCCAGTACATTATAGCGAAGCAATACAGTGTGTATTGTAAAAAATTCATTATCTGTGGCCCAGTGTAGTGCCAAAATTTGTATTTCTTTGTTTACAGTACATTATAGCAAGCCAATACCGTGTGTATTGTAAAAATTTCATTATCTCTGGGCTAGTGTACTGCTGAAAATCTGTATTTTTCTGTATTCAGTACATTACAGCAAGCCAATACAGTGTGTATAGTAAAAATTTCATTATCTGTGTAGTGCCGAAAATCTGTATTTTTCTGTATCCAGTACTGTCCTGCATCAGAAAACTGTGTCTTTAGCATACAGTAAAGCAATCTGCGCCACATCTTCAGACAAAACCATTAATATGAAGAAGACGAGCACAAAGGGAGGGGGAAGTGGGCGTGATGCTGCAAGCAGAGGCTGTGGCCCTGGGCGTGATGCTGATGGTGCAAGCAGAGGCCTTGACCCTGGGGGTGATGCTGATGGTGCAAGCAGAGGCCTTGGCCCTGGGCGTGATGCTGATGGTGCAAGCAGAGGCCGTGGCCTTGAGCGTGATGGTGCAAGCAGAGACCGTGGCCCTGGGCGCAATGAAACTGTGCCTGCTGCTAGTGCACCAGAAAAAACAAAAAAAATCCACCTTACCCAGTTTCATGTCCAACTTAGCTAGGACCAGTGCGAACAGGTGGTCGGTTGGATTGCAGAAGAAAATGCTTCCAGTCGGTTAAGCACCACCCTCTCTTCCACGAAGTCCAGTCTCTGTAGCCAAGAGTCTGGTCAGCTGAATACTAACTCTGATCCTCCTTCCTCCCACCATGTTGCGTTCTGGCCAAACAAGTGATCCCACACTTAGATATTCACATGACCTTTTTTCATCGCCAGGTCTTGGTTTGGCTCTCTCGCCAAGCACCCTTGAAGAGGTACCTGAGATATTGTGCCCTGATTCCCAACCTCTTGAGCCTTCACAGTCTCAAGAAGATGACAGTGGTGAACGGCAATCATTCGTTCACGAGGTGGATGATGATGAGACACAGTTGCCAATCACTGAGGTGGTGGTTAGGTCAAGTCAGGAGGATGAGCAGAGTGAGGAAGTGGAAGGGGGTTGTGAACGATGAGGTCACTGACCCAACATGGGAAGGTGAAAAGCCGAGTGAGGACAGCAGTACAGAGGGAGAGGGATCCGTAGCACCACAACAGTCTGGAAGAGGCAGAGGGGTTGCAAAAGGGAGACGTCGGCCCACACCAAACAGGTCCGCAACCGTTACACCGAGCACCCCTATGCGTAAATCTACCTTGCGAAGGGGTAGGTGTTCGTCAGTATTGCGCTTTTTTGAGGAAAGCGCAGACAACAAAAGAGTGGTAGTCTGCAACCTGTGCCATACCAAAATGAGCCGGGGCGTGAAAACTAGAAACCTCACCACCACCAGCATGACCTGCCACATGGCATCCAAGCACCCTAATAAGTGGGCTGAACGCCTGGGTCCACACTCTGCATCTGCGGGTCCCCCCCCTGCAACCACTTCCCCTGTGTTACGCACTGCTAGCCAATGCCCTGTTGAAGGCGCAGGCCCGGATGCCCCTCGCCCTGCACCTGGACCTTTGCATGAACCGTCAGCAGCAACATCCACTTCCCTGTCCCAGCGCATGGTCCAAATGTCGATAACACAGGCATTTGAACGCAAGTGCAAATACCCACCCACCCACAGGCCATAGCACTAAATGATTACTTTCGAGATTACTGGCCCTTGAAATGTTGCCATTTAGGCTTCTGGACACTGAGGCCTTCCGCAGCCTGATGCCGGCGGCCGTCCCTCGGGACACAGTCCCCAGCCGCCACTATTTTTCACGGTCTGCCGTGCCCGCCTTACACCAGCATGTGTCCCAGAACATCACCTGTGTTCAGACCAACGCACTTACTGGGAAGGTCCACCTCACCACAAACACATGATCAAGTGCTGGTGGCCAGGGACACTACATTTCTCTGACCACACACTGGGTGAATGTTGTGGAGGCCGTCAGTGAGTCAGACCCTGGGATGGCACAGGTGCTACCCACGCCCAGGATTGCGGGCCCTACATCCATCAGGGTCTCCACCAGCAGCAATGTTACTGGCTCCAATCCCCACTTCTTCTCCGCCGCCTCCTCCTCCACTTCCACCCCCAACAGCAGTCAGCCATCAGTCGCTAGCTGGAAGCAGTGTAGCACTGCTGTGGGTAAGCGTCAACAGGCCGTGCTGAAGCTGATCTGTATAGGAGACAAACATCACATTGCCGCAGAGCTGTGGCAGGGTATAAGGGACCAGATCGCCACTCAACCTAGAAACAGGCATGGTTGTGTCTGACAATGGCCGTAACTTGGTGGCGGCTTTGGAACTCGGCAACCTGACACACATTCCATGCCTAGCCCACGTCTTAAACTTAGTGGTTCAGCGGTTTATCAAAACCTACCCCAATTTGCAGGAGCTACTGTTGAAGGTGCACCGCTTGTGTGCCCATTTCCGAAAGTCGTCCATAGATTCAGCCGGTCTGTCAATGCTGCAGCAACAGCCACTATTCACAAGCGAGGAGTGAGCATTGATGGCAGACCTATGTGAGGTTTTAAAAAACTTTGATGAATCCAAATGAGCTGGTGTAGATTTCAATCTAGGTCCTCAGACCGCTGGAGGATGTGCTTAATTTATGAAGAGGTGCGCGCCTTGTCATAAATTAAGCGCATCCTACTGTGTTGCAGGAGGATGTCAAGATCTTATACATTTGTGGAAAATGTGCTTGGACAAATGTAGTGAGTTGTTTGGCAATACTACAAGAGTACCTGTTTGGTAAAAAGACCGCTTTTCACCAGAAGATCATACCAACTGTAAAGAATGGTGGTGGAAATGCTATATTTCAGGGCTGCATCAGTGGATGGGTATATCACCATCATAGAGTCCCCTATAAATTCCTCATTGAAAAAGTTGTGGCTTGAGGATAATGTGAGACCATCTGTCATAAAATACACCAAGTAGTGGCGTAAAAGTAGAAATGGAGGTAGCTTGAAAGGTCAAGTCAATGGTGTGTTCACCTTTATTTATTTTATTTTTATTTCATAAGATTTGAATGCGTGTACAGGTATCACACAGATGAAAAGTTTTCCATGGTGGAGTAGGAAAAGTTTTTCTTCTAGTCAGGAACTAGTAAATAATTATCAAACACAAACCTGCTGGTGTAATACAATGTATTGAGGTCAATGAAATTCGTTTTTACAGAAGAAAATTACATATCTGTGAAGGTTTTGGTTACAAAATTTTTGCAATAAATTATTGCAGTCCATGTGTTTGTGCAGTATGTTTTTTGTTTAATTTTATTACATTTACCTTTCTAGACTTTTTTAGATCAAATGTTGGAGTATCAACATATGTTAAAAATATAATAAAAATCTTCACATGTGGTGCCATTACTTTTTATGCGACTATCTATGACATTAGTTTTATAGTTGTATTTCTAGAGCTGCATAAAAATAATAGAGTACAGTACATATTGTACTACTTTTTGTCATTTTCCTTTAATGAAAAGTTGAATTGAAAAATAGCACAGAATGTCATCTCTTGCCTGTGTGCTTGGATTATTTTTGTGACTCAGTCCATAAGACTCTGTCCTTGGAGCCAGTACAGCATTCCTTCTTCATCTAGGCATTCGCCTGGACAAGTCATTTGTTAAATATTTTTTTATTAACTCCCATATTCAAGCTTTTGATTCTTAGCCGTTTTTTTGTTTAAGAAAGTTCCAGATATAATTATTTTCAGTTTAGGCTAGGTTCACATCTGCGGAAGAGATCTCTGGCAGGTAGAGATAAGCTTGCCAGAGTTCCACGGATCCAGCAGTGGTGGATACTACCACCTTCCCGCTGGACCTCATTGACTATAATGGGATCCGACAGAGATCCAGCCCCTACCCGCCAAGAATCGGCAGGACAAAAACTTCTGCATGCAGCGGTTTTTATCCTGCCGATTCCCTGCATTGTCTGCAAGACCTGCCAGCTGGAACATCTGCCGACAGATGTGAAAGTAGCCTTATTGAAGAAACAGGGCCCCCTAATTTAGAATGAGTTACATGATGTTTTTTAAAGGGGTTGTCCAATATACCCTATTAAAGAATAGAGCTGGTCCCCTGTGCAGAATCCAATTCTCTTGTTCAGAATGAAGAGTGGTTATAAAGAGTGTCTCTCACACTTGAGGACCTGTCCTGTCCTACATAACACAAATAGGGTTGAGCGAACTTGTATTTGAAGTTCGGCATCCAAAGTTCGGGTTATCTTAGAATCTCGTTATGGATTCGCTACCACGGACCATAACGGAATTTGGAATGCAAGTTCGCACAACCGTCCTTCACTGCTCTACCTCCTTCTTCTCCTCCACACAGAGCACAGGAGCTCCGCCCCTCATGTCGCATGATCATTATACCAGGCCCTTTACCACCTCTTATCCAATCCAGTACTGAGCCACGCCCCCTGCACTGATCACATGACGGTGACGTCACCCCAGTTCCTTACTGTCCAAGGTTCAGGTTCATTGAATCCCCTTATGGATTCAAAATTCCATTATTGTCCGTGGTAGCGGAATCCATAATGGGATTCTTCGATAACCTCAACCCGAACTTTGGACGCCGAACTTAAAATACAAGTTCGCTCAACCCTAAACACAAGTAAACCATTTATTTAAATTAATGCTTTATAACACTTTATACCTGGTGGTGGTACAAACTGAAGGGTTGTCCGAGAAAATAAAAAATTTCAGATAAGTCGTCTGAAATAAACATCTTATATTCACCCCTTACTTCAGCACCATTCTCTGCGGCACTGGTCTGTTACTGCTGCCTGTTTACAAGTTGCAGCGAGGACATAGCAGTATATGGTGGTCTACTGCTGAGGACAGTGATTGGCAGCAGCAGTCACGTGCTGTAAATCTTCACATTACTGTGCATGTCACCAACACTGTGGTGTGCACAGTTAAATGGTGTACGGAACGCCATCGCTGCAGCAAGCACGGACCTCAGTTTTAAACTACTGAGGACACTGATTTATTGCAGCAGTCACATGACATATCTAGGTTATCCCAAAAATTACAGGTGATAGCTGGTGATCACATCAGGGGATATTTTATGTGAAAGAACCCAAGTACATAAATACTGCACCTGAACTAACATCAGTATATAAATAAATTAGCACAGCTCAACACAGTACATAAATACCTCAGTGCAGGGGTGCACCGCCAATGAGGCGAGGTAAAGCAATTGCCTCAGGCAGCACCAGGTAGTGGCAAGAGGGGGGCAGCAGAAGGGCCATGGGCAGAGAGCGCTTCCATTGTGGAAACCCTCATCTCTACATATTCAACTGCATCATTGTACTCTGGACAGCAATACAGTTGAATGCCTCGATGGGGGCACTGGAGCAATGTCTCTCTGGCCCACTGTTTTCTCTAATAGGCTTTAGTCCTAGTTCCTGTGGCCTATTAGAGGTCGGTGTCATCATCATATCTCTGCCTGAGCCGGGCTGCATAGAGCTCAGGGCACAGACTAGATGAGGTCTGTGTCTTACACTGCATCGCTGACAGCAGAATGTAAGTATTTGAGTTTACTATTTTGATTTGGCAGCATGCTGTTGGACCATAATGGGCAGGGGGGCATTATTTTGTAACAAGGGGAAGCACTATGGGGACATCGCGGCTATGTAAAGGAGCATTTTTGTTCCGGCACATATTATAAGGATGCCACTATGGGGTCATCCGTTCTTCTGTGGACACTAAAAGGGGGTAGTTTTTTGTACTGACTTATGTTATAAGGGAGCATTTTTTTGTGTAATGCCACATAAGGGGGCATTTTTCTGTACTTACACACATAATAAGGGGGCCAATATAGAGACATCCATTCTACTAGGGGCACTAAAAGGGGGTAGTTTTTTGTACTGATACACATTATAAGGGCGCATTTTCGCACTTACACATATTCTAAGGTGGGCACTATGGGGACACTTGTTCTACAGGGGGTCACAAAAAGGGTTTTTATTTTGTACTGGCACACATTATCAGGGACACACATTGCAAGAGGGAATTATTTTACTGGCAAACATTATAAGGAGTCATTTTTTTGTACTGGCGCACATAATAAGGGTTATTTTTTGTACCGGCACACATTTAGAGGGAGTTATTACTACTGGGGGAATTATGGGGGCATTATTACTTTTGGGGACAAAACGAGGAACATTATTACGACTGGGTGCACTGTTACCACATACTGCATTCTGGCAGAGAATTATGACCATTGGTGGGACTTTTGGGAGGACTGTTACTTTGGGAGGCACCTTGGCACAGTATCAGCCAATCTTGGGTGGGGCTCACAGCCTTCTCCCTCCTCTCATTGCAGGTATGGTTACATGCTGGAGGTGACTGGGGAGTTTGCTGCGAGTCGACCTTTAGGCCCCTTTCACACGGGCGAGTTTTCCGCGCGGGTGCAATGCGTGAAGTGAACGCATTGCACCCGCACTGAATCCGGACCCATTCACTTCTATGGTGCTGTGCACATGAGCGGTGATTTTCACGCATCACTTTTGCGTTGCGTGAAAATCGCAGCATGTTCTATATTCTGCGATTTTCACGCAACGCAGGCCCCATAGAAGTGAATGGGGGTGCGGGAAAATCGCAATCATCCGCAATCATGTGCGGATGCATTGCGAGTTTCCCGCATGGTTGCTAGGATACGATCGGGATGGGGACCCGATCGTTATTATTTTCCTTTATAACATAGTTATAAGGGAAAATAATCGCATTCTAATCACAGGATCACATGGGTCACATGGTCCACTCAAATGCTTCTATGATTGGACCATGTGACCCTGTGACGTCACCACAGGTCCTGAAGCAAACAATCATCAAGAGAGAAGACGTTCTGGGGCTCTGCGCGTACAATGGGAGAAGGTAAGTTAACTCTTTATTATTTTTAACCCTTTAAAGCCCGGGGAACATTGCATTCTGTAATTAGAATGCGATTATTTTCCCTTATAACTATGTTATAAAGGAAAATAATTACATATACAGAATACTCATCCCGAAACCGGACTTCAGTGATGAAGTCTGACTTCAGGTCTGGGTACCAAGCATGCAGATTTTTTCACGTGCGTGCTAAATGCACTACAAACGTTAGCACACGCGCGGAAAAATCGTGGCGATTCCCGCAACGCACCCGCCTCTTATCCGGGCGTCAAACATGACGCCCGTGTGCAAGAGGCCTTACACTCCTGTAATTTAGCCCACTGGCCCCTGGTATTGCCCATATTGCTCAGGCTCAGACATGTCTTCCACAGTAGGACATGTTGGCTAATTCTCAATTTTAACATCAGAATGAGGATTAGTAAGACCACAGAGTTCACCTGTCTTTTCTATTGTTATATTGTTTATCACATCCAGACAACTGCCATCTTGTGTAGGATGTCTATTGTTGTACTTGTGGTCCGCTGCGGGCATCCTCCATTGTATGCATTTTTGCTGGGGATCGCCATTAGCAACGGGCCACAAGTGCAGGATCTGCTCCCCTGTTTATATATGCACAACTGCTTATGCACAACAGCTTAGCATAATTATTTTTGGGCCCACTTACCTTTTAGGGCACTGTGTGCCAATAATTATTGAAGGGAAACTATCTGAGTGGTAATAGTATTTTCAGGGATACTGTTTCTGCAGTATAGGATTGGGAAGCACAGTGGGCACAGTATTAGAGGTGGCAGGATGGAGTGCTCAGAAGGTGTGGAGGAGGATGAAAAAGTAGGAAACTAAGGGTACTTTCACACTTACGTTCGTGTGATCCGGCAGGCAGTTCCGCCGATCAGTGTGACAACTGACAGCATTTGTAGACGGATCCGGGTGTGGATCCGTCTACAAATGCATTGCAAGAACGGATCCGTCCCTCCGCTTGTCATGCGGATGGACGGATCTGTCCTGCAGTCTTTTTCACAGTTTTCCGTCCTTCAGTTTTTTCGCAATGCCGGATCCGCCACTAATACAAGTCAATGTAAATTAATGCCGGATCTGGCATTCCGGCGACTGACCAGGCATTTTGGACGGACATAATACCGCAGCATGCTGCGGTATTATGTCCGGCCAAAACGCCTGACAGTGACTGAACGGAAGGCATACTGATGCAAACTGAATGGATTTCTATCCATTCAGATTGCATGGGGATATGCCTGATCAGTTCTTTTCCGGCATAGAGCCCTTTTGACGGAACTCTATGCCGGAAAAGAATAACGCAAGTGTGAAAGTACCCTAAGATGTCTGTTTGCCAAACTCTGCAGAGACAAGAAATGGCTGAAATAAATCATCATAAAGGTTTGGTCTGAATGGAGAAAATAAGGAAAGAGAACATCTACATCAAAGGACACGTCACAGGATGTAAGAGGTATGTGGCGCTATATTACCTTGTATGTGTTGTAATTCTGTATGTAAAGTTTTCGAAGTATGTATTTAACTGTAGGGCTGGAAGGAAGGGGTTAGGAAATTGGTGTGGGGGCATTTCAGTTTTGCACCTCAGAAAAGCTAGGTGCACCCCTGCCTCAGTTTATAAGTACAGTATCACAGCCAATCTCATTAGATAAATACATAACCAAGCTGATAACAAAAATGCAGCCCCAGAACTAATCTCAGTACATAATTATGCCACCAGATTGAAGCATTTCATGACATAATTACAGCACCAGAACTATGCTCATTACATCAATACAGCACCAAAAGCGTACTACATAAATATAGCACCAGATGGAGCTTACATCTTCTCAGAGAATGTTAACTATGGATAGGGATGAGCTAACCCGTGGAAGTTTGGGTACCCGAACTTGACCTCGAACCCGGAACCCATTAACGTCAATGGGGACCCAAACATGGTTATAACGGAAAATAATAGCATTCTTAAGACAGAATGCTAAATAAAATGGCCATTGAGGGGTTAAAAATAATTTAAAAAAACTCACCTCATCCACTTGATCGCGTAGCTGGTATCCTCTTCTTTCTTCAGGACCTGTGATGACGTCACCGCACTTACCATGTGGTGAGCATGGTGACGTCACCGTAGGTCTTTCTATTTTCATTCAGCAGGACCTGCAATGATCTCAGCAGGACCTGCGATGACGTTACCGCGCTCACCACGTGGTGAGCACAGTGACATCATCGCAGGTCCTTTTACAGGTCCTGAAGAAAGAAGAGGATACCGGCTGCACGATAAAGTGAATTAGGTGAGTTTTTTTAATTATTTTTAACCCCTCAATGGCCATTTTATTTAGCATTCTGTCTTAAGAATGCTATTATTTTCCGTTATAACCATGTTATAATAGAAAAAAATAATAAAATCACCCAACCAATCACGAACCCAAACTTCAGTGAAAAAGTCCGGGTTCGGGTCCGGCACCCGAACTCGCAAGGTTCGGTACGAACCCAAACTTTGCAGTTCGGGTTCGCTCAACCCTAACTATGGGTACAACAGACTGATAGATCAAATGAAGGCCTGTTTGGATTCCTAGAACCATTTCAAATGGAGACTTACCTGAATCTGAGATCTGATTTCTGTAGACAAACAATGCCCGTAGAAGGAAGAGGAGTGGATAATTATCCCTGCAGTAAAACAAATATGCCATCTTTGAACAACTGTCCATCACTACCTATATAACTGAATTATCCTGAGCCTCTAGTAAATCATTCATAAATTCCATGAATGTCTCTGTCTAAGGCAGTGTGGAAACAGGTAGTAGCTACATGAGACAAGAGAGAGTCTGATGTGTAGATTTCACAGATCACATATTTCCTTTTTAAATGGAAGAATTTTATAAAAAATGTTCTTTTTAACAACAAAATAATTTATTTTTATTTTTATTCTTTCGTTTATATTTATAATTCCCATGCTGTATCTATATGCTAGGGGTTGCGAGTATGATACAGCTTTGCAAATAAAGACTGTACGGTAAATAAATAGTACATGAGGAATCATGGAGATCCATTATAGCCATTCCAGGTTTTCCAACATATCGGCTGGGGTATTTAAAGACGTACTAAGTATGGGGGAACCAACCACTGATGAAGAAGTAGGCGTTATTTCGAAACGCGTCTGGTATGAATGGTCCCCTGATGAAATACCCAGCATAAGCTCCGGAGCAAAATACAACATATCAATTCAGCAAAAATTGTCAGTAAGTACTGACACCCAGCCCAGGTGGAGAGAGATCACAGCAACAGCGTGAAACTTACAGTGAGTCATATGCGAACTAGACCGGCTCTGATGTAAAAAGCCGGAAGAAGCTCACCAGCCATACCGCTACACGTGGGACGCCGACTTCAGTATAATTCCGATACCGGCCGAGTCACTAAGAGACCCGGAGGAATACAACGCGTGGGACACCGCAATTGATTTTACCTGAACGGCCACCACAAAAGGAATTACTAAACTGACAATGCATCACAATCGTGAGTACACAGCAATTGCTGTAAGTTAATTATAAGCTGATTGATAGGCACAAATTGCTACAAACAGATCTAGTAGCGTGTACAAATAGTGCTGATTGAAAGATACATATCGTTACTCCCATACTAGGAACGATATTAAATGGAGAGACAGTACTGCCAAAGTAAAAGCGGACAATTATATGAAGACACAGTATTGTAATATCAATTGCGCAAGTATACTGGCTTGAAACGCAGGTCCATAATAATCATTGGACAGTACATTGTTCTCTAACAGTGGGAGTGGAAGTTGCGTATTAGACGAGTCATAAGATAATATTGCTGCCTACTAATTTGGAGTTGTACGTGCATGCACAGAAACTGGATACATTTATTGTATTGTAATAATGAGAGCATAGAGGATTTATGGAATTATGCTATAATATGTACAGTACATAGCTGTCTATTAAGTACATGCGATCCGGATAGAATCTACAATATTGAATATAATGCTAAACAGGATCCAGATACACAACGGACAGATGTACTAGTGTAATAAATGTCAATGAAGATCTGTATGAGTAGGAGAAGTTGAGATTTTTTAAAGGGCGAGATTTTTTAAGGGTAATGTGTACATTATATAATAAAGTTATTTCACAAATTATAAAGTGGGTTCTGTGTGAATTCTGGATGTAGGAGTGCCCGACTTAATCCTTGAAATTGCATTTATTGTTTTTTCCAGACATAGGTGAGTCTGTTTTAGTGGGAGCAACCTTGTCTTGTGGTTTCTTGGGTGAGCCTTTTCAAAAAAAATTTGAGATGATGTGTAGATTTGACTTGGGCAAAGTTGGAGCAGGACTATACAATGTCTGTAACATCTTTTCTCCAATGAGGCCAATAAAAGTACCACTCAAGTAAATGCACAAGTGCAAAATATGCCAGGGTGACTTGGCAAAAACCCAGTCACAGGACAGGTGGCATGAAGGTAAGTCCATTAGAAGGTTTGCACAAAGAAATTTGAATATGGGTTAGGTTGTAGTAGTCTTTATAACTGCTGTTAGGAATAGGATGTTTACAAACCATGAAATGTCGCTATTCCTCCATAGTTGACCATCAAAAGAAGTTCATTATCTTTAAAGAAATATTCTCCTGAAGAGAAACATTTGGAGAAGGAGACACATAGGCAAAGTCCTGAGACTGTCCAGTTAAGGGAGGACAGACGCAGACATAAAGCAAGCTTTGAGCTGATCAAAGGTGCTAAATGTGCCGTTAGTGCACGAACAATTGTCCCCTTTACATGTCAGAATGGTAGGAGGAACTACTTGTGAAAAAATTTCCAATAGTAGTTGAAAAATCCAAAAAGTGTTACAGCTCTTTTAGACCAGTAAAACAAGGCCAACAAAGAATAGCAGGGACATGTGATCCATCTTCCAACCATGATCAAAAATGAGATACTCAAGAAAGAGAAGCTCATATCTTTCAAAACAGAATTTCTCTAGAACTGCATAGAGCAAATTTTCACTGTAACACAATGCATACATGCTGTCAATGGATCATATATCAGCTAGAGATAAATAAATCGTTTATAAATTAATCAGATTCAACTCAAATTTTGTAAAAGTTCAAAGTGGATCAGTAGCCCAAATTTTGGTGATTCAGTTCAGGGGGGAGAGAGAGCATGCACACAAGATGGAGAAAAGGTCCTTGGAGACCTCCGAGTGCCATACATAAATTTTCAGGCTAATTATAGCAGTTTTGATTTGTGTAAAATTGATTAAGAAAGACCTGAATTAAATTGCTCAACCGATTCAGCCAAATTGAATTTTGAATAATTTGCACATAATTTGCACATCTCTAGTATCAACTCGTTGATGAAATTCTAGAAGACAGAATTATGAGATATTTATGATGCCCTTGATATAGAGCAGGGTATAGGCTAACTGAAGATCCAATTTTGTAATGATAGTAGCTCCCCATATCTGGTCATACAGGAAAAAGAGGAAAAAGATAGCGACCTTCATAATTATTTTGTCCAGTCCTCTATAATTAGGGTCTCAAATACCCGCCTTTTTTTTCAAAAAGTAAAGCTCACTCCAGGAGGGGAAGGCGCTGTACTGCTTTCCTTTTGTCTCCTATTTCATGTTTGTATACAGTGCTTTAGTAGTGGACAAAAGGGGAGAGTTGGAAGGAGGTATGGTTGCAGTATCAGACTACACAGAGTTTGTCTATAGCCTATTACCATGGAGACACATAGGTCTGATAAGGATCTAAGGCAGGGATGGGCAAACTCGGCCCTCCAGCTGTTGCAAAACTACAATTCCCAGCATGCAAAGACTGCTTACAGCTATCAGCCTACAGCTGGGCATGGTGGGAATTGTAGTTTTGCAACAGCTGGAGGGCCGAGTTTGCCCATCACTGATCTAAGGGGTTGTGCAAGAATGGGGTGTTTTGGCAAACCCCCCATTGGGCTGGACCTGTAAAGGAAGGATTACTTACCATATTTTTCAACCTTTAAGATGCACTTTTTTCCCCCAAAAAATGATGGGTGAGGGGTAAATGTCAGGGGGTAAATATCAGTGCGTCTTATGGGGTGAATACTAATGAGCGCTTGCATTATAGAAGTGCTCATTAGTACAGCAGGAAGCGTCGAATGCAGCGCTCCTTGGGCTCTGTATTCACCCCTTCTTGGTTTTTTTTTGGCTGCTCGCTATGCTGTAACTGCGCACAGTGTGAGGATGTCGGCAAAATCCGTATGACAGGAGTGGCTGCAGTGTCCAGAGCAGGAGCGGTAAGTTGATTTTTTTTCTCTGGGTTGATCATGGGGGTCATTCACATGGAGGTCTGATTTGGGGGACTTATGGAAGTCTGATTGGGGGTCATTCGCATGGAGTTCTGATCTGACATCTGATTGGGGGACTTATTGAGGTCTGATCTGAGTTCTGTTTGGGGGTCATTCACATGAAGGTCTGATCTGAGGTCTAGTTGGAGGAATTATTAAGGTCTAATCTAAGGTCTGATTGGGGGTCATTCACATGGAGGTCTGATCTGAGGTTGGATTCGGGGACTTATTAATATGGAGGTCTGATCTGAGGTCTGATTGGGAGACTTATTAACATTGGGGGTCTGTGCTGAGGTCAGATGAAAAATATTTTTTTTCTTATTTTCCTCCTCTAAAACCTATGGGCAGGTGCATCTAATAGGGTGAAAAATACGGAACCTGCTTCCCAGCTCAGGCTCCCATCTCCTTTTCCTTCAGGCATCGCTAGGCTCTCTTGCTGTAAACATCCAGTTTGACATCGCCACAGCCAATCACTGGCCATGGCAGAGACCTGATCCCCTTTGCGTTATGTGACAATTTGTCAAACCGGACCCCAGAGAAGCATCGCAGGCCTAAAGAGAAGTAGCAATGAGTCTGGCGCCAGGAAGTAGGCAAGTAATCATTCCTTTACAAGTTCAGCCAAATGGGTGAGGTTTGCCACCCCCACCCCACCCCTTTCTTTCAGAAACCATTTAATGACAGGATTGTAGGATACTTTAATAAAGTTTATTTGCAATATTCAATTTAAAGTTTACTTGGCTGAGTTCACACTTCAGTTATTTGGTCAGTTATTTTGATCAGTTATTGAGATCTAAAACCAGGTGTGGGTCAAAAACACTGAATAGGTGCAAATTAAATAATTATACCTTATCTCTGAGTAGGCTTCACTGCAGATTTTAGTTCACAATAACCGATCAAAATAACTGACCAAGAAAGGCTGAGGCCTTTTGCACACGACCACGTGCTGGCCGTGCCTGTGCTGCGGACCGCAAATTTACCTAAATGCAGTCCGCAATCCGTCCGTTCTGCGAAAAGATAGAACAAATTCTATTTTTTTGCGGAACGGAAGCACGGAAAGGAACCCCACGGAAGCACTACGTAGTGCTTCCGTGGGGTTCCGTTCCATGCTTTCATTCCGTTCAGCACCGCATCTCCAAATTTGCGGACCTATTCAAGTGAAAGTGATGCGGATTGCACACGGCCGGTGCCCTGTGTATTGCTGACCTGCCGTATGCGGCGGGGCAACAGCCGTGTGCACGAGGCCTAAGAGAGTGTCGTTCCTGGGGAATCTTATAATGTCTTCTGTAAAAATGTGCTGCTGCATTTACTGCAAAATTTCAGAAGAGCCTCGAGGCACATTAGTATTCCTTTTTGCTCCTAGATAAATGGGACTATGTTTACATTTTACTCCAGGAAAAGCACTTCATAATCATTTATGTACACTTTTCACTACAGGTGGTCTTCCTCCAGCATCTGCCTGGCTTCTTCTTTTTGTTTTAAATAAGTAACAAGTTCTAGTAGCTTTTAGCAGATGGGGTTTCTGATCATAAGCCAAAGGGTTGGGTTTTAGAATTTAATAGTTTTCTAATTTAATAAATACTTGGAAAGAAATCAAATTCCCAGTTCGGCTTTATGATATGCAGTTCCTTCATTTTGTTATGGTAATGTAGTCTTTCATATATATGAAAATATGAAATCTTGTAAATGTTTACTTATGAAAACTTTTGTAGTTCTAAAGTATGATACTGTATTTAAACAGTGATACCAATGTATATATGTAATATAACTATATGCAATTACATCTCTTAGTCCTGATAGTAGAGAAGGGATGCTAGAGGCACACATTGTAACATTTAAAGGGGTTGTCTCACTTCAGCAAGTGGCATTTTTATTAATGTCTTGTTATTATCTATATAGCTTCCTTTGCTAGATTAATTCATTTTCCCATCACATTATACACTGCTTGTTTCAATGGTCATGACCACCCTGCAATCCATCAGTGGTGGTCGTGCTTGCACACTATATGAAAAAGCGCCAGCCTCTCTGGTGGCTGGGACCGTGGAAGTGCACATAAGCTAGTGCTTTTTCCTATAGTGTACAACCATGGCCACTGCTGATGGATTGCAGGGTGGTCGTAACCATGGAAACGAGCATTGTATAATGTAATGGAAAAATAAATCCTGCCAGCAAAGGAAGCAATATAGATAACAACAATACATTAAGTGCCTTGTATTAACTTCCCCCACAGAATAAATGGTATAAGTGAGACAACCTCTTTAATGCAGAGTAAATCCTGCAAAGGAAGGTCTGAAGCATAATATAAAGTAGTCAGTCATCCAAAATTTCAGTATGGCACAGTATAGCAAAAAATCTGTAGCATAATGACTGTGGTTACAAGGGGTTCCAACCATGACTAGGCTGTGAAGGGCAGGGGGAGGGGGGACATGTTGCTGCATAACAGAACTTTTGACAAGCCACAGCATTCTCACATGCGCAGCAAAGCTCTGCACAGCAATGTTGTTCAATTGGTAGTGATGATGGGTGGCTCTTGAGTTCTGTATGAAGTATGTCATGACTATATGCTATGGCTGTGTACCCATGGATGCTGGCTGTTGGGTTTTTAGAGCAGGTGTGTGGGGGATGGGAGAAGACACTGGGAATGAAGAGAGAGATCACACTTCATTAAAGAAAAGGACAGGAGGTATTTTCAATCCCTTACATGGATTTAAAGAGAACCCATCACTATATTATTGTCCACTAAACCACCAGCTTGTCAAAAGTCTTAGTTTTAGCATTTACTCTTTTCTGGTAATTTACCTACAAAAGCATGTTTTATATCATTGTTTCTGTTTAGAAAACTATTAACCAGCAGTAAAAACTGTGTGACAGGTTTCCTTTAATAAAGGGGTGAATACATTCAAATTTGTGGTCGTGGCTCATCAGGAAACTGTCAATCCTACAGGTAACTGCTTGACCGGCCTAACTAATAGGACTAAGTGGCTTGAGTTGTGCCATAACCGCTGTGTCGTAGGGGTACCTGAATAAGAGGGCATCCCTAGAGAAATGAAACTGAATGAGGGAGGGTATGCCGAATCCACGCAGAACGAGGTGGCGTGGGTGCGCCTGGCTATATGAAGGCGTGGGGGGTGAGGGTCCCCTCCCCCTCCCACAAATACAGGCCAATAAATCAGCCTCAATATTTGTGGTCGTGGCTCATCAAGAAACCGTGAATCCTTCGGGTGACTGCTTGACCTGCCTAACTAATAGGACTAAGCAGCTTGAGTTGTGCCATAACCGCTGCGTCGTAGGGGTACCTGAATAAGAGGGCAAAACACCAGAAATGCGAAATTAGGAATTTATTACATACAATTCTTACATCACCAAGTGCTGAAATGCAAGCAACATTTCGTGCTTAGGTTGGGGAATGTATCTATTAAAGCAGGAGGATCAACAGCGGCCTAATTTGCGAATGATATGAGCCAGGACATTGTTTCTGGATGCAGCACCAATCCAGAATGAGTGACCGGACACGGTGGAAGGATTCAACCCTAGATTCGAAACTAAAATACGGACATGCTCAATGAATTTGGAGGTGGTTAATGGCAGCGTGGGAAATGGCAACAGCGGCCCCTGAGGATCATGACTTGCTAGGGTGGTTAGCAAGTGTTGCAGGACCATGACGGGACACCAGGCATGTGCCATCGGGAAAAAGGTCACCTCTGTAGGGGGACCAGTCTGGGATGTCTTGGTGACCGGTAAGGATAAAACCAGACCATCGGGACTATGGATCAGCTGATCCTGCTGTTGGAGTTCTTGCAGGTGAACTCTCCTGGTCTTAGTAAGCTGTAGAAGGCGAGGTAGATAGCTGCTTTTGACACCAAACTGGGGGGAAGTCCGAATGGAGCTCTGTCAAGCATGTCCGATAGTCTCGGAATAATTTGGCAGAAATGCCAGTACGGCGCGATTGTTCCGCAGTTCCGGATTTCTCTAATCCTCTCAAAGCAGCCTTGATAACGTGCACAGAAAACAGGGAGCCCCTATCAGGATGACTAATCGAGGTGAAATGCTGGACCCCTGCGAGGTAGGACCGGACAGTATTGTGTGATAGTTTACACTCCGAATGGCAGTAGCCAATGAAGGCTAGGACATGCTTGATAAAATTGGTATCTCGCTGGGGATACTTCTCTTGGAACTTGCAAACAAGCTCCAGCCCTTGGAGTAGCTTCTGGAGGTATTGGCCGATAGGGATCTGGCAACTAGTCGATGTGCGGTGACCAGATGGCTGGTTAATCCAGAAACAGGGTTGAGAATGGTGGCACTTCAGTCCCTGTGGCGTCTGCTTCCAGAATTACCTGGGAAAAGAGGGAAAAATTAGCTTGAGACAAGCTGTCGGCCACCAAGTTCTGGGTACCACGGATATGCGAACAGCAATAATGGAAATAATGGAAGTCAGGGAGAGCTGGACTAAGCGTCTAGCAAGAGAAATGACGTGTGGGGACTTGGACCTACCCTTCAATAAAATGTCTACTGTGGCAGTGTTATTGGAAATAAAGACAACAGTGGAATTGGGACCATAGATGACCCCAAGCATGAGCAGCTGCTACAATAGGGTAAAGTTCGAAGAGAGCTGACGTCTGCGTGAACCCAGGAATCTTTCTGACTTCATCGGGCCAAGTCCTGGACAAACAGTGGGTGCCAAAAATGGTGACAAACCCTGTAGTGGCTGATGCATCTGAAAAGACCATAGGGGAAGTATTACTGGCGGCCAGAATAAAGAAGGAGGCTGCATTCCAATGACACAGGAAATGATCCCACATGACTAAGTCTGCTATGGCTTGCGCATCCAATTGAACTGGGCTGTCTTGTTTGGCTGCATCGGGAAGGAGGGCTAGTAACCGAGATATGAATGACCTGCCTTGAGGAATGATGCGCATGGCAAAGTTCAGCATGCCCAAGAGTGATTGCAGATCCGCCTTGGTTGTGACCCTGTCTAGCGTGAACCTGTGAATGACGTCTCTAATCCTGACTAATTTCTCTTCTGGTAACCTAGCTATCATGTTGTCGGAGTCCAACACAATCCCTAAAAAGGTGATGACAGTGGAAGGGCCTTCGATTTTCTTAGGTGACACGAGAACCCCAAGCTTGGAAAAGACTGCCAACAATGTGTCAAGGGCCTGCGGAGGTCTGATAGGGGTTCGATCAATAAGAAGTCGTCGAGGTAATGAATGACGTGATTGCAGCAGAATTTGGTTTCTAAGATTCAGTGAAGGCTCTGCGCGAACTGGTCAAAAAGCCAGGGGCTACTCTTGTAACCAAAAGTGAGCTTGGTGGCAAAATAGTAAAGGTCCTTCCACTTGATGCCATGCCATTGCCATAGCGAAGGCATGATAGGGAGGAGTTTGAAAGCATCGGATATGTCAGCTTTAGACAAGTAGGTGCGGGGCCCACACTGCATTATGGTGGCTATAGCGTGGTCAATGGTTGAGTATTTCATGCCCACTTCTTCGGAAGGGATTAGGAAATTGAGGCTGGGGATATGGGAACTGTGATGGGCAGAGAGATTGTAGATTAACCTTTCTTTGTTGCTGAACTTCTACTCGTACTGGACTGACCCTCCAGTGATTGAATGGTGAGGTCGTGAAAGGCCCTATAAGAAAACTTTTTCAAGCTCGGTTTGAATCAATTTGTCTATGGCGTTGGGTGCTTTTTTGGCCCACTGTATGTTATCTCAGGAAGTGTGATCAAACCTGTATGGAAGCCATTCGTGAACCCCGAGATGAGAAAATTAACGAACTCTGGGTCATGATGACCCTGCAGACAGTGCTATAAATAATCAGTGTCCACTACTCTTCTCAGGTAGGATTTATCCGGTGTTAATGTACACACCACCTTGGGGTGAGCCCGGAAACAATTGGTGCACACGTGGAGAAGGCGACATTGACCATAGTTACAGGCTGACAAATTGTAATTATTACATATTTGGGATCTACCTAGAAATTTAACGACCCAATTTGTGCCCTTGTGGGCCGTCTGACGGGCTGGCAACTGAGGTACTGGGGGTTATCTCCATACCTCCAGCTGCCAGGTGACACCAGTCAGCAGTGTGAAAAATAGATTCACAGCACAAGATCTTTGAGGCCTGCAAAATGTCTGCAGAAGAGCATGTGTAAATATTGGCCCAGTTAGTGGAGAACTGGAACTGACTAAGGGCTGCCGCGGCTTTTGCAGAAAAGGAGCAATGGTAATCATAAAATGCGGTGCCGCCGTACTTATGCCCCAAGTCAGTCACTCTGTAAAGATACAGATCTAGCGCTTCTCTTCTATCTGGGCGTACTGAGCAAATGACATCTTGATACAGACTAAATGCAAGAACAAACTCAGGAATGGTGAGTTTCCTATTGAGCCTGTGGTCACTACTCCTGAGTACCATGGAACCATCACCACAGGTGATTACCTTGTTGTTAGAAATGTCCCTGGTGGCAATCAATAAAGATGCGAGATTCACATCTCTCGCCCTCTAGAATGTCTTTCTTGATGTTAGCTGGGATGAAATGAGTCGGCGTGATGATGGGCACAGAGGGTATGGTACCTGAGGAACCTGCGGCTGAGGTGGACGCAACTGGAAGATTCTGAGAGGGATTACTGGCAGGGACCTCCTGGGCCTCCACAGTCTCTAACTGTGCCTGGATGTTATTAATCGATGAAGTCAAGTTGTTGACCATTGCATGCAATTGGGTAAGAGAAGTCTGCAGAGTCGACATAGACCCCTCCTCTTGCTGTGGGCCTGTGGTACTGGCAACCAGTAAGCGGTACAGTTCCGCCTTCCTAGCCGAAGCCAAGAAGGGGATAGCCCTTTTCAATAACTCAGAAGTAAGCCTAGGAACAGTCCAACTCAGACATCCTGGTGACATTCTCATCCACAGAACCCTCTACGATATCAGACGCATTCGAAATTGCTGACTGTGTTCAAACAAAAGTATCTTAGGATGGTACAGCGTTGAGGTGCGCCGTCCCCTGAGTGAACAACCATGCGTACCATCATGAGTGGAACATGCATGAGCCGGCGCGGAAGCAACTTGTAGAACCGTGAAGTGAACCCATGCCCCTGACACAAGAACCACCTATGTGAAACTAAACTCGTGATGAGGCAAACACTGTGAAGCTGAGACCGAGGAAAGCGTGGAAGTAAGGAACTGACAACAATCATGCCAACGTCGGTCATGACGTGGAGTTACCGAGACTTCAGAAAGAACCTGCATAAATGAATAACAAAGAACTTATAACGGACATGATAACAGCAAATGCAACTAAGAAGTAGTTGCGACCTCTGCACCTGCACATACAGAGATTTTTTATTTTCCTTCTACCTGATCTAACGGAAATACCGAAGCCACGGAAAAGGTGAGGCTGCAACCTAAAAGAAGATGATTGGCAATTACCATGCGACACACGCTACGGAACCTTAACCACCTCAGCCCCCCTAGCTTAAACACCCTTAATGACCAGACCACTTTTTACAATTCTGCACTACACTACTTTCATGGTTTATTACTCGGTCATACAACTTACCACCCAAATGATTTTTACCTCCTTTTCTACTCACTAATAGAGCTTTCATTTGGTGGTATTTTATCGGTGCTGACATTTTTACTTTTTTTGCTATTAATGAAAATTTTACAACATTTTTGCAAAAAAATTACATTTTTCGCTTTCTGTTGTAAAATTTTTCAAAAAAAACTACATTTCTCTATAAATTTTTCTCTAAATTTATTGTTCTACATGTCTGATAAAAAAAATGCAATAAGTGTATATTTAATGGTTTGGGTGAAAGTTATAGCGTTTACAAACTATGGTGCAAAAAAGTGAATTTCCACATTTTGAAGCAGCTCTGACTTTCTGAGCACCTGTCATGTTTCTTCAGGTGCTAGAATGTCAGGATAGTATAAATACCCCCCAAATGACCCCATTTTAGAAAGAAGACACCCCAAAGTATTCGCGGAGGAGGCATGGTGAGTTCATGTATCATTTCATTTTTTTTCACAAGTTAGCGGAAAATGACACTTTCTGAGGAAAAAATAAATATATAAAGTTTCCATTTCTGCTAGCTTCTGGCAAAAAATAAATAAATCTCCCACAGACTCACTATGCCCCTCAGTGAATACCTTGGGGTGTCTACTTTCCAAAATGGGGTCATTTGTGGGGTGTGTTTACTGTTCTGGCATTTTGAGCGGGGCTAAATTGTGAGCAGCCCTGTTAAGCCTAAAGGTACTCGTTGGACTTTCGGCCCCTTTGCGCACCTAGGCTGCAAAAAAGTGGCACACATGTGGTATCGTCGTACTCAGGAGAAATAGGGAAATATGTTTTGGGGTGTATTTTTACATATACCCATGCTGGATAAGAAAAATATCTCTGTAAATTGACAACTTTGTATAAAAAATTTTAAAAAGTTGTCGTTTACAGCGATATTTCGCACACAAAGCATGGGTATATATAAAAATACACCTCAAAACACATTGCCCTACTTCTCCTGAGTACGGCGATACCACATGAGTGACACTTTTTTGCAGCCAAGATGCGCAAAGGGGCCCAAATTCCAATGAGTACATTTAGGATTTCACAGGGCAATTTTAAGCATTTGGATTCCAGACTTCTTCTCACGCTTTAGGGGCCCCTAAAATGCCAGGGCAGTATAAATACCCCACAAGTGACCCCATTTTAGAAAGTAGACACCCCAAGGTATTCCGTGAGGGGCATGGCGAGTTCATAGAAGTTTTTTTTTTGGCACAAGTTAGCGGAAATTGATTTTTTTTTTTCTCACAAAGTCTCCCTTTCCGCTAACTTGTGACAAAAAGTTAAATTTTTCATGGACTGAATATGCCCCTCAGCGAATACCTTGGGGTGTCTACTTTCCGAAATGGGGTCATTTGTGGGGTGTGTTTACTGTTCTGCCATTTTGGGCGGGGCTAAATTGTGAGCAGCCCTGTTAAGCCTAAAGGTACTTGTTGGACTTTCGGCCCCTTTGCGCACCTAAGCTGCAAAAAAGTGGCACACATGTGGTATCGTCGTACTCAGGAGAAATAGGGCAATATGTTTTGGGGTGTATTTTTACATATACCCATGCTGGATAAGAGAAATATCTCTGTAAATTGACAACTTTGTATAATTTTTTTAAACAGTTGTGATTTACAGCGATATTTCTCACACAAAGTATGGGTATATATAAAAATACACCCCAAAACACATTGCCCTAGTTCTCCTGAGTACGGCAATACCACATGTGTGCCACTTTTTTGCAGCCAAGATGCGCAAAGGGGCCCGAATTCCAATGAGTACCTTTAGGATTTCACAGGGCATTTTTACGCATTTGGATTCTCGCGCTTTAGGGCCCCTAAAATCCCAGGGCAGTATAAATACCCCACATGTGACCCCATTTTGGAAAGAAGACCCCCCAAGGTATTCCGTGAGGGGCATGGCGAGTTCACAGAAATTTTTTTTTTTGGCACAAGTTAGCGGAAATTGATATAATTTTTTTTTTTTTACAAAGTCTCATATTCCACTAACTTGTGACAAAAAATAAAATTTAACATGAACTCACCATACCCCTCACGGAATAGCTTGGGGTGTCTTCTTTCCAAAATAGGGTCACTTGTGGGGTGTTTGTACTGCCCTGGCATTTGAGAGTCTCTGCAATCATTACCTGTATGGACAGCATTAGGAGTTTCTGCTATTCTCCTTATATTGAGCATACGGGTATACGGGTTCAGCCTGTGGGCTGAAAGAAAAAATGGACGGCACAGATTTCTTTATTCGCATCGATCAATGTGGATGAAAATATCTCTGCCAAAATCAATGACTGCGGTGCGGAGGGCTGGGCGCTAACTACCTAACAAGTAGCTAACAAGTAGACCCTAAGGCCCCATTCACACGTCCGCAATTCTGTTTGCTGAACGGAATTGCGGACCCATTCATTTCTATGGGGACAGATTTTGTCCAGCTAGGATCCGGAATTGCGTTCCGCAAAAAATTCTGTTTGTGGAACGGAATTGCGGACCCATTCATTTCTATGGGGGCAGACTTTGTCCCGCTAGGATCCGGAATTCCGTTCCGCAAAAATATAGAACATGTCCTATTCTGGTCCGCAATTGCGGACAAGAAAAGGCATTTTCTATATAGTTCTGGCAATGTGTGGATCTGCAAAATGCGGAAAGCACATTGCTGGTGTCCGTGTTTTGCGGATCCGTGGATCCGCAAAACACATATGGACATCTGAATGGAGCCTTACAGGGGGGTGATCATTGACAGGGGGGTGATCAGGGAGTCTAGATGGGATGATCAGGGGTTAACAAGGGGTTAATAAGTGACAGGGGGTGTAGTGTGGTGTTTGGTGCAACTTTACAGAGCTACCTAGTCCTCTGGTGGTCGATCCCAGTAAATGGGACCACCAGAGGACCAGGTAGCAGGTATATCAGACGCTGTTAACAAAACAGCGTCTGATATACATGTTTGATTTCATTTATTTTACTTCTACAGCCTGCCAGCGATTGATTATCGCTGGCAGGCTGCAGTATAACTGCAGAGCCGCACGCCGCGAATCTCGCGTCTTGCGAGATGACGCACAGATGCGTCCGGCCAGAACAACAGGACCGCCCGCCAGACGCATCCGTGCATTAGGAGGTCCTGTAGCGGTTAAAGAGTCCCCTTTTTTCACTTCTCTTTTCTTTTTGTACAAAATTTTAATTTTTTTATTTTTTTTAGTTTTTCTATCTTCCATATATATACTTCTACTGAAATACTATAGCCCCTATATATATTCTCTCATTATTTTTTTTTTACTTTTAAATAGTTCTGCTATATTTTTATTTTATTTTTTTCAAGAACCACTATCACCTGCTGCCTGGAGGCTCCAGCAGACCAGATGAATCAAGAGCCTACCAGAAGCAAACAGCCTTGCACGCACCCCTTCCTCACTACGAGCACGGCGGCCTGTGCTATACATTACAATGCGCCGAGAGCAACCTGAAAGTCTGCCACGTGGGGAGCCAATGCTGCCAGGCAGAAACGTTCCGCTGCGGTGGTGCTCCTTCGTACCTAAAGAAGCCGACACACCGCCGGCCGGAGTGAGAGGACGGAAGACCACAGTAATAGAAACACGCGAAGTAGAGTAGGTGAGCCTCCTCAAGCAGGACACATGTAGCACGCACTAGGACGCCGAATCCACGCAGGACGAGGTGGCGTGGGTTCTGCTGGCTATATGAAGCGTTGGGGGAGGGGGGCGCCCCTCCCACAAATACAGGCCAATAAATAGGCCTTAACATATGTCACTTATATAGTTACTAAAGGGAGAAGGGTAGAAATTAATTCAGAAAAATCACTTAGACTTAAAGGAAATGTCTTATCAGAAAGTGACCTATTGTTTAAATCACGTTTCTATGTGCATGCAGCATTTTCCTGTCCGGCGCTATCAATGTATAGATGCTGGATCTGTGCACTATATTGCTGTGCACATATATTAGTTGTGTCCAACTACCATCTTGAAGTAACTGGTATATGTGAGGGGCGCCTTAGTAAGATTAGCGTTTTGCTGTGGTTTGTTACTTTTGATCCCCATCCGATCCAAAAATCTATTTTGATTAGCAAAGTTGTCTATCTATCCAAAATTAATGCATTGTGTCACAACAACAATGTACATACTACAGGTTTTGGGGTTATCCTTTTCAATGTATGTAATACTAATAATTTTAATAACACAATTTTTAACACTTCAAGCCTATACTAGAGATGAGCATATTGATTTGTAAGAATTGATTTGTCTCAAGCAAGGTTCTGCCCCTGCAATGGGGTGTTCCTCAAGCGGAGGATGTTCCCCTGTCACTTGCCCCGACAACTCTGCCAGCCCTGACAATCTTGCACCTGCATACTGCGTTAATAAAGAAAAATTGACACTGACTACAGGAGTGCTATGGTTTATTCTATGCTTGCTATATGAACAGGGGTCAGAGACCGGGACCTAACACCGCGGGCACCGCCACTAAAACGCAAGTCTGATTGTCAACGCAGGGTTAGTGCTGTCCTACTATTACATTTTTTAAAATCTTGCACCTGCGCCACTGGTGAGAGTAGTAGCGCAAGCATAGAGGCTCTGCTTCCGCTCCTGGAGCAGTAACCGTTCAGGCGCTGGTTCCCAGAAGCAGAAACCTGGTTGATGAGACAAATTGATTCTTTTTCTTATGAATCAATTTGCTCATCTCTAGTGTATACATCTCCATACTACTGAGGCATCCGCAATTCCCTTTCAGAACAGCTAATAGTCTGTAAACTAAGCTGAAAATAAAGAATTCTTCCACATGGAAAGAATTTCTTTTCAGATAACCTTTCACCAAACACACCTGCTGCCTGAGGCCCTATTAAATACATACCACATTATGACTGAAGCTCTGTCATCAGGGCAATCTAAAGGATTGGCACCTCATTGTACGTATACTGTGCAGCACTAATTTACAGAATAGAGGTTAACTCTTTATTTCCTTCTACTAGTTGCCATTTGTGCGTTATAAAAAGGATTACCTCAAATCAACTGAAATTTCCATAAATGTTCAAAGCAATATTAGTGCAGTATAATTGCCTATTGTTCACATACGCTGACAGCGGGAAGGATCGTAGTGGTTTTTCTCCCAAAAAGTTGCATTCAGGTCAAACTATGTAAAGTGGAAAAACTGCATTACGTAATTGTGTGACTAACATTCTTTTAAAAGGAAGCTGTCTACATTATGTTCAATTAATGTCAGACTTGTACTTTTCCTTAATCACTACCCCTTATCTAGGAAATGGATGTAGTGGTAATCAGTAACTCTGGGCTGATTTGGGGGAATTATTCTAGTTGAACAATGTGGAAAATTGTTGCATAGTGTTTCTTTTTCCTGGAAAAAAATTCTTATTCAGTAATTTAACTGACTTTGTGTATGGTTATATATTGTTTATTAAAGTGGCTTTTTCAGGCTTAGGCTACGTTCACACGACGACATTTGTCACACGACAAATGGGGCACAACTTCACTGGAACATTTGTCGCGCGACATTTTGTCGCACTATTGTCGTGCGACAATTTTTATAATGGGAGTCTATGGTGTCGCATTGCGACATGCGACATGCTGCGACTGCGACGCGACAGTCACAGAAAAACCCATCTTGAATGGATTTTTTGCGACTGTCGTGTCGCAGTCGCAGCATGTCGCATGTCGTAATGCAACACCATAGACTCCCATTATAAAATTTGCCGCGCGACAATAGTGCGACTTTTTGTCGCGCGACAAATGTCGTCATGTGAACGTAGCCTTAGTGGCAGTCGTATCCCAGCAGAGTCTATGGGCAATATAGAAACAGCTATTTTTTCTAACTTCTGTAGACCTGAATGGGCAGAATTGCTGCCACATTTCCATTAATTCTCCAGTTGAATGTGGCAGCCTGTTTAACTCTTGACGTTTCATAAATGTCTAAGATGGGAAAACTACTTTAAATGACTAAAACTGCAACTATTGACAAGGGGGGCAGACAGAAAATCCACAAATGGTTCTTTTAGAAACAGGGAAGGTCATGTATGGACAGTGTTGTTTGTACAGTGTATGTGCTTTAATTACAATGCTGGAATGAATTAAAAGGATTTATAGGGTTAGATTTTTTTATTTTTTTACCTTATTTTTTTTCCGACCCTCTAACTCTAGTGTCCTATGCACCACATCTCTACTCGGGTCTTCTTTCCCATAGTCATTTCACCACTACAGCCACAGTTGTCTAACATGGTCAGCCGATCACTGTGGATGACACATCAGCATGCAGGAAAGGACGCAATGAGGGCCACTATTGTGGCATTAAAAAGTTGCAAATTATGGTGCACACCATATTTGTGCCATAGTTTGCAACTTTTTGAGCTTTTTTAGAAAAGTGGTGAGAAAAAGGACAGGGCTTAGATAGAACCTACCCCAACCCATTGGATTTACTATAACATGCCAGCTGGTCTAGATTTCAGTTTCTGGTGCACGAAGTGCCAAAGATATGCCCAATTTAATCTACCTCTTAATAAATTAGGCGCATCTCACTCCAGTGCACAGAGGCACAGTGGATTAAGACCGGCATATGGGAACACCAGTCTTGGTAAATGTCCCCAAAGAGTGATGGGGAAGGGAAAACACTGGTACCAGAGATTTTATTCCCTTGAAAATATCATAGTGTACTATGCAATGTACTTTATTGATAAAATGTTGTTCAAATATACCTTTTTTAAGTTGATTCAATATAGCATATAACTTCAAGCAGTATGTGTGTAGAAAATAAACCCCATGAAACGTATCTTGTCTGTGCTGTGCTAAACATTTAGTCTCAATTGCGTCTCACATTATACAGTATATAAGAAGCAGTCAAGATTGTTTTTTTCTAGGAAAGCGATTTCTTTGGGCAAGAAATGTAAGACTGCATGGTAATGCTGTAATGCTGCTTTGCACTGGCATTGTAAAGTAACCAGTTGTTACGATATCTGTTCACATTTTCCTTTGTATGCTGTGTGGGCTGGTTGCTGAATACGTGTGGGTGTGTATCTAGGGCCATGTGTCGGTATGGCAGTGAACATCCGCCTCTCTGTACTGGCCGTGGATACTTTTGGGTGTACCATTGTATGCTGTGTGGGCGGGTTGCTGTGTTGAGCATACTGCCCGCTTGCTGTGAGATCTCTGTGCCTTGTAGGGGTTAATGCCTCTTTATGTTCATGAGCACCTGTATGACTAAGGCCTCTTTCACACGAGCGTGTCCGGATTAGGTCCGGATGCGTTGCGGATGCGTTCAGTGAAAACTGTGCGATTTCACAGGAAAAGCCATTCAGTTTTGCCTGCGATTGCATTCAGTTGTTCAGTTTTTTCCGCGCGGGTGCAATGCGTTTTGATGCGTTTTTCACGTGCGTGATAAAAAACTGAAGGTTTACAAACAACATCTCCTAGCAACCATCAGTGAAAAACGCATAGCGCACCGCGCGCTTGCGGATGCAATGCGTTTTTCACGCAGCCCCATTCACTTCTATGGGGCCAGGGCTGCGTGAAAAACGCAGAATATAGAACATGCTGCGATTTTCACGCAACGCACAAGTGATGCGTGAAAAAAAACGCTCATCTACACAGACCTATTGAAATGAATGGGTCAGGATTCAGTGCGGGTGCTATGCGTTCACGTCACGCATTGCACCCGCGCGGAAAACTCGCCCGTGTGAAAGGGGCCTAAGGCTACTTTCACATCTGCGTTGTGCTGTCTGGTTTTGAGATCATGCACAGGGTTTCAAAATTGCAGCACAAAGCTTCAGTTTTGTCCCCAATTCATTATCAATGTGGACAAAACCGAACAAACCAGAATGTAGTGCACCGGAATTCATTCCGTTCTGGTTTCTTGTATTCCCATGCCGGACACAAAATCTCTGCAAGCAGCATTTTTGTGAGTGACACTGGAAACTGAACATGCTGGATACGGCACCAAAAGCCATGTAAGTCAATGGTGGCAGATACAGTTTTTTCAGATACAAAAAAAACGGATCCGGCTTATTCATTTTCAATATAATACAACCGGATCCGTTATGAATGGATGTAGCCGGTTGCATTATTCAAACGGATGCATTTTGCTGTGGTTTGAGATCCCATAAAACATGTATTTGGACTATAGATCGGAGTATGCTTGGTTCCCTAAACATAGAAATAATTTGGGTTGCAGCCACCCTCCATTTATTTTCTATGGGCCGCCAAAAATAGCCGAGCACTGGCTCGGCTATTTCCGTTGGGCCAATAGAAGTGAATGGCAGCGGTGGCCGGTCATGTACAATGCTCTCCCATTCACTGCTATGGGGTGTGCGCTTGGTAGTGGCCAGACCAGAGACCTCCAGCCACCAACTTGTGGGGCTCTGTTCCCGATATGGGACTCGCACCTATAAGACAATGGGGGCATATCCTAGCGATATGCCCCCATTGTCTGTGATGAGACAACCCCTTTAAGACGCAGTGTGAAAGATATGCGACAAATTATACCAGCACTAGTCAGTTGCATAGTATCAGTTGACATACTGTACACTGGTCTTGCTCTCCTTATTTTTTAAAGAAGACCTGTCATCACAAAATGCACTTCATTTTGTGGTGACAGCTCCTCTGTGGAAAGACACATCCGTATTTATCTCTGGAATCTATGTACATTCATGTCAGTCATATTTAATGATTACATAGGCAGCATCCCACTGCAGAGCAGTGGTACACTTAAAAATGGGTTAAAATGTATTTTTGTTTGGTATGTGCATTTCTGTATATTTATGTACTAAGTGTTAATAGTCAATATTTACAGCCACCACTACATGGGGATGATGTCACCCTGTCTATATAGACAGGAGGGATGAGAGCAGATCAGACTCTGACTCTGACTGACTCTGACAGAGGACTGAGCACATGTCAAATATGGTAGCTGACAGGGGAGCTAGTCCTTGATTATTTTACACAAAGGCCTCGTAAGGCATAACCTATTTAATTCCCAAAATATTTTTAAAAAGATAAACTTTATTGATACACTTTAAAACTAATGAGCATAACACTTTTAAAAAACTAGTGATGCTGTGCCTTCGCTGAAGTAACTGTATTTGCAACCAATAGATTTAGGAGATGTGCACTATCCCCCAAAATTGGTGCATTCAAAGCAGTGGGGGACTTATGATCATGTTTCGACATGTTTCGCCATTTCCATGGCTTCCTCAGGGGAAAAAATGGGCAGCATCTCATTCCCCTGAGGAAGCCATGGAAATGGCGAAACATGTCGGGGGGCAGTAAATGTTTTAGTATGTAGTGTATGCTGATACCTTGGTGCAATATTAGCAAGTGTATAAGCACGTCAATGCAGAGTGTGTGAGTGTGGTGGTGACGATCAGTAGTTCAATCAGGGAGTGATTTTGGCATTTGAGAGTGTTCAGAGCACCGGATTACAGGCAGCACGTCAATAGTGACAGCACAGCGTGCTAGCAATTCTCAATCCAGAAATTCATATTAAACACCAAAGTGCTCAATGTCACTTTTTTCATGATCATAAGTCCCCCACTGCTTTGAATGCACCAATTTTGGGGGATAGTGCACATCTCCTAAATCTATTGGTTGCAAATACAGTTACTTCAGCGAAGGCACAGCATCACTAGTTTTTTAAAAGTGTTATGCTCATTAGTTTTAAAGTGTATCAATAAAGTTTATCTTTTTAAAAATATTTTGGGAATTAAATAGGTTATGCCTTACGAGGCCTTTGTGTAAAATATGGAAAAATCCTGATCTCCCAAAATTAGTCCGTTAGTTTTTGGGTATAGTCCTTGATTAGGCATCAGCCAGAGACAGACCAGAAAATAACTTTACTAGAAAAGCAGGCCAGAAGAAACAAAGAGAGATGTAGAGTAAAAGTTCTGTAAAGATGGATTGCATTACAAGAATCTTATAGACTCTACATACATATTGTTTAGTAGAGTAAAGGCTTCAGGCCCTGGACAAGTGTACAAAAGGCAGAACTCGGGATATGCTCACTATTCCACATCCTGCTGAGGACATTGCAGAAACTTAAACTGTTAGTACAACAACCAGTTCAAAATAAAGTGCGTATTTGTCTGTATTGAGGGTCCGCCCTTTGGTTGCATAGTACCAGAGAAAGTGTGCACCCTCATTCCTGGATGCTTAAGTATAAGTCATCTAGAGTAGTTCAGTGGGAGAATGGTTCTAAAGGAACACCTTGGCCTATTAACTACCTGTGCAGCCATGCCACCTGTAAGAACCATGCAAAGTGTATTTGTGTAACATTTGCCAGTCCATTGCATAGTGAAAACTGTAACTTGACAACATTCTGCTGTTAACTTGACCTGATTATTCCCTGCACCGTTACACTGTACCAACATATATAGCTTTAACAAGAAATCCTGCATTGCAACTCATCAAAACCCTCAACATCAAGGGCACCTCAGCCAAAACGAGGCAGAACACCAAAACCTGAAGGTGCCCCAAAGGGAAGAACAGATGTGCCTTTCCCATCACTGCATGGCCCAGAGGAGTGATTCAGCAAGAGGTCAGACAACTACTATTACTATAGCCACTCCTGTCTAGAGATGGCCCGAACTATCCGCCGGCGAACAGTTCCCAGCAAACATAGCTTGTTCGCGTTCGCCGCAGTGAACTTTGAGCAACTCATTGAGCAAACTTTGACCCTGTACCTCACAGTCAGCAGACACATTCCAGCCAATCAGCAGCATACCCTCCCTCCCAGACCCTCCCATCTCCTGAACAGCATCCATTTTAGATTAATTTGGAAGCTGCAGTCTTAGTGAGAGGAGGGAGAGTGTAGTTGCTGCTGATTTAATAGGGAAATCGATAGCTAGGCTAGTGAATTCAGTGTCCACTCCAGTCCTGAAAGACTCATCTGATCTCTGCTGTAAGGACAGCGTCCTGACAGCACCCCAAAATGCCCTTTTTAGGGCTGCAACATTAGTCTGCTTTTTTTTTTTCCTCCATATATATATTGCAGTTGCCTGGCCTGCACGTGTGAGAGGAGCTGCAGGCCCACAGACTGTAGTGTGCCCACTGCCAGTGCCCACCCCTGTCATCCCATGTGGCACAGGACTTTGCCTCAAAAAAAGGCATTTAATTTTTACACTTTAGTGTAATTTCAGTTGCTTGTCTGCTAGTGTGGGTCAGGCCAACTTCCACTGACTATAGTGTGCCCACTGCCAGTGCCCACCCGTGTCATACCGTGTGGCACAGGACTTTGCATCAAAAAAAGGCATTTAATTTTTACACTTTAGTGTAATTTCAGTTGCTTGCCTGCTAGTGTGTTTCAGGCTGACTTCCACTGACTGTAGTGTGCCCACTGCCAGTGCCCACCCCTGTCATCCCGTGTGGCACAGGAGACTTTGCATCAAAAAAAGGCATTTCATTTTTACACTTTAGTGTAATTTCAGTTGCTTGCCTGCTAGCGTGTGTCAGGCCGACTTCCACTGACTGTAGTGTGCCCACTGCCAGTGCCCACCACTGATACAGTGTGGCACAGTAGCTTGCCGATAAATAAAGCATTTAATTTTTAGACAGTAGTCTAATTTCAGTTGCTTGCCTGCTGCCAGTGTGTGTCAGGCCCACTTCCACTGACTGTAGTGTGCCCACTGCCAGTGCCCACCACTGATAACGGGTGGCACAGTAGCTTGCCGATAAATAAGGCATTTCATTTTTACACATTAGTCTAATTTCAGTTGCTTGCCTGCTGACAGTGTGTTTCAGGCCCACTTCCACAGACTGCAGTGTGCCCACTGCCAGTGCCAACCACTGATACCGGGTGGCACAGTAGCTTGCCGATAAATAAGGCATTTAATTTTTAGACAGTAGTCTAAATTCAGTTGTTTGCCTGCTGCCAGTGTGTGTCAGGCCCACTTCCACCGACTGTAGTGTGCCCACTGCCAGTGCCAACCACTGATACCGGGTGGCACAGTAGCTTGCCGATAAATAAGGCATTTAATTTTTAGACAGTAGTCTAAATTCAGTTGCTTGCCTGCTGCCAGTGTGTGTCAGGCCCACTTCTACTGACTGTAGTGTGCCCACTGCCACTGCCCATCACTGATACCGGGTTGCACAGTAGCTTGCAGATAAATAAGGCATTTAATTTTTAGACAGTAGTCTAAATTCAGTTGCTTGCCTGCTGCCAGTGTGTGTCAGGCCCACTTCCACAGACTGTAGTGTGCCCACTGCCAGTGCCAACCACTGATACTGGGTGGCACAGTAGCTTGCCAATAAATAAGGCATTTAATTTTTAGACAGTAGTCTAAATTCAGTTGCTTGCCTGCTGCCAGTGTGTGTCAGGCCCACTTCCACTGACTGTAGTGTGCCCACTGCCAGTGCCCACCACTGATACCGGGTGGCACAGTAGCTTGCCGATAAATAAGGCATTTAATTTTTAGACAGTAATCTAAAATCAGTTGCTTGCCTGCTGCCAGTGTGTGTCAGGCCCACTTTCACAGACTGTAGTGTGCCCACTGCCAGTGCCAACCACTGATACCGGGTGGCACAGTAGCTTGCCGATAAATAAAGCATTTAATTTTTAGACAGTAGTCTAATTTCAGTTGCTTGCCTGCTGCCAGTGTGTGTCAGGCCCACTTCCATTGACTTTAGTGTGCCCACTGCCAGTGCCCACCACTGATACCGGGTGGCACAGTAGCTTGCCGATAAATAAGGCATTTAATTTTTAGATAGTAGTCTAAATTCAGTTGCTTGCCTGCTGCCAGTGTGTGTTAGGCCCACTTCCACAGACTGTAGTGTGCCCACTGCCAGTGCCAACCACTGATACCGGGTGGCACAGTAGCTTGCCGATAAATAAAGCATTTAATTTTTAGACAGTAGTCTAAATTCAGTTGCTTGCCTGCTGCCAGTGTGTGTCAGGCCCACTTCCACAGACTGTAGTGTGCCCACTGCCAGTGCCAACCACTGATACTGGGTGGCACAGTAGCTTGCCGATAAATAAGGCATTTAATTTTTAGACAGTAGTCTAAATTCAGTTGCTTGCCTGCTGCCAGTGTGTGTCAGGCCCACTTCCACAGACTGTAGTGTGCCCACTGCCAGTGCCCACCACTCATACCGGGTGGCACAGTACCTAGCACGCGTAGTACCACTTATCTAAAAAAAAATGACAGGCGGAAGCAGGCCACCCCGCAGGGGCCGTCGTGGTCGTGGTGCTGTGATTTCCACTGTCCCTGGAATAATGCCCAGTGTTCAGAGGCCACGTACCATGAACCCGAAAAATTCTGAGGACATAGTTGACTGGCTTAGACAGGACACCCAATCTTCAACAGCTTCCACTAAGAACCTTGATGCACCATCCTCCTCCAGCTCAGCTTCGGTCACCTGCTCTCAAGTTACCACGCTCCCACTCGCCACCACCACTACCACCACAGCCACCACAGCTGCTTCACTTGATCCGTCAGAGGAGTTATTTACACATCAGTTGGATGCAATTAGTGATGCGCAACCATTATTGCCAGATGATGTAGATTACAGGGATATGTCTTAGTCAGGCAGGATTACACACATGGACGTACAGTGTGATGATGATGATGATGATGATGTTGTACCCGCTGCTGCTTCCTTTGCTGAGGTGTCAGATACAAGTGAAGCGGTTGATGATGATGATGTGTCCACGGATGTCACGTGGGTGCCTGCTCAAAAAGAAGAAGAGGGGGAAAGTTCAGAAGGGGAGACAGAGAGAATGAGGAGACGAGTTGGAAGCAGGGGGAGGTCATCGCAAGGAGTTAGTGGCACAGTCAGACAACATTTATCGGCACCCGGGGTCAGCCAGACAGCACGCCAGTCAACGCATGCTGTTGCCACCACCAGAATGCCGTCATTGCAAAGCTCAGCAGTGTGGCATTTTTTGTGTGTCTGCCTCTGATAACAGCAATGCCGTTTGCAACCTGTGCCAAAAGAAACTGAGTCGTGGGAAGTCCAACACTCACCTCGGTACAACTGCTTTGCGAAGGCACATGATCTCACATCACAAACACCTATGGGATCAACACATGAGTACAAGCAGCACACAAACTCAAAGCCACCATGCTCCTCCTGGTCCAGCATCTTCAGCCACGTCAACCACTGCTGTCCTCCCTGCCCCCTCTCAACCAACCGCCACTCCGCCTCTCACCTTCAGCAGTTCCTGCTCATCTGCCCACAGTCAGATGTCTGTCAAGGACATGTTTGAGTGTAAGAAGCCAATGTCACAGAATCCACCCCCTTACCCGGCGACTGACAGCTGGCTTGACGGAACTCTTAGCTCGCCAGCTTTTACCATACCAGCTGGTGGAGTCTGAGGCCTTCAAAAAATTTGTCGCTATTGGGACACCACAGTGGAAGGTACCCGGATGAAATTTTTTTTCAAAAAAGGCAATCCCAAACCTCTACCATGTCATTGAAAAGGAAGTCATGGCATCTCTGGCATACAGTGTTGGGGGAAGGGTCCATCTGACCACTGATACCTGGTCTGCAAAGCACGGTCAGGGCAGGTATATCACGTACACTGCGCATTGGGTCAACCTGCTGACGGCTGACAAGCATGGAATGCGTGGCTCCGCAGCGGAGTTTGTGACACCGCCACGACTTGCAGGCAGACCTACTGCCACCTCCTCTACTCCTACTCCATCCTCTTCGATATCCTCCTCGGCTGAGTCCTCTTCTGCTGCGGCGTCTGGCTGCACATCAACTGAATCCCCCCAGCTCCCCAGGGGCTATTCCACATCCCGGATATGACAGTGTCACGCTGTCTTGGGGTTGACTTGCCTGAAAGCAAAGAGCCACACAGGAGCAGCACTCCTGTCCGCCATGAACGCACAGGTGGATCAGTGGCTGACCCCGCACCAACTGGAGATCGGAAAAGTGATGTGTGACAATGGAACAAATTTGTTGTCGGCATTGAATTTGGGCAAGTTGTCACATGTGCCGTGCATGGCACATGTGTTGAATCTCATCGTACAACGCTTTGTGTCTAAGTATCCAGGCTTACAGGACGTCCTCAAGCAGGCCAGGAAGGTGTGTGGCCATTTCAGGCGTTCCTACACGGCCATGGCGCACTTTTCCGATATTCAGCGGCGAAACAACATGCCAGTGAGGCGCTTGATTTGCGACAGCCCGACACGTTGAATTCAACACTCCTAATGTTCGACTGCCTGCTCCAACAAGAAAAAGCCGTCAACGAGTATTTGTATGACCGGGGTGCTAGGACAGCCTCTGCGGAGCTGGGAAATTTTTTGCCATGTTACTGGATGCTCATGCGCAATGCCTGTAGGCTCATGCGTCCTTTTGAGGAGGTGACAAACCTAGTCAGTCGCACCGAAAGCACCATCAGCGACCTCATCCCATTTGTTTTCTTCCTGGAGCGTGCCCTGCGAAGAGTGCTGGATCAGGCTGTAGATGAGCGTGAAGAGGAAGAGTTGTGGTCACCATCACCACCAGAAACAGCCTTGTCATCATCGTTTGCGGGACCTGCGGCAACGTTGGAAGAGGAGTATGAGGAAGAGAAGTCAGAGGAGGAATGTGGCGTCTTTGAGGAGGAGGAAGACCAACCACAGCAGGCACCCCAGGGTGCTCGTTGTTGTCACCTATCTGGGACCCATGGTGTTGTACGTGGCTGGGGGGAAGAACAGACCGTCAATGACATCAATGAGGACGAGGAACGGGAAATGAGTAGCTCGGCATCCAACCTTGTTCAAATGGGGTCTTTCATGCTGTCATGTCTGTTGAGGGACCCACGTATAAAAAGGATAAAGGAGAGCGACCTGTACTGGGTGGCCACGCTACTAGACCCCCGGTATAAGCAGAAAGTGGCAGAAATGTTACCAAATTACCGAAAGCAGTTCAAAACCAAACTAAAAACTATGCTTTACACAGCTTATAAGGGGGATGTCACAGCACAACGGGAATCTAACAGGGGAAGAGGTGAATGTAATACTCCTCCTACCACGGAGGCAAGGACTGGACGATTTACAGATGTGTTGTTGATGGAGGATATGCGGAGCTTTTTCAGTCCTACTCATGGCCACAGCCCTTCGGGATCCAGCCTTAGAGAAATTTTATGTTTGCGACATCACTACTCCTGTCCTCTCTGCTCTCCCCTGCGACATGCTGCATATAGAAAAAAATTGTTTATAAAAATACCAATGAATCTATCTGTTAAACCCGTGATTGATCACCCTCATTAATCAATATGTGAAATACAGAACAGTGTACAGTGTACCTTTCATTACAAAACAAAATCCCATTCCTCACCTCCAACAGGAAGATTTTGTAACATGATCAGAGGATCCTCCTCCCCCTTCCCTCTCACAGCACACACAGGGCGTATTGTATAGAATAAGTAGAATATGTCTTCCCTAAGGCTCCCAACAGTGGCATAACACCCAATTGACTGATATTTCATAACAGAGACAGATGAACTTTATGTGGTAAGAAATACAAGGACTGTAGAAGATACTTTTGGAGACTATCCAACAGAATCTTGCGAACATTTGTGTTTGAATTACAAAGCTTTTTCTTTTGGATAAATTCTGAAAAGAAAAAAAAAGTGCCATTGTAATCTCGGAATATCAAAGTATTGTTAAAAGTACCATAGCGGCAAGTTGGATTTCATGAATGTGGTTAGAGTTCAACAGCTGCAATGTAAGATTAAAACGACATTACTGCATAACTAAAAGTCTAGCTGCAGTCCCCAGCTGTTAATCTACATTCCCCTTTTCCATTATTTTCTACAAAAAAGGTTTGGTCGTTCTGAATGTCTTGGAAATATTAATACATTTTTTTTGTTAAGGCAACTGGTCTACTTCACTTTCTCTCTTCCTTCACTGTCTGCTTTCTTCATCAGTAAAAGAAAATGTCACCTCAGAACCTCCCATTGTCCACAAAAAACAGAATATTGTACATTGGTAGCAGTGGTATGCTTGAAACTCCTGTATCCTACACTCTTTGCATAGCTCTATCAAAATGCTTAACTTTTAACAGTTAATGGATAAGAGAGAAATGGCCTAAAAAGATAATACTGGCTTTGTGTGTTGATCTCAGTTCAGTTATTCAACCAGTATAATCGAACATGCAGAAGACGTCGAGAGCTTGAAAACAGAACATCATTTCCTCCTTGTGTGAAATATTCTACCAGCCACATACTGTGCATTTATGTTATATGTACAGCAGGTCACATACAATTGACTAACAATGGTGTCTCCTGAATTTTTTCTCTTTAGATATATATACAGCAGTAGTCTCCAACCCGTGGCACTTGAACTGTAGTGTGGCATACCAGGAGCTCTACGTGCTGCACAGCTTGGAGATCCCTATAATTCTATATTGGCAATTAAATCCATTAAACTAATCTGCATTGAAAATTTGTCTTTTAGGCCTCTTTCATACGACCACGTGTCCCCCTTGCCGTTGCGGTCCGCAATGCACGGGCACCGGCCGTGGGCCAGCCGCATGTGGATTGCGGGCCCATTCACTTGCATGGGGTCCGCGATCCGTCTGTTCCGCAAAAAAGATAGAACAAGTTCTATCTTTTTGCGGAACGGAAGCACGGAACGGAACCCCACGAAAGAACTCCGTAGTGCTTCTGTTCCATGGTTCCGTTCCCCACCGCATCTGCGGATTTGAGGACCCATTCAAGTGAATGGGTTCGCATTCGTGATGCGGAATGCACATGGCCAGTGCCCCTTGTATTGCGGACTCGCTGTATGCGAGCCACAATACGGCCATGGGGGACACATGGCCGTGGGAAAGAGGCCTTAGCAGGATGGATTTAACCCCTTAGGGCTCACGCACACAACCGTATGTATTTTGCGGTCTGCAAAAAACGGATCTGCAAAAAATACAGAAAATGTCGGTGGGCATTCCGTATTTTGCGGAACGGAACAGTTGGCCCCTAATAGAACCTTCCTATCATTGTCCGTAATGCGTATTTTTTTTGCTGAACGGACATATGCAAATGGAATGCACACGGAGTAACTTTCTTTTTTTTCCGGACTCATTGAAATGAATGGTTTCACATAAGGTCCACAAAAGAAAAAAAATGGAATGGACACAGAAAGAAAATACGTTCATGTGCATAAGCCCTTAGACTGAGTTTGGAAGGAGTTTTTTGTGCACAGATTTTGGTGAAGACTCCATGCTAAAACATGCAGAATTCATGCAGAAACTACCTCCCATTGTTTCCAATGTTCATGCTGCTCTGCACGTTATTCCATATCTTTTCCTGGTGCAGTTTCTACATTAATAATGCTGGAAACCGTGGTGGAAGCCATGAATTAGCCACAATGTATGGGGCTAAAGTCACAAGTGGGTCTGCTGCATTCAAACTGCAAATCCACGGCAGAGAACCTTGGGATTCTGCTCCTGATACTGTGCAGTTTTTGGAAATACTTGCCAAATCCACGCTGGATAAAATCTGTGTTAACTCATTCTTAGAACGCCGCATTCCAAAAGAACCTGATATTTATCAGTCATGTAGTTATATATCTTCAACATTTCACCAGAATATTCTGAGATCAACTGTGAAGCATGGTGGGGGTGATGTTTTGCTGAGTCGTTGCCTGGGCAGCTCATCACCATAAAATCCAGTATGAATTCTTCATTGTACTAGAGGTGCATGAAGATAATGAGAGATTGTAAGTCAGAAGATATGACCCTAGGGGCTCATGCACACGACCGTTGTTGTTTTGCGGTCCGTTTTTCACGGATCTGTTCCGCATCTGAGGTTTTTTTCCTCTGATTTAAGTCCTCTTCCGTTCCATTATTCCACAAAACATATCTATTGAAGGCATGTGAAGGCACTCCCTAAGGGTGCCTTCACATGCTGTAGATTTTGTTGGTTGAATGTGTCTTGCCAAAATCCATGTGCATACTGCCTCATTCAGATGAATGGAAATGATTTTCAGTTGCAGAAGCTTCTGCAACAATATCTGCAGCATGTGAAGGTGCCCTTATCAAGGCAAATGAGACATGAGTCACGGAGAGCTGCAGAATTCTGGCCAATATCTCAATTTGTGGTAGAAAGGCTATTGAACCTAAGTTCTAACTTCTTAATAAAATTGTAAATGGATTTCTGATTTAGATGTTTAACTCTTAAAGGACCGGACGATTTTCAGTTTATGCTTTTTCATTTTGTACTCCCTGCCCTCCCAGAGCCATACATTTTTTAGACAGGGCTATCTAATGTCACCATTTAATGTTTTGTATGATTTAGTGGGAAGCTGAATTTTTTTTAAAAATGGGGTGAAATGGGAAAAATAACGAAATTGCACCATAGTTTTATGGGTTTTGTTTTTACGACATTCCCTATGCAGTGTAACTGACATGTGAACGTTTTTAGTTTTTTTTGCATCAACATGTTCTGACCGCCATAACTTTTTTATATTTCCATCTACAGAACTGTCTAAAAGTTCATTATTTGCAAGGTGATCTTCAGTTTTTATCGATGCTATTTTGCAGTGTGTACTACTTTTTGATCATTTTCTATTAAATCTTTGTGGGGAAGCGAAGCATTGAAAAAATGGAAAATCAGCCATTTTGAATTTTTTTCCACTAAGGCTTTCACTGTACAAGATAAATACATTTATATTTTAATAGTTCAGGCACCTTGAGATGTGGCGATGCCTATGATGTATATTTTTTATTGTTTATTTTTATTATAGGCAAAAGAGATTATTTACATATTTTATATATATTTTCTATATATTTTTAAAAACTTTTTTTGATACTTTTTTAAGCCCCCTAGGAGGCATGAATATGCGATCTCTAGATTGCTTGTGCCTTACATTGCAATGTATTACAGATTTCCTGTGTTCTTAGTTTCTCCACATCTGCCTAAAACTTTTGTACAGTACCATATGTATTTTTCCTGTGACCCCCCTAAAGCTGCAGTTGCACATCTCACCTGGTTGGAGGAGCAACTCATCTAATAAAAGTGATGCAGCTCCCTGATGTACTGTATTATCCTGTGTACCCTAAACTTTAGAAAAGAAAGGACATATCATTCATCTGTCCTTTTTGAGTGAAAAAATGCCTAATGTCTTTTTGCAAAGCTTTTTTAGATATGGATTTGTGGGATACTATCTCTCCTTACAGAGTGCGCCTTAGCTTTTCTAGATAGTAACAGTAAAGTGTGTGAGTTACCTACTTGACTTAAGTAGTTTTTCTGTGAAGTTGCATTCCAATGCTCCTGGGAATGTCATCAAGAATTCCTAGCATGTTGTGAAATATTTCAAACTGTGTTCAAACTGTGTTAGAGATAATCGAGCATCCAGGTACCACCTTGCACTGTTTTTTTCTTAAAATGAACACATGTGCTTTAGGTTATTTAAAGGACAGTTATGAAACTTACAGGGGTTATTCCATGATTAATGTAGAAAATGAAAATCATACATAAACTAATACATGAGTAGTGATGAGCGGCATAGGCAATATTCGAATTTGCGATATTTTGCGAATTTTTGGCCGAATATTCACCATAAATTCGTAAATTCGAGAATTCGTGATCTCCAGTCATTATTTACTTGATTGCGAAAATCGGCAATGTAGTATATTCTCGATAAAAATTTGCGATTAGAATATTCGTGATTAGAGATGAGCGAACATTAAAAAAAAGTCCGGTATTCGACGTTCGGGTGGTGGTAAGTCGCGCATCCCGTTATGGATTCCACTATAGCGGCATATGTAATCCATAAGGGGCGGCTGCCACCAACCCGAACTGTTAAACAGCCGAAGGACCTGGGGTGACGTCACTGTCATGTGATCAGTGCAGGGGGCGTGGCTCAGCACGGGATCAAATCAGTGCTGAGCCACGCCCCCTGCACTGATCACATGACCGGACTTTTTTTTAATGTTCGCTCATCTCTATTCGTGATCAACACTAAGGGGTAGGCAACTTTCCTATTGGTTGCTAGGGATGTTGCTAAGTGCCGATATTCGCTATAAATTCACGATTAGAATATTCGCGATCAACACTAAGGGATAGGCAACTTTCTTATTGGTTGCTAGGGATTTTGCTAAGTGACGATATTTGCAACAAATTTGAATATTCGCAATCAACACTATTCGTGAATATATAGCACTATATTCAAAATATTTGCAAGTTCTCAAAGTGGCGATTCGAATATTCATGCTCAACACTAATGACAACCTCTTTTTATTAAAGCTAGAACCAGTCCTGTACCTCACATGGATCCAGAGATCTCTGCTCCAATTGTTCTCGTAGATTTATTTCAAGCTGGCAGCTTAGGGGCATGTCCTTTCTCAGAGGACATGTCCTGTCTGCTGCAGCTTGTGGCAGTTAATGTTCTATCTGCACAAGGTGTCAATTTTTTGGGGGGGTTGTTTAATGTACTCAAACCAGCATATACGTGATTACTACACCAATACACAGGGTAGCGCACAATATTATCTGAGAGTCCCATATATGTCAGGGCTACGGAAGTGTTTCAAATGAAAGACCCAGAGCCAGAATGTGGGTAGTAGCAGCACAAGTTATCTGGCCAGGAGTAGTAATAGTAGTAGGCTACAGTTGTCCCTGTTAACTTCGGAAAGGAGCAACATTACAGTTGAGGGAAAGAGGATGAAATTGTGGATTGGATGGCTTACTCCTCCTCTCAGTCACAGCAGGATAATGTGAAGGTGACTTCGGAGTGCAATGGAGCCAGAGGTCACAATACCTGGGAGCCAGATCAGGGTGCTGAGGAGAAGGCAACATTAGAGGAGGAGGGTGATGGCAGAAGCAATAATAGAAAGAGGCCACATACCTCTCAAAGAACAGCCAGGGCCACGCCAGCTTTGGGATTTGGTGATGCCGCTGTGTGTGGGTTATGCCCAAAACGTACCAGAGCTGAGCCCAGCTCGGCTGCCTCTACCTTGGCTGTGTGAGTATCTCCTGTCTGGTAGTTTTTCTCCATGCTGCCGGAAGACAAAAGCATTGCCTATTGAACCCCATGAAGCAGCATCACCCCATCCCATGGGCAACAGAGGTGGCAGTCAGCCACCAAAGGTGGAGTTCCCTCTTTCTCCTGGTCCCCCTTGCGGCAGCAAGGCCGCACCCATGGGCAGTACGGTATCTTTCACATCATCATCTTCCATTTCCGCTTCTTCCGCTCAGACTCCTCCTCCACCAGCCATCGATAACAGAATGTGTGCCCACGAAACAACAAGGCCAGGTCCTTTTGACTCCCTCCCCAGATTGTATTGGCCTGCCTCCTATAACAGGCACTTATCCGCCACCTCCTCCTCCATGGATATGTTCCCGTCCCCAACAGCAGCAGGGCACAGGGTCACTCACACCTCCTTTGTATCACATATGTCAAGTCAAGCGTTGTTATGCCGTGTTGGAACTGTTCGGCCTGGGCCAGAGTAGCCACAAAAGCAAGCAGTTGCTCAAGTATATCAAGCAGCAAACATTCTGCTAGCTGTCACCCTGACGATTCAAACTGGCCAACCTGGTCAGCGACAAAGAGCACAACATCCTGGCCACCCTGAACCTTGGCACAATAACACATGCTCCCTGCATGGTGCATCAACCTAGTGGTGCAATGCTTTCCAAATAAGTACACTGTCTTGGGTAGTCTCTGGTGCATACCCTGATCCATGACTCCTGGTGCATACCCAGTTCCAGTCTGCCCCCATGGGGAGGCAGACTGGAACTATTGTCTCTGCCTCAGCTGCTCCTGCTCCTCGCTACTAATCCACTACTGTCACCACCATTAACACAAAGCATCTGCCACTACTACCACTACTACTATTACTACTACCATAGACATCCTTGTATGTTCCATGTTATGCTGCTTCTGCTGCCGCTACTATTGCAGCCGCATGCTGCTATATCTATACCCTTTCCAGATTCACACCGCACTGCTGCTGCTTCCAATTAAAAGGGAGAATTTTTTTAGACTCGTTCACAATGAGCCACTTTTTTATCTGACAATCAACACTTCTATGTGTCGTATAGGCAAGCATTCTGACCCTGTCAAGGCAAAAATTCCTGTGTGTGTTGTGGTAAGGTGCAAGGTACTGTTGTCGACGGGAGGTACGTGTCACCGAGGTTCCTGGCCTCGGTGAGGTGAGAGCCAGGTTTTATGTGTCAGCAGCAGCTAGTGCTGCTTGACATTGATAGTTAGTTTGGCTGCAAAGCCAATCCGGGCCGGCTCTTACTGGGAGTAGGCAAAGAGTTGGGTGGGTGCCTACTCCCCACGGTCCAGGCCGGACTTTGCCGGGCTTTAAAAAGGCAGCCACATCAGCAGGTGTGGGTGATTGTCCTGGAGCTGCTAATAGTGCTGTGGAGCTCTCTGTCCTAGAAGCCTAAGCTGTGTGGATTACCTCCCTCTGACAGGGGAGCTCAGGACTCTGGGTGCTGGGAGCTGAGGGCTGTATTTTGGGACCTGCGGCTGGAGCCAAGCTGGAGGGCTCAGACCCCTGTGAAAACGAACAGGCTGCCTGAAAAAGCCTGTCTATGGACTTGCTAACACCCAGGAGCTAAGGTGACTCTTCCGTTTATGGACTTTTGTATGTGTGAACAAACACCAAGCCACCTGTTTTTTGTGATGCTCTTTTTTTGTGTGAATAAAACACGGACATTTAATTTACAAGCTTGAACGTTGCCTCTGTACTGCACCCGCTGGTCCTATCTACCAGAGCGAATCCCCACATTTGGTGTCGGATGCGGGCATGCGCAGTGAGGCTGGCGTGAACGCCAAACTTTGTTTGTTTTGCTGAGCACAAGTGAATGTCATATGTCAAGCCGGCAAAGTTTCAACACGTGAACCTTGACAAGATGGAGGCAGTTGTAAAGGCTCTCGTGAAGGCCAATTTACAGCAGCGGGAGGCCAACAAGCAGCAGCAGGAGACAAACCAGCTGCTGTTGCAACATGTAATGGCTTTGCAAGCGACTGGAGCCTCTCACCGTGCCCATGTTGCCCGGAAAGCGGTCCGTGCAGCGATTCCCAAGATGACCCCCGAGGATGATGCTGAGACCTACCTGGCAGTCTTCGAAAAAGTGGCCGTGAGGGAGAAGCTGGCCCCTGACCAGTGGGCTGAGGTGGTCGCTCCGTTCCTGGCTTCCGGACCCCAGCAGGTATTTTTCGACTTGGCGGACGACCTAGCGGCCGATTATGACACCGTGAAAGGAGAGATCCTGGCCAGACTGGGGGTGAACGTGCTGGTCCGCGCTCAGAGTCCACCAGTGGGACTTTAAAACGCCTGAACCCGCTAGGCCGCAGTACTACGATCTGCTGCACAGGCTGCAAAAGTGGCTGCAGCCCGATCTACTAAGTCCCACTGTCATGCTGGATCGACTGTTGGCGGACATCTTTTGGAGGGCCCTGCCTTATCCCCTCCAGCACTGGGTCGGCCAGGCGTCTCCGGTAAGTGCCCTGGAGATGGTCGACCTGGTGGAGCGTTACGAGGCCACCAGAAACCTGCAGGGGAGTCTTGCTGGGAAGGGGTCAGTCAAACCCCGGAGGCCTCCACCCCAGTTCCGACGACCGGCGACAGAGAGACCTGCACGGAATGTACCCCTGCGGATCCGCCTCCCGTGGTATGCTGGAGGTGTCAGGAGCCAGGCCACATCAGGGCCGACTGTCCGCATCAGGGTGAGCCGATGGATGTGAACTACGGGGGTTGCCACTCCCTGTATGCACGGAAGCTGTGCGCAACTGGCACCCGTGAGGTGCAGGATAAAAACCACCTGTGTCAAGTAGAGGTGGGAGATTCTCTGGCGGTGGCCCTGCTGGACTCCGGGAGTCTAGTCTCCCTGGTAAGAGCTGCCCTAGTACGGCCTGCGGAGTATACCGGCCGTAAAATCGGGGTCCTATGCATCCACGGAGACTTAAAAGACTACCGTACTGCGCTAGTGACTTTGTCCACCGTGGCTGGTAAGTGGACCCATGAGGTGGCTGTCGCTACCAAACTCCCACATGAACTGATACTTGGGAGGGACTTCCCAGGTTTCCCGGCGCTGTGGCCGGCAATAAAAGTGTCTGATGGACCCGAGACAGGGGTAACGCTAGTAGAGTGGCCTGATACCACTGGAAGGCCAGAACCCTGGGAGCCCGAATCTGAAGGGCCAGCGGTAGGGGTGACCTCTGCTCCAGCGGTAGAGGGGAGACAACCCCACTGAGTGTAATGGTGGGAGACACGGAGGACTTGCCACCGGGACCTGAGTTGGCAGACCTCAATGTCTCCGGGGAAAATTTTGGGACCGCACAACACCGGGACCAAACCCTAACCAGGGCCTGGGAAAGTGTCGTAATGATTGATGGTAAACCCCAGAAACCTGGGGCCGAATTAATGTTTCCACGATTTATTGTTCTTCAGGATATGTTGTATCGGGTGAACCAAATCCGAGGTGAGCCAGTTGAACAGTTGGTGGTGCCCACCGCATATCGCAAGCTTGTTATGGAGCTTGCCCACCAACATGTTCTTGGGGACACTTGGGGTGGCAGAAAACCCAGGACCGCATACTGCAGCGGTTTTATTGGCCTGGTGTGTTTAAGGAGGTAGAAGAATATTGTAAATCTTGTCCAACCTGTCAGATAAATAGCCCCCAGCCACATTTCCGTAGTCCTCTGGTACCTCTTCCAATCATTGAGGTCCCGTTTGAGCGTATCGCTATGGATCTAGTCGGGCCTGTACCAAAGTCTGCCAGGGGCCACCAACACATTTTGGTAGTTCTCGACTATGCCACTCGGTATCCGGAGGCGGTGCCTCTGCGACATACCTCAGCTAAGCTCATTGCCAAAGAGTTAATGGAAATGTTTTCCCGTGTGGGCCTGCCAAAAGAGGTTCTGACAGACCAAGGGACCCCTTTTATGTCCAAAGTTATGAGGAACTGTGTAAATTATTGCGTATAAAGCAATTGCGGACGTCCGTTTACCATCCGCAAACTGACGGTCTTGTCGAAAGGTTTAACCAAACTCTAAAAAATATGTTAAAAAGGGTGGTCTCTAGAGATGGGAAGGACTGGGACCTGCTTCTGCCCTATCTCATGTTCGCCGTGCGAGAGGTGCCCCAGGCCTCTACTGGGTTCTCGCCCTTCGAACTGCTTTATGGCAGACACCCTCGGGGCCTGTTGGATATCGCCAAGGAAGCGTGGGAACAGCAGCCTGTCCCCCACAAAAGTGTCATTGAGTATGTCACCCAGATGCAGGACCGAATGGAAAGGGTGTTGCAGCTAGTCCGGGAGCATATGGAGGCAGCGCAACAAGCCCAGAGTAGGGTGTATAATCGTCAGGCTCGGGTACGGGACTTCAACCCGGGAGATCAGGTTTTGGTTCTGGTACCCACCCTTGACAGCAAGTTCCTAGCTAGATGGCAGGGCCCCTATGAGGTGATCGAGAAGGTAGGGGAAGTAAATTACAAGGTACACCAGCCAGGGCGGCGCAAGCCGGAGCAGGTGTACCACATGAATTTACTAAAGCCGTGGAAAGATAGGAACACGGCCGACGACAACAGCCCCCAGCCAGGGCTTCTGGGTGAGAAGGGTCCAGCCCCACAGTTCGAGGCCTGCGAAGCGGTAGCCACGGTAAAAATTGCAGACAGCCTGTCTTCCAAACAAGTTCAGGAAGTCAGGGAGTTCATCAGTCGGAACACGGATGTGTTCTCGGACCTCCCTGGCCGCACGTCTCTCATCCAACATGATATCGTCACTGAGCCTCAGGCCAAGATCCGGTTAAAACCCTACCGGGTACCTGAGGCTCGGCGACGGGCCATCGCGGAGGAAGTGCAATTAATGTTGAAGCTCGATGTCATTGAGGAGTCGAAAAGTGAGTGGGCCAGTCCCATAGTCCTAATACCCAAGCCGGATGGGACGTTGCGGTTCTGCAACGATTTTCGCAAGTTAAATGAAGTATCCAAGTTTGATGCGTATCCCATGCCCCGGGTAGACGAGCTTGTTAAGAATTTAGGGCAAGCCCGTTATTTTTCTGTGCTAGACCTCACTAAAGGGTACTGGCAGGTACCCTTAACGGAGTCGGCCAAGGAAAAAACCACTTTTGTTACCCCGCAGGGCCTGTATCATTACAAGGTGTTACCCTTTGGCCTGCATGGCGCCCCCGCCACCTTCCAGAGGTTAATGGATATTGTGCTGCGACCTCATCGTCGGTACGCCTCGGCCTACTTAGATGATGTAATCATCCACAGCACCAACTGGGAAAGCCATTCGCCCAAAGTGCAGGCGGTAGTAGATGCCCTGAGGAAAGCTGGTCTAACCGCCAATCCAAAGAAGTGTGCGATTGGGTTGGAAGAGACCAAATATCTGGGATATGTTATTGGGCGCGGAGTCATCAAGCCGCAGGTAACTAAGGTAGAAGCCATTCGTAACTGGCCCCGACCGGTCACCACCAGGCAGGTAAAGTCCTTCCTGGGAATTGTAGGGTACTACATGCGGTTTGTGCCCCACTTTGCCACAATAGCAGCGCCGTTGACAGACCTGTTGAAGGGGCGAAAGTCGGGGAAGGTTAGCTGGAATGAGAAGGCGGAAGAGGCTTTCTCCGCGTTGAAGTCGGCCCTGTGTGGGTCCCCGGTTTTGGTGACACCCGACTTCAACAGGGAGTTCGTCGTTCAGACAGATGCCTCGGAGGTAGGTCTCGGTGCAGTACTGTCTCAAGAGGTCAATGGGGAAGAACATCCCGTTGTCTTCCTGAGCCGTAAACTCACCCCAGCCGAGACCAGGTATAGTATAGTGGAGAGGGAGTGCCTGGCTATCAAGTGGGCACTCGAATCTCTCCGCTATTATCTGTTAGGGAGGAGGTTCCGTCTGGTGACCGACCATTCCCCTCTCAAGTGGATGAGCCAGGCCAAGGAGAGGAATGCTCGGGTCACCAGGTGGTTCCTATCCTTGCAAAATTTCAAATTTTCGATAGAACACAGGGCAGGCCGCTTGCAGGGTAACGCAGATGCCCTGTCCCGCGTCCACTGCCTCACATGTGTTCACCCCCTCAGGGTTGAACAAAGGGGGGGGGGTATGTGGTAAGGTGCAAGGTACCGTTGTCGACGGGAGGTACGTGTCACCGAGGTTCCTGGCCTCGGTGAGGTGAGAGCCAGATTTTATGTGTCAGCAGCAGCTAGTGCTGCTTGACATTGATAGTTAGTTTGGCTGCAAAGCCAATCCGGGCCGGCTCTTACTGGGAGTAGGCAAAGAGTTGGGTGGGTGCCTACTCCCCACGGTCCAGGCCGGACTTTGCCGGGCTTTAAAAAGGCAGCCACATCAGCAGGTGTGGGTGATTGTCCTGGAGCTGCTAATAGTGCTGTGGAGCTCTCTGTCCTAGAAGCCTAAGCTGTGTGGATTACCTCCCTCTGACAGGGGAGCTCAGGACTCTGGGTGCTGGGAGCTGAGGGCTGTATTTTGGGACCTGCGGCTGGAGCCAAGCTGGAGGGCTCAGACCCCTGTGAAAACGAACAGGCTGCCTGAAAAAGCCTGTCTATGGACTTGCTAACACCCAGGAGCTAAGGTGACTCTTCCGTTTATGGACTTTTGTGTGTGTGAACAAACACCAAGCCACCTGTTTTTTGTGATGCTCTTTTTTTGTGTGAATAAAACACGGACATTTAATTTACAAGCTTAAACGTTGCCTGTGTACTGCACCCGCTGGTCCTATCTACCAGAGCGAATCCCCACAGTGTTTAAAATCATTTGCCCCAAAAAGGGACAATTCTTGGAAGCTTCAGAATATAAAAAAAAGCATAATACATGTGCCAGCGGGGTGTTTTTAAACACACAGTATGTTAACGTCAAATGTGCGTTTACCCATAGCTATGTATCAGGGCCGGACACAGACAGCAGAGGGCCCCTGTACAAAAAATGTGCCTCGGCCCTCCTTCTTCCTTTCCCTCAGTGCTTTGTGGCAAAAGGCAAGGGTACACCTAGCCTTTCTGCTGCCAGAGGCAAAAATTGAAATGGCACCGCACTACTTTCTTTCAGATCAGACCCCCAAATCAAATCACCATATCAGATCCTCAAATTAAACCGCCATATCAGATCCTCAAATCGAACTGCCATATCAGATCCTCAAACCCCCATATAAGATCCTCAGCAGGGGCGTAACTATCAGGGAAGCAGCTGCTTCGGGGCCCCGAGCTTAGAAGGGGCCCGGGAGCAGTAGCAGGAGTGTCAGCCGGGCAGGGTTGCATGTACTATTATGTAAACTTCTGGCCTCACAGGCAGCGTATAGTGGAGGGCTGCACTGACGATAACAGAAGCTCTTGTCAGCAGCAGCAGCTTATGCTGCTATCTTAAAAAATCTCCCTGGAGCTTCCTTAAGAACTCCCCCCCTTTCCATTTGCTCCTCTTCACTTACTGTCATATTACGGCAGGGCAGTAGTACTCTTTGCTTTGCTGCCAGTGTCTAGTCGGGACGAGAGTGAGTGGGAGAGGAGGAGGCCTGCACTGCTCTCTGAGGAGGAGACACCAGCCATGTGCTTAGGGGGTTAGAAACTCTTCTGGATCCTCCACAGCCTGACAAATCCATCTAGCCTGAGTAAGGCAAGTGTATGTATGTGAAAGGTGTGTGTGTGATTATCTATCTCCTATTAGAGATGAGCGAACACCTGGATGTTCGGGTTCGAGAAGTTCGGCCGAACTTCACGAAAATGTTCGGGTTCGGGATCCGAACTCGACCCGACCTTTATCTCGAACCCGAACCCCATTGAAGTCAATGGGGACCCGAACTTTTAGGCACTAAAAAAACTGTAAAATAGTCCAGGAAAGGGCTAGAGGGCTGCAAAAGGCAGAGAAATGTAGGTAAATGCCCTGCAAACAAATGTGGATAGGGAAATGAATTAAAATAAAATAAATAAAAATTAACCAATATCAATTGGAGAGAGGTCCCATAGCAGAGAATCATGCGTCATATCACCCAGCACTGGAGAAGGCCACTTTCAGTTATTTCGGCCCCAGCACCCAGACAGAGGAGAGAGGTCCCACAGCAAGGAATAAGGCATGATATCACCCACCACTGGAGAAGGCCACTTTCAGTTATTTAGGCCCAGCACCCAGACAGAGGAGAGAGGTCCCACAGCAAGGAATAAGGCGTCATATGACCCACCACTGGAGAAGGCCACTTTCAGTTATTTAGGCCCCAGCACCCAGAAGTAGGAGAGAGGTCCCACAGCAAGGAATCATGCGTCATATCACCCACCACTGGAGAAGGCCACTTTCAGTTATTTCGGCCCAGCACCCAGACAGAGGAGAGAGGTCCCACAGCAAGGAATAAGGCATCATATCACCCACCACTGGAGAAGGCCACTTTCAGTTATTTAGGCCCCAGCACCCAGAAATAGGAGAGAGGTCCCACAGCAAGGAATCATTCGTCATATCACCCACCACTGGGGAAGGCCACTTTCAGTTATTTCGGCCCCAGCACCCAGACAGAGGAGAGAGGTCCCACAGCAAGGAATAAGGCGTCATATGACCCACCACTGGAGAAGGCCACTTTCAGTTATTTAGGCCCAGCAGCCAGACAGAGGAGAGAGGTCCCACAGCAAGGAATCATGCGTCATATCACCCACCACTGGAAAAGGCCACTTTCAGTTATTTCGGCCCCAGCACCCAGACAGAGAAGAGAGGTCCCACAACAAGGAATCATGCGTCATATCACCCACCACTGGAGAAGGCCACTTTCAGTTATTTCGGCCCCAGGACCCAGACAGAGGAGAGAGATCCCACAGCAAGGAATAAGGCGTCATATGACCCACCACTGGAGAAAGCCACTTTCAGTTATTTAGGCCCAGCACCCAGACAGAGGAGAGAGGTCCCACAGCAAGGAATCATGCGTCATATCACCCACCACTGGAGAAGGCCACTTTCATTTATTTCAGCCCCAGCACCCAGACAGGGGAGAGATGTCCCACAGCAAGGAATCATGCGTCATATCACCCACCACTGGAGAAGGCCACTTTCAGTTATTTAGGCCCTGGCGCCCAGATTGAAGAGAGGTTCATTCAACTTTGGGTAAAGTTAAAAAAATGAGGATTCAATAAAGAAGTGCCCCGGAGTACAAGAATACATGGTTGAGGGGGAGGCAGTTATAAATGTCTATTCTGCACAAGGGAGAGACAGGTCCTGTGGGATCCATGCCTGGTTCATTTTTATGAACGTCAGCTTGTCCACGTTGGCTGTGGACAGGCAGCTGCGTTTGTCAGTAATGACGCCCCCTGCCGTGCTGAATACACGTTCAGACAAAACGCTGGCCGCCGGGCAGGCCAGCACCTCCAAGGCATAAAATGCTAACTCTGGCCACGTGGACAATTTGGAGACCCAGAAGTTAAATGGGGCCGAACCATCAGTCAGTACGTGGAGGGGTGTGCAGGGGTACTGTTCAACCATGTTAGTGAAATGCTGCCTCCTGCTAACACGTTCCGTATCAGGTGGTGGTGCAGTTAGCTGTGGCATAGAGACAAAACTTTTCCACATTTCTACCATGCTAACCCTGCCCTCAGAGGAGCTGGCTGTGACACAGCTGCGTTGGCGACCTCTTGCTCCTCCTCTGCCTTCGCCTTGGGCTTCCACCTGTTCCCCTGTGACATTTGGGAATGCCCTCAGGAGCGCGTCTACCAGCGTGCGCTTGTACTCGCGCATCTTCCTATCACGCTCCAGTGCAGGAAGTAAGGTTGGCACATTATCTTTGTACCGTGGATCCAGCAGGGTGGCAACCCAGTAGTCCGCACATGCAGCATGTAGTCGCTCATGTGTGCCAGGCTCCCCAGAGGTAAGGACAAGCTGTCCAATGTGGGAGGCGTATCGTCATCGTCCTCCGTATCCCTCCAGCCACGCACTAGTGATGGGCCTGAGCTGTGTCGGGTGCCACCACCCCGCTGTGAACCTGCTTCATCCTCATCCTCCTCCACCTCCTCCTTCAGTAGTGGGCCCTGGCTGGCCACATTTGTATCTGGCATCTGCTGTTGCTAAAAACCTCCCTCTGAGCCACTTCTAACAGACTGGCCTGAAAGTGCTAAAAATGACCCCTCATCCTCCTCCTGGGCCACCTCTCTCTCCTCCATCATCGCCCTAAGCATTTTCTCAAGGAGACATAGAAGTGGTATTGTAACGCAGATAACGGTGTCATCGCCACTGGCCATGTTGGTGGAGTACTCGAAACAGCGCAACAGGGCACACAGGTCTCGCATGGAGGCCCAATCATTGGTGGTGAAGTGGTGCTGTTCCGCACTACGCGTGCGTGCTGCAGCTGAAACTCCACTATGGCCTGCTGCTGCTCGCACAGTCTCTCCAACATGTGCAAGGTGGAGTTCCACCTGGTGGGCATGTCGCATTTGAGGCGGTAAGCGGGAAGGCCGAAGTTACGCTGTAGCGCAGACAGGTGAGCAACGGCAGGATGTGAACGCCGGAAGCGCACACAGACGACTCGCACTTTATGCAGCAGCTCTGACATGTCGGGGTAGTTGTGAATGAACTTCTGCACCACCAAATTCAGCACATGCGCCAGGCAAGGGATGTGCGTCAAACCAGGCTAGTCCCAGAGCTGCGACGAGATTTCGCCCATTATCGCACACCACCAGGCCGGGCTTGAGGCCCACCGGCAGAAACCACTCGCCGGTCTGTTGTTCAATACCCCGCCACAACTCCTGCGCGGTGTGGGGCCTGTCCCCCAAACATATGAGTTTCAGAATGGCCTGCTGACGTTTACCCCAGGCTGTGCTGAAGTTGGTGGTGAAGGTGTGTGGCTGACTGGATGAGCTGGTGGAAGCAGAGGAAGCCGAGTAGGAGGAGGAGGCTACAGGAGGCAAAGAATTATGCCCTGCGATCCTTGGCGGCAGAAGGACGTGCGCCAAGGAACTCTCCGCCTGGGGCCCAGCCGCCACTACATTTACCCAGTGTGCAGTTAGGGAGATATAGCGTCCCTGGCCGTGCTTACTGGTCCACGTATCTGTGGTTAGGTGGACCTTGCCACAGATGGCGTTGCGCAGTGCACACTTGATTTTATCGGATACTTGGTTGTGCAGGGAAGGCACGGCTGTCTTGGAGAAGTACTGGCGGCTGGGAACAACATACTGTGGGACAGCCATAGACATCAGCTGTTTGAAGCCGTCTGTGTCCACCAGCCTGAATGACAGCATTTCAAAGGCCAGTAGTTTAGAAATACTGGCATTCAGGCCCAGGGTTCGAGGGTCGCTAGGTGGGAATTTATGCTTTCTCTCCAAGGTTTGTGAGATGGAGAGCTGAACGCTCCCGTGTTACACGGTGGAGATGCTCGGTGAAGCAGGTGGTGATGTCGGTGGCACATCCTCTGTTTGGTGGGCGGCAGGTGCCAACATTCCTCCCGAGGCGGAGGAAGAGGCCAAGGCAGCAGCAGAAGAGGGAGCAGGAGGAGCCAGAGTGAGTTCTTTGCTTTTAAGGTGTTTACTCCACTGCAGTTCATGCTTTGCATGTAGATGCCTGGTCATGCAGGTTGTGATAAGGTTCAGAACGTTAATGCCTTGCTTCAGGCTCTGATGGCACGGCGTGCAAACCACTCGGGTCTTGTCGTCAGCACATTGTTTAAAGAAGTGCCATGCCAGGGAACTCCTTGAAGCTGCCTTTGGGGTGCTCGGTCCCTGGTGGCGGTGGCCAGTAGCAGGAGAACTCTCTTGGCGGCGGCTGTTCTGCTTTTGCCCCCTGCTCCCTCTTTTGCTACGCTGTTGGCTCGGTCTCACCACTGCCTCTTCCTCTGAACTATGAAAGTCAGTGGCACGACCTTCATTCCATGTGGGGTCTAGGACCTCATCATCTCCTGCATCGTCTTCCACACAGTCTTCCTCCCTGACCTCCTGTTCGGTCTGCACACTGCAAAAAGACACAGCAGTTGGCACCTGTGTTTCGTCATCATCAGAGATGTGCGGACTCCGATGAGGTGGTATTCCCATGTCCTCATCATCAGGAAACATCAGTGGTTGTGCATCAGTGCATTCTATGTCTTCCACCACTAGGGAAGGGCTAGGCGGATTCCCTTGGGAAACCCTGCCAGCAGAGTCTTCAAACAGCATAAGAGACTGCTGCATAACTTGAGGCTCATACATTTTCCCTGATATGCATGGGGGTGATGTGACAGACTGATGGGCTTGGTTTTCAGGCACCACCTGTGCGCTTTCTTCAGAAGACTGGGAGGGAGATAATGTTGTGAACGTGCTGGATCCACTGTCGGCCACCCAATTGACTAGCGCCTGTACCTGCTCAGGCCTTACCATCCTTAGAACGCCATTGGGCCCCACCAAATATCGCTGTAAATTAGCGTGTGAAGTTAATGAGGATGACCCAAAAATATGTAGGATTATGCCTTCAGCAATTGTATTTTAACACTTTGTGTAATATACCCTTTAACGGACAGAAATACAATGGGAGATGCACGGTAGCATGTGAAGTTAATGAGGATGACCCTCTCAGCACTTGCATATACACCTTGAGTGTAATATACCCTTTTACGGACAGATGGCCTGCAACAGCTGGAACACCAGATTCAGGGTATTGCTATATTGGCAATTGAATTTCACACCAGAACAAAATATATGTTTTGGCGGACACTATTATACTTTGCCAGGCACTACTGGAACACCAGATTCAGGGTATTGCTATTTTAGCAATTGAATTTCACCCCAGAACAAAATATATGTTTTGGCGGACACTATTATACTTTGCCAGCCACAGCTGAAACCACTGATTTATGGTATTGCTATTTTGGCAATTGAATTTTACCCCAGAACAAAATATACCCTTTTACGGACAGATTAAGACTTGGCCTGCAACAGCTGGGACATCAGATTCAGGGTATTGCTATTTTGGCAATTGAATTTCACCCCAGAGCAAAACATACCCTTTTACGGACAAATTAACTCTTGGCCTGCAACAGCTGAGACACCAGATTCAGGGTATTGTTATTTTGGCAATTGAATTTCACCCCAGAACAAAATATATGTTTTGGCGGACACTATTATAGTTTGCCAGCCAGTGCTGGGACACCAGATTGAGGGGATTGCTATTTTGGCAAGTGAATTTCACCCCAGAACAAAATATATGTTTTGGTGGACACTGTTATAGTTTTCCAGCCAGTGCTGTGACACCAGATTTAGGGGATTGCTATTTTGGCAATTGAATTTCACCACAGAAAATAATCTATCTTTTGCCAGACAGCAGACAGTATACTTGGCTAGCCAAAGCTGGAAGACCAGATTTAGGGGATTGGTATTTTGGCAATTGCATTTAACCCCTTAATAAAATATAGAAATTGCTATCCTGAGTTTCTAGGGGTGACAATAAGCACAGCCAAGCCCCTGATGTAGGATATAGCAAAAAAAAAAAAAATAGTATTGATGGATTGATGGACTTGGTTGCAGCTTGATCTGGTGCACCACAAGTCACAAAATGGCCGCCGATCACCCCAGAAAAAAAGTGACAGAAAAACGCTCTGTGCAGCCTAAAAACCAGTGAGCAAGTAACTAGCAGAAGTTGAATCATTCACAGCTGTAGATCGATCACTTCATTAGGTGCTTTTGCTGACTTTTCCCTGCCTAATCTCGCCCTCACAGCAGCTGTGTCCTCTCCCTACACTAATCAGAGCAGTGTGACGTGCGGCGCTACGTGACTCCAGCTTAAATAGAGGCTTGGTCACATGCTGCACTTGGCCAATCACAGCCATGCCATTAGTCGGCATGGCTGTGATGGGCTCTTAGGGCAAGAAGTAAAACGCTAGCTGATTGGCTGCTGTGCAGCCCTTCCGAAAGCGGGAAGAAATCGCCGAACAACGAACCCGAACCCAAACTTTTTTGAAAATGTTCGGGCTCGGGTCCGGACCATGTCCTGAACAGCCCAAAATTCGGTATGAACCCGAACTATGCTCGAACTGTTCGCTCAACACTATCTCCTATCTATCTATCTATCTATCTAATAAATATATATATGTAACAGAACCTAGTTATCTCGCCAGTGGAGGCATTTGGTGGAAATTCTTATGCATAAAATGCATGTGAAATGAGAAACATGCCTAAGACTATATAATGAATGTATGTGTGTATACATTCAGCCCCATACCAAGGATGCATAGGTGAAATACACTACCTAGTGGATGCTATTCCTGTAGTTGTTTTAAATTGGTTATGCTATTTTATTCTGTGTATTCAAGTAAGCAAGAGTTCACATCTCCATTTCATTTTCGATTCTTCTAATCCGTCAGAAGAACAGAAAAAACGGATCCTGTAAAAAAATTGATCCTGTTGCATCCGTTATGCACATTTGGCATCCATTTGAGCCATTTCTACCGAAGATCCGTTTTTTAGACAGAAAGAAAAATCCCGTATGCAGTACTTTTTTCCGTCTGATGAAACAGATCTCAGAAATGGCTCAAACGGATGCCAAATGTGCATAACGGATGCAACGGGATCCATTTGTTTACAGGATTCTTTTTTTTTTTTACAAGATACATCCTGTTTTTCTTCTGTTCTTCTGACACATCAGAAGAACGCAAAATGTAACGGAAATGTAAACTCTCCCTAATTATATTAGTTTTGAGTACTTTTGTTTGCATTTTTCTTGAACTTATGGTAACAGACCTATTATTGGCATTGTATAGTGTGTATAGCTGTAATATTGTGAAAGGCGGGAGTGAACCTATAGTAGAAGCAGGGAACGTAGCTACTGCGGGGCCTGAACTCAAAAGGGGCCCACTTGAGAGGAGGACATCTGTCCCTTTCTTAGTTATGTCCGTGAAGGGTTTTACTATTATAATAATTCTGAATACATTTTCAGGAGTAGTTGGTGAACCCCAAAAAACGCATAAGAGCCTTCAGATTTTCGGGTCTATTCCAGTCCAATACAGCACTGACTTTCTCTTGATCCATTCGAAAACCTGAAGATGACAGCAGGTAGCCCAAAAACTGCACCTCGTGTACAGCAAAAAAAAACACTTCTCTTATTTTGCATACAATTTGTTGTTCTTTAGGATCTGTAACACCTGTCTAACGTGATCCTGATGTGTCTCCACATCTGGATAATAAATTAGAATGTCATCAAAATACACGACTACAAACCTCCCCACAAGGTAATGAAAAATGTAATTCACAAAATGCTGGAAAACCGCAGGAGCATTGGTCAACCCAAAAGGCATGACCAGGTTCTCAAAGTGCCCCTCAGGAGTATAAAGAGCCGTCTTCCATTCATCCCCTTCCTTGATCCTAACCAGATTAAATGCCCCCTTAAATCCAACTTGGAGAACACCTTGGCACCAATAATCTGGTTAAACAAATCGGGAATCAAAGGAAGAGGGTAAGGATCATGGACAGTAATCCAATTGAGTTCACGGAAATCCAGACATGGCCGAAGACCTCCATCCTTTTTTTTTTTTTTTTAACAAAAAAGAACCCTGCTGCCACTGTTGACTTGAAAGTCTTATGTGCCCTTTAGCCAAACTCTCGGTAATATACTCTCTTATGGCCAGTCTTTCAGGTTCAGAAAGGTTAATTATACGACCTAGATTTTGGCAACTTACCTCAGGGAATAAGATTGATAGAACAATCATATTCCCGATGTGGAGGTAAATCCTGGCATCCACTCTCAGAAAACACGTTGGCAAAATCAGATCTAAAAGAGGGTAATGTCTTAGTAGTTAAAACAGAAAAAATTTATTCAGACAATTGTCAATGCAATAATCACCCCACTCCTGAATCTGTCGATTGTGCTTGCTTAACCACGGTAAACACAGAATCACTGGTGCAGGGAGACCCTCCAATACAAAACACAAGATAAATTCTTGATGAAAGTCACCCACTCTTAATCTGATATCATGCAACACTTCTGAGCTACAGGTGCAGACTCAATAGCAAAAACTGAATTATTTTTTTTCTAATGCACTCAGTGACAACCTGTGCATACAGACAAATTGAGCATCAATCAGGTTCACTCCGGCCCCGTTGTCGATAAACACCTAAATTCCCACAGTTTTTTTACTCTAGAGCCAGCTCAGCAGCCAGGAAAAATTGGGTACAACCAGTAAAAGACAAATGCACAATTTCTGACTCACCTCTCACCCCTCCAAGAGTCAGATGGGAATTAAATTTCCCTTCTTTTTCTTTTTGCGATTTAATGCATGGACATACTCGGATAAAATGTCCCTTTTGTCCGCAGAAAAAACAAACTCCCTTCCTATTACCAGTATGCTTAAAAGCGGATCTAGTAGTAGCTCCCCCTAATTGCATGGGTTTGTCCCCAGCAACTAGATTGAGTACACTGGCGCGATTACTGCGTATCCACCATCAGGATGGCAGTGTCTAATCTCGGCCAGATACTTTGATCAATGCTCCTGATGAATTACCGACACAGGTTGGAAGGGAAACGCGTCGAGCATTAGCACTGCAAAACAGTTTGAGAATTGCAGGCTGACTCTCCTCCCGTTATTTGAGCCCATATAGGGATTATTCCTCATGATTTTTTGGTCCTGTTTTGAAATTGAGTTGTACACTGCCCATATGGACTGCAGCCCTGAGGGATCAAAGCAGCTACACGTCTAGGACTACAGTAGGAATACCCCATTATCATTTTTGCTTCTACATACAAAAAGGAGCTTTTTGTGGTAGGGTGGGTTTAGGAACCAGCATAATTATTGGTCTGAATAGTTCTAATCCACCCTATCAGCCTATATTTGTGGAGATTACCTTTTTTAATAAAAACTAAATAAAGTGTTTTTAACGTACTTTATCTAGGCAGTAAACATGGGTTCATCCCCAGACATAAACCCAGGAGTATCTTCAACCAAAGTGTCAGAGGAAGATGATACGTTATGTGATAGTACGTCCTGATAGTGGGGGCCCCTAGATCCCTATCTTAGGCGTCTATCAATATGTACAGCAAGAGACATAGTGGCTTCCAAAGACTCCGAATTCTCATGAAAGGCCAAAGCTTCCTTCAGCCTCTGTGATAATCCCTGACAAAACTGACTATGGAGAGCCAGATCATTCCACTCAGTATCCATAGCCCACCTCCTAAACTTAGAGCAATAGATCTCAGCAGAAAGCTCTCCCTGACGAAGGCCACGTAGCTTGGTCTCGGTCAGGGAGGTCCGATCTGGGTCATCATAGATAAGACCCGGAGCTTTGAAAAATTCATCAACCCTCCGGAGAGACTGCGATCTGGTCGGCAGAGAAAAAGCCCATGACTGAGCATCTCCTTTAAACAACAAAATAACCACACCAACTTTCTTTATCTCATCCCCAGATAAGTGTGGACATAGCCTAAATTTCAATTTGCACGCCTACCTAAACAAAATGAAATTATCACTTGCCCCAGAGAATCTATCCGGGAGGGCAACTTTAGGCTCAAGACAGGCCTGGTATCCACCTGTGGTCTCTGGATCTGCGAGACGGTCGTGCGACAGTCAGCTACCTCCAAAGACAGTCCCCTGCAGCTGTCTTGCCAGTGCAGCAATAGGATCCATGGCTGTACTGAAACAAGCAAAAAAAAAATAACTGTTTTGGAGGTTTATAATGTCGGGTGTGGGAGGGAAACATCACACTGAACATAGGAGGGAAAGGGGTGAGGGAATAAGGCCTGGAAACTAGGGAAAGGAGAGACTTAACTTCAAAGGAGCAATGGAAGCGCCAGGAATTCCCCCGAGATCCACACAACAGCAATCCACAACTGAAACTGAAGCTATAAAACGCACATCATAGTGGGAGAAGCAACTATAAATAAGGAAGGTTAAATGACCACATTAGCAACACCTCAGGCAAGGGGTGTGGCCATTACCAGAAACAACACAGGCGCCTATTGACCCACATGGAAACCTGTCAGATGAAACCACGTGTTGCCAGTCTCACCTATCTCCTGCCACCTGTCACAGGAAGGTCCGCGACATATATCATTTAGGACTCCCATTAATACTGTCCAGTTAAGGGGGTTTTTGAGTGTTAGCTCTCACCAGAATTTTTCAGACCTTAAAGCCCCCTGCCTCATAGGAAAATACTAGTATTATAAATCATTTGAAGCATAAACCCCAGTACAATTTCAGTGTAAAGCTTCATATATTAATGGAATTTACTCACATAGGCAAATCAGACAAAAATAGTGAAAATTTTTGTTCAAAAGACCATCAGATGACCTAATAGCCTAGAGTAGAACATCTTAAAAGTAGAAGGGTATTTAGATGTCTTAGTGTAAACTTTACTGTTACTATGACACACCAAGGACTGCGCAACACATTAGTGTGATTCAGTTATACATTGACAAAATCTAAAGACAATTGTAAAATCCTACAACAATAAACGGGTGACATGTAGGTCTACTCTTTTGCACCAGTAGGCAAATATGACTGACTTATTTTTGGCAGCAAACAAAATAGCTGGTGTTTAGCCAAGGACACAGCTGCAGATTGAATAATGGCCTCTAGCGTTTATTTTCCAGTGTCCTTTCCACTAGTAAACTGGAAAATAAAGTGATGCCATATCTGTAAAACATACATGAACAAATAACCATAAGCAATGCAAGATGGGTGGAGACAAATGCATTTCATGGTGGAAAGCTGACCATAAACACAAGACCTGTCTACTTGATTGACAAATTGTTGATCTAAGTGATTCAAATGTTTTTCTAAATTACAGGAACAGAAAACTTGTATGTAAGATATTAAATATTTAAAGCAGATTTAAAAATAAAATAGAATACTATAACTCCTTTAGAATATCACACATGGTATACTCTAACCCAACAATATTAAGTAAGATGAATTTGAAAGCTAAAAAGTGGAAATGACCCAGACTGTGAAAATTTTGACTATTTTTCTTTATAGATTAAAATTGGAATTTAGAATAACAGTACAATGGGACCCAAGAAATTGGATTCTGGGATGTAACAGAGGCCTAAGAGCGCCAAGGGAAAGTCTCTTAGGCTACTTTCACACCTGCGCTTTCCCTTTCCGCTATTGAGATCTGTCATAGGATCTTAATAGCGGGGGAAACCGCTTCAGTTTTGTCCCCATTCATTGTCAATGGGGACAAAACTGAGCAGAAGGGAACGAGGTGCACCAGAATGTTTTCCGTTCTGTTTCATTGCGTTCCCATGACGCACACAAAAGCACTGCAAGCAGCGTTTTTGAGTGCATCCTGGGATGCAGAGCTAGACGGATCCATCATGACTCACAATGTAAGTCAATGGGGAAAGATCCGTTTTCTCTGACACAAAAGAAAACTGATCCGTCCCCTATTGACTTACAATGGTTTTAGAGACGGATCCATCATGGCTATTTTAGAGACAATACAACAGGATCTGTTCGTAACGGATGCAGAGGGTTGTATTATCATGACAGAAGAATTTTTCCTAATCCGTGAGGGATTCAGCAAAAACGGAGATGTGAAAGTAGCCTCTATTGCTCTTCAAGGATTAAAGGGGTTTTCCAGACTTTTAATGTTGATGACCTATCCTCAGGATAGGTCATCAATATCAGATTGGCAAGCCCAAGGAATATCTAGAGGACATTTTGTAAGAATAAGAACACAGGGCATGATTGGGACAATCGGGTCCCATGGTATAAAGATTAGATGGTTAAATTAATTAGCTTGTTCTGTTTTTTAGTTGTTATATGTAGGATAATATTAACACCCTATCAAGTATATGTGCACTATAAAAGTGTCTGAAACATATCATTTGGCCTGGTACTGGTCTTGGTTGATTACGATTGTTAAGTGATGTCTTGTACATACAGTATATAGTAAGATGAAAGGTGTATTGTTTAATACCAGCTCACTAGCTTAAGCCATGATTTATATGTCCTCAATAAGTGTCTAGAACTTGTAACCAAAGACTTTAAAGGGGTTAGCTTTTTTTTTTTTTTTTTATTTGCACCCCAGCCTGTTGTACTTGTGGGAAATCCATACTCACCTGCTCTCTGCCTCTCTGTTTCTGTTCCCTGGCTGCCTTCACTGATCTTCTGGGTACCACTCCAGTCAATGACCGACCTCAGTGGTGATATGTCCCCAACCGTGTCATGAGCAATGTTTCCATTTGGGTACTGTTTGAGTTTACAATGCACAGCACCCTGACTGAAAATGGGCCTATTAATTTTAATGGGTATATGCAGATGGGTAATTTTCTCACTTTGTCCGGATTTTCCACAAGACTCATTCATTCAAAAAAATGGCTCTGTGAAAAAAATAAACTGCACCCACCTGTGTTCTATCGGGTGTCTAAAGAGGCCTAAGAAATCAAAGAAAGAAAAGGGAAAATACATTTTCTTTGAAAATATATTAGTTGTTTTCTTTGCTGAAATTAATTCCCATAGTTTATTAAATAATAATGAACGAAAATCAGATCCTATGTTAATGCTTGTGAATAGGAGGACCTAATGTATATGTAACCATTGCCTACTTACATACATTCCTGTAGTGCTCTCTAAACCCTAAATTCTATCCAATGACCTATAGTTCCATAGCAATAACCATTTCAAGGTTAAAATGAAGAACATTTTTTAAGTTGTTTACGTTCTCCAAACAATAAAGCCACAGATGTTAAAATGGCTTGTAAGTAACACTTCCTTAATATAAAACGTAATCATCTGTACCTGACAGAGAACAATGCTCCCACAAAGAAGTATTTCCTTTGGTAAACAGGCTACACATACTGTAAGTTATTTAATCTCTTCTACTTGGCTTCTACTTGGGTTAGAAAAGGAACTCGTATAACTTTAGAGTACATGTGGAGAAGAAAGGTCTTGCAGACATATAACATAGCTCGTAAAGTTGAATTCCACACCACTCTCATCCATGGACTGTGTTTGGGATTGCAGCTTCACTTTATTCAGTGCTGTTTCTTGTTTGTTATACTTTTTACTACATTTCAATAGCTACAAGAAAGAAGTATTTTTGGGATATGTAGTGATATTGTACTTCAGCAGATTCCCTTGAACCACATGTCCAGTTACTTTTCTATCACACATTAAAAGGGTTCTCCGGGATTTACATATCGATGACCTTTCCTCAGTATAGGTCATCAATATGAGATTGGCAAGGATGTGACTCCCAGCACCCCTATCGATCAGCTGTTTGAGGAGATCATGGCACTCCCATGAGTTCTGCGGCCTTCTTGCAGCTTGCCAAGCACAGCAGCTGTGCTTGGTATTGCTTAGCCCAATTCATTTTAATGGGGCTGAACTACGCCTAGGCCATGTGACTGATGAACGTGACGTCACTGGCCTAGGAAGAAGCCTAAGCGCTCATGGATTCGATTTTTGTACAGCTGATTGGCAGGAGTGTCAGGAGTTGAAACCTCGCCAATCTTGAAGATAGGTCACCACTATGTAAATTCCTGAGAATTCCTTTAACAACCAATATTTTAGTATTCTATGTAGTTTTTTTTCAATAAAACAAAGGTGTGTAATTTTCTGTGTTCTACCTCATGTCCTAACTCTTTAACTTCCTCTGTGTTTGGACTTATAGCAAGGTAGACAGTCTCACTTACAATCTTAGTCAGGCCATCACTGTGGCCAAAGAGGAGTGAAGGGTGTGAATCAACTACTAGAGCATCACGCATTACACGAATCAATGTAATAGTGTTCTGTGGGTTTCTTTATCTAGATGTATCAAGAGAACGATAGAACTGTCATACTGTCATCACAATTGTCCACCTACTTTTATACTGATATTTTCCCCTCAAAATATTTGTGTGGGTTGCTTCAGTATGACAAGATTTTGTACTTAGTTTTCAATGGCATAGTACTGCAAGAATGAAATGGAAAACAGTAAAAAATAAACATTCAAAAATGTAAAAGAATGTTTTCTTTTAATATTAATGGTACTGTCCATTCAAAGTTATCTAAGCACTCGACTCTTCCAGAAATAATTGTCTGTAAACACAGTTCGCTGTGCAAGCTCATTTAAAAAGGACTGGGGTAAAATGGAAAACTGTTCTGTGGTTAGATGAATCAAAATTTGAAACTCATTTTGGAAACTGCAGACTCAAGAGGAGAGATATTCCCAATATATGACCAGCATTAGCCAATACAAGCCTGCAAGTCTTTCTCTTCATATCCCAACTGCCATACACACGGTCACATGTCCCTTATCAGCCAGTAGAAGCTTGCAGGCCCTTAGTCTCCACAGTTTTTCTCCAGGTTTCCAATATAACCAAGGCATTTTTTTTCACTACTGTAGGTCAGCTTTAGGCTAGGGCTACGGGACGACAATAAGTCGCATGACACATAGGGCACAACTACTCTGCTACTTGCATCCATCTTGGATGGATTTTTTGCGACTGTCATGTGGCAGTCGCAGCATGTCGCAGTGCGACACCATAGCCTATCATTATAAAAAATGTTGAAACAAAATGTCGCGTGACACGTGGTTGTGTAGCCCTAGCATTAAAGGTTAATAGTCTTTGCCAAAATGTAGGCATATACATTGATCAGATCCTAGCTCCTTTTGTGAGGTCTTTGCCCTCATATATCAGGGATACCAGTGACCTATTGGGACGCCTTGAAAGCCTCTCAATTGAGGAGGGGATGATGCTCGCCTCAATTGATGTTGAGGCCCTATATTCATCGATACCACACAATTTGGACATCAAGGCAGTGGAAACTTTCCTAAGTATGGGGGGATGCCAATTTAAGGCCCACAATAGGGTAATTTTGCAATTACTAGAATTTACTTTGACCTCAAACTATTTTCTGTTTGGGGGGTCTTTCTACCACCAGCTCAGGGGCACCGCGATGGGGAGTCCCTGTGCCCCATCGTATGCCAACCTGTTCCTGGGCTGGTGGGAGAAGACCCTCGTCTTTGGAGATGCCCCTGGTCCAAACATCAACCAGGTAGTGACCTGGGGCAGATTCATAGACGACACCTTTGTGATATGGAAAGGGGTAAGACGTGAATTTTTGGAGTTCATGAGTAAACTTAACCGCAATAACATTGGGATGAAATTTACATTTGACTTCAGGGAGAATGAGTTTCCATTTTTGGACATTGTGGTGACTAGAGGCTCATCAGGAATCATTAAAACTAAGGCATTTTCGGAAACCAACAGCGACAAATTCGCTGCTGGATTGGGGGAGTCACTATCCACCCTCCCTCAAACGAGGTATTCCAGTGGGTCAATACCTGAGGATGAGAAGAAATTGCTCGACATTTAAAGATTTTAAAGAGCAAGCAGATGACCTTCGGGACCGCTTTCTGAAACGGGGTTATCCCTATGCGGCATTAAGAACAGCTTTTAAAAGGGCCAGGACCACTGATAGAACATATCTATTACATCCCAAAAGTAAATAAAAGGACGAGGGCCAAATACGGCTCATAGGTACCTTTGATGCTGCATCAAAAGAAGTGCGGCATGTCCTTGATAAGTACTGGGGAATGTTGCAGTTGGACCCAGACATTGGGAAAGTCATCTCAGAGAGACCACAAGTGACGGGGGTCGATCGTCTCGTTCATAGTCACTTTGTGGAGAATACCCACTGCAAGCGAGGGCACCTGGCTCAAACCACCACGGGGATTGCCATCACTGCAGTGGATGTATAGCCTGTTCTCATATCACTCAGGGCCGTTCCTTTGTAAGTGGTGTTACCCACAAACTGCATTACATTAGGGACTTCATTAGTTGCCGCACTAAAGGTGTTATCTACAGGGCCACTTGTGTTTGTGGCCTTGAATATGTTTGTAAGACTTTTAGAGAGCTGCGGAGACGCGTTGGTGAACATCTCGGCGACATCCGCCACAAAAGAGATACCCCTTTAGCAAAACACATTGAGATAAAACATGGAGGTGATTCCTCCAAACTCCGATTTATGGGGATTGAGAAAGTGCTACCATCTAAGAGATGGTGACTGGAACAAAAAACTACTTCAACGTGAGACTTGGTGGATTTTTGAGCTAAAAATGTCCCACCCCAATGGCCTAAATGAGCAGCTTTTGTTCGGCTGCTTTATTTGACCGAAATGTAAATGCCATCTTTTCACTGGTACTAGGTAAAATTCTATCGCTGATCCCGGTGCATTATGTCTATATATCTTATGTTATAATTTTACTGATTTACCTGTTTATTTTGATTTCCCATTAAACACTGTATATTCCGGATTCACTGGTTGTACAGTTACATAACTGCATTCTCCTGATTATTCCTCTACCTGGGGGGGGGGCTCTTTCTTATATATACCGGTGTCCATCCACATTTCTGTGTTACCTGCCTGGAGCCGAGGCTGCTAATCTCCTCGACCCATGGCTGTGCGTACCGCACACTATTGGGGCAACTTTGTACTGAACATAGCGGCGCATAGTTAATGTAAATAGTGCCTATGCCTTCATGTGCACTGGTCACGTGAGGCGGAGGGGTGTGACTCCGTGACGCGGAGGGGCGTAACTCCATCCAAACTGGCGCGCTACTTAAAGCGCAGCCAGTCTGATCCTGGTTGCTGCTGCCATACGCTGATAGCCTGGGAAATGGACCTCCATACGCTGGACCACTTTGAAACCACCTAACCTACCCCTTGATGCAACTACAGGATAGCTAAGTAGTAACTTTATCAGTGTGTCTGATCATCATTACCAATGTGGTCACCCACTTGTGGATATCTATCTATTGGTCCCCTGATGACTCGGCGTGAGCCAATGAAACGCGTTGGAACAGTTTTCTTTACACAGTAGACACATGATACACTATTGATCCTGTGTCTATATCCCTATCACTCTCTTTCCTTCTACTTTCATCTTGATGAAGCTGGGCAATCTCTGTCCTATCTATAAGGGTGTGATAGGGACATTCCTCAAGGTGTCTTGTGGTTAGGTAGTCAGGGATTGACAGGGCAAGAGACCCAGTGCAACTGTCTCTCATTCTATCCTATCCTCTGACACACCTTGTGGTTTTACCTTTGTGGCGCATAATACCAGAATATGTGTCAAAGACAGTGAGCCGTACTACTGGCTCACTGTTGGTTTTCCTTTTTGTAGTTTGTCATACACGTTTGGGCATTAATCTTTAAACCTGAATAAGAATAAACGTTAAGTTTTAATTGGTCTACTTAATGCACTAGGACGAGCATTCTCGTCCTAGGTTTAACCCGCTGCCCCACACGCGCTGCCGCGATCAGCAGCCGGTTTTGGGTTGAGTATTCTGTAGATTTTATTATTTTCCCTTATAACTTGATTATAAGGGAAGATAATAGCATTCCCAATACAGAATGCTTAGTAAAATGTGGATGGAGGGGTTAAAAATAAAAAAATTAACTCACCTTATCCACTTGATCGCGTAGTTGTGATCTCTACTCTCTTCTTCAATCATTAGCTGGCGGCTAAAGGACCTGTGATGATGTCACTAAGCTCATCACATGGTCCCATCACATGGTCCATCACCATGGTGATGGACCATGTGATTGGACCATGTGATGTGACGTCACCACAGGTCCTTTAGCTGACTGCTAATGCTTGAAAAAGAGAGAAGAGATCGTCAACTACGCGATCAGGTGGATAAGGTGAGTTAATTTTTTTTATTTTTAACCCCTTAATCCACATTTAACTAAGCATTCTGTAGTGAGAATGCTATTATTTTCCCTTATAACCATGCTATAAGGGAAAAAAATAAAGATCGGGTTCCGTCTCTTAGCAACCTTGCGGGAAAATCGCACTGCATTCGCACTTGCTTGTGGATGCTTGCGATTTTCCCGCAGCCCCAATCACTTCTATGAGGCCTGCGTTGCATGAAAAACGCAGAATATAGAACATGCTGCGATTTTCACGCAGCACAAAAGTGATGCGGGAAAATCACCACTCATGTGCACAGCCCCATAGAAATGAATAGGTCAGGATACTTACAGTCCGTGCGGCTCCCGGGGCGCTGCAGAATGACGTCAGAGCGCCCCATGCGCATGGATCACGTGATCCATTCGTGTAGGGCGCCCTGACGTCACTCTGGAGCGCCCCGGGAGCCGCACGGATGGTAAGTATACTGCTCCCCCGCTCCCCGCTACATTTTACCATGGCAACCAGGACTTTAGCATCCTTGCTGCCATGGTAACAATTGAGAAAGAGCTAAAAGTCGGATCCGGCGATGCGCCGAAACGACGTTTAGCTTAAGGCCGGATCCGGATTAATGCCTTTCAATGGGCATTAATTCCGGATCCGGCCTTGCGGCAAGTGTTCCGGAGTTTTGGACGGAACAAAAAGCGCAGCATGCTGCGGTATTTGATGCGTCCAAAAAACGTTCCGGTCCTGAACTGAAGACATCCTGATGCATCCTGAACGGATTTCTCTCCATTCAGAATGCATGGGGATGATCCTGATCAGGATTCTTCCGGCATAGAGACCCGACGACGGATCTCTATGCCGGAAAACAAAAACGACAGTGTGAAAGGGCCCTAAAACATGATTTTTTTTACAGAAATGATTTATTATGTAAAACTGAAACAAACAACCAAAAAAAGTACACATATTTGGTATTGTCGTGTCTGCAACAACCTGCTCTATAAAAATACTACATGATCTAACCTGTCAGATGAACACTGTAAATAGCAAAAAATAAAAACGGTGCCAAAACAGCTATTTTTTGTTACCTTGCCTCACAAAAAGTGTAAGGCCCCTTTCACACGGGCCTGATTTCTGCGTGGTTGCAATGCATGAGGTGATACGCATTGCACCCGCACTGAATCCGGACCCATTCATTTCTATGGGGCTATGCACATGAGCGGTGATTTTCACGCATCACTTCTGCGTTGCGTGAAAATCGCAGCATGCTCTATTTTGTGCGTTTTTCACGCAACGCAGGCCCCAAAGAAGTGAATGGGGCTGCGGGAAAATCGCAAGCATCCGCAAGCAAGTGCGGATGCAGTGCGATTTTCTCGCAAGGTTGCTATGAGACGGGACCTGATCTTTATTATTTTCTCTTATAACATGGTTATAAGGGAAAATAATAGCATTCTCAATACAGAATTCTTCAAGCATTAGCTGCCATCTAAAGGAGCTGTGGTGATGTCACATCACATGGTCCAATCACATGGTCCATCACCATCGTGATGGACCATGTGATTGGACCATGTGATGAGCTCGGTGATGTCATCACAGGTCCTTTAGCCGGCAGCTAATGCTTGAAGAAGACAGAAAGATCGCAACTTCGCGATCAAGTGGATAAGGTGAGTTAAATTTTTAATTTTTAACCCCTCTATCCACATTTTACTAAGCATTCTGTATTGAGAATGCTATTATTTTCCCTTATAACCATGTTATAAGGGGAAATAATAAAATCTACAGAATACTCAACCCAAACTTCAGTGAAGTCCGGGTTCGGGTCTGGGTACCAAACATGCCGATTTTTCCCACGCGCATGCAAAACGCATTAAAACGCTTTGCACTTGCGTGGAAAAATCGCGCATTTTCCTGCAATGCACCCGCCTCTTATCCGGGAGTCAAATGTGATGCCCGTGTGAAAGAGGCCTAATACGGAGCAACCAAAAATCATATGTACCCTAAACTAGTAGCAACAAAACTTCCACCTTATCACGTAGATTCCAAATTTGGGTCAATTTTTTGGAGTTTCTACTCTAGGGGTGCATCAGGGGGGCTTCAAATGGGACATGGTGGTAAAAAAACAATCCAGCAAAATCTACCTTCAAAAACTGCATGGCATTCCTTTCCTTCTGCGCCCTGCCGTGCTCCCGTACAGCAGTTTACGACCCCATATAGGGTGCTTCTGTAAACTACAGAATCAGGGCAATACATATTGAGTTATGGGGATTGCAGTCAGCACAACCCAATACGCAGGTGCACGTTGCTATGGTGAAATACACCTACAAACGTAAAAACAAAGGTGCAATGGCACACTGCAGCTAGAGCTCCGTCCTGCCACTATGCTGGATGTTAGATGAGGCATTAGTTTATATTTTGGCCAAATTATGTAAGCCACCCACCACTTCACGGTTGCCTCTCGAGTGGTCCCTAACATTAATTCTTACCTTTTATGGGCCATATCAGCCACACAAAATCCAGGGAGTGCAGGTGCAGCATGCATGCCAGATACACTCTGCTTGTAACCCCGTCCGGTGCCATACAGCGTTCATCAGATCAAGGGATGCAAATACCAACATGCATGCTGAGCCCACTAGTACTTCTCCTGGAACCAAATGGCTTCTGGTAAGTTCTATAAAGCAGACTCAGTTTTATACTGACTTTAAAACCAGCCTACAGGGCGGATTCACTAGTCAGGTGTGCATGACTGCATGGAGGTCACCACGCCTCCCATATATGCTACAAAGGAAAAAAATGGGGATTGCAGTCAGCACAACCCAATACGCAGGTGCACGAAATATTGAGTTATGTTTGGCTGTTAACCCTTGCTTTGTTACTGAAAAAAAATTATTAATTCTTATCAATTCTTGTGAAACATCTAAAGGGTTAACAAAGCTTGTAAAATCAGTTTTGAATACCTTGAGGGGCGTAGTTTCTAAAATGGGATCACTTTTTGGTGGTTTCTATTATGTAAGCTCCACAAAGTAACTTCAGAGCTGAACTGATCCTTAAAAAGTGGGTTTTTGAAATTTTCTGAAAAATTTCAAGATTTGCTTCTAAACTTCTAAGCGTCCCCAAAAAATAAAATAGCATTCCCAATATGATCCAAACATGAAGTAGATATATGGGGAATGTAAAGTAATAACTATTTTTGGAGTTATTACTATCTGTTATAGAATTAGAGAAATTGAAATTTGCAAATTTGCAAATTTTTCCAAATTTTTGGTAAATTTGGTATTTTTTTATAAATATAAATGACATTTTTTGACTCAGTTTAACCACTGTCACGAAGTACAATATGTGACGAGAAAACAATCTCAGAATGTCCTGGATAAGTAAAAGCGTTTTAAAGTTATTACTACATATAGTGACACATGTCAGATTTGCTAAAAATGGCCTGGTCCTTAAGGTGAAAAATGGCAGGTTCCCTAATGGGTTAAAGCTCTCCCATTTATCCTCTGTATTGTTATTGACAATAGCTGCTCCCTGACCTGCACGCAGCACGGTGAGTGCACAATGCTCTCATGCTGAGAGCATGCGGTCCAACAGAAGGTCCTTTTCAATCAATAGAGGAGTAACTGACTCGTGTGCAAGTGGATGAGATGAGTAATTTTTTTTTTGTTTTGCTAAAAATAAACATTACAGCTGGGTGCACTCTGGGGGACATTATGGACCACCATGTGGGCATTATTACTTCATGGGTCACTATGGGTGACATTACTACTGCTGGGGGCGACTATGGGGGGTATTATTATTGCTAGGCCACTATGGGGGCCATTATTACAGATGGAGGCCACTATGTGGGACATTAGTACTGCTGGGGACCATTATGGGGGACATTATGTGTACTGAGAGCACTGCAGGGGTTGGGATAACATAGTAACATAGTTTATAAGACTTAAAAAAAAGACATCTGTCCATTCAGTTCGACCTGTTTCCTGCAAGTTGATCCAGAGGAAGGCAAAAAACCCTTGTGAGGTAGAAGCCAATTTTCCTCACTTTAGGGGAAAAAATTCCTTCCCGACTCCAATCAGGCAATCAGAAATTCGAATAACTCCTTGGATTAACGACTTATCTCTAGTAGCTATAGCCTGTAATATTATTACACTCCAGTAATACATCCAGGCACCTCTTGAATTCCTTTATTGTACATATCATCACCACCTACTCAGACAGAGAGTTCCATAGTCTCACTGCTCTTACCGTAAAGAATCCTCTTCTATGTTTGTGTACAAACCTCCTTCCCTCTAGACGCAGAGGATGTCCCCTCGTCACAGTCCTGGGGATAAATAGATGATGGGACAGATCTCTGTACTGACCCCTGATATATTTATACATAGTTATTAGATCTCCCCTCAGTCGTCTTTTTTCTAAAGTGAATAACCCTAATTTTGATAATTTTTCAGGGTACTGTAGTCCACCCATTCCAGTTATCACTTTAGATGCAATCATGTTGCATATTTGGAAGCCCAGATCTTGGATCTAAATAAGCAGTTTGAAATACTTAGGGACATTGCAAAACTGGAGAGAGGCTTAGACCTCACTGTGCAGGCACTGACTGGGGTCAGTGAAATGGAGGTGAGAGGAGGAGGGCAAGATCAGGACTTATCAGGTCAGCAGTTGGGTTAATGTAGGAAGAACGGGTAGAGGGAAAAGTGCCAGGGAGGCTAGTCCTGAGCTGGAACGCCTTAGTAAATATGCCTGTTTGGCTGATATTAGGGATGAAAGCCCAGGGCCAGCAACACTGCATCAGGGTGTTTCTCTTAGCAACCAGGAGGATGACCGCTGCAGAAGTATGGGAAAAGGAGTGCAGCAAAGGTTAGACAGATGCTGGTGGTAGGGCACTCTATTATTAGGAGGACAGACAGGGTCATCTGTCGCTAAGACTGTGAATGCCTAAAAGTGTCTTGTCTTCCGGGTGCTCAGATTGACAGATTGCTGGGTGGGGCTGGGGCTTTTGTTTTGCGCTCCCTGTCTTCCCAGAGCCATAACTTTTTTATTTTTCGGTTCGCATAGCCATATGAGCGCTCAATGTGGATAAATCTAAAGTTATGCATCTTGGTAGTAATAATCTCTGTGCTTTATATATCTTAGGGGTTGTAACACTGGGGGAGTCACTTGTAGAGAAGGATTTTGGTGTCCTTGTAGATCATAGATTGAATAACAGCATATAATGTTAATCATCTGCTTCTAAGGCCACCAGGATATTGTCATGAGAAATTGAGAGGAGGACGGACCTATAAGGGTAAAGGGGAAATGTCCTTTGAAACAATGGGGGTGGTATACTTACTGAAGTGCCCGCGTGGCCTTCAGTATGTGGGGAGAACCCTACGAAAATGAAATACAAGAGTGCAAGAGCATATTGGTAATATTAAGAAGGGCCGTGAGGACCACAGTGTACTGGTCCATTTTAAAATAGCCGACAATAAAAAAAGGGTTAAGGTAAACTGGCGGGGAGGTGATCCGATACAAAATATTAATCGTAGAAAAGTTGGCTGGATTTATAGAATGAATACCCTGGAGCCAAGTGGTCTCAACATAAAGTTTGATCTGAAACCTTGCTTGGTGGATTAAATGAATCGTAACATGAAGGAACAAGGTAGTTGTGCAGGTTAAAGATTGGTTGTAGGGAATCTATTGGTCTACACTATGTGGAGGGGTGGCCACATGAAGGAATGGTAATAGTTGTAAACTGCTATTGGTGAGAAGTGATCACGTGACCGAAGAGGGATCACATGAACACTTTATGATTGGAGAAAAGGGGTGTATATATAAATACTACTGCATACACATATATTGATGAAGAAAGTTGGCTAAAACAGGTTCTTTAATGTTGTATTCAGTGGATATGTGTATTTTAAATTGATGGAAGTATTTTAAATATGTTATATTAGTTATTTGTATTTATTTCAAATGCATCTCAAAGCAGTGGGCGGTTCAGTCTAGGTCACTCACTGCTCCTGAAAGGGGTGGTATGAACGCCCCTGAAGAAGCTGACATGGTGAAACCTAGGTCGGGTTGATGTACACGAGATGTGATGTTTTATATAATGCTGTTTTTATTGTCGATCTTGTAAGTACAATAAATACCATTTTGGAATTTCTCTCTGGTGGAACTTCACTATTGTGTACCAACTGTTTTCCAGGAATAGTGTACATGGAAGTGTTCTTATGCCTGGATTCTGATTGTATGGCTACATTGAGAGGAAACCTCTAATCCTGACATTGGATTCCTAAATTGGACTACATAGCTGCTGGCAGCGCAATCACCTTTATTGAAATTTGGACTTTTGGTCAACTTACCTACATCACCCGGTGATTTTGCAGTGCCGATAAGTATTTATTCAGCGATATAGAGTTTTGGACATTTTATTGTCTTTATATTTGAAAGTTAACTGTGTAACTATGTAAGTTGCCCTCGTCGGAACCCTTTTCATCTCTGCTATGTCTGCCTTGTTCACAGGAGCCCAGAACTGTACACAGTACTCCATGTGTGATCTGACTAGTGATTTGTAAAGTGGCAGGACTATGTTCTCATCACGAACATCTATGCCTCTTTTGCTGCAACCCATTATCTTATTGCCCTTGGATAAAAAAGTCAATGAAATTCAGATGCAAAATGCCAATTAAAAACAGACAGACAGCCAGAAAATGGATGCACAAATGGTTGAAAAATGGCCACGAAAAACTGACAGCGTGTCCGTTTTTATAGGAGGTTTTTTTTCACTGTCGTGTACAAGTAGCCAAACAACCGGTGTGCAATTTTGAGCAATGCAATTTTTTGCCAGCAAAGATAAATGTCTCTTCAACTAGATGCTGTGATGCTGTATGCCTTCACTAACACAGTTTTATTTTTCTTTACTAATGTTAAATGCGACTTTGCACTATATCCATCCCACAAGATATCTTGTGACAATGTATGATACTTTCAGTAACATGGGTATGAAAATGGCTTTATGACTGCCGTATTATAATTGAGGTAAATTATTGAACGTCTTTTCACAGAATAACACTCATTCAATAGAGCTCAAGTGTGACAATGTAATATTTTTGCAGTGATAATACCCTCTTTTCAACAAGACACTGTGGTAATTTGCTTTAAAGATGTGAAATGTTGTAGAATTATTGAACTTTTTTTCACAGAATAAGGGCTTGTTCACACGACCGTATGGTTTTGCGGTCCATTTTTAACCGATCAGTTTTTCTGTTTTTCGTTTATTGTTTCCATTCCAGTTCCGCTTCCGTTCCGTTTCCATATGGTTTTGTCACTGCATGCCCCGTGAGACGCCTGAGGAGATCTGATGACGGACCGTTTTTTTTGACGGATCCGATTTTTATGGCAGATTCATTGTAAAAATGCCTATCCTTGTCCGCAAACGTGAAAAAAATAGGACATGCACTATTTTTTTGACGGAATGAAAACACGGATCACGGATGCGGATCAAAAACGGTTGACCATCCGCATTTTTTGATGGACCCATTGAAATGAATGGGGAAGCATCCTATCCGTGAAAAAAAACGGAACAGACGCGGAAACAAACAACAGTCATGTGCATGGGGCCTTTAGCAGAGAATAACTTCGTAAAGTTTTTGCACATCAAAGTAATTCTGAGATTGTTTTCTCGTCACATATTGTACTTTACTTAGGTGGTAAAATTCTACCGATAAAATATGCGTATCTTTATAAAAAAAAGTGAAAATATCAGAAAATTTGTAAAAATTGGCACATTTTCCTATTTTCAACTGCAATATTTCACATACATACATAAATACTATTCAATATTTTTTATCAGAAATATATTTCCACATCTTTACTTTATTTTGGCTGCACTTACAAAATTTTTTTACTTTTTTTTATTTTATTTAGGAGACTTACTAACATAAATTTTACATTTTTTGAAGTACATATTTTTTCCTGCAACAAGCCAAGTTTGCTTATAAGTGTCAGAATAATAAGAGGCTTATAAGTGTCAGAATAATAGAACCCCCCCCCCCCAAAAAAGTGAACCGATTTTAAAAACTAGGCCCCTAACATATTTATCTATGGGTGTAATGAGTTTTTTGACCCACCAGTTTTTTAAAGAAATTAATGCTAAGAAGGTGAAAAAATATTAAATTTTCATTTTTTTACACAAAAGTATTAATTTAAAGACATATTTTTCCTACAGAGCACATGAAAATGAAGATGTACACCCCAAAATGTATCACCCCATTTCTCCTGTCTTCAGAAATACCCCCATTGTGGCCCTAATCTTATGTCTTGACAAACGGCAGGGCCCAAACATAAAGGAGCACCTAGGGTCTTTTAGATAATAAACTGAAAATGGTTCAGGACCCATTGCACACTTGTAATGGCATTGAGCTGCAAAATGATAGAAAACCCTTATAAATGACCCCATTTTTAAAACTAGATCCTTTACAGATGAGAAGTGAAGCTGTGCACTTATAAGGGAGGCAGATTATTTGCGTGTACATATGACTATGTCTCGCCAAACAAAAGGGGAAAAAATGTATACAAAAGCTTTCTTCACTGGCGCTAAACTTTAATTACAAGCTGCGATATCTTGAGGCGGCCGTGCCCGCATCAGGTGAAGCAAATCAGTATATATAAAATGGTTGATATCGCGCTATTTTGTACCTGTTCAGACTGCAAATACACACTAAATTCTGCCAATCCAGTACCAGTGTTTAAAATAAGACGGTAGAGTTGCCTACCTTCTCTATCTTCCCAGTCTTTGTATTTCTTGCAGTATCAGCGGTCCTGTGGTACACCAGACATGCAAGGGTTTCTATTAAGCTCTGGAGTGTGCCCCGGCCGGTGGCACAAACTCCGATCCCCTGTGCTCACGCTCCGGCTAGGAGCGAGTGGCGTCACTACCGAGGAGCTACGGGGTTAGAGGAGGCAAAACACCTGTGCCTTTGATCAAAGGCACAGGTGTTTTGCCTCCTCTAACCCCGTAGCCCTCGGTAGTGACGTCACTCGCTCCTAGCCGGAGCGTGAGCACAGGGGATCGGAGTTTGTGCCACCGGCCGGGGCACACTCCAGAGCTTAATAGAAACCCTTGCATGTCTGGTGTACCACAGGACCGCTGATACTGCAAGAAATACAAAGACTGGGAAGATAGAGAAGGTAGGCAACTCTACCGTCTTATTTTAAACACTGGTACTGGATTGGCAGAATTTAGTGTGTATTTGCAGTCTGAACAGGTACAAAATAGCGCAATATCAACCATTTTATATATACTGAAAAGGGGAAAAAAACTGAACTGTAGTGAAAGGCAACAAGTCCAAGAAAACAGAGCAACATGTATCCAGCTATGTTGAAAATTCCAGTTTGTTCACAAGATACAAGAACACCAATAGGGCTGTAATGACAAGCTGGCACTCAAGGATAGTGACTGGTCGTACAACGTCTCTTTAGCCCCATCAATCCCTATATGAGAGACGAACGTGCTAAGTGACGCGGTGCACCATAACAGGCCCCCGCCCGGTGAGGTAGAAACCGCTATGCACACAATCAACCAGTCACCTACAGAGTATATAAAAGGGCCAGTGTCCAGAACCGTCTGTAGGAACAGTAAGGCCTCTTTCAGACGGGCGTTGCGGGTGCACTCCGTCAAACAGTGCGGGTGCGTTGCGGGAATTGCCGCGATTTTTCCCTGCGAGTGCAAAGCGCTGTCATGCGTTTTGCACGCGCGGGAGAAAAATCGGCACTTTTGGTACCCAGACCCGAACCTGCACTTCTTCACAGAAGTGCATGTTTGGGTCAGAAATTGTCCCGCTGGTATTATTTCACATTATAACATAGTTATAATGTAAAATAATACCCTTGGCCATCTCCCTTATGTTGAACCCGGTGCAGAATGGGTTAAAAATAATAAACTAATCATAACTTACCTGGTCCATTTGATCGCGAAGCCCGGCCTCCTCTCCGTTAGCTTGAAAGATGTAAAGGACATGTAATGATGTCACAGCATCACATGGCCCAATCACCTGCTCCATCACTATGGTGATGGAGCATGTGATGGTCCATGTGACCACGTGACATCATCCAAGGTCCTAAGCACTATCCACAGCCTGAGGATAGTGATTAAGGACCTTGGATGATGTCACATGGTCACATGGACCAATCACATGCTCCATCACCATAGTGATGGAGCAGGTGATTGAGCCATGTGATGTGACGTCATCACAGGTCCTTTAGATCATCGATGCTGCAGGAAAGAGAGGACAGATCGCGATCTACGCGATCAAGTGGCTAAGGTAAGTTAACTTTTATTATTTTTAACCCTTCCTCATCATTTAACAATGCATTCTTTATAAAGAATGCTATTATTTCCCTTATAACCATGTTATAAGGGGAAATAATAGAGATTGGGTCCCGTTGCTAAGCAACAATGCGTGAAAATCGCAACGCATCCGCACTTGGTTGCGGATGCTTGCGATTTTCCGCATCCCCATTCACTTCTATGGGGCCTGCGTTGCGTGAAAACGCAGAATATAGAACATGCTGCGATTTTCACGCAACGCCAGAAGTGATGCGTGAAAATCACCGCTCATGTGCACAGCCCCATAGAAATGAATGGGTCCGGATTCAGTGCGGGTGCAATGCGTCCTCCTCACGCATTGCACCCGCGCGGAAAACTCGCCCGTGTGAAAGGGGCCTAATGGATCACTAATTCCCAAAATTATGTCATTATTTCTAGACGTGTTGTGTCCACAAAAAAAATTCTTGATAAAGCCCTTAGTGTACTGGTGAGGAATAACTCAATGATTAGAGATCCTCCAAATAAAAAAATATGCCAATATCACGATACAGTAATGTGAATGGAATTAACAGCTTTGTGTGGCAGGACATAGTCATAAAAAATGAAATTAGGAAAATTAAGGAAACAAATCAGAAATGGTAAAATTAGATCAAATGTCTGAAAAAAAAATTAGCTCCACGACCCATCCCAAAGGGATCCCTCCCTCCCTGGAAAACCCACAAACTAAACAGAAAATGAGAATAAATTGAATTCCTGACTCGCCCCCCCCCGTCCCCCCCCCGTCCCCCCCGTTCTTTTTGGCATAAAATAAAATTAATAATTCGCAACCGTATGGTATGTTTTAAAACAGGGGTAATTACAGAGGCCTGGTTGTGATGGGCAACTGGGGCAGTAAATTCGGGTGTCTCTCCTCCTTCCATGTTTGCTGCACACCCGGCATCTTTTCTGTGGGTAAGTTTTGCTGGTAGTGGCAGGGACGGGGTGAGGGAAATGGCGTTCTGAAAGTCTTCGAACGTCCTCCGATTCGAAGGCTTGCCCAGGTGCGGGGGACTCAAACAGGAGACTCTCAACCACCTTCTCCTGGTACTCGAGGAAGTTGAGGTTTCCCTGGGACTTTTTAAATAAAATAAAACTATTGTAGGTAGCAATCTGGATGAGGTAGATTGCTACCTTTTTATACCAGGCCCTGTTTTTTCTCTTCACCAGGTAGGGTTGAAGCGCCTGGTCTGAGAGGTCTACACCTCCCATAAATTTATTGTAGTCTGTCACACAGACTGGTTTGTGCTTGTCCGCTGTAGCCCCCCTCTCCCTAACTGCCACTGTGGTGTCTGCATGCAAGGTGGTCAGCATGTGGACATCCTTCCTGTCCTTCCACTTTACAGCAAGCAGCTGGTCACTTGCGAGGGCGAAGGATGTTCCTTTCTCCAAACGTTTGGAGACCAGCGGTTGTGGGTATCCAACTCTATTTTTGCAGACTGTCCCACAAGCCCCTGTGTTTGCAGCATGGAGGGATCTATAAAGGGGTATACTGGTATAAAAATTATCGGTGTACACGTGGTACCCTTTGTGCAGGAATGGCACCAATAGATCCCACACAATTTTGACTGATGTTCCAATATTTTCGGGGCAGTCTGGGAGTCTCTGCCCTCATAAATAGACAGACCACAGGTGTAGCTGGTTGTGCTCTCGCACACCTTATATAATTTTACCCCATATCTGGCACGCTTGGAGGGAATATACTGACGGAAGGAAAGGCGGCCTTTAAAACTAAAAAGGGACTCATCAACGGATAAATTTTTTCAGGGGTATATCATTTCAAGAATAAATCTGTAAGGAGGGAAATAAGGGGTCTCAATTTATTTAGGCGGTCGAAGGCTGGGTCAGTTCTGGGGGGGACTTGTGAATTATCAGAAAAATGCATGAACCGCATTAGGACTTCATAGCGGTTACGGGACATAACTGCTGCAAACACAGGGGTTGAGTGGACAGTACTCGCAGCCCAATAGGATCGGACTGAGTTTTTTTTTACGATGCCCATGTCCAGGGTAAGCCCCAAATTTTTTTTTATTTCAGGGACACTTGTGGGGGTCCACCGTCTTACATAAATAGACGTGGGCTTTTGTGCAGCAAACTGTGTAGCGTACAAATTAGTTTTCTGCACAATTAACTCAAGGACGTTATCATCCACAAATAAATGAAAAAAATCATAAGGGGCAAAATTGGTGACGTCCACATTAATTTGGGGAGTGGATAAAAATTGGGGTACTTGGGGGGTAAATGAAGTGGCAGGAACCCACGTAGCAGAAGGGACGGGACCGCTGGGTGGAGAATGAGAGAAGGTGGCGACTTCTACCACCATAGGGCTATGGGGTCTGGGGATGGAATCGGAGTCCCCGCTATCTGAAAATATTTCCGCCTCTGAAGCGGTGTCAGATTCTGAGTTGTCAGAGCAGAGAATTTCGTAGGCCTGCTCCGCACTTAACAATCTCCGAGCCATTTTTTTAAATGTAAAGCTCAGAAAGAAATGGTAATGGACGGCAAATGACTGACACTCACTGACGGACTGACACCCACCGACTGACGGACTGACACCCACCGACTGACTGACTGACACCCACTGATGGACTGACACCCACCGACTGACTGACTGACACCCACTGATGGACTGACACCCACCGACTGACTGACACCCACTGACTGACTGACACCCACTGACCGCCAGTAACAGACGTACACAGTGTCTCTAATCTAGGTGTCTAATGACGGACACCTAATCACGGACACCCACTGACCGTCAGCTACTGACGGACAGTTTATAATTAGATTTTTTTTTCTTTTTTTTCACAGTATGTAATCACAGAGCCAGGACAGAAGTCTGATCTCTCTCTCCTCACAGAACAACTGCGCTGAGGGGAGAGAGAAGCACAGCCGCTGTCCTGGCTCTGTTTTGTAAATATAATGGATGTGATCTCCATCATGGAGACCACATGATCAGGGACCATTATTATTGGTCCCTGATGGTTACTATTGCTGAAGGCAGATCTTCAGCACAGTAACCAGTGTGCATGTCTGCGCCATTTTGATTATTTTTTTTATTTGTATGGGGGGGAGCGCCCTAACAAGTTTATTTGAATATATCTGGGGCCATATTGCCCCGATCGGGGTGCTGGGGGACCGCCATCTTTCTTGAGGGTAAGGGGGGGGGGGGTGAGGATCGGGACCCAGCTTAGAGCCAGGAGCGCTGGGAGACCCGATCGCTGCACCGGAGACTTTCTCCCTCCTCTCTTACATGAGAGGAGGGAGAAAGTTTACTGCGGGAAGCTCCGATGCCGGCATTTTCTGAGATCGCCGTGATAAAGTGTATCACGGCGATCACGTGATCAGAGACCGGTTGTCACGGTCTCTGATCGCTGCCCGAGCCCTCAGCTACCTCCGGTAGCTGCGGGCACGGAGCTACAGCGCTTGATTTTAGCGCTAACTTGGGCTGAAGTGGCCCCTTAGTGACCGCCGTAAAAACACGTATGGGTGGTCACTAAGGGGTTAATGCTGTGTGGAGATCCGTCTCCGTAACACCATTAAAATGTATGCGGTCCGGCGAGGTGAAGTAAATTATCACTCATGTCTCGTGGGACTTTTGTGAATAAATTCATGATTTTATTTTTGAACTTTTTGAACCATTTTAAAGATTAGTACCAATCAGTACTGAAGCTGATACCTGTTTTAAAATGTTTTTCAGGTTTAATATTCAAATGCAGAAGTTATTCACCGACGTCTTACGAGACTTTGGTGAAAACTCACTTTGCCTCGCCGGAGCGCATACATTTTAATGCTGTACAGAGACGGATCTTCTTACAGCATTAAAACAAAGTTCGAATCTTGAATCCGAAGCTCGCTTTACTAATCCCTAGTTCTAGCATACAGTGCAGAACTATGAATGTATTCTTTCCTAAGACAATGCTTCTAAGACAGAACAGTTCCGGAACATGCCGTGTTTTTTGTTACACAGATAACACAGGGCTGGCTCTCAGTTGGAAAATAGAAGTTTGTTCAGCACTGAGAACAAATCCATCATACTAATTTAGTGTTGAAACATATAGAAAAAATCTAAATCAATTTCCATTTGGGTGCTTTCACACTTGAGTTTTTACTTTCCGGTGTAGAGATCCGTCGTCGGGTCTCTACGCTGGAAAGAAACTGATCAGGATTATCCTAATGCATTCTGAAAGGAGAGAAATCCGTTCAGGATGCATCAGGATGTCTTCCGTTCAGTATGTGAACGTTTTTTGGACGTTGACAAAACCGCAGCATGCTGTGGATTTGTCTACGTCCAAAAACCCGGAGGACTTGCCATAACGCCGGATCTGGAATTAATGCCCATTGAAGTGCATTAATCCAGATCCGGAATTAAGCTAAATGTTGTTTCGGCGCATCGCCGGATCCGACGTTTAGCTCTGCGCATGCGTAGCAGCAGTTCCGGTCGGGGCCCCAGTCTAAGCTGGGGCTCCGAACGGTTACCATGGCAGCCAGGATGCTACTGAAGTCCTGGCTGCCATGGTAAGTACTCCGGAGCAGTGTACTTACCTGCGCTGCGGCCCCAGGGCGCTCCTCACAGGTCCAGGCGGCACATTGATTTATACGCCGCGGGGACCTGTGACGTCATGAAGGAGCACCCGGCGGCCGCAGCGCAGGTAAGTACATGCTGCGGAGTACCATTGCAACCAGGACTTCAGTAGCGTCCTGGCTGCCATGGTAACCTAAAAGCATTTTGAAGACTGGTCAGGATCCTGATCAGTCTTCAAATCCTTTCAGGCGACTTGCTTTCTGACGGATCCGGCGGGACGGAAGTGCCTGCCGGATCCTCAGAACGCAAGTGTGAAAGCACCCTTAAACATTTTTGATGGACAACTACGGTGATTGTCCAGGCGAAACACATCATTTTTCTATATGTTTCAAGACTAAATTAAGTAAGATGGATTTTATCTCTGTGCTGAACAAACTACTATTTTCCATGTTTTTTTTTTGTTGCATTCATACAGAATCAGTCTCTAAATGAGAGACATTCACAGGTAACGTATTGTCTGGTAGGGTTAGCCAAAGTACGGTCATGGGTACGAAGCCTTAGGGTTTTATTACTGTCACTGCTCAGCTTGTGTACTGAACAGACAGGGCCAAAATAAAATATCTTTAATGTATAATTTGAAATGATTGTGCGAAGTCGAATCCTAATAAGGCTACAAATAGACTTTTCTAGTGCTGAATCATTATGAAAATATGTAAGAGGGCTGGCAAACGTAGCACAGCTGGCATGCATTATGTGCCAAAGGCTATTTTAGATTACTTTGAGAACTGTAGCACATGAAATTAATGTCCCAGGATACACTCTTCTTGTTTGTTTGCAAATACTGCTCTTTTAGCTTTTACATATAAATATATAGAGAATAGAAAGGAAAGCTTTACTAGAGTATGTACTAGAAGTACAACGTGCCCTCATCCATATCCATAACCAGGGCTGGGACAACGTCCACCACCAACAGAGGCTGAGCTGCCCAAGTGGCCATATGTGTCATCCACAGATCCCCCCTCCCCAAAACAGGGTCCATGTAGGAATGACCCCCAATACAAGGGGTGAGGCTGTGGGGTTGTATCTGCTTTTTTGATGACAGCGCCAGCGGGGCCCGTGCAGTGACTGTATTCTACTACCCCCCCCCCCCCCCCACACACACACTGTATATAATCTTAACTATATAACTGTAGTGATTTACTGGTGTAGTAGAATACAGTCACTGTACAGGCCCTGCTGTCATTATGAAATAGCGTATGTGACCCCCACCTCTTTTATTGGTGGTCATTCAGTAAATTCATTCAGTAAATTAACCCTGTTTTGGGGGGGGGGGTGGGGGGGTGTCTGTGGATGACAAATATGTGTCATCCACAGATTCTCCCCATAACAGGGTTCATTTGGTGAATGACCACCCAAATTGTGGTGACCCAATACATGGGAGTTGCATCTGCAGAGCTTTTGTATAATGCCACCCCACACTGTAGTGTCCCCCACACAGTAATGTCCGCCACACTGCCCCCCGCACAGTAATGTCCGCCACACTGCCCCCGCACAGTAATGTCCGCCACACTGCCCCCCCGCACAGTAATGTCCGCCACACTGCCCCCCGCACAGTAATGTCCGCCACACTGCCCCCCGCACAGTAATGTCCACCACACTGCCCCCCACACAGTAATGTCCGCCACACCCTCCTCAACCACACAGCAGTGCCCCCACATATTAATTTGTCATTCTCCCCCGCTCTTGTCATAATCCCCTCTTCTTGTAATGCTCTTTCTGCCCCCTGTCATTCTCCCCCATCTTTTCATGCTCTTTATACCCCCCCATGTTGTCATGCTCTTTCTGCCCCCCCCCATGTTGTAATGCTCTTTATGACCCCCCATGTTGTCATGCTCTTTCATCTCCCCCCCCCATGTTGTCATGTTCTTTCTGCCCCCCCATGTTGTCATGCTCTTTCCCCCCCCCATGTTGTCATGCTTTCTGCCCCCCCCATGTTGTCATGCTCTTTCCCCCCATGTTGTCATGCTCTTTCTGCCCCCCCATGTTGTCATGCTCTTTCTCCCCCATGTTGTCATGCTTTCTGCCCCCCCATGTTGTCATGCTCCTTCTTCTCCCCCTCCTTTCCTCCTACCTCTGCTGTAGCGTGGCCGAGCTCTGCATGGTCTGCGCCTCCGCGGGTACAGGAGGAGGAGCTTTTGTGTGCTGTGTGCGCACTTCCTGTCAGTCCGGCCGGGTACAGGAGACTGATGCTCTCTGTACCTGCGGACCGGACAGAGCTCGGTCACGCTACAATCAGGGAATGACAGGAGGGATCGCTGAGCGGTTCCCCCCTGTCAGTCCCTCTCCCTCTGGCCGTTCCCTGCCTGCGCCCTGAGGCTGGAGCACCCTGAGGCTGGAGCCTCCCCAGCCTCTGTGTCAGCTCGGCCCTGTCCATAACCATATCCACGCACAAACTATTTCACTCTGCTTCGTGACTGTGCTCTTCAACTTTCTATTATACTTTGTATTTTATGTCAACACTATTTCTACTCCTTGTTTAGTGTATGTGAAGTGCAGTAAGTAGTGTTGAGTGAACCCGAACTATAAAGTTCCATAAAAGTGCGGGTTCGAGTTCGGTCTTCTGCCATTTAATAAAGCTTGTTGAATGGCTGCAGGGCAGCCAATCAACAAGCGTTTAAGATGTGTGCCCTTAGAAGCCATCACAGCCATGCCTACTAATGGCATGGCTGTGATTGGCCAGTGCAGCATGTGACCCAGCCTTTATATAAGCTGGAGTCACGTAGCTCTGCACGTCACGTCAGCTCTTACTAGTGTAGGGAGAGGATGCTGCTGCTGTGAGGGAGAGATTAGGAAAGAATCTGATATCAGAGATTGGTGTTAAGTCTGAGATCTACAGCAATTTCTTTTGTGGGTGCAATGCAACATTTTTGTACCCTGCCCTGAGCCCAGTAACACAGAAAAATAAGTTTTAATCCGTCTGTTAGTTAGGTGGGCGTCGGCGGCCATTTTGTGCAAGTGCAGTGTACTTGAAACTGCATAGTGCCAGGGACAATAATTTAATCCTGTTCTTGTAGTTCAGTGACATATACCCATTTTTTAAGTGCACCTGCATTGCTTATGTGCCAGGGGAATGGAAAATAATATAGGTAATCTGTCTGTGAGTTCAGGGCCCAAGGGGTGAAATATTCTCATTTTTTCTGTAAAGTACCCCTGTGCTGCATATCTGAAATCAATTCAATAAATCCATCTTTTAGATTCTGGGGTGACAAATTCACTTTTTTTGGTGGTCAAGTAGCCCTGCGACCTGCACTGCATACCTGACAGTGAAATCAATTCAGTAAATACATCTGTTAGATTCTGGGGGGACAAATTCACTTTTTTTGGTGGTCAAGTACCCCTGCGGTCTGCACTGCATACCTGACAGTGAAAATAATTCTATTAAATTCGTCTTTCACATTGTTGTGTGACCTAAAGCAATTTTTTCTCTTTATGACATCGGCACTGCATATCTGACAAGGGAATCAATTCAGTAAATCCATCTGTTAGATTCTGGGCGGAACAAATTCACTTTTTTTGGTGGTCAAGTAGCCCTGCGGCCTGCACTGCATACCTGACCGTGAAATAAATTCAGTAAATCCATCTGTTACATTCTGGGGGGACAAATTCACTTTTTTTGGTGGTCAAGTACCCCTGCGGTCTGCACTGCATACCTGATAGTGAAAATAATTCTATTAAATTCGTCTTTCACAGGGTTGTGTGACCTACAGCAATTTTTTCTCTTTATGACATCGGCACTGTCTATCTGACAGTGAAATCAATTCATTAAATCAATCTGTTAGATTCTGGGGGAACAAATTCACTTTTTTTGGTGGTCAAGTACCCCTGCGGTCTCCACTGCATACCCGACAGTGAAATCAATTCAGTAAATCCATCTGTTAGATTCTAGGGGGACAAATTCACTTTTTTTACCCCTGCGGCCTGCTCTGTGTATCTGACAGGGAAATTTATTCAGTAAATCAATCTGTTAGATTCTGGGGGGACATTTCCACGGTTATCAGGCCAGTCATTCACAAGTGGCTTGGAGGGTGTGTTCCTTCTGCACTGCATACCTAACAGTGAAAATAATTCTATTAAATTCGTCTTTCACATATTTGTGTGACCTAAAGCAATTTTTTCTCTTTATGACACCGACACTGCATACCTGACAGGGAAATAATTTTATTAAATTCCTCTGTTACTTCGTTGGGTGACATAAACCCCTTTTTTCTCTCAAGTACACCGTCACGGCATACCGGACAGGGAAATAATTTTATTAAATTCGTCTGTTACATTGTTGTTTGACCTAAACCAATCTTTTCTCTTCATGACACTGGCATGGCATTCCTGACAGGGAAATAATTTTGTTAAATTCATCTGTTACTTCGTTGGGTCACCGAAAAGAATGAGGAGAGAGTCAAATAAGGCACATGTCCCTGGTCATGGTTCTGCTGGTGTAGCTCCTGTGGCAGGGAGAGGACGTGGCAATCTGTGCCAGCTACACGCACAAATGAAACACCTTCCTCAAGTGCACGTAGGCGACAGAATGTTCAGCGTTATTTTGTAGGCCCGAATGCCATTCTATGAATGGTGAGGCTAGAACACGTACAGGCAATAGTAGATTGGGTGGCTGACAGTGCCTCCAGTTCCTTCACATTGTCTCCCACCCGGTCCCCTGCTGAAAGCTCAGAGTTGGCACCTGCAGCCCATGGGCATCTGTCTTTCACCTCACCCCCTTGCAAATCAGTCAAGCAGTCTGAGCCCCAAGTCATGCAGCAGTCTCTTATGATTGTTGATGACTCTGCTGTCAGGGTTTCCGTGGTCCATCTACATAGCTCTGCCCCAGAAATGGAAGAGATTGAGTGCACCGATGCCCAACCAGTTATGTTTCAGGATGTGGACATGGGAGGACCACTGCAACGCGTCTCTGATGATGACGAAACGAAGGTGCCAACTGCTGCGCCTTTCTGCAGTGTGCAGACCGACAAGGAGGGCAGGGGTGAAGAGTGGGTGGAAGATGATGCGGAGGATGGTGAGGTCCTAGACCCCACATGGAATCAAGGTCATGTGAGTGACGTGTGCAGTTTGGAGAGCAGAGTGGCCGTCCCCTAGATAGTACGCCTGCTACTGCCCACCCCACCCAGGAACCGAGCACACCAAAGCCAGCTCCAAGGAGTTCCCTGGTGTGGCAGTTCTTCAGACAATGTGCTGATGACAAGACACGAGTGGTTTGCACGCTGTGCAATCAGAACCTGAAGCGAGGCATAAACATTCTAAACCTGAGCACAACCTGCATGACCAGGCATCTAAATGCAAAGCACGAGCTGCAGTTGAGTAAACACCTCAAAAACCAAGGAAGGTCTCAGGCTCCTCCTGCTCCCTCTTCTGCTGCAGTCTTGGCCTCTTCTTCCCCCTCTGGAGTCACAGTGGCACCTGCCACCCCGCAAACAGAGGATTAGGCAGCAACGCCACCACCTGCGTCACCAAGCATCTCCACAATGTCCCATGGAAGCGTTCTGCTGCTCATCTCCCAAACACTGGAGAGAAAGAGGAAGTACCCCGCTATCCACCCGTGATCCCTGGCCCTGAATGCCAGCACTTCAAAATTCCTGGCCTTTGAAATGCTATCATTCCGTCTGGTGGAGACGGACACTTTTAAAAACATTATGGCGGTGGCTGTCTCACAGTACGTGGTTCCCAGCCGCCACTACTTTTCCAGGTGAGCCATCCCTTCCCTGCACAACCAAGTGGCTGACAAAATCAGGTGTTCACTGTGCAATGCCATCTGTGGCAAGGTCCACATAACCACTGATACGTGAACCAGTAAGCACGGGCAGGGACGTTATATCTCCCTAACAGCACAGTTGGTAAATGCAGTGGCAGCTGGGCCTGAGGCGGATAGCAGTTTGGCGCATATCCTTCCACCACCAAGGATTGCAGGGCATTTCTCTTTGCCTCCTGTTGCCTCCTCCTCCTACTCCGCTTCCTCCTCTACCACTTCCTCATCCGGTCAGTGTAACACCTTCACCACCAACTTCAGCACAGCCATGGGGAAATGACAGCAGGCTGTTTTGAAACTCATCTGTTTGGAGGAAAAACCCCACACCACGTTGGAGCTGTGGGCGGGCATGGAACAACAGCCAATGAGTGGTTGGTGCCACTTAGCCTCAAGCCCGGCCTGGTGGTGTGCGATAATGGGCAAAATCTCGTAGCAGCTCTGGACCTAGCCGGTTTGACGCACATCCCTTGCCTGGCGCATGTGCTGAATTTGGTAGTGCAGAGGTTCCTGAATAATTACCCCGATATGTCAGAGCTGCTGCAGGATGAGAACGCTGCTTTCGGCGTTCTCATCCTGCTGCTGCTCGCCTGTCTGCGTTGCAGCGTAACTTCGGTCTTCCCGCCCACCGCCTCATATGAGACGTGCCCATAAGGTGGAACTCCACCTTGCACATGCTGGAGAGACTGTGCGAGCAGTAGCAGGCGAAAGTGGAGTTTCAGCTGCAGCACGCACGGGTGAGTCACTCTGCGGAACAGCACCACTTCATCACCAATGAGTGGGCCTCTATGCGAGACCTGTGTGCCAGGTTGTGCTGTTTTTAAGTACTCCACCAACATGGCCAGTGCCGATGACGCCGTAATCAGCGTTACTATCCCACTTCTATGTCTCCTTGAAAAAATGCTTCGGCGATGATGGAAGAAGATGTGGCACAGGAGGAAGAGGAGGAGGAAGAGGGATCATTTCCACGGTTATCAGGCCAGTCATTCACAAGTGGCTCAGAGGGTGGGTTCCTGCACCAACATAGGCCAGGTACACAATTGTCCAGCCAGGGCACAGTTCTGGAGGATGAGGAGGAAGAGGATGAACCGTGTTTACAGCAGGGTGGCACCCAAGCAGCAGTTTAGGGCCATCACTGCAGTGTGGCTGGGGGGATATGGAGCACACAGACGATACACCTCCCACAGAGGACAGCCTGGCACGCATGAGTGAGCATGAGCGAAACGCCGAGTTGCTCACATTCTAACCAGTGCTGATTACTGGGTGGCCACCCTGCTGGATCCCCTTTACAAGGACAACGTGCCGTACTTAATTCCCTCACTGGAGCATGATCAGAAGATGCTCGACTACAAGCGCACGCTGGTAGACGCCCTGCTGATGGCATTCCCACCTGACACTGGGGCCTCAGTGGAAGCACAAGGCAAAGGCAGAGGGGGAGGAAGAAGTCACCAACGCAACTGGGGCACCGCCAGCACCTCAGAAGGCAGGGCTAGCATGGCCGAAATGTGGAAAAGCTTTGTCAGCAAGCCACAAGAACCAGCACCACTAGCTGATATGGAACGTCTTAGCAGGAGGCAGCATTTCAGCAACATGGTGAAACAGTATGTGTGCACACGCCTACACATACTGACTGATGGGTCTGCCCCATTTAACTTCTGGGTCTCCAAATTGGGCACATGGCCTGAGCTTGTCCTTTACGCCTTGGAGGTGCTGGTCTGCCCTGCAGCCAGTGTATTGTCTGAACATGTGTTTAATGTGGCAGGGGGCGTTATCACAGACAAGTGCAGCTGCCTGTCCACAGCCAATTTGGACAAGCTCACATTCATTAAAATGAACCAGGCATGGATCTTACAGGACTTGTCTGTACCTTGTGCCTCCCCCAGCCATTGTTATACTCCAGCGCACTTTCTCTTTGTTTTCTTTTCTATTTTTTCCAATGCTGTTTTCCACAGTGTTGGCGACTACCTCCTTCACCACCGCTTTCACCTACACCGCCTCTTCCACCGCCTCCTCAACCTCCTACTCCATATGGACCTCCTCCTCCTCCTAGTTCAAGATTATTATTTTAAATTTTTATGTATTTTATGTTATTTTGAATCATTTCCCTATCCATTCTATTTGTTTGCAGGGCAATTGTCTTGTTTTATTCCCATTTTGCTTCTTTTTGCAGCCATCTAGCCCTTTCCGTGACTTTTTTAGAGCCATTTTAGTGCCCCAAAGTTCGGGTCACCATTGACTTCAATGGGGTTCGGGTTCAAGTTCGGGTCAAGTTTGGGTCCGAACCCAAACTTTCCGGCGAAGTTCGTCCGAACCCGGCGAACCCGAACTCCCAGGTGTCCGCTCAACTCTAGCAGTAAGTGATCAGTTCTTCCTAGGATTGAATGTGGCTATGTATGCATGTACCTGCATAGGGAATATAGCTGCAATTCCATATTACCACTATAGTTGGTGGCTACATAGGTCATATCCTACAGAAGCTTGATAATTTACTGAAGTTTTATAATGGAACATACAATATGCAAGAAAACCTGTAAAGGTACTAAAAAACATTAAAGGGGTTGTCCGGGCTTTTTCTATTGATGACCTATTCTCAGTATAGGTAAACAATATCAGATATGGCTGTGGTCCGACACCCGGCACATCCAACGATCAGCTGTATGAGGAGAAGGCGCACTCAGTGTGCACATGACGTCTCCCTTCTCTCTTCCTGTCCGCTGCTGCTTTTCAATAGACATACAGGGGCGAGCAGGAAGAGAGAAGGGAGACTGCATGTGCCGGGTGTCGGACCCCCGCCGATCTGATATTGATGACCTATCCTGAAGACAGGTCATCAATAGAAAAAGCCCGGACAACCATTTTAATGGCAAGCTCCTAGAATATGTCATCAATATATGATTGTCAAGTTGTGGCCATTGCCATACTCTCTAGAACAAAGTGGCAATGTTGCCAGTAGGACACATGCTTAGCTCATCAGAGTCACACTGGCCAATCATGGGACTTGAAAAAATCCAAGCAAAGCTGACAAGACATTTCAGACGGTAAGGAAGGGATGCAAATGAGTTGTTAACAAGCTCTGATTCTAATGCCACCAGATGTAAGGCAGCTATCCTACGAGTCAATGTTTGACCCTTTAAATAGACCTTGAGACTCAGATATTAAATAAGCCAGGACCTCAGACAGCTGTAAGGACATATGCTAACAATGTCAATGTCTTTAGTGGGATCAGTGTCTTGCAACATTAATGCATACGGATTTTCATAGAAGGCAAATGTTAGATACATTGATTTGGTATTAACTACTACTTGGTAATGTAAGTTTAGGCTCCCTTCAGACATCAGCACTGTGGGTCCGGATCCATTCCGCAATTATGCGGAACAGGTGCGGACCCATTCATTTTCAAATGGGAAGGACAAGATGCAGACAGCACACAGTGTGCTGTCCGCATCCGCATTTCCGGTCCGCGGCCCCGAACTTCTGGTCCACAGCTGTGGACAAGAATAGGCATTTCTATTGGGGTGCCAGCCTGGTGTTTTGCAGATCCGCAAAACACTGCGGACGTGTGAATGGACCCTTAACTATATTGACAGGTAAATAGAACATACAGAGACACATAATGAAGAAAGAACGATCCAGATGGATAAACAAATACTATGTGCCCTGAGGTCTTTTGCAGAAGAAAGAAATTATTGCTCTAGGAGCTCTCCACCTTATTTCCCCAGGCCAACCCTCTACTGTTATCCTCACTACCAGTGCCCCCTGCCTGTGATAACAGCTCACTCACAGCATACTATAGCTGTGCTATGAATTAATCCAGATAGTAATCAGCAGTGGGATTATAGTCTAGTGGGAAATAAAAAGTTGATACAAATAAAATATGATATACGGTATGTAAGTGATTACAATATTAGAGTAAAATGACATGTTTATTGGGAAACTGTAGAATTGAAAAGAGGCTCTAGTACCCTGCCTGGATACAAGATGAGATACAATTAAACATGAAGGCATAAAAGTCAGCACATTTGCCCACAGATGTTGGTCCTCTAGATTCTGCACACTCATATTGTAGGTTGCCGAAGCTGGCATCCCAGTTGGTCCCATAAATGCTCCATTGGTGATAAATCTGGCAACTGGGCAGGCGAAGGAAGTTTTGCAGTCTGATAGAGACATTCCTGGAAAACCTTTGCTGTGTGTGGGAGAGCTTTATCCTGCTGAAAAGGACAGTTGGAAGCTCTGCCATGAGAGGCAACATGTGTGCACATCGTGCTGAGCTGTTAGTGTCCTTCATATCTCTACTAGGGGTGACCAAATGTTGGATGTGATGGCTCCGCAGATGATCAGACCAGAAGTTGGGGCAGTGCCTCACTCCACATTGAAGGCAGGGATATCCATGCTCAAAGACTACTGATCCCAAACAGATGCAGGATTCTTTTCTAAAGATGATATGGTAGCAGTGCAAGTTTCTTTTTCATGACACATCTGCAAAGAGAGGTGAGAGTGGCTGGCTGTTAATTGCAGACATGTTATGGGAGCAGTGACATCAAAATCCCTTATGCTAAGTGCATGGAAATGGTCCAACTACAGAAAGGGGTCTGTAAGGGTACTTTCACACTTGCAGCAGGACGGATCCGGCAGGCTATACAATCAGGCGATCTCCGGCCGTGCACTGCTGTGCTGCGCCATTGCTCCGCCACCCACCCTATTATAGTCAATGGGGACGAAGCGGCAGCGCAGCAGTGCACGGCCACCTGCGGCAGGATGGATCCGGCAGGCTGAACAGCCTGCTGGATCTGTCCTGCCGCAAGTGTAAAAGTACCCTAATAAAGGTGACACCTATGTCTTAGTGGCGGACAACAAAACTGTGGGACCCTCTGTACTGGAGTCTGTCTGGGCCACCTGGAACCTGTTCAATGTGTGTGTGCCCTCACTTAAAGGGGTTCTTCATGAATTAAGAAAATGGAAATAATCAAATATTACTGTATTATAAATATATTCCCAAATACCTTTCATTAGTTATAATGGATCATTTCGTCTGATGCGCAATCACCAGGAGAAATAAAATGGCCACCATCCTATTAGTAGATACAAAACCTGTCCTAATAACACAGAACTTACAGAAGGACAAGTTACTTCAGAACACTGATCTAAGGAGCTGCCTCATCCTCCTCTCTGCTTTACTTGTCAAGGAGAATGGTCCTGAATACAGTTTAATATGATCCTCAGCTGAGTCTCTGTAGAAATGGAGTTCATGGAGAGACATGAAGTACAGAGAGGAAGGCAGGGATGTGGCTAATGAGCAGCAGCACTTGTATAGCGTCTCCATTACTACAGCCCCACATTACCACAGTCTGTCCTGTCGGTACTTCATGTCTCATTGTGATCTTCCTTCCTACAGAGATTCAGCTAAAGATCTTCTCAGCTGTATTCAGGATCATAATCCCTGACAAGCAGAGCAGAGAGGAGGATGAGGCAGCTCTTTACTTCAGTGTTGTGAAGTAATTTGCCCTGCCTGCTGTGTGATTAGGACATGTTTTGTGTGTATTAATAGGATGGCAGCCATTTTATTTTTCCTAATGATTCCTCCCCAGACAGAACGAACCATTATAACTAATAAAAGATATTTGGTAGTATATTTATAATGAAGTAATATTTAAGTATTTTAATTTTGTTAATCCCTGAGAACCCCTTTACCCCTTCTCTCAATATCCCTTAACAGCTAGATGGCAGGTAATTCATTGAAACAACTATCCGGCTTTTCTCAATCCATGTGTTTGTCCACTTACTGAGGTGGTTGTACATGCTCATTTAATCCTTCAACTCCCACCATCCATATCTACTGTTAAAAGCTGTGAGAGGGAGCTGCAGCCTAAAGGACATATCCCCTGAGCTGTGACACAGAGAGCTGCAGAAAAAAGAACATTCCTCCAGTACTGTGAGATGGGGAGAGCTACAGCAATAAGGACACATCCCCTGAGCTGTGATAGGGAAAGTGCTGAAGCAGAAAGGACACTCCCCTGAGCTGTGATAGGAAGACAACTACAGCAAAAATGACATGCCCCCTGAGCTGTGACAGTTACAAGGAGAGAGATGCAGCAGAAAGGACACACCTCCTGAATTGTGATAGGGAGAGTGCTGCAGCACAAGTGACAGACCCCCTGAGCCGCAATCATGAAATAAATCTTGCAGGGCAATTGGAACTATGACTATTGAGATCTCTGTGAGGTACAGGGCTGGTTCTAGCTTTGTTTAGGACTTATGCAAACGACTGTATTTTGTATCCATGTCAGCATTTTTTGTGGATTGCACATGGACCCATTCATTTCTAAGGGTCCAGAAAAAAAAAAAAATAATGGACCGGACATGGATGTAATCTGTGTGCAGTCCGCATTTGTGTGTCCATTCCGCATAAAGATAGAACATGTTCTATTCTCCATGGACCCATTGAAGTCAATAGGTCAGCAAAAAATTAAACAGACACAGCATGGACATCACAGAGATGTCATCCGTGTTTTGCATTTCCATGTTTCGAAAATGGATATGTTCATGTGCATGAGGCCTTAGAAAGAGATTGTCATGTACCATATTGTTAATTTTGAGTGAATCGAAGCCAAACCAGCTGACTTCGATCCGAATTTCAGGAAAAATTTGATTTGCAGCGAAGCCGAATTTTCTCATAGTTCGTGGTAATGAATCTATTTTTCCTGAAGTGATGGTAAAATAAACATACTCAACTTAACCATTTGCTCATATAGAGGCCGTCGCGGCCATCTTGATTGAAGACACTGTGCGAAGACTTCATCACTCAGGCCGGACGTAGTGACGTCATCACTGGTTCCCTGAAAGGCCTCACTGGTAGCATCGGATGCAGCGATCAGTGATGAACTTGGCATCTGAGGGGTTCAATAACGAGGGGTGGCGGGATCGCCTTTCCCCATTATTGCGCCTGCTACTTACAAAGTAATGCGCTTCATGACAAAGTAATTTGTCATGAATCGAATTTCTTTGTAAAATTCATCACTATATATTATGTCTGATTTACATTTTTTTTACATCATTCATGGCATAACCCCTTTAATGATAGCAACGTCTAGTACAGTGATGGGCAACGTGCGGCTCTCCAGCTGTTGCTAAACTACAACTCCCACCATGCCCTGCAGTAGGCTGATAGCTATAGACAGGCTTTGCATGCTGGGAGTTGTAGTTCTGCAACAGATGGAGAGCCGCACGCTGCCCATCACTGGTCTAGTATATTCATCAGGATTAGTGTTGAGCGAATTTGTGTGTTAAGTTCCGTGTCCAAAGTTCGGGTTATCGAAGAATCCCGTCATGGATTCCGCTACCATGAACCATAAAGGAATTTGAAATCCATAATGGGATTCTTCGATAACCCGAACTTTGGACGCAGAACTTAAAAACAAGTTCACTCAACACTAATCAGGATATTTCTGTCTATTCCTGCTTTACTACTAGTGAATCTGTGAGACTCGTGCTGTGTCATACATAAAATTCAAATGAATGTTTCGGCGTCTTTAGTCTATTGCTTATGTAATTTTCTTTATTGAAGCACGTACAGCAGCGCCTATGCACGGACCACCTGCAGGTGAGACCCTCACGATCAGAGCTGTAAAATGAGATTATAAGGCTACAGCTCTGCTAATGGGTTACTTATGAAAAACTAAAGAAAGCAGATGACCCTTTTCTCCAAACTGCTCTTGATCGTGTACTTTAAACAATGTGCTGGAACTGAAATATGACTAGAATTTGATGCGGGCGTGCCCTTTCCAAGTCCTAGTACAGACACTGGTCTGTTATTCTTTGTTTGTTATACCACTTCCCATATAAACAATCTGCATCTCCTTGGACTATTTCCCAATCTGGGGTTGAGTCTATTCTGCTTGCCTGGGGCTACACATTCCTGTCAATTAAGGGCATTTAGAAACCGTTGCCACGGAAAAAGTAAACTGCCTACAAGCAAAGCTTATCAGTTGGCGTTACGTATAGTAGCGACAGCCAATAATGTTTACCTTTCATAACCTGTTCTAGTACGATTAAAAAGGCTTTTTGTTACAACTTGCTTTTCTGTTCTAACATTGGTGCTGACAAATATGACAAGTGCTTCAAGAAGAAGATCTGAAAGGTCGCTCAGAAGTTGTGAAATGACCCTGAGCTTGTGGAATCGAAATGAACTTGATAAATGTCTCTACCATAAGGTAGGTCTTATCTTTCCGAGAGAATACAGACTTGGGCATGCCTGTCTCCTCCTCGCATTCCTTGCAAGTATCTAGGAGGTAAAAAAAGAAATAAAAAAAAATAAGGGCGCAGTTCTGAAAATGGACGCACACCACGTGGAAATTGACGTTATTCAATTATTAAATGAAGGAAGTTGGTCTTGTTTTCTTATTGAATGAAACATGAAGTCATTTTGTTATCTTACTCGAGGGACTGGAAATAAATGGCTTTAAGCCAAAAGAGCAAGATACTGAATAGCAAAAGCATTAGTATATGGATAAATTAAGAACAGTAACTAATTGGTTTCGCAGCTGAAGATGTCAGATTACATTGGCCAAGTGGAGGTAAAATAATGGAAACCCGAGTCTTGTACAATGGGCTTTGATATTAATCTCTCTCGCTATTTATTTATTTATTTTTTTAAATTTTTTGCAGTGAAACAAAGGCAGGAGTTCTAGTTCTCTGCCGTTATAAAAAAGCCTCTGTTTTAGCACTTAAGTAACTCTTGAACTAGGCTTCCCACAGCATCACTGCCAAATCTACACAAACTTTCCTGGCTGGCATTCAGGAAACTACAGCTCGAACTGTAGGATGGAAAGTTAAAAATCTTTGCCTGGATACACTGAAACATATACAAACAGTTCAGTGTATGGTAGTGATTCATTCTTTACGGGCAGCCTCTTTTTTCATGCCAGTGTGCAGGGGATTCCTGAACTTCTGAAGCTTCAAACAGGGAGTGGATCACCGTTATCATCACAAATCCTATAAACAGTCACTAGGACACTGCAAATAAAAAGCAGCTTTTTAGAAATCTACAGTGTAGACAGCACTGGGGAACTGTCGTCTGTGTAACAGATGTGAGTACTGTACATGGCTATGGGCTTAGTGGTTGGATACCTCTGTTTGTAATCATGGAAACATGACATAAACTACTTTTTTTAAAGGAAACTTCTTATTTGAGAACATAAATGATGACATCACCATAATGTCTTCTGTGAGAATTCAGAGATGTAGACTAGGGTTGAGCGAACTTGTGTTTTAAGTTTGGCGTCCGAAGTTCGGCTTCGGGTTATCGCAGAATCCCGTTATGGATTTTGCTACCACGAACTATAACAGAATTTGGAAACCACAAGGGCCGTTATGGTTTCCAAATTCCGTTATGGTCCGTGGTAGCGAAATCCATAATGGGATTCTGCGATAACCGGAACCCGAACTTCGGACGCCGAACTTAAAACACAAGTTTGCTCAACCCTAATGGAGACATCAAATAACGTTTCTTACTCACCAATAGAGTTGAGCAAACCCGAACTGCAAAGTTCGGGTTCGTACCGAACTTTGCGACGTACTGACGTTCGGGTTTGGTGTTCGGGTAATTTTATTATTTTCCATTATAACATGGCTATATAAAATAATAGCATTTTTAAGACAGAATGCTAAATAAAATGGCCATTGAGTTGTTAAAAATAATTTAAAAAAAATCACCTCATCCACTTGATCTCACAGCCAGTGTCATCATCGTTCTTCTTTCTGCAGGACCTGCAAAAGACCCTTCGATGACGTCACCGCAAGTCCTTCTATCTTCATTCAGCAGGACCTGCGATGACATCACTGCGCTCACCAGCTTGGTGAGAGCGGTGATGTCACCACAGGTCCTTCTATCTTCATTCAGCAGGACCTGCTATAACATCACTGCGCTCACGGTGAGCGCAGTGACATCATCGCAGGTCCTTTTGCAGGTCCTGCAGAGAGAAGAGGATACTGGCTGCACGATCAAGAGGATGAGGCGAGTTTTTTAAATTACTTTTAACCCCTCAATGGCCATTTTATTTAGCATTCTGTCTTAAGAATGCTATCATTTTCCGCTATAACCATGCTATAACTGAAAATAATAAAGTTAAATTCGGGTCCCCATTGACCTTAATGAGGTCCAGGTTCGGGGTCAAGTTCGACGGATACACGGATCCTTCACAGACATCTTCATGGCTGAAACAGGGATGGATTTTAACATGGATGTCAAATGGACATGGAAATGTGTACAAGGCCTGACTACACATGGAAATGTGTACAAGGCCTGACAGTCACAGGAAAGCTAATATGACCAGCAATGGTGGATTTCTGGGAACTACTTCATGTCTGACAGGGCAGGTGATAAAAGGCATCCCGGACTTATGACCTGCTGGTCAGTCACTAGCGAACAGGAGTTTCAGCAATGCTGGCAGAAGATAGTAAGAAAGCCCCCACTGACAGTCAAATCTCTCAAGGGCTGAAAAACTCCAAGGGAGCATGCCCACTGTCTTGGGGTTATTTTTGATACTGATCTTTCATAAGGATAGCCTGTCAAATGCCCTGTAGATATCTAGAGACAAAACCAGTGTGCTGCATTTATTGGTCAAATGCATGAACTTTTTAATATTATGTAGGGCCTTACTGTCCATTGGCCGGGGCAGAATTTTGAAGTGCATGTGCTGGCCCTTTAAGAGGCCAGACGTGAGTGTGTGCAGGCCCTAAGGGCATAGATACTGGCAGGCTGAAAGGGAGTGTGCAGGCCACAACCTGTAGAGGTAGAGGCCAGGCACCATGGTGAGTAGTGCTGCGGGCATGGATTGCTGGCCTTTCACTGTGATTTGGAGATAAAGAGCCAAGGAACCAAGGGGCATAGGGCATTTAGAAATTCCTGTTGAACAGCGTGTCACACCTGGTTGTGGTGTTTTTTGTTCTAAAAAAGGCAGACAAAAATTACTACATTTAAAAATAAAATAAAATACGTACTGTGAAGCCACCCTAAAATTTCATTGGAACCTCGTCACTCCTTAATCAGTGATTGTAAATAGAATGAAATTGGGGCAATAAGTAGGAACTTAATGTAAAATTAGACCATTAGAACGAGGAGCTTTACAAGAGTTTGACAGTCCATTTTCTCATCCATGATTTCCGTCTCTATAATCATTTGCCACTGTAACTTGTTGAAGCATTAACATCACAAATATATACATTGCGTGTTGAAGTACTGCAATCACTGTCCTCATAACCCATCTGAAAAAGCTTCGTAGATCAAAAAGGTTATCAACTTGAGTGAAGTGAGGGTGTGGTCGGTAACGCAGAATAATCATCACTAGCTGATGAATACGGGCTTGTTTTGACTGTGAATCATCCTAATCAAATAAAGATGGCATGTTCTTTCCTCTTAAAATATTTCCCTTACTAATGTGTGCAGGTGTGACAACACAATATCTGGCACTGGCTCCTTTTTCCAAACAGAACAGATACATTTCCTACCATAGCAGAGTACAGGTCGAGAGAAGGGGTTACAATGATCTCTACTCCACAACAGTGGTGTTTTCAAGGTGACCTAAGACCAATGAGGGCGCCCAACCCTTTATTAGAGGGAGAAGTTGGAGAAAATATCAGGAAGCATTATACAGTTCAGAAACAAATGATTGAAAAGAAGTTCAGCACATCTTTACATAACTGATAAGGATAAAAAACTGGAAAATGTCCTATGTACACTATATGACCAAAAGCATGTCAACACCTGACAATCACACAATGCGCTTATTGGATGCCTCGGTCTAAAACCAAGGGAGCTTGACCTCATTCTGTAACTATAACATCCCTCTTCTTCTGAAAACGTGTTCCACAAAATTTTGGAGTGTGCAATTTGTACGCATTCAGCCAAACAGCATATAAGTAGTCAGGCACTGAAAGTGGTCCAGAAATCTGGCTCACAGTGGTCCAATTTATCCTAAAGATGTTCCACAGGGCTGGGGTCAGAGTTGTGTCTATATGGACCCTGCTTTAGATATAGGTTCACAGTCAATCTGGAACAGGAAAGGTCCTATCCAAGCTGCTGCCACAAATTTTATATTACCCCTCATCTGAATGAGAGACCTCGCCCCAGCCCTGATTAGCAGACCCATACTATTATCTCTCCTCCACCAATCTTTACAGTAGATTTAATACTTTCCAATAGAAGAAGGGCATGCACAAAGGGGCAGATATATCACTAAAAGCATCCCCTTCAAGTTTGTTGGTCTGGGACATGGATACGTTTGAATACAATAGTGTAGTAGGGAGACATTTGCTCGCTGCTCTGCCGTATGTAAGGGGGTAAGTATTACCTAACTTTACAGCCTCTGACTTTTTTGCTGCTCTCTAGTGGAGCCGGAGCAGCATAATGAATCGAGGTGTGCTCTGGACTCCTGCCGCAGATTGTCCTCAGTTGTTCTGAAACCAAGTTAGGGTACTTTCACACTTGCGTTGGTGCGGATCCGTCTGTTTATTTGCACAGACGGTTCCGCACCTATAATGCAAACATTTGTATCCGTTCAGAACGAATCCGTTTGCATTAGTTAAAAGAAAAATTAAAGTCCAAAACGGATCCATTTTGAATTACATTGAAAGTCAATGGGGAACGGATCCGTTTTCAAATGCACCATATTGTGTCATTGTAAATAAAAACGGATTCGTTAGGCTCCGCCTCTTCAGACGGACACCAAAATGCTGCATGCTGCGTTTTGGTATCCGCCTCCAAAACGGAATAGAGGCGGAACGGAGCCGAACTGATGCATTCTGAACAGATCCTTATCCATTCAGAATGCATTGGGGCTTAACTGATCCGTTTTGGACCATTTGTGAGAGCCCTGAAACGGATCTCACAAACAGAATCCAAAACGCTAGTGTGAAAGTAGCCTTACATGGCTGATAAAATGTAGCAGCACTATGTCATCAGTGCTGATTGGCGGAGTACCTAGCAGGATGCAGTGGCTCACTGGAGCATGTGGATCCAGAGCCCCCAAGAGGAGAGTAAGCTCCTGTGAGGACAGTGCAGCTGTAGGACTGTTAGTTTTATTATTTTTCAATAAATATAGTATTATTTGAATCCTGTTTTTTTTTTTAAACATACTTTAAAAAAAATTTGGTGACCTTATTTTTTATTTTCCATGTCACTATCTATAGTAAAAAAAAGCACATAAAATCCTGCCGTCTTCGCACTGGCCACTAGCCGAATAACAGTCAACACTTTTTCTGTTCAGATAATTTTACTGCAGTTATCTGCTTACCATTACAGGCAGGATTAGAATGCCAGATATTACCTTTATATATAGATAACACAAGAGATCCACCATTGTCAACAGGTGATTGTCAAAGCTTATATTTTTTTTCCTTCTACAATGAACTCTGCACAGGTCACAGAATATGCCTAGAAAACTCTCCCATAGAAGTCAAAGAGCCCATTGGTGCTTGTCCATTGGGTCTATGGTCCATGGTGGCTATGGTAAAAGTGGCCATATACATGAGATAAAAGTTGGCCAGAATAACTTCCACCATTTCAGCTGAGTCTCATTTGAAAAACTAATACGAGTGAACTGGAAAATGCTGGTAAATTTTGTCTGTTTTTGGCTGAAACTGCCCAATCACTTGCCATTGTGCTCTAGGACCAGAGTGCCAGTTTTATTTTAAAAAAAGGACTCCCTGGTTAGGAAGTTTAGTAGTGGGATCATTTGTAGAATGATGGTCGACTGATCAGCCACAATGCGACCGATTGTTATTTTAAATGTATGGACACCTTAAAGCTTATCTCTAAACGCAGTTAAGAACAGCCCAGGCAAGATGGCCGCCCCCATAATCATGTTCAAAACATAGAATAAAAAAAATCTGTAAACAGAAAAGATATTATCCATATTTTTCTAATCCTGGAAAATCCTTTATATTAGATTTTCAAAAAATTGTTGATACATTACTTTTCAGCTGCCTCAATCACATTCCATGTTGATTGAACATATAACTGTGGGTGAACATGTATTTCAGTAAATAGGAATATGTAGTAATATTTCAGCAAAAATTAATATATTTAACTGTTTTATTAATTACGTAATACCGTTCTGCTTTGGTTCCTATCAGATAAATGTTCTCTTAATATATAAAAATCTGCTCAATGCAACTAGGTTAAGGTCATTTGCTAAGTAAACCTTCTAACCTACCTTCAAAACTACATTTTACTTGCCTTAGCAATTGGCCAGCTAAGTGGTTCAACGTAAGGAGCTACTTTTGTATCTTCTGAGGCTGTGTTTTACACTTTGCAATTTTGATGCATGTTTGATACTTCATGTTTAGGAATGAGCGAACTTGTCTTTCTAGTTCAGGTTATCTAAGAATTCCACTACGGATTCCATATGGAATCCATAATGGAATTCTTAGATGACCCGAACCTTGTACGCCGAACTTGAAACATAAGTTCCCTCATCCCTATTACCCTAGGTACACACCTAAGCGTTTTACAGCGCGTTCAAACGCGCTGTAAAACGCACAACATGTGAAAAGCCATGCTTCCCTATGGGCATGGTTCACATTTGGGCGTTTTACAGCGCGTTTGAACGCGCTGGAAAATGCCTAACGCTGTCGCTTCTACTTGAGCTTCTTTAGGGCGTTTTTGCGCACGTTTCCGTCCATAGGATTGTATTAGTACGCGCAAAGATGAAGAAATGCGCGTTTTCTGTTTCAAAAACGCGCCTACGAACGCGCGTTTTTTACTAGGCAACCAGCTGAAAAAGGCCACTCCCAGGTGCAAGACAGAATCCTAGGCCCAAGCATGGAGGAAGCAGGCTGTGAAGCAGAGACCCTCATCAGGCTCGTGCGTCCGAAACGCTGCCTTTATGACACGAAGGACCCAAAATATAAAAATAGAAGATACAGACAGCAGGCTTGGGAAGATATAGGCAAAAGCCTATGGAAAGAGTGGCCGCAAATGGCCAAAGCAGGCCAAACTGCCAAAGGTAAATCATTTTTAGTGGATCTAGCACCTGTCAATCACAAAAACGTGCGAAAAATGCACGTTCATTAATGACAAAAACGCACATACAATCGCGCGTTTGTCGCGCATAAAAACGCTTGAAAAAACGCACGCCTGCAAAACGCTTAGGTGTGTTCCCAGCCTTAATGTTATTTCATTGCTGCCTTCTGCCTCATTCACACGTTAGTGTTTTGGTTAGTGATTTCCACCAGCTGACAAGGTTTCAACAGATAAAACCAGATGATAGTGGATTTATCTGTTAAAATTCTTGGTTTTTCTGATGGCTCCAAAACAAATAAAAAAAGCCTCAAAACTGCAAGTGTGAAAAAAATACCTTAGCCTTGGCATGCAGTTGCATGTTGCAATTTTTAAAACCAGCGACAAATTTCTAGCTTGAATAATTACGATTACAAATGTGATAAATATGGAAAATTGCTACATTTGAAAATTAATCCACTCACTAGGTGCTTACTAGAGTGAATCGAAGTCCACAAATTTTTTTTCAATTACAGGATAAATTTGATTTGCTGCAAAGCCGAATTTCCTTGCGCTTTGTGGTAGCGAATTGATTTAACCTGAAATAGTGTAAAAAAAAAAAATATCACACTTAGGCCCCATGCACACGACCGTTGTTTGTTTCCGCGTTCGTTCCGTTTTTTTTCACGGATAGTCAAAAAATGCGGATGGTCAACCGTTTTTGTTCCGCATCCGTGATCCGTGTTTTCATTCCGTCAAAAAAATAGTGCCCTATTTTTTTCACGTTTGCGGACAAGGATAGGCATTTTTACAATAGATCTGCCATAAAAATCGGATCCGTCAAAAAAAACGGTCCGTCATCTGTTTTTTTCAAGGAGGAGCGGACGCGGAGGCAGGCAATGGTCGTGTGCATGGGGCCTTACCTGGTCCATTTGCTCGCGACTGGCCATCCACCACCATATTGCTTGAAGATCTCGCACAAAATCCTGTGCACAGTCATGTATGATGGCACCACGCTGGCCAGCATGATGACTACTTCTCGGGCCGCGTGAGATTTCACACCAGATCTTCAAACAAGATGGCCAGCGTCGCGAGCAAATGGATCAGGTAAGTATGTTTGTTTGTTTTTTAATTATTTTACATTCTGTTATTTATATCAGATGCTGCGGCGCAATCACTGCTCCCTGTCATTGCACCCACTACTTACAAAGAAATGCGCTTTGTGACGAAGCAGTCGAATCTAATTTTTCAATAATACACTCATCTATAGAGCTCACCATAAGGGGTTGTGTGTAGATGCAACAATTACCAATGGTGGAGGCAGAACTCACTGAATGATAACCTTTTATTGTACCCAATACAACATTTCAGCTCAGTGTGACCCTTTCCACTTAAGTATGATAACTTTATGTATAAGAAAAGATCATTCACTGCGGCTTTGATCGTTGGTATTTTATTGTATGGACAAGCGGACCTGTGTCTGGTGATGGTGAGGCATGTACCATTATTATACAACCTGCGGCCCTCCAGCTGTTCCAAAACTACAACTCCCAGCATGCCCGGACAGCCTACAGCTATCAGCCTAAAGCAGGGCATGGTGGGAGCTATAGTTTAACAACAGCTGGAGGGCCGCAGGTTGAGCATCCCTGTTGTACAACATATATTAAACCAATGATGGCTAACCTCCAGCACTCCATCTGTGGTGAAACTACAACTCCCAGCATCCTCTATTTATTTCTGTGGAGTTCTAAGAACAGCCAAGCGAATGTGCATCTTGGGCGTTGTAGTTTTACCACAGCTGGAGTGCCGGAGGTTAGCCATCACAGTATTAGACTGTGCTGCTGTTATTCTAAAATTGTCTATATGGTCCAACACTGCAGATGTCACAGGTGTCACCTTCTGGGAACTTTGCAGGTCATAAGTGCAGGAAAAGTAATCTCAACAGAATATAAGTCAACATTCACAAGGCATTCTCAGTTTAGTACAATACAAAGATGTCTTTATCGGTAGAACAGTCCATATTATTTTGGGATAAAATCATTCTTCAAATAGACAGGACTCTGAAGAAGGAGTTTATCCATGAAATGCTTTATAAATTGTTGTACTCCCAATAAAATATTTATGGATTGCAATATTCCAAGAGCCTAATGATTTTTTTACATCTATCCTTGTACAGGTATTGATTGTTTTTATAGAGGTGCTTTCAGTTCTCTTTTGGGGTCCATTCACACGTCCGCTTAATGGTTCCGGATCCATTGCGCAATTTTGAATGGGGCCGGAAAACATGCGGACAGCACACAGTGTGCTGTCAACATCCGAACTTCCGTTACGCATCTGCACTTCCATTCCGCAAAAAATAGAACATGTCCTATTCTTGTCTGCAGACACGGACAAGAAAAGGCATTTGTATTAAAGTTCCGGCCATGTGAGGGCCGCAAAATGTGAATCGCACATGGCCGGTGTCCGTGTTTTGCGGATCCGCAATTTGCAGACCGCAAAACACTTGCGGACATGTGGATGGACCCTTAGATTTACAATAGTACATTCCATGGTAGAGAGTTCCAAAGTCTCACTGCTCGTAGGCCTCATTCACACGTCCGTAGTGTGTTGCGGATCCGCAACACACCTTGCCGCCAGCCCCATAGAGATGGCTATACTTGTCCGCAATTGCGGGCAAGAATAGGAAATGCTCTATATTATTGCGGAGCCGCCGGCCAGAAGATCAAAATGAATGGGTCCGCACCCGTTCTGCGGACGAACATTCCGGATGTGTGAATGGGGCCTTACAGTAAAGAAATTCCTTCAATGCAGTTGGATTGCAGTCCTTTTTATCATTACTACATTGTTAGGTATGAAAAGATGATTAGTTAGGTCTCAGAACTGATCATTGATTTATCTGCTGATATAATTTCTGGATCATGATAAGAGATGAGTGAATTTCTTGAAATTTGTTTTGGATACAATTCTAACTAATAAGTCAGAAAATTCATTTCATGTATAATTAAATTTGACCCAGCTCAAAACTCATCCAATTGGACTGAAAATTGTTGTAGTCTGAGGTCTCATAAGAATCATTCTTTTTTTTCTCTTGTCTTTCTCTTTTAAATTTCCTGAATTTTATGTCTGTCTCTTCTTTCAAGCCCTCTAATAAAAATATAGAGTTAGGCCTCTTTCACACGAACGTTTTTTTTGCGAGTGTACGGACCAGTTTTTGCAAATTGGTACAAATTTTACATTCATTTCAATGGTTCCGCAAAAAAACGGAAGTGTTTCCGTGTGCATTCCGTTTCCGTATTTCCATTTTTCCGTTCCGTGCAAAGATAGAACATGTCCTATTATTGCCCGCAAATCACAATCCATTGCTCTATTCAAGTCAATGAGTCCGCAAATAAACAGAACGCATACAGAAATGCATCCATATGTCTTCCATATCCATTCAGTTTTTTGCGTAACTATCTATTGAAAATTTTAAGCCCAGCCCAATTTTTTCTATGTAATTACTGTATATGCCATATTGAAAAATGGAACGGAAAAACTGAACCAAAACAAAAACACAGCAGAAACAAAAAAATGAAAAACGGATCCGATAAAAACGGCCCGCAAAACACTGAAAAAGCCATAAGGTCGTGTGAAAGAGGCCTTAGTATATAAGGTTAGAGTGACTCTGATTGGAGTTAGGTATTTGCCCATGTTTATAAACACATGGTAGTATTGGGAAAAGCAGTGGCTTGTTATGAACAAGCAGACCAAAATTCTCCACTTTTCTGGAGCAGCAGTAGTACAGTATAAAATCTGATGGACAAGGCAGGACATTTGTGATTGTGTAAGAGCAGTAGTAATAACAGTAGTAGCCACAGTAGCAGTACAGTATAGAATCTGATGGACAGGAGATGTGCAGCTGTGAAGGGGTAGTGGTAGTCGCAATAGGGGGTGCTGTAGCCAATGGAAGATCATCTGCAGGAGCAGCAATACCATATTGATTATAATAAACGGCAATGATTTGGTATGGAAAAAGTGGATTTTTTTGGAAAGCTACACAATTTTCAACAGTTTTTAGAAAGTCCTTTGCAATGTATGACAGATTTGGCATACAACACAAAAGATTTTTAGAAGACAATTATTATTCATTATTATTTGCATTTTGACAGAATCCAGTACAATGTGTGTTAGTGGTGAGCTACGCAACTCTGATAAACAGATTTGTGGAAGACAATTTTCCTTAATTTGAAAAACAACAAAAGAGTCCAATATAATATATGGATTCTTGGAAGACAATTTTCACTAAATCCAAAACAATCCACACAGATTCCAATAATATGATATACACGGCAACTTTGGCACATACCAATACATCAGGTTAGGTACAATAGTCAGTGCTAAATAAAATTATTGTAATCAAATTTTGAGCAGTTCTTTTTTTTTTTATGCGCAATTGTACCTGGTGCCTCAATATATGCTGATGGTGGTGCTGGAAAATATGATTATTTGTACACATATAAACCATAGAAAATTTGCAAAAGGCTTTTGCGAAAAAAGTCACGATTGAACACCCTATGTGACAAAAATATACACTGCTGGTGACGCACTAAAATATGTTTATTTGTATACTTATTAACTAGGAAAATTTGCAACAGTTTTTTTTCCAAATTGCAAAATGTCTACTCTGCAGCAAAATATATGCTGTTGGTAATGTGGGAAAATATGTTTATTGTATAACTATTAACTGTAGAAGCTTTGCAACAGGTTTTTAAAAAGAAAAAGGCATAATTGCACAGTGTCTGTGGCAAAATACACTCACCTAAAGAATTATTAGGAACACCTGTTCTATTTCTCATTAATGCAATTATCTAGTCAACCAATACCATGGCAGTTGCTTCAATGCATTTAGGGGTGTGGTCCTGGTCAAGACAATCTCCTGAACTCCAAACTGAATGTCAGAATGAGAAAGAAAGGTGATTTAAGCAATTTTGAGCATGGCATGGTTGTTGGTGCCAGACGGGACGGTCTGAGTATTTCACAATCTACTCAGTTACTGGGAGCAGGATAATGCACCATGTCACAAAGCTTGAATCATTTCAAATTGGTTTCTTGAACATGACAATGAGTTCACTGTACTAAAATGGCCCCCACAGTCACCAGATCTCAACCCAATAGAGCATCTTTGGGATGTGGTGGAACGGGAGCTTCGTGCCCTGGATGTGCATCCCTCAAATCTCCATCAACTGCAAGATGCTATCCTATCAATATGGGCCAAGATTTCTAAAGAATGCTATCAGCACCTTGTTGAATCAATGGCACGTAGAATTAAGGCAGTTCTGAAGGCAAAAGGGGGTCCAACACCGTATTAGTATGGTGTTCTTAATAATTCTTTAGGTGAGTGTATATGCTGCCAGTGATGCTAGAAAACATTCTGATGGTACACTTACTAACTGTAGAAATTTGCAATAGGTTTTTGGAAGAAAAAAGTTGGCTCCTGCATACTAAGAAAACAAGCTTACGTGCAGCATAAAACAGTCTATATATGAACAGCTCCAGCCATGGCCAAAACAGATACACAACGCACTAACGTCTTGTGTGTCTAATTGCTGTGTCTGTGACAGTTCAGAATGGCGTCTGTGCTTGGGCCTTATAAGGTATTTAGTAGACCAGTCAGTATCCTCCCTTTTCATTGGCTGTGAGGCTGACAGCAAGGCATTATGGACAAGCCTGCTGACCAGGGTCCTGACCAGGGTCATGTGATTCTCTGGCTTCATCTTCTCTGTCCTGTTTCCCTCACAAGTGTACTAAATTTGATATGTAAAATGACGGGCCTCACTTTGCGCAATTCATTCAAATCAAATACCCACTGTCCCTGTAAGACCCTAACATAGTGGTCTTGTGTGTCTCATCGTTGTGTCTGTGATAAATACGTTCTATCATGTTTTGCACGTTTAGTCCGAATTGAATTGCCAAAATATAGGATTTGTTTGCAAGTAGAATTTTTGTAAATTTCGTAAGGTATCTGATTAATTTAATTGATTTGCTCATCTCTAGTCATACTAATTTGCACAACAGTGCCACATTAAGATGTGTCACAGCTAGAGATGAGCGGATCAAAGTTAACGAAGGGGAATTAGATCTGAGTTTCAGGAAAAATTAGATTCACACCAAATCCAAATTTCCTCACCCTTCGTGGTAACGAATTGCATTTTTTTAAATGGCTGCTGCACATGTGAGGACATGGAGCAAGGAACTCTGGAAGGGGGGATCACTCATAATGCCATGCATGCAGCCAATCAGCAGCCAGCCAATATATTCTAAAGACGCCACCTCCACACTATGTCACCTTGCCACTCTGTGGTCTCCTGATGCTGCTGTCACCTCCACACTATGTCACCCTGCCATCTGTGGTCTCCTGATGATGCTGCCACCTTCACACTATGTCACCTTGCCACTCAGTGTCCTCCTGATGCTGCTGCTAACTCCACACTGTCATTGTGCCACCCTGTGGCCTCCTCCTGATGCTGTTGCCACCACCTCCACACTCTGTCGTTGTGCCGCTCTGTGGCCTCCTTATTTTGCTGCAACCTCCACACTGTCATTGTGCCACTCTGAGGCCTCCTCCTGATACTGTCGCCACCTCCAGACTCTGTCATTGGGCCAGTCTCTGGTCTCCTCATTCACGTGTCATCTCTGTTTTGGATCCACTCCTGTTTTTTTTTGGCATTAGCAATACTAATGGATTACTGATCAAATAGTGACTGAGTGAAGGCGGATGCTCAACAAACAGGATCCGTTTTTGGGGTTCATTGTTCTGACAGATCAGAGGAAGGGCAAAATAATCAGTGATGTCAACACAAACTTACTGCTAACACCCTCTCCACTCTGTCAGGGACTCTAGTTGTAGAAGCGTTTAATAGAACAAGTTTTGTTCTATGTGGAATCCAGGGGTGTATCTATCACGAGGCAAACAAGGCATTTGCCTAGGGCGGCACTTGCCAATGGGGTGGCAAAATGTCTTGTTTGCTTAGTGATAGTTACCGTATTTTACCATAAAGACGACTTTCTAACACTAGAAATTGAATTCTAACCCCCAGCCAGGCTTTTCCATGGTGACGGGGACGCTTGCCTGTCAAATACGATGGTATATTCTAACCCCCAGGCGTTCCCATGGTGACGGGGACGCTTGCCTGGGGGTTAGAATATACAGGGCCCTGCCACTCACAGGGTTATACATTTATTAACTGTAATCTGTAACTTTAACTTTAAATGAGCGCTTATCTCTTTAACAGGGTATTGTACTCTCAGCTCCGGTAATAGGCAGCAGTGCGGGCGGTGCTCACTCACTGATGTCAGGTGTCTGCTCCTCCCCTAGGCGGCGCAGGAGCGTGACGTCAGTGAGTGAGTGCCGTCCACACTGCTGCCTGTTACCGGAGCTGATAGTACGATACCCTGTTAAAGAGATAAACACTCATTAAAAGTTAATGGATGGCACTGTCATGGGTGGGGGATCTATGGATGGCACTGTTATGGGGGGGGATCTGTGGATGACATTGTCATAGGGAGGGGGATCTGTGGATGGCACTGTTTAGGGGGAATCTGTGGATGGCACTGTTATGGGGAGGGGGATTTGTGGATCATGGATGACTGATCTTTGTAAAGTGGTTGAATTTACACTTTATATTATTATATCTAAAGATTCTCTTTAAATAATAGATGCAACATTTGGTACAGAAAGCACAAAATATTGGCCTTGGATATTCACTTTTAAATACATAAAGAAAGATCTGAATCTCTAAAGAATAGGGCAGAGCCTAAAGAGGAAGGGGTGGGGTTTACAGAGGAAGGGGTTTGGCCTTCACAGGAAGGGGTGGGTCAAATTTATATTAGGGGGGTGCCCGAGTTTAGTCTCACCTAGGGCAGCACAAAACCAAGATACACCACTGGTGGAATCAGCTGACGACGGTGTAAAAGCAGTGTGCTTCCTCTTGATGCTAACATTGACCTGTAAGGCTGAGTTCATACTTGAGTTATTTGGTCAGTTTTGGCCCCGTGACTGCCCAAATAAGTGAAGTGTGCAGTGATTCTAAGAGCGACGCCTGTCATCTGCATATCCTACGGACTCACAGTATTGTTTCACTACCACAGCAGACTCCCTATGCGTGTTACTGCAAGGCACAGTATTCTACACCACTATAAAGGCTCTCTGAAGCCAGGAAATAGCTGTAATAGACGTTTTTTAACGCAATTCTCCACGAACAAATTCGGATCAAACTGAACTTTTTAAAAAAAATTGGCGAACCGGCCGAATCGAATTTTAGAAAAATTCGCTCATCTCTAGTCACAGCATGAGAAGGTCCGCTAACAAGTCTATGAAATTCTATCCCACTTTTTCTGTATGGAGGAAAAGAGGCTACACAAGATGAAGTTCAGGATGGTTATCACACAGTTTATGAATCTAAAATACAGGTGGAATTGCTCTCTCTCATGTATCTTATAGGAATTTCCTAAAGATTTATACTGTGTTAATTACAAGTTGAACTGCAGGAAATACTTTTTTTTTTTTTAGATAAACTATTGTGTGCAGTTAAAAGCACAGGAAGAGCCTTACAATACTCGGAATGTGTAGAGACAAAAACATATTTAGATATTTCTTCTCCATTAACTCATGTTTCATATATTAACAATCTAAATATCTAAAATCTAAACATACAGCAGTAATGAATGCTGTGGTTGCCATCTCCATGAGTCACCCCCCAAAGATATCTGCATGTTTATCCCATATTTCCAGAATCTCTCTAGTTAAAAACTCTCTGAACAAACATAAAATGTACAGTAGAGAAAACTTCACTAACTGACATGATGAGAGTAAATATAGAGTAAAACTAGTAACTATAGCCTGTACTATAGCCAGAAATACATCCAAGCTCCTCTTTGTCGTCTGGTAGAGAGTTCCATAGTCTCACTGCTCTTAGGGCTCATGCACACGAACGTATTTTGTTTCTGTGTAGTTTTTTTTGTGGACCGTATGCAGAACCATTCATTTCAATGGGTCAGCAAAAAATGGAAGTTACTCAGTGTGCATTCCATTTCCGTATGTCCGTATTTCTGTTACGCAAAAAAATAGAACATGTCCTATTATTGTCCGCATTACGGACAAGGACAATACTGTTCCATTAGGGGCCAGCTGTTCCGTTCCACAAAATACGGAATGCACACGGACGTCATCTGTATTTTTTGCGGATCCGTTTTTTGCGGACCGCAAAATACATACGGTCATGTGCATGAGCCCTTACATTAAAGAACCCCTTCTATATTGGAATAGAAACCTTCTAGACATAGTAGACATATTAGATGTTCCCATGTACCTTGATTTATTTTTCATAGTTATTAGATCTATTCTCAGCCGTTTTTATCTATAATTTTGATAATATTTCTGGGTACTGCCACATTTCTTACTTTAGTAGCCTTTGAACCTGCTGAAGCTCGACGGTCTGACATGTAAAGTTGCAGAACTATGTTCTCATCACATGCATCTATGCCCCTTTTCATGAACCCCAGGACCTTGTTTTCTTTGGCAACAGATGCTTGACACCGGTTGCTACAGTTTTCTACTAACTACCAACTAAAATTTCAAAGTCCTTTGCCATGTCAGTGTTATCCAGTGTTTTCTTTAGTAGGACACCTGCACTTAAATTGTCACCAATGTAGCAGTGGATGGTGGGCTGTGGGCATCCCTTACAATGAGCTCTTAGGTAAAGCCCAGATGTCAAAGTGGTCTGTCTGCTTCTCAATGGCAGTTTATTTTATCAAACCTTATTAGCATATTTGATATCTACTTTTTTTCCTGTGTGTATAACCTTAAATTTATTAGTGTGAAATGTGAACAAAGCCTAAAGCCTGCATTACACTACCTGATTTCTCAGCAGATAATCGCTAACGAGCATTTGCATGAACACTCCTTAGCATCCTCTGGCAGCGTAATACTGCCGCCGATTGCACAATGGATGAGCTCAATCATCGGCAATCCAAATCCTTTGACATGTTAAAAAAATATTGTTTGCAGACCACTATACTGCATGGGGATGAGCGATGGCATAGTGATCGCTCCTCCCTATGCTGTGGACGTGATTGTTGCATGTAATAGCAGCATTCTCTTCTTCTAGCGAGCAGCCGATTGCCGGGAGGGAACCATTCCCTCCCAACAATCGTCTGCCGCATCGGCCTGTGTAATACAGCATTAACAGCACGTGGCATTACTCAAAAATACTATGAATGATTGTTTAAACAGTCCTGCTGAGCAATGCCCAAATAAACCCACAATGAAGTGGCCCATATAAAGCTGTCAAATAGTGCTCAAATAATGTCTCTACACAGTCCCCAAAGTGCTGCCTAATGCAATTCCTATATAATGTCATTATACAGTGTCCACATTTATGCCAACATACAGTGCACAATTAATTCAGCTATACTGTCCCCTAATAATTTCACTGTCAATTCCTACACTGATGTTTATCTGTAAATACTAAGAAGGACATTTACCAAATCATATACATCATACATTTTCCTTGCAACTTTTCAAAGTGGTCTGTGTTTAAAGAATAAAAGTGAGAGTAGACCTGGATTATGGCACATTTACTATTCGCAACTTTTTCCAAAGTCGCAAAAATGTCACGGCCTACTCCAGGCAACCCCCTGTTGTTCTTTTACACATTGCTATAAACTACATTGCACTCAAGCGAAACATATTATTAATTTGCACAATTTCATAAGTTTAGCGCAGACAAAAGCAGACTGACACAAAGACAACTGCAAATGGTACTATGTCCGTTTTCCTGACCACCAGGCCTTCTTATTTGTACAACTGGAGGATCCTCCCCAGATTATTATACTACCAATAAGAAGCATGTAGGGCGATGGGATTTGTGCAGCCACTAGAATATAGATTGGTTGCAATGGATAATGAGGCCACTTTCTGAGTGAACTAATTCCTGATGTAACTTGGTCTGCTTTTCCAACTACTGTATTTTCTGGTGTATAAGACTACTTTTTAACACATGATAATCTTCTCAAAAGTCGGGGGTCGTCTTATACGGCGGTATACTACGTGCTGAAACTTAAGAGGACCTTTCACTGGTCCAACGATTGTTAGATAAGGATATGTATGTGTAGAGCGGCACTCAGGGATCTCCCTGCGCTTACTATTTTCTCTGGGCGCCGCTCTACACATACGGTATATATCATTATCTAACAATTGTTGGACCAGTGAAAGGTCCTCTTTACTTCCAAGCCAGACTGGAGAAGCTGTCCTTCTCCAGCTTCAGGGACAGGCGCCCTCTAGCTGAGACACCGTGCGTTGCATCCCGGCCAGTCGCTCCTGAAGTAGCCCCCTCTCCCTGCTCTCAGTGGGTTTCTCATGCTCGGATTGTCTGTTTAATTTTTATTTGGTGTGCGTTGGAAGAGGGGTAGTCTTATACGGCGAGTATAGCCCAAACCCCATATTTTAAAAGGAAAAGTAAGGGGTCGTCTTATATGCCCAGTCGTCTTATATGCCGGTAAATACGGTATATATTATTTTTGGCATAAAAGACTGCATTCAACTTGCTTGACACCACCCATTACACTTATTCCTGGCTGACAGTTATTGTTTCCTCTTGTTTTTTAATGGTATTTGATGGTATTGTACCAGGGCTACGTGAAGAATTCAGCTATGTCATCTATTAGCGTTGTGATTTGTGAGATCCACAATTCTAGACTATAGAAATTTAAATAGAAATCTAGTGACTGCTCTATGTAGCAATATGTGGGCACTGCATGGGGATTTAGAGTGTAAAAGGCTGTGCACCCTTAGGTTCCAGCAGTGTATATTCAGGCTTGTCTAGTATGAATATGCATTGAAAACATATCTTTCATTTTAGAGATTGTGGGCATGACAGAGGCATTCTTAACAAACTCCTGGCACATCTTGTCATGAAAAACAGGGCATATTTTTAAGTAAAAGGTTAATGGGATTTGGCAAGGCATTGAATATTTCAGTAATGATTCCTCTGTCTGGAAAATCTTTTAGTGAGAAACATACTGAAATCAGGAAAAAATTTACATCACTATTGCCCCACACAGTAATGGAGATCATATCCATCCTGTGAAAGCCAACATTTACAGAAATATTTTGTTAAGCAACAAACTTAATTTTTCTGCATGTTGCTTTTCCATGGCTGAAAAAGGAAGGTTGTGACTGAAAAAAAAGAAACCAAGAAAAACAGACAGGGAGAGATTTATCAAAACTGGTACAAAGTAGAGATGAGCAAACCTTTTGAGATTTGGATTTTTAAAAAGTTTGGTTCAGAACCAAATCGATTTGGGCTGAACCAAAGTGGCTCCACCTGCCCTGGAAATCGGTATATAACACCCTCTGGTCTCCTAGGACTTAGAATTTTAGGAAAACATTATGGGGCACATTTATTAAGTCCGACGTTTTAGACGTCTGCCCTAATAAACCCCTAAGCTGGCAGTGGATCCGCCGGAGTTATGAAGAGGCGCCAGCCTTCATACTCCACCTGTTTTAAATGTAAGACAGCTTCCTATCTGACTTACATTAAGACCTTTTTCTACGCCTAAAATAGGCATAGAAAATGTTAAATGAGATGGGCCTACCGGACCATCCCCTTCCCGCCATGCCACACCCACAATTTTAGACCCTACATGACCGGGGAGGAGTTGCAGATTGCGGATTAACTAGCTGTTGCACTGCAATATGCACATGAAATACACCTAATTTAGGCATATTTCAGATTGATAAATGACCCTCATCTCTTTTTGTTAATATTTGCATTTTCTCTCCTCCCTCCTTAAAGGGAACCTGCCACCAGGAAATTCACTGATAAAGCATGCATACTGCCTTGTAGGGCTCACACTGCTGAATATGAAAATACCTTTAACTTAGTGATCTGTTGCTTTATTGTGGAGAAAAAGTTACTTTTAATCCATATGCTAATGAGCTGATTTGAGTCCAGTAGTTTATATGAGTCCAGCATTTTTCTATTCAGAGCTTTAGTCACTCCCCTATTCACTTTCAGTTGTAAAAGGGGCGTGGTTTATTTATTTATTGATCTATAGAAATTATGCCTTGACAGGGTCAGAATGCATGCCCATATGACACACAGAAGTGTTAATTGTCAGGAGAATAAGTGGTCTGCTCTGAACGAGCCTAGGAAAATTCTACCTCCTGCGATGCTGAAAACCCTCTCCTAGATGACATTGGTGGCTGGGCAAGAAGAAGAAAGAAAGCTTACTGTGCCAGATCAGGCCAATGTTCTAGTCTGCCTACCCAGAAATCCATGGGGTCAGGGAACAGGGTTTCCATCAGAGACAGGCCAGAGCGTAGGTAGTCCTGAACCTGGGCGATGAGGCGGTAGGTACTTGCCTCAGCCTGTCTCAGCAAGTGAAAAAAAACTGCTCCATTTTGTTAAGGAGACTGAACTCCCGTGGCAGCTGCTGCTACGGCTTCTGCTGCTTGTGGTGGCAGGAGGTGGGTGACATGCGGAGAAGGGCCTCCCTTTAAGACATGCGGCAAGCTGCATACAGAGTGTTTCCAGGTAATACCGTAAGGGAAGAAAACATTCCCCCAGTAATCATCAGACTGCTTGATGTAACTGATATGTCTATCAGTGCATAAGCAAGCAAGTTCTTTCCAGCTTCACCTTCTGCTGAGATGATTGGGTGTTGTGGCTGGTATCACTATCATCCTCCTCCTGCTCCTCCACATCTGACTCCTCCTTCTCCTTAAGTGTAAGCTCCTCATCCTCCTCAATGAGAGTTTCTCCTTGTGGGTTCCCAAAAGCTACAGGGCATACAGCAAGATGCGTTAGCTGTTCTTCTTCTGCATTCACTGCTTGTACAGCCGCTCTAGTATGTACAATGTTAAATTCCAGCGAGTTGGAACGTCATGGAATAAGCGGTGCAGTGGCAGACGGTCCTGTCACTGCAAGTCCAGGAGAGCGTTCCTCGCCATGTAAGAATGGCTGAAATGCAAGGACAGTCTCCTGGACATTGCTAGCACCTTGCGCAAGCCACTGCAAAAGTGTTGCACGACTAGGTTAATCACGAGCGCAATGAAGGGAGCATGTGTTATTTCCATCAGGTTTAAAGTGGCCACAATGTTGCAGCCATTGTCGTTAACGACCTTGCCCAGTTGGCGGGGTGACAGTCAGTGGGATGTTTGCAGCTTGATGTACTTTAGCAACTGCTCGCCTGTGCGGATACTCTCGCCCAGGCCGATCAGCTCCAACACCACATGACTTGACACATGTGATAGGAAGGACGGGGAGTGGGAGTAATGCTGTGCCCTGCACGGGAGGAAGTGGAGAAGGCAGATAAGTGCCAGGTGTGGGTGTGTCACAAGCCAGCAAGTGTGAACCCACTGTGCCATGTGACCAATCTCTTCTAAGAGCGTTGTCCAAGTGAACCCCTCGTTCTTCACAGTACTCCTAATGGTGGGAATAGAATTTTCAAAGGGGAACACCAAATCGCTACCTCTTGAGGAGGATTGGCCCACGAGGCAGCTGGCCGAGAAAGACTAGGGGATACGAGTGCAAGGTACCAGAGGTACAGTCGTAGTCAGCATGCCGAGTTGTAACCAGGAGCAACGGACCAAAGGATGAGACAGAGACAAAGTCAAACAAGTAGTTGGTCAGGGCAGGCGGCACAGGTACAGGTCAGGCAATCTGGGTCAGCAACAGAAAAGTTAAGACAGAGCAGGTAAGCATCAAACAGATACCGGAATCCAGAAACACAAGCATGGGTCAGGTATATAGGAACACCAGCACAGACAACAGCAGCCTTTGCAGGACACAAGGACCTTTGATGCTCAGGCACATGGAAAGGGGGATGGACCACTTATATAGGTGCAGAAGGGCTAGGATTGGTCAGCAGGGTCACATGTGCTAAACCCATTTATCACAGGAAGTAGCGCATGTTGGAAGGAAACTGTGGAGTGGATTCCAAGAAGGACCATGTCTGCAATGACAGAGCCCAGGACTGCGGCGGTGAATGGGGAAACACCAGCAGCTGATCACTACTGAACAGGGAGCCCGGGACCACAGAAGTAAGTAGGGGAACATCGACCATTAGCAACTCGTGTTATAGCGAGCCAGCCAATCATGGGGGGGGGGGGGGGCAAAGGGACTTGGCCTTGCTGCTGTGGTGCTACCTCATTGCAAAAACATTGACCCAGTGGGCCATGAAAGATAAGTACTGTCCCTGCCCATAACAGATGGTCCAGGTGTCTTCCGTGGCACACACCTTGCTGCACAGTGACAATCGCAAGGAGCAGCCTATGTTTTCCACCGCGTGAGAGTACAAGGCAGGAATCATTGGGAGGTACATCTCCTCTGCTCTTTATAGTTGCCGCTTCCACTACCTTCCTCCTCCTTACTATCATTATCAGAGTCTTCACCCTTCCTGCCACTTTTATCAAACTGTGACATATCATGGTGGGCTTCTTGCCCCTCAATTCCCTGCTCTGTATTTTCCCCAACTGACCCCATTGCCAATACCATTTCTATGGGTGCCGCTATTAATACCACCAACACAGCTATGCATGGGGTCCCCCGCCTTCTCCTGAACCTCTGCTTGAGGGCAGTCCAAATGCTGACTGCTCTCTCAAGTTGTGAACCAGGACACTCTCTTGACTATCTGCCATAGGGTGTTGTTTTGTTGCCAATTCTTTAAAAAAAGCAAGGTGCCCCACTAGGAAGGGGCAGTAAAGACACAGAGAGGACTCCACTGAAAGACTTCTCTGGGGCTGCAAACAGAAGGAGCAGAAAGAATGCTGTGACCCCTGGCTCCAAGGCATGGTGTCAGACTCAAAAGTCACCACCATATCATCCTGCTGTGACTGAGATGAGAAGTGAGCCATCCAATCCACAATCTCATCCTTTCTCCTCAATGATAATGTTGTGCCTTTCCAAAGCCAGTGAGAAATGTGGCCTACTACTTCTACTAGTACTTCTGGCCGGAAAGCTGGTGCTGCTACAACCCACATTCTGTGTCTGATAGGACAAGGCCTTGCTCTGGGTCTTTTATTTGGAACCCTTCCATATTCCTGACATTTTTTGGCCTAATGTACAAAGTCACACAAAGTACAAAAAGGTTTGCAAGTCTGTTTTCTGGAACTTAGAGAGAGGTACAATAAAATGTCCCCCCCTTTCCACAAATACATTGAAGAAATTGCTACTGACAATTGCTACTCAATAGTAAAAAACACAAGTTGTCAAGCTACTGTGAGATTATTAAGCTCCCAACAAACACACACCCCAACGCTTTAACTGTCTGGAAATTGCCTGACACTTATTTTGGACTGGTATTTCATGTGTTTTAAAATGCTTCCCTTTGTAAAATATCTGTTGTACACTTGTATTGCAGAACTCTTGGGCCCTTGTTCGGACCCTCGGGATAAATCCACAAGTACACCAGTGGTCGATTGACCAAAACGTCCCTTTAGGGATCCTAACTTATTTGTAAGAAAAAAAAAAGAAAAACAGAAAAAAGAGACCAAAAGTGTGATATTAAAACTGTCAGGGAGTAGTAGGGGACAATTGTCTATTTTGACTAATAGCGGTCACAGGTCAGTTCTTCGTGTTTTGACACTGTTTTAAATAAACACTCTTTTAAAGGTGACATGTGTGGTGTCCTTATTGCCAGATCAACATTTGTTTTTATTTTTTATGTGGCACTGTGTCATTAAAAAGCACTCTTTTATAGATCAATTTTGTGGTCTTGTTTTTATCTCAAATTCTACATTTGTTGTCACTCTTATTTGTCTCTACCAATATATTTATTTTTATAGTTTTTATGTGGACATATACACAGTCTTTGTTTGCAGTGTCTGGTGACTTATAGAATGAGATCTATTGCTGCCAGTGCTCTATGGACACGTGATGCGAGGTATAACAATGCTCCTAAATTTCAGCTATCACTGCAGTAATCTCTGTCATTCCGTTTACTACCCTGTTCACATTGTTAGATTGATTGCAACGTGACAGTAGGATATATCGATTCAGAGAGTCCTGTTTATACAGCCAAACTGGCAATTATATGTTATCTCAGGAGCACGTCTGCTATCACACACTCATGGTAGCTGAGGCACACACATTGATCGCTACACCCACATAGATACACCTATTGCTGAGACACTATTGATTGTATATATTGTGCACTGTCCCTATTTGCTTTCCCTACAGAGTTGCTGAATACATATCCCTCTACTATTCCCTGCCTAAAATCTAGCAGACTACACCCCTCCCAACATGTTTCGCCGCATGTGCGGCTTATTTCAGGGGAGTATGGGGTATTAGGATGTAGTTTTATATTATATTTAAGTTAGGACCCCTAAAGGGACATTCTGCTCAATCGAACACTTATATTGGTAGTTAAAAACTCAGAGATTTAAAACACACTATCCCACACATATTGCTATTTTTCACAAAAAAAAAATGTCAACAGATGCCCTGTCAAAGATTTCGGACTAGTATTTCTATTGTTTTCACTCAGAAAGTTAAAACACTACCCGCTGTATTGTAAAACACGCATTGCACACTTGTATTGTTCCAGTGAGCATGGTGGCTCCTTGAAACAGCTGATCAGTGGGAGTGATAGGACTTGGACTCTCACTGATGACCTATCCTGAGGATAGGTCATCATTATAATTTCCTGGATAACAACTTTAAGAACCCGTGTCAGCATGAGGAACAAGTGTATCATGGAATGTGTTGTGCTATAAAAGACACAAAACTAACGAAGCACGCATAACTAGAGAATTCTGCAGGTGATGTATCCCTCTCATCGATGGATGCAAATTTTGCCTTGGTGACCAAAAGTACAGTGTGTGTACTGATACCTGGAAAATTGACACCTTTTTGGATTAAAACGCCCAGGACCACTGCAATATAGTCACAGTTGTTTATTAAATTGTCTCAATAAAATAGTGCATTTTGGGGAACACAGGTCTCCCTTTTCAAGTCTAAGGGACAGTTAGGTGACCTGCGTTCCCTAAAGCGTACTGTTTTGGAGACAAGTTAATAAAAACAGGTAAAACCAGAATAATTATCTAGTTCTTGACTAGTTAATCTGGTCAACTGGACAAAATCTTTTTGATCATGTATCATATGGTCTACAATGCAAATGTTATAATAACTATAAAAATCCTATGCCTTCCACTTCTGTCCAAATGTCCTGCTCTTGGCTGCACATAAAATGCATGCTCCAATGAATATCAAATGGCAATTGTAAATGCCTATTAGTACTAACTTCTCTACCTGAGGAAGCCTAGTTCAATGGGCAGCTATTGATACCTATCTATAAAATAGTTAATGCATGCTTTTAATGGTCACACAGGTCTGCATATATTTAACTGCCTATGGATTGACCGTATGGATTGACAGTGGTCCCTCAGTAAAAGAGGGGGGGGTGGCATGATTAAAGATGAAAAGTAAAATCCACTTTGGCGAAACTCCTTGTTTCAAACATGGTTTTGCATGTTATGCATGCTGTATGGGCAGGCTGCTGTCATGTTTAGGCAATATGTGTAGTATGACAAGTTGGGGTTTGCCTATACCGTATACACACCAATTTTGTATCTCATAGACAACTAAATGGTAGCTCATAGTTCACCTTGTGCAGCTCAAGTCTTTAGCAGGATTTAGGAAAAAAAATTGTTATTATCTGTAGGTATCAAAAAATCAATGGTAAAACACCCCATGAGGAATATTTGGTTTCCAATGTTCTAGCATTAGTCATTAACATAATAATTTACACATTTGGAGTGTCTTCAAAGATTTCATAGCTGTTGGAAATTGCTTCATCAAAGTCATGATAAGAAGTGAAATGTTTTCATTATTATTACATAGGAACTGTCTGCATTTTAACCTTTGAATCTGACGAAAAAAGGCCATTGATTTTGGCTTTGAATTTTTAAAAGAACAACGCAGAAGTAGGAGATGCACTCATAGTGAGAATATAATCATTGCCTTAGGGCTCAGGCATGTAAAACACCACACAGAATCCCTACAGCTCCCTACTTTGTGCACAATTATAAGGACAATAAGAAACAATGGGAATAAGGCCTCTTTCACACGTCAGTGTTTGATCAGTGATTTCTATCAGGAGTGAAGGTATAATGGAAAGATATGCACCTGTTCTGTGTTTCTGACACGTGCCTGGTTTAGGCTTACAATCAGTGTGAAAGTCACTGATCAAACACTGACCAAAAAGTGTGTGAAAGTAGCCTAAGGCCCCTTTCACACGGGCGAGTTTTCCGCGCGGGTGCAATGCGTGAGGAGGACGCATTGCACCCGCACTGAATCCGGACCCATTTATTTCTATGGGGCTGTGCACATGAGCGGTGATTTTCACGCATCACTTCTTGCGTTGCGTGAAAATCGCAGAATGCTCTATATTGTGCGTTTTTCACGCAACGCAGGCCCCATAGAAGTGAATGGGGCTGCGGGAAAATCACAAGCATCCGCAAGCAAGTGCAGATGCAGTGCGATTTTCCCGCATGGTTGCTTAGCAACGGTACCAGATCTTTATTATTTTCCCTTATAACATGGTTATAAGGGAAAATATTAGCATTCTTAATAAAGAATGCTTAGTAAAATAAAGATGAAGGGGTTAAAAATAATAAAACTTAACTTACCTTTGCCACTTGATCGCGTAGTTGCGATCTGTCATCTCTCTTCATGCTTTAACTAACAGCTTAAGGACCTGTGATGACACATCACATCACATGGTCCAATCACATGGTCCATTTTACCATGGTGATGGACCTCTTTAGAGAGGACAGATCGCGACTACGCGATTAAGTGGCAAAGGTAAGTTAAGTTTTATTATTTTTAACCCCTTCATCTTCATTTTACTAAGCATTCTTTATTAAGAATGCTATTATTTTCCCTTATAACCATGTTATATGGGAAAATAATAAATTCTCCAGAATACTCTACCCGAAACCGGACTTCAGTGATGAAGTCCGGCTTCGGGTCTGGGTACCAAACATGGTGATTTTTCACACACGCATGCAAAACGCATTACAAACGTTTGCACCCGCGCGGAAAAATAGCGCATATTCCCGCAACGCACCCGCCTCTTATCCGGGCGTCAAACATGGCGCCCGTGTGAAAGAGGCCTAACTATTATTCCACCATGCAATAGAACAGGTATGCGCAACCTGTGGCCCTCCAGCTGTTGCAAAATTACAACTCTCAGCATGGCCGGACAGCCTACAGCTATCAGCCTACAGCATGGCATGATGGGAGTTGTAGTTTAACAATAGCTGGAGGGCCGCAGGTTGAGCACCCCTGCAATAGAACATGGCACTTGAAGCATTTTGATAAAAGTTTCTGCATGTAATTATTGGCAGGTTGATTTCAACATTTTGAAACATTTGAAATAAATACATTTGAATGTTTGGTTTATTGGAGCACAAAACAAATGAGAGGTGTTGCAGTAATGCAAAAACATAAGAATTTTTGGGAAAAATGTATACATAACGGCATTGTGTGAACAAAACCATGCGTCTTTTTATATGCATGTCTTATTTTGTGCATCTTATCTCCACTGAACACCACATCCAGAACATACTCTGTGATCTCTGCACAGCGTAAAACAAGGCCATGTATGAAATCATATACTTTAACAAACATTTTCAATTGTTGCCTTCTGTGATAAAATACAAACTTGTCCTATGCAAGCCAGGTGAATCTGATTAAAGGGGTTGTGCAAGCCATGCATATTGATGACCTATCCTCCTCCTCTTCATACAGCTGATCGGCAGGATGCCGGGTGTCAGACCTCTGCCAATCAGCTCTATGAAGAGGAGCACTACTTCCTCTACATTACACTGCCCATCATCTCAGTGGTGCAGTGTAATTACAAGTATTTGCTCCATTCCAGAGGAGACAACGCATAGTATAATAATAATCAGCTGACCAGTGGGGGTGTCGAACCCCTGCCCAATCAGATATTGATGACCTATCCTGATGATATTACATCAATATGTATGGTCTGCACAACCCCTTTAATTTTGTCTAAGGTGGTGATGCCCAACTGTGCCCAGTGTCCAGCATCAAGGGAAAGGCTAATTCATATATAATGCCTTCCTCAAGATAATTATCAGACAAAGCTCGGACTGGCCCCTAGTCCCCAACCCTCTGAACAAGTAGCACATAATATAGTAGACTGAATGAACTATATATATATGTGTATATATATATATATATATATATATATATATACAGCCTCTCAACAAGCCTATGTTCATATAAAAAATTGGGTTGGTTAACAGACTACTAGAGTTGAGAGAACTTGTATTTTAGTATTTTAAGTTCGCGTCCAAAGTTCGTATTCAGGTTATCTTAGAATCCTGTCATGGATTCGCTACCACGGACCATAATGGAACTTGGAATCCAAATTCGCGCAACCGTCCTTCACTGCTCTACCTCCTTCTTCTCCTCCACACAGAGCACAGGAGCTCCGCCCCTCATGTGCAATGATCATTATACCAGGCCCTTTACCACCTCTTATCCAATCCTGTACTGAGCCACGCCCTCTGCACTGATCACATGATGGTGACGTCACCCCAGGTCCTTAGTGTTGTCCAAGGTTCGGGTTCATCGAAGAATCCCTTTATGGATTCAAAATTCCATTATGGTCAGTGGTAGCGGAATCCATAGCGGGATTCTTCGATAACCCCATCCCCAACTTTGGACACCGAAATTAAAATACAAGTTTGCTCAACCCTACAGACTACCCCATTTATTATAGAAGCACTGGTTGGTGGAGATGAGTTCTAGGTACAGAGGTATGCCAGACAGTATCCTCTTTCCCCAGGGATTTGCCTTGTTGAAGTCTCTGCAAAGACCCGCTTAATCAATCATATGGTAGTGTATTGCTGCAGTCTGCCACTGTGTGAGCAGGTAGTATTTGCATGTAGCTGTACAGTGGGTCCCCATAATGAATTTTACTGGTGGGCAATAGGCACCCCAGTCCCACACTGTATCGAACATGTTCACTACTGTATACTGATGAGCAACTTTACAGAAATTCATTTTGGGTAACATTTTGTCAATTGGGCCTTGAGATTCTGTCGGAAAAGTTTAACCCAAATCGAGGAGGAGGATTATGACAACAATGACCATGTATATTACCTGTGGATACTAGAATCGCAAAAAAGGGGAGGAAGTAGATCTTTTTCACATTGCAGGCCAGTTTGATTTGCGCAAGCCAATTCATGTGCTGAAGAGGAGTCTTGCCAAAATGGCCACAGCCACCCACATTTTTCCTTACAGATGACGTGTCATGGGTGTTCCATTTTAGATTACCCTGCCCATTGTTACTCTCTGTTTTACCAGAGATTTTATTTTTAACGTGATATTTACCAAGAAAAACTATTAGAAGTCACACAGAAGTACACTGTATTGTTGGACAAAGCCCAGTACAGTATAACTGTGACACAGAACAATATGCCAGGTACAATAGTCACTAATCAACTGATTTTATTAGATAACATTAAAAAAGTTGAACAGAGTCCAGTAACTTTGACTAATCTCTCATCAACTGAATTTTTGTAATAAACTTTGAAATATTTTTTTATTTAAAACAAGCTTTAACTGGACAGAGTGCAATAACAATATACAGTAACTGTGATGCAAAAAAAGCGCAAGCGCAAAATGTCACCAATATGTCAAGTTGCACACTGTAAGAACGAAAATGCATTTAGAAAAAGATTTTATCATTGTGAATTATGTGTTGGTTTGGTGTGATTCACATTAATAATACATTAAGCTGTGGGTTTAAATGCTAATATCATGAGAGTCTGTCTGTGCTTGTGAATTAAGTGATGAAGATAGGGCTGATTTGCATTTATAAATGTAGTAGTATAGCTTTAAAGGGGTTCTCTGGACCTTTAATATTGATGATTAGAGATGAGCGAATTTAACGAGGTGGAATTCGATCCAAATTTCAGGAAAAATTTGATTTACAACGAATGCGAATTTCCTCACGATTCGTGGTAACGATTCGCAATTTTTCAAAAAATGGAGGCTACAATGGTGGCTACACATGTGAGGACATGGGGCAAGGAACTCTGGGAAGGCGTGCTGACGCATAATGCCATGCATGCAGCCAATCAGCAGCCAGCCAGCCCTGTGATGTCACAGCCCTATAAATACCCAGAGCCATCTTGGATTCAGACATTTTCCAGTGTTCTGAGTGCAGGGACAGACGTAAAAAAAGCTATTTATAAAAGCAGAAAAACATTATTCAAATTGCAGGCAAATGATAGGGAGGAATCATTTCATAGCATCTTAGTGCAGGAAGAGACATCTGAAGTCGCTAGCGACAATGCTAGAATTTGTGGAAAAAAAAAGCGATTTACAAGTGCAGGTGCAGGGAAACATTGTTTGGGGATCCAAATAGCCATTATACAGCTGTAGCATTACAGCAATTTACTCTTGTTATTAAGAAATATACGCACTTCACTGTTGCATTTTGCATTTATTTGTGGTGAAAGAGTTTAGTGGCCTATTTCAGTACAAAAAGGAAAAATATATACGCCTTTCACTTCTGCAGTTATATGTGGTGAAAGCTTTCAGTGTCCTATTTCAGTACAAAAAGGAAAAAAATATACGCACTTTACTGTTGCATTTATTTGTGGTAAAAGAGTTTAGTGGCCTATTTCAGTACAAAATGAAAAAGTTTATATGCATTGCAGTTATTAATTATTATTATTTCAGTAGAAAACTAAATATATTCAGCGTTCACTTTTGCAGTTATATGTGGTAAAACCTTTAGAGACGTATTTCGGTAGAAAAACAAAATATATTCAGCGTTCATTGTTGCAGTAATATGTGGCAAAACCTTTAGTAATGTATTTTAGTCGAAAAACAAAATATATTCAGCATTCAGCGCTGCAATATTTGTGGTAAAACCTTTAGTGACGTATTTCGCTAGAAAACTATACATTTATTCTGCGTTCAGCACCGCAGTTATAAGTGGTAAAGCTTTTAGTTGCGTATTTCAGTAGAAAACTAAACATTTATTCTTATAAAAATGTATCCTTATTAAGGAGGGGTCCACAGGTTCACAGAAGCAGCTGTGGCAGCAGTCAGTGCGTAGTGTGGTCAGTAAAATCACCTACTTTGCGGTGTGGCAGTTTTTTTTTACAGCCTCCAGAGGAGGTGAACATGGCCATATGTAGAATCTGTGGTCAGAAGGTGAAGGGTGGCCAGTGTACCAATTTTTGGGAGAACCGTGGCTCCAATGTGCTGCATCACCCAGTGGCAAGCCACATCCGATTTCAGGCAGTCAAGGCTCCACCACCTCATGCGAAGGGAGCTGTCTGTCATTCCCATCGTCTGCTGATCCTGATGCTCCTGCTCCTCCTACTCCTTGTCAGTCATTCCGTCACCAATCGATCACCGAAGCGATTGCCAAGAGAGAAGAGTATGCGTTCACACATCCAACGGCGCAGAAGCTGAACGTGCTGCTGTCCAAGTTGCTAGTGCTGCAGCCCCTCCTTTTCCAAGTGTTGGACTCTGCACCTTTCAGAGAACTGATGTCTTGTGGCGAGCCGAGGTCGAGAGTCCCAAGCCTTTAGTGCAGTCATATGTGGTAAAACCTTCATTGACGTACTGTATTTCGGTCGAAAAACAAAATGTATTCAGCGTTAAGCACTGCAGTTATATGTGGTAACACCTTTTGGGACGTATTTTAGTCGAAAAACAAATTTTATTCAGCCTTCAGCACTGTAGTTACCGTATTTTTCCCATTTACCCATAAGACGTACTGACCCCCCCCCCTCCAAATGAGTGGAAAACATTAATGTGTCTTATGGGGTGAATACAGGGAAAAAAAATTATCTTATACTACTGGCCGCCGCTGGTGGCTGGCAGGGGCCAGCTGCCTCTGTGGGTACTCCGTGGAAAACGGTCTGTGTGATACTGGACTGGCACCCTGCTTAGAAACCAATGACGCCGTGCGCTTCCTGCTGCCGCCGAAGTACAGTAATACACTCATATAGATCATACTAGTGTATTACTGTGCAGAGACGGTAGCAGGAAGCGCAAGGCATCATTGTCCTGCACTAAGAAGGGTGCCAGTCCAGTATCACATGGACGAATGTGTGAATGCAGCCTTATGGACCGACCGGTCGGCCGCAGCAGTTGTTTGGTGATATGAACTGGCTGGCCGGAAGATGCACTGTGAGATGGGAGCACGTGAGCAGGGCCAGCCGTGAGAGGTGTGTCATCTATAAGGTACCCCTAATAAAGTGACCCACCCTAATAAAGTGACCCCCCTAATAAAGTGATCCCCCCATTAAAGTGTCAAAGGATAGCCTCCACCCTTCCCCAATAAGTATGTCAGCAGCAGATCCCACCCCCACCCCAATAACATTGTGTCAGCAGCAGAATAGGCTACTTTCACATTAGCGTAAACAGTGTCCGGCAGGAACAGACTGCCGAATGCATACTAACACTAGCCAACGTGTGCCACCAGAAGTCCGCTCCAGCCACATTCACTATACCATTTGTTCAAAAAAAATGTTTTATATTTTCACCCTCTAAAAACTAGGTGTGTCTTATGGGCAGGTGCGTCTTATAGGGCGAAAAATACGGTATATATGGGAAAATCTTTATTGACGTATTTCGGTTGAAAAACTAAATTTATTCAGCGTTCAGCACTGCAGTTATATATGGTAAAACCTTTTGTGACTAATTTCAGTCGAAAAACATTTTTTATTCAGCGTTCAGTGCTGCAGTTATATGTGGTAAAATCTTTATTGACGTATTTTGGTAATAAAAAAAAGATTTTATTCAGCGTTCAGCGCTGTAGTTATATGCAGTAAAATCTCCCTGATGTCTCCATGATAAATCTGCAGCATAGGGGCCCAGTGTGGCTTCTACACACTTTTAAAATAACCCTTCAGCGGGGCGAATACATGCCAGGTGACGTCCGTATAGTTTAAGGGGAAACCGAAGACCCTCTCCATCTCCGAGCACCACAGGATGTCCTCCTTCCCATCCATGATGAAAGGAAACTCGTGAGGTTTTCCCTGACGAAGAGACCAGGGGCTGATAGTTATGGTTTCAAGCTTGATGAACTTCGCGACTCTTCCGGGCTCCAAGCTATTTTGAAGCTTTGTCTTCTCATTGTCTGTAGCTGTAGCTACTAGAGGCCTGTTCATGCCAGGCAGGTTCCCCCAGAAGTATCTGGTTCGATGAGCAGCCGATACCGCACTTGCATCAATCTTGACAGAATTCATCTCCAGGTGAAGAGAAATTGTTTTTTGGAATGCTTTCTCTATCACAACCACGTTGCCGAATCTCTCCTGTCTTAGGCAACATTTAATTTTTATTATTAAATGTATTAACCTCTTAAGGACACAGGATGTACATGTAGGTCCTGTGTCCGGTCTTTAAAGATGGCGCCCGCTCCTGCTTCATGCGGGCGCCTTAGCCTCGGGTGTCCGCATGGTTCCTGTAGCAGACACCCGCGGCTAATGTCCGCGACCGGCAGCGATGCCGATCGCGTACATTTAACCCCTCAGATGCCGTGGTCAATCCTGACCACGGCATCTGAGTCTTGCCTAAACCGAAAGTTTTACTTTCGGTTTGCGCTCCGGCTCCCCCGTGTGGCGATCGGAGGAGCCAAAGCATGCCTGTAGTAGCCTGGGTTTCTATGAATGAAACCCAGGCTGCTGTATAGTATGTCCTATGGAGCCTTGCCTGTAATAGGCTTCATAGGAAATATGCGATTTTTTCATATATTCCAATGCTATTGCATTGGAATGTATGAAAATCGCAATCAGATGATTGTAAGTTATAGTTCCCTATAGGAACTATATAAAAGTGTAAAAAAAAAAAAAAAAGAGTTAAAAAAATAAATAAATAAAAAAATAAAAGTTCAAATCACCCCCCTTTTGCTAAAATAAAAATAAAAAAAATAAAAAAATTTAAAAAATACACATCATGGGTGTCGCAATGTGCGAAAACGCCCATAGTATAAAAATATAAAAAAAATATTCCCCATACGTCAAATAGCAAAACGGAAAAAAGCGTCCAAATAGGGGTCAAAACATGGTGACAAAAAAGTAAAACTGATTTTTTCCCACTTTTGAATTTTTTTTCACTATCAAAACGCAAGAAAACCTATACATATAGGGTATCGCCGGATTCATACTGACCTGTAGAGTAAAAGTAACCGGTCAGTTTTATCGCACATAGAACGTCAGAATTTAAAAAGCCGCAAAACTGTGGTGGAATTCCTTTTTTTTGCAATTTTACCCCATTTGGAATTTTTTCCTGCTTCCCACTACATCATATGCAATATTAAATGGTAGTGTTGGAAAGTACAACTTGTCCCGCAAAAAACAAGCCCTCATATGGCTATGTGAACCGAAAAATAAAAAAGCTATGGCTATGGGAAGGCAGGGAGCGCAAAACGAAAACTCAAAAAGTAAAAAACCTCCGGTCCTTAAAGGGTTAAATATTTATTATTAAATTGAACTAAAACTTGATTAAAATGATAAGAATGTGAACTTAAATTCGCCAATATATTATCCAAATCTTCGAGGGAAATTCACGGACAATCAATTTGCCAAGCCTTTTGTGCCGGAGAACGTGTATTATTAAATCTTCTTTAAAGCAGCACTTTATAAAGTAGAGAAATGTTAACCTTCTGTTCGGTCCCATATTCACTATAAATGAATAGATGAAGCGGCGACTCTGTGGCCTCCTGATGCTGCTGCCACCTCCGCAATCTCTCTTCGTCGTGCCACTCTGTGACCTCCTCCTCCTACTGCTGCCACCTCTGCAATCTCTCGTCAACGTGCCACTCTGTGGCCTCCTCATGCTGCTGCCACCTCCACACTATGTCCCCCTGCCACTCTGTGGCCTCCTGATGCTGCCGCCACGTCCACACTATGTCACCTTGCCACTCGGTGGCTTTCCCATACTGCTGAAACCTCCTCACTTGGTCATTGTGCCAATCTGTGGCCTCCTCATGCTGCTGCCACCTCCAGACTCTGTCATTGTGCCACTCTGTGGCCTCCTCATTCTGCTGTCACCCCCACACTCTTTAATTGTGCAACTCGGTGGCCTTCTCCTGTTTCTGTTACTGCTGCTGCCGCTTCCTCCAGACCCTGGTCATTGGGCCACTCTGTGGTCTCCTTATACTGTTCCCACCCTCTCCACTACATGACTGGGCCACTATTTTGCCTTTCGGCCTCGCTGACATCATCATTTGTTTGACCCTTCTTCTGATCTGTGAAGAAGACGCACAACGGATTAAGTCTTTGTAGCAGCTGTAAGGCCTGTATGGTCCCATCAGAATTGGCTTATGATTTGGTAGCCAAAAGCAGGAGTGGTTACAAAACACAGAAGACATGCAAATATTCATATGTTATCTCTGTTTTAGATCCACTCCTGTTTTTTTGGCATTAGCAAAACTGATGGATTATTGAGCAAATGCTGATCTAGTGAAGGCAAATTCTCAACAGACAGGATCCGTTTTATAGGGGGTTATTGTTCTTATGGATCAGAGGAAGGGCAAATTAATCAGTGACGTCAACACAAACTTACTGCGACACCCTCTCCACTCTGTTGGGGGCTCTACTTGTATAAGCGTTTATAAGGTCATTAATATAAGCTCTGATTGGTTGCTATAGGCAACAAAGGACATTCTTAGTATAAGACAGCTTATGTGTGAGTTAATATGATTTTGATTGTGACGCTTAGCCAACGTTGTTGTAGAGGCTGATGTAGCTCACATGACTTTAGGTGTATACTAATTCTGTGGGGTTTTATATACTATGAATTAAAGACAATAATGCCCCGCTGCAAAGGTCTTTGTTAGGGGGGCAGGTGGATTGTTGTGGAGGTCACTGTTAAGGGTAGTTCGCTGTGGAGGGTCACTGTTAAGGGAGGTGGGCTGCTGTGGAGGTCACTGTTAAAGGGGAGGACTGCTGTGAAGGTCAAAGTTAAGGGGGTGGGCTGCTGTGGAGGTTACATTTTAAGGAGGCAGGGCACTGTGGCGAGTAAGTGTTAATGGGTGGGGGGCTGTGGAGTTCACTTTTAGGCCCCTTTCACACGGGCGAGTTTTCCGCGCGGGTGCAATGCGTGAGGAGGACGCATTGCACCCGCACTGAATCCGGACCCATTCATTTCTATGGGGCTGTGCACATGAGCGGTGATTTTCACGCATCACTTCTGCGTTGCGTGAAAATCGCAGCATGTTCTATATTCTGCGTTTTTCACGCAACGCAGGCCCCATAGAAGTGAATGGGGATGCGGGAAAATCGCAAGCAGCCGCAACCAAGTGCGGATGCGTTGCGATTTTCCCGCATTGTTGCTTAGCAACGGGACCCAATCTCTATTATTTCCCTTATAACATGGTTATAAGGAAATAATAGCATTCTTAATAAAGAATGCTGTGTAAAATGAAGAGGAAGGGGTTAAAAATAATAAAAGTTAACTTACCTTAGCCACTTGATCGCGTAGTCGCGATCTGTCCTCTCTTTCCTGCAGCATCGATGAGCTAAAGGACCTGTGATGACGTCACATCACATGGCCCAATCACCTGCTCCATCACTATGGTGATGGAGCATGTGATGGTCCATGTGACCATGTGACATCATCCAAGGTCATAATCACTATCCTCAGGCTGTGGCTAGTGCTTAGGACCTTGGATGATGTCACGTGGTCACATGGACCAATCACATGCTCCATCACCATAGTGATGGAGCAGTGATTGAGCCATGTGATGCTGTGACATCATTACAGGTCCTTTTCATCTTTCAAGCTAACGGAGAGGAGGCCGGGCTTCGCGATCAAATGGACCAGGTAAGTTAAGATTAGTTTATTATTTTTAACCCATTCTGCACCTGTTTAAACATTAGGGAGATGGCCAAGGGTATTATTTTACATTATAACTATGTTATAATGTGAAATAATACCAGCGGGACAATTTCTGACCCAAACATGCACTTCTGTGAAGAAGTGCAGGTTCGGGTCTGGGTACCAAAAGTGCCGATTTTTCTCCCGCGCGTGCAAAACGCATGACAGCGCTTTGCACTCGCAGGGAAAAATCGCGGCGATTCCCGCAACGCACCCGCACTGTTTGACGGAGTGCACCCGCAACGCCCGTCTGAAAGAGGCTTTAAGGGGGCAGGGTGCTGTAGAGGTCACTGTTTTGGGTGATACTGTTGATATCTTGTAACGACACACACAAACATTAAATGAAATAGTGGAAATATACCCGTGCGGAGCCAGGTCATCCTGCTACCACTAATAATAATAATAACAATGGCTGACTATCGTCCACTTGTAGCTTTATGTGAAATCATACAATACTTCTTCATGCTGTATTGGCACTGTTATTGAATCAGTTCTGTGGAATGTGCAGTTTGGAGCTTAGTGCTAACACTGACAAGATCACATACTTTTGTTTGGGATAGTCTCTCACTGTTCCCCTCTGCATGAAAATAAAGCTTTGTGTTTTCCAACATCAAAGCACCGCAAGTTAGGAGAAGAGATACTAAAGTAACATCTGCATGAATGCAAAAAATTATATATTCTGCCTTAAAAACAGAAATCCATTATCTCCTCAGATAACTGCCACCAACAATCTGAAACGGTTAGGTCTCTTTCACACGGTCATCACGTTTGACGCCCGGATAAGAGGCGGGTGCGTTGCTGGAATATGCGCGATTTTTCGTGTGCAAAATTTTCGTGTGCAAAATTTTCTAATGCATTTTGCATGCGCGTTGGAAAAAATCGCCATGTTTGGTACCCAGACCCGAAGCCGGACTTCATCACTGAAGTCCGGTTTCGGGTTAAGTATTCTGGAGATTTTATTATTTTCCCTTATAACATGGTTATAAGGGAAAATAATAGCATTCTCAATAAAGAATGCTTTGTAGAATGTTGATTAAGTGGTTAAAAATAAAAAACTTAACTTACCTTAGCCACTTGATCGCATAGTTGGCGATCTCTCTTCTGTCTTCAAGCTTTAGCTGCAGTCTAAAGGACTTTTAGGGGGACCGCAAAATCCGCAAATGCACAGGCAAAATGCGTGCGGTGGCTGTTACGGATCGAGACCCATTCAACTTAAATGGGTCTGTGATCTGTCAGCACCTAAAAAAATAGAAGATGTTCTATTTTTTTTGCGGTGTGGAGGAACGGACAGAAACAAGCTGGAAGCACTCCGTAGTGCTTCCGTGGGGTTCCATGCCTCCGTTCCGCAATAAGTGAATTGGTCCGCATCCGAGATGTGGGGAGCACAAAGCCGGTGCCCGCATATTGCTCCTGCTCTCCCATCTGCTGATGATTGACAGTCTTCTCTTTACTTTTCGCCCTTGAAGAAAACTGCCAATCATCAGCAGATGGGTGAGAGTGCAGGAGATTATGAATAACCACGACTCTTCTTAGGTAGATTTGACTCTTTTCAAGGCCTGAGCTGCAATGATGATGATGCTGGTTCTTGGCAACCACTTACTTTTAGCTCATGAGAGACACACCACGATAATCAGCGCATCTGTCGCTACTTTATGCTGCCCTCAGTGAGTTCAGCATAAAATTGATGACCTGTTCCCTTTAATAAATTAGACGCATCTCTGCCCTGCCATGTGCCAGATACTGAAGTCTACGTCAGTCAGCTTTCTTGCAAAAGTTATAGTAAATCCAGTGGGGCTGTGTGAAGACCCACCGCTCCTACTAAGTCATGTCCTCTTTTCTCTGCACTTTAGAAAAGTGCAGAGGAGCTTCAAAAGTCACAAATTATGGTGCGCACATATATGATGTACGCCATATTTTGTGACTTTTTTAAGCCATTAGTAAATGCCTCTCATTGTGCTGCACTGTGGTATTTGCTGCTTCTGGGGAGGTAGTTGATGTTGTACTGTGTTTGGTGTTTTTGTGGAGGTATTTTGTGCTGCGTTGTGATGTTTGGTTCTGTTTGGGAGATATGTTGCTCTGCATTGTGGTATTTGGTGCTAGGGGGTATTATGTATGATATTTTATTGGTACTGCTGGGTTTAATAAAGGCACTGCATAGTGGTATTTGGCAATGTGCAGAATAAGTTGTTTGCTGGTGAGGCCCTAGCTATGAATTGCTAGTGAAGCCTGTCTAGAAAAGTTTGAGAAGCCCTGTTCTATTGGTAGTATACACTTATGCCTGACAGAAAAATGATGCCTGACCCTGACTGTGTGATTAGATGTTTCTATGTTCCACTGTATGAGGTGGTTTACATATTTAAAGGAGTGTGAATGGGGGTGGGGGTGTTATTGTATGCATGTTGGTCTGGTTTGGATGCCGTGTAACTATTGGGGTCACAGCAGTCGCAGTTGAAACCAGGCCCCTTTTCCCTTTATAAGATGCAGTGCATCTTATAAAGGGAATACTTGTCAGCGCTTCCATAATGGAAGGGCTCACTAGTCAGTGGCGGATCTAGAGCCTGGTCTCGGGAAGGCACCTCGGGCAATCATTACGCCCCTGTTCCCATCACTACAGAAATACAGGGTAATACAGCGCCTTGCATCCAGTGACGTCTCCTTTGATATAGATGTTCTCTTTCCTCATCTTCTCCTATCAGACCTTCAGACCAGAACACCATTTTTCCGACATTTTTCGTCTCTGCAGTTTGGCAAAAAAAAAAATCTTAGTTTACTACTTTTCCATCATCCTCCCATCTTCTGGACAAATCATCCTACTAACCCCAATAATATGCCGCTGTACTCCACAATACTATACTGCAGAAACAGATAAACCCTCTGATAATACTAGTACCACACAGAGCCCCCCATATAAAATACCACTTCTTTGTGGCCTCAGTAGAAGCCCCCATAGTGTTTCTCTCCCCCCTTCCTCCATATAAAATACTCCTTCTTTGTGGCCTCAGTAGATGCTCCCATAGTGCCCCCCAATAATGTGCCAGTAAGAAGTTAGTGCCCCCATAGATGCCCCCTAATAATGTGCCAGTAAGAAGTGCCCCCATAGATGCCCCCAATAATGTGCCAGTAAGAGGTCCCCCCATAGATGACGCCCAATCATGTGCCAGTAACAAGTGCCTCTCCATGCCCCCCCAATCATGTGCTAGTAACAAGTGCCTCTCCATGCTCCCCCATCATGTGGCAGTAATAAGTGCCTCTCTCCTCTCCCCCATCATGTGCCAGAAACAAGTGCCTCTCCCCCCTATCATGTGCCAGTAACAAGTGCCTTCCCCCCCATGTGCCAGTAACAAGTGCCTCTCGCCCCCCCATGTGCCAGTAACAAGTGCCTCTCCCCCCCATGATGTGCCAGTAACAAGTGTCTCCCCCCCATAATGTGCCAGTAACAAGTGCCTCTCTCCTCTCCCCCCCCCCCATTATGTTCCAGTAACAAGTGCCTGGAGGTCTAAAGGGGGTCTGATTGAGGGTCTTGAGGTCTAATGGGGGTCAGATATGGGGGTCTGGAGGTCTAATGGGGGTCTGGAGATCTAGTGGGGGTCTGGAGGTCTAATGGGGGTCAGATATGGGGTCTGGAGGTGCCAGTAACAAGTGCCTCTCCACCCCATACCCCCGCCACCCCGGAATATGTGCCAGTAACATTGTCCCATATAAAAAAAACACTTATACTTACCTCCATGGCAGCGATGCGATGCAGGCCTCTTCCAGGCCTATGTCCCGCACTGTACGGCTCAGGCAGCGCGATGGCATCAGCGAGCCACCTGCACGAACCTCTGATAGGCTACCGGCACAAGGCTACTTTGCATATCCAATTTTCACTCCTATGGCTCACCTGTATGAATACATCATGGCAACATTCCACATGGCATCAGCGTTCCTCTCCTATGGTTGCGCATTATCCGGAGCGTCACAATCAGTAACATCGCGAGGGTAAATCAAAAAATCACGGGCTTACATATCACCTCGCTCCGCCTCCCACACAGGGAACCGCAAGTAATTCAGGCCAGCTGAGCTTTCACCCAATCAATAGATGGGATACACCCGCTTCATCGACGTCAGTGCCGACGTGCAGGTCATCGACATCAATGCCGACGTGCAGGTCACATGGCGTGCAAATCACATCACATGACAGCTGCTCGTGATCCCATCTATATTATACATTTATTATCACGTCCTATTGTCATTGCGTCTTTTTACCATAGAAGCGTCACCAGTATAACTCATACATGTTACATCATAGGCAAGTAAAAACATCAGATGATCACCTGATGTCATATCAAAACAACAGATGATCACCCGATGTCATATCTGATGATCACCTGATGTCACATCAACCCTATAAACAAACAATGCCATTATATGTATTATATATAGCTATAATCACTATTACAGTGGCCATATAACCAAAGTGGCTATTTCATTAGGCACGCTATATCACATTGGGGAGTGTGTAAAAATAAAATACAGTCTAAAAACATGAAAAATAACCACATATACCTGATAGTAACCTAATCTATCCCTGCTACATTGAACTCCAAATTGAGTCCATATGATTGCAGGGCGTGGAATGGTTTGATGGTTTGTCCTCCGCCTCCTAGAGGTGGTCCTGAGGAGGAATTATTTCCTCTTCGGGGACACCTTTTACCAACAAAAGCAGAGTGTGGCTATGGGGTCCAACATGGCCCCCACCTACGCTAATATCTTTATGGCGGAGGTGGAGGACAGACTGGTTTATCGATCTCAATATTTTGGTCCTGTGTTGGTGGCGCTACATCGACGACATTTTCATGATCTGGACTGGTACAACTGAAGAATTGAGAGAGTTTCACATGCATCTGAATACAGGTGTACCTGGGTTGCAATTTGCAGTCACTTTATCTGATAAAGAGCTTCAATTCCTTGATGTGAGGGTACATGTGATAGATGGTGATATTAAAACTGACCTCTATCAGAAGCCCACCGATAGAAATACCCTTCTCACACATGACAGTTATCACCCTTGCCAGATGCTGAACTCCTTGCCTTTGAGTCAATTATTAAGAGTTAGAAGGATTGTGTCCGACAATCATAATTTTTCACCGAGGGTGGATGCGATGTGTGACAAGTTTATTGAACGGGGCTACCCTAAGAAACTCCTGGATAGAACTAAAGAGAAGATATCATTGGTTGACAGAGAATCCGTACTCCACAAATCACCTGGAGTCAAGGCCACATAGAATTCCTTTTGTGTCCATCTATGGCTGGGACAGTGGAGATATTGCTCATATCCTTAGAAAGGAATGGCATGTGTTACAAAGGGGTTTACCTGACATAAAATAGTTTAGTGTCCCTCCATTGATGGCATACAAAAGAAATACCAATCTATGTGATAGATTGGTTAAGACGGATGTTGGTGGCCCACGTTTGGGCGAACAAATGCTTTTGGCTCCACGTAAAAATGGGACTTTTCCCTGTTTGTCTTGCTGTAATTGTAGTAATGTATTGAAAGGAGATAACTTCTTTCATCCTTACAGTGGTAAGAAATATAATATTAATGGGTTCTTTACTTGCAAATCTAGGGACGTCATTTACGTCATCCAGTGTCTTTGTAGTCTCATCTATGTAGGTGAGACTACAATGGAGATTAGAGAACGCATTAACAAACATAAGAGTACAATCCACAAGGCCAACTTAGACAAACCAGTTGCTAAACATTTTGTGGAGGCTGGACACTCTGTCAACCAGTTGCGTTTTCGGGTGATAGACTCTGTGGGTACCCTTCGTAGGGGAGGTGACAAGGATGCAGTTCTGAGGAAAAAAGAGTTAAAGTGGATACATATCCTAAGGTCCCTGCAATCATATGGACTCAATTTGGAGTTCAATGTAGCAGGGATAGATTAGGTTACCATCCGGTATATGTGGTTATTTTTCATGTTTTTAAACTGTATTTTATTTTTACACACTCCCCAATGTGATGTGATATAGCGTGCCTAATGAAATAGCCACTTTGGTTATATGGCCACTGTAATAGTGATTATAGCTATATATAATACATATAATGGCATTGTTTGTTTATCGGGTTGATGTGACATCAGCTGATCATCTGATATGACATCGGGTGATCATCTGTTGTTTTGATATGACATCAGGTGATCATCTGATGTTTTTACTTGCCTATGATGTAATACGTATGAGTTATACAGGTGGCGCTTCCATGGTAACAAGATGCGATGGCAATAGGACATGATAATAAATGTATAATATAGATGGGATCATAAGCAGCTGTCATGTGATGTGATTTGCACGCCATGTGACGTCTGCATTGATGTCGATGACCTGCACGTTGGCACTGACGTTGATGAAGCAGGTGTATGCCATCTATTGATTGGGTGAAAGTTTCACTGGCCTGAATTACTTGCGGTTCCCTGTGTGGGGGGCGGGGCGATATGTAAGCCTGTGCTTTTTAGATTTTCCCTCGCGATGTTACTTATGGTGACCCTCCCGATCATGCGCAACCATAGGAGAGGAACGCTGATGCCATGTGGAATATTGCCATGATGTATTCATACAGGTGAGCCAAAGGAGTGACAATAAGATATGCAAAGTAGGCATTGGAAGGTAAGAATCATGTAATTGGCACAAATTAAATGAGTTATATTTCCTTATAAATGATTGGTGACACGGCTCTAGGGGAGTGGTTGTCTTTTAACTATTTATATGTCTGTATAATCACTTTGAATGTATGCTTGACAAAGGCTTAATTATAGCCGAAACGTTGCATTTCTGTACACTTTGTTATGGCGTTTTGAATAAAGAAGATTCGTATTGGAGATGCTGCTGTAGCCCTTGCTTTCTATATCTACATTTTGACCACCTTGGATCTGCGGTATCCTGGCACAGCTGTTGCATTCCATCAACATGGCTCAGTGAGGCTCATTGTGTGCTGCTCTTACCTTTGTTTTTTGCTATCCTGAGCATAGGTCAGTAGAGATGAGCAAATTTTTCAAAAATTCGATTTGGCCAGTTCGCCGAATTTTCGGTGCCTTGCAGTGACACGCATAGGGAGTCCTGGCAACTGACAAATAAAATAGCCTACTCAAAGGGCATGAGCAAACGGCAGGTGTCACGCAAGAGCTGCCACTGGCTGACATCGAAGTTACACAGGTGAGTATTCCACTTGGATCATCTGTTCGTATTTTTCTGTCCGTGGAGTCGGTCCAGCATATGGAGGGTGGTGTTCCAATGGGGGGAAAAAGTCGGATATTAGCCAATGTTGGGGGATGCTATTCTGCCTCTGCAGCTCAAGGAGGGTGTGCTCTGCGGTGTATGAGTAGCTAAAGTGCATGCAAGTTTCCTGGCCATTTTTAGGATGTCTTGCAGATGGGTGGAAGACTTCAGGAACCGCTTGACAACCAGATTCAACACGTGTGCTATGCAGGGCGCATGGCCCAGCCCTCCTTGACGCAGCACCGACACCATGTTCTTCCCGTCACCATGGTTCCAATTTTGAGCTGTCACGAAGAAAGCCAGGATTCGATTTCTTGATGAAGGACACGGAGCAGTTCCTCCCCTGTGTGACTCCGTTCTCCCAGGCAAACGAGGTGCAGAACTGTGTGACAACGCCATGTCCTGCACACGTCGTATGCTGGATGGGCACTGTGAATTGTCCTTGCAGTGGCGGCTGAGGCCACAGTGGAGGATGAGGAGGCAGAGGCGGACATTGTCGCAGGACAAACTACGTGACATCGTGGAGGCGAAAGCGGCATCACCTGCCCAAGTTGCTGGTGTGGCTGTGCAGGAACCACATTCACCCAGTGTGCCATAAAGGACATGTATTGTCCCTGACCATAGTTATAGCTCCACACGTCAGCACTGCCGTGCACTTTGGCAGACACCGACAGGCTCAAGGACTGGCCCACCTTCATTTCTACATGTGTGTGCAGGGCTGGAACTGCCTTTTTGGCAAAGAATTGACGGCTTGGGACTCTCCACCTCGGCTCGGCACAAGCCATCAGTTCTCATAAAGGTGCAGAGTCCACCACTTGGGAAGGGAGGGACTGCAGCACCAGCAACTTGGGCAGGAGCACGTTCAGCTTCTGCGCTGTTGGATGAGTGCACGCATACTGTTGTCTCTTGGAAAGCTCTTCGGTGATCTATTGCTGACAGAATGACTGATGAGGAGTAGAACACCGAGGAGCAGGAGCATCAGGACCAGCAGATGATGGGAAGGACAGACAGCTCTCTTCGTCTGAGGTGGTGGAGCCTTGACTGCCTGAAACCGGGTGCATGCCACTGGGTGAGGCAGCCATGGCTGGACCACCACATCAGAGCCACGGTTCACGCAGGCCATTTTATGGTGACGCTGCATATGTTGACGCTGGGCCGTGGTGCCAACATTAGCACCCTGGACATGCTTCACATTCTACCCACAGATTCTACATATGGCCATGTTCACCTCTTCCTTAACAAAAAACTGCCACACCGCCGAGTAGGTGATTTTACCCCCAAGGTAGGCTCCTGCGATGCGGGTAGTCTACCCTGGGCACATTTATCTCCTGACCTCCACTGCTGCCACCCTGACCTCCGAATTCGGATTCGGTGCGAAACAAATAATTCCTGAAATTCGGATCGAATTACACTTTGTCAGCTTCGATTCGCTCATCTCTAGTCATCAGTAGGATTGGAGGGAAGGTATAAGGTTGTGAATTTGGCATGGGCGTGTTTCAATTTTTGCCTCGGGCAGCAGAAAAGCTAGGGTTGGTATTAAAGAACAATGCATTACACCGACAGGACAATTAGAGTAATTCCGACGGTGATATGGGTAATGCTTGGTAAGAAACTGGTACATACCAACAACCAAGTTATCAAAATTTCAAAACTTCTCTGCTTCCAGAGGTGAAAATTGAAATAGCACCATCCTGTGTCAAATTCTCAATCTAACCCATTCTCCCCTTCAGCCCTATTGCTAAAGATATATTTAGATAGACATTACATACAGTGCAACAAATTATACATTAAAATTCAGAACTAAATATGTGCGAAACAAATAATTCCTGAAATTCGGATCGAATTACACTTTGTCAGCTTCGATTCGCTCATCTCTAGTCATCAGTAGGATTGGAGGGAAGGTATAAGGTTGTGAATTTGGCATGGGCGTGTTTCAATTTTTGCCTCGGGCAGCAGAAAAGCTAGGTGCACCAGCGCTGAGTGAGATAGGGGGGTCTAGCTAAACTCTTGCATCAGGGCCCGTGAGCCCTTAGCTAGTGAGCATGTATGAAAATGTGCTGCCAGCACTTTTCATTGTAACAAGGGTAGTTCTTCACAACAACTTTGAGATGTTGTTGTCATAGCAAAAAACATAAACTGAAAATTATTTCAGGAAATATATGATTTAAGCTAGCACATCCTAAAAATACTTGGCTGTATTCAAACTCCATTTAAAATATATGGCTAGGCACATAGTGAAAGTCTCAATTACGCTTATGCTCTAATTAATAACCATATGGTTCGAAACAAATAAGCACATTCTGAACTTTCTTTCTAAATCTGTCTTATTAAAGTTGTACTTGACATAAGATATCATTAATCAGCTGGGTTGGTATTAAAGAACAATGCATTACACCGACAGGACAATTAGAGTAATTCCGACGGTGATATGGGTAATGCTTGGTAAGAAACTGGTACATACCAACAACCAAGTTATCAAAATTTCAAAACTTCTCTGCTTCCAGAGGTGAAAATTGAAATAGCACCATCCTGTGTCAAATTCTCAATCTAACCCATTCTCCCCTTCAGCCCTATTGCTAAAGACATATTTAGATAGACATTACATACAGTGCAACAAATTATACATTAAAATTCAGAACTAAATACCTCGGCTCTTACATCAAGTGTTGTCTTCTCTGATGTAGATGTTCTCTTTCCTCATCTTCTCCATTGAAACCAGACCACCATGATGACATCTTAGATATTCCAACTTTTCCATCATCCTCTTCCTCCTGGTGCTACAACGCTGTTTTCTTGCCGCTACCCCCAATACAATGCCCACTGTGTTCCCCAATGATCCCAAATGCTATACTGCAAAAATATTAGTACCATACCGATAGTTCGCCCCCCCCCCCATAGAGCTCCCCAAAGTCCCACCAATAGAAATTCCCTCCCAGAGTGCCATTATTATAAATAGTGTCCCTTACACATAGGCGTGTGCACAGGGTGTGCCGGGTGTGCCTGGGCACACCCTAATCAAGCCGTGCTCCCGGGTCCGACGCCCCCCCCCCTGCCCCCGTTCCCGCTGATTTCCCTTTTAAGATGTGAATACTAATCAGCGCTTCCATTTTGGAAGCGCTGATTAGTATCGGAGGAACCGGTAGTGGTGAAGGATCTGTACTCACCACTTTCTGGTTCTCGGCTGTTTGCTTTGCAGGGCTGCGCACAGTGTGAGTCGCTCTGTGACGTCACTCTGTGCGCGCCAGCAGACAGCAGGAGGAAGAAGATCCCGGGAGGTGACAGTGAGGAGCAGCGTCCAGGAGCTGGAGAGGTAAGTGTGTTATTTTTTTTATCTGAAGCTGCTGGGGGCAATCAGGGCATAATGGCCAGGGCCGGTGCAAGGATTTTTGCCGGCACAAGCGAAGCTACATTTTGGCGCCCCCCCCCCCCTCCCATGATCACATCACAAAAGTGATTAAAAAAAAAAAAGTTCATTTTGGAGCCCCCCCCTTCTATGCACCCTAAGGCAGCCGCTTGGTCTGCCTTATTATAGCACCGGCCCTGATAATGGCCAGGCTGCTGGGGGCTGAGAGGTATAATATGAGGAAGAGGGGGGGAGGCGACTGAGAGGCATAATATGGGCTGAGAGGCATAATATGGGGGGCTGAGGCATAAACTGGGCTGAGAGGCATAATGGGGGGGCTGAGAGGCATAATATGGAGGCATAAATTGGGCTGAGAGGCATAATGGGGGCTGAGGCATAAATTGGGCTGAGAGGGATAATAGGGGGGCTGAGAGGCATAATATGGGCTGAGAGGCATAATATGGGGGCTGAGGCATAAATTAGGCTGAGAGGCATAATGGGGGGGCTGAGGCATATATTGGGCTGAAAGGGATAATGGGGGGCTGAGAGGCATAATATGGGCTGAGAGGCATAATATGGGGGGGCTGAGGCATAATATGGGCTGAGAGGCATAATATGGGGAGGCTGAGGCATAAATTGGGCTCGGAGGCATAATGGGGGGCTGAGGCATATATTGGGCTGAGAGGCATAATGGGGGGCGCTGAGGCATACATTGGGCTGAGAGGCATAATGGGGGGCTGAGGCATATATTGGGCTGAGAGGCATAATGGGGGGGCTGAGGCATATATTGGGCTGAGAGGCATAATGGGGGGCGCTGAGGCATACATTGGGCTGAGAGGCATAATGGGGCGGGGGCAGAGGCATAAATTGGGCTGACTTAGCGAGGCAATGGCATAATGGGGGCTGAGAATCCTGAGAGGCATGATGGGGGCTGAGAGGCATAAGGGCTGATAATGGGGGCTGAGAGGCATAAGGGCTGATAATTGGGGCTGAGAGGCATAAGGGCTGATTTTGGGGGCTAATGAGAGGCATGGGGGCTGATATGGGGGTGATGAGAGGCATGGGGCTCTTATCTGAGGTATGATTGGGGGTCATTTACATTGGGGTCTGAGTTGAGGTCTGATCTGAGGTCTTATTGGGGTCTTATTAAGATTGGGGGTCTGATTGGGGCTGTCAGCTGAGGTCTGATTAACATTGGGGTTCTGATCGGAGGTCTGACCTGATGTCTGATTAAAATTGGGGGTCTGATTGGTGGTTTGACCTGAGGCTTAATGAAAAAAAAAAATTTCTTATTGCCCCCCTCTAAAACCTAGTCTTATGGCCCGTTGCGTCTTATAGATTTCCTTCCTGAACTGAAGAGTGGTGCCCACTTCCAGCCCTGAGTCCAGCTGCCCAGAGCACTGATCCTGAGCCCGCTGGATTCTTCAGAACTGTAAGTATTTACAGTCTTTCACTGTAAGCTATATTATATATATTACTTGTTTTATGTGAGTAAGGGTGCTGGGTGGTTATAAGTTGTATAAGTTGTATAACGCATTATAAAAAATGTATGTACCCTGTCCCTGCTACAGTGCTAACCCTCCTCAGTTGTCCCCTATATAATGTACCCTGATACCCCTCAGTTATATATTATAACTGAGGGGTATCAGGGTACATTATACAGGGGGTAATATAACTTTTATTTTTGTTTATAATGATAATTATGAGTGCGTGTATGTATGTATGTATGTATGTATGCACAGTGTATTTTTGTATATATATATGTGTATATAATATATATATACATACATACACACGCGCACGCGGCGTGTGTGTTTGTGCTTTAGGGTGCACACCCTAATGCAATTGGCTGCGCACGCCTATGCCCTTACAATGATCCTAATAGCAATAATGCTCCTCAAGAGTTTCTCCATCTTACTCTCAGTGCCATCAATGATAATAATAATGTCCTCACAGTACCCTCACTAATAAAATCTCCACACAGCTCTGAGTAGAAATTTGCCCCCCCCCCATTAGTTTCCCAGTAGTAATAAGGCTCCTCTATAAGGACCCCTATAGTGCTCCCAATAATAATAAGTCCCTCAGTAGTAATAATGCTGCCATAGTTCCCCCAGTAAAAAATAAGGCCCCCTATAGTACCCTCAGTATTAATAAGGCCCCTCTATAAGGCACCCTTTTAGACCTCTCCCCCCAGTAGAATTAAGGCGATCTATAAGGCAACCCTATGGAGCCCCCCAAAGTAATAAAGCTCCCTATAGAGTCCCCAGTAGAGATGGCCTTGCGGTTCGCCCGGCAGTCATTACACTGCGAACTTTGCGCGTTCACCATTCTCCGAACATGCGAACATATGGTGATGTCCACCGGCACCATATTATTTTGCATTGCTCCGAACTTTGACCCATGACACATTCATCAGGTGGGACAGGACAGCCAATTGAGACGTTTCAGCACATGAACACACCCCCACCCTATAAAAGAACCCGATTTGGCAGCCATTTTACATTCTGTGTTTTGCCAGTGTAGATAGAGGTGGCATTGTGGAGCAGGGACAGGCTGTTAGGGACACCAAACACTAGCTAATATCGTGACAAAAGTCCTTTTAAAGACTGATATAGGTGTGCTATCGATAGGTGTGATATACTGAGGGGTGTGATACACTTATAATATACTTTCTAACATAAAAAGTATATTATAGTGCATTTGTATTGTGCAGCAGTTGGTGTGCGGTTCTGCTGCGATACCGCAGTTATATAGAGGGACAAATGCTATTGGAACAACTAATTGCAACGGATGTGATATACCTGTTGCCCCCCAAAAAACGGATTGAGGGGTGCGATATACCTGCTTCCACAAAATACTGATTGACTGTGATATACCCGTTGCCCCACATAAACAGCGTGGTGTGATATAACTGTTGTGGCAAAAAAAATAATTGAGGGGTGTGATATACTTGCTTCCATAAAATACTGATTAAGGGGTTCGATATACCTGTTTTCACCAAATATTGATTGAGGCCTGCGATATACCTGCTTCCAACAAAATACTGATTAAGGGGTGTGATATATCTGCTTCCACAAAATACTGGATGAGGGCTGCGATATACCTGCTTCCAAAAAATACTGATTAAGGGGTTCGATATACCTGTTTCGACCAAATATTGATTGAGGCCTGCGATATACCTGCTTCTACAAAATACCGATTAAGGCGTTCGATATACCTGTTTCCACCAAATATTGATTGTGGCCTGCGATATACCTTCTTCGACAAAATACTGATTAAGGGGTTTGATATACCTGCTTCCACAAAATACTGATTGAGGAGTTCGAAATACCTGTTTCCACCAAATATTGATTGAGGCCTGTGATATACCTGTTTTCACAAAATACTGATTAAGGGCTGCAATACAGTATACCTGCTCACACAAAATACTGATTAAGAGGTTCGATATACCTGTTTCCACCAAATATTAATTGAGGCCTGCGATATACCTGCTTCCACCAAATACTGCTCTTTTCTAGAGACTTAGGCACAGGGTCATTTTGAAAATGACAGGCAGGTGCATCAGGCCAGAGCCTAAGTGGGAAGTTGAAGAAGACAACTGCGATTACTTCAAAAAAGCGCACCAGAGTTGGTATAGTGGCTCACTCAGCCTTCTGCTTCTGCACCCTCCTCATCCTCTGTATCTGCACCCGCCTCACCACCATAACCCCTCCACTTGTGTCAGAGGAATTAGTTTCCCATCAATTCCCAGACCTTACCGATTCGCAGCTATTCTTGACAGCGGATAAGAAAGAGGAGGTAGCAATGGCCCCCATCCAGCGGTTTGACGATAGTACCCTGATCAGCCCAAGGAGGGAGGTCCCCGCTGTTGCTGCCTACTCTGAGATCTCAAATGTCAATGGTGGTGAAGGTGACGATGATGATGTCACATGGGTGCCCACAAGAGAGGAATAGGAGGGAAGTTCAGAGGGAGAAACGGAGCAGCAGAGAGGGAGGAGAAGGAAGAGAAGCAGGCAGAGCTCGAAGGGCACAGGAGGCAAAAAGCAGACTGCAAATGTATCTCGAGCAAGCCATCCACCATGCACGGTCACTTCTGGCGCTCCCAGGACGCCAGCACATGGCTCCGCAGTGTGGGCTTTTTTTAACGTGTCAGCTGATGACAATAGTCTCATCAGTCCTGCCTCTTCTCTTTCTCCTCCCATTTGTCCTCCACTAAACCTTCCACTGTGCCATCGTCGCATTCATCTGGCAGAAGGCAGGCTTCCGTGGCCCAAATGTTCGAGCGTAAAAAGTTGATGACGCCAGATAACCCTCTGGCCCTCTTGCCCAAAGGCTGACTGCTGGCTTGTCGGAACTGCTAGCCCGCCAACTACTGCCATATAAACTGGTGGACTCGGAGGCCTTTAGAACATGGCCATTAGCACACCGCAATGGAAGGTCCCCGGAAGGAAATATTTCTCCCAGAAGGGCATCCCAGAGCTATAAGGCCACATTCAGCGGCAAGTGAATATATCTCTGGCACACAGTGTCGGTGCCAAGATATATCTGACCACAGACATGTGGTCTAGCAAACACGGGCAGGGAAGGTGCATAACTTTTACTGCCCACTGGGTGAACCTTCTGACGGCCATCAAGAATCTAACCCGTGGCTCCCGTGTGGATTTGGTGTTACCGCCAAGGATTGCATGCAGGCCTGCCTCTTCTTCTCCTCCTCCTATTCCATCCTCCGTCTCCTCCTCGGCTGACTACTCCTTTTCCACTGCTACCGCCTCTTTCGTTGCGCCCCCCAAGCTCCCCAGAACCTATTCAACGTCCCAGGTGAGACGTTGCCATACTGCGGCTGTTGTGCCTGGAAGCCAAGAGCCACATCGGTCCTGCACTGCTTTTAGCTCTGCGGTCACAGGCTGATCAGTGGCTAACTCCGCTCAATTTGAAAGTTGGTAAAGTGGTGTGCGACAACAGTGCCAATCTGCTGAGCGCGCTGAAACAGGGCAAAATGACACACGTGCCGTGCATTGCACACGTCCTGAACTTAGTCGTGCAACTATTCGTTGCCAAAAACCAGGGGTCCAGGACGTCTTGCGGCAGGCCAGGAAAATCTCTGCCCATTTTAGAAGATCTTACACGGCCATGGCTCGCCTTGCTGACGTTCAGCGGTGACACAACTTGCCCGTCAGACACCTGATTTGTGACATCCCGACACGCTGTAACTGTACCTTGTATATGCTTGACAGGCTGCTCTAGCAGCAACGTGCCGTTAACGACTACCTGTACAAACTCTGCAGCAGGACAGGTTCTGGGGAGCTTGGTTTCTTTTCACCGCGCCAGTGGCTGTTCATGCACGACGCATGCAGACTTCTGTGGCCATTTGATGAGATCACCAGTCGCAGCCAGGGTGCCAGTGACATAGTACCTTACACCTTCTTTCTGGAGCATGCATTGCGTCGTGTCATTGATTAAGCCGTCGAGGAGCGGGAGCTGGAAGATGAGGAAGTCGAAATGCTGACTGAATTCCCGGGGGGGGGGGGGGGTAGATCTTGCTGCGAGAGATGTTGCATTCTGCTGTTGCGTGCGCTGACGGGTACCAATCCTACCCCGCCTGCAAGAAGAGGGCGGTTTGAAGATGTGTTGGTCACTTCAGATACGAGATCATTCTTGCAGCCAACCCATCGGCAGCCACCCCCCGGATCCTGCCTCAGGGAACGCCGAGACCGACAGATGTCCGACTACATCAGGTTAACGGCCGATGTGGACACTCTGAGAAGCGAGGAACCCCTGGACTACTGGGTGTGCAGGCTTGACTTATGGCCAGAGCTGGCACAATTTGCCATGGAACTCTTGGCTTGCCCCTCGTTGAGTGTCCTGTCCGAAAGGATGTTCAGTTCAGCAGGGGGGATTGTGACCAATAAGCGCACTCGCCTAGCTCACGACAGTGTGGACTACCTCACATTTCTAAAAATGAATGAGGCATGGATCTCGGAGGAATTCAACATCTGTGACGACCACGTGTAATTTAATTTCCTCATGCCAGCCCACACATATCCGCCACAACCCAGAACAAAGAATGGTCCTTGTTTTATCTATATACAGTGGCATAAAAGGCCTTTTCTGTCAGGTGAATGCCTAATTTTTGGGGCCTGTACGCCCATGGGCTAAAATAAAAATTTTCTAGGCTCCAGCAGGGCACATTTTTGAGAGTTTCCCTTTAAGACGCATAAAAATGGCTCCTGATTAAAATACATATTTTTTGTGGGAATTTTTGCCAATGATCCCCTTCTGGTATGTCACTGTCCATGTTGTGGGACAATTTGTGCACTTCTAGTAAGTATTTGGTGGCTGCAAATAGGACCTGAAGGTTGCCGCGAATGCAAACATTTGATTGTGATTCTCGTTGAGTGTGCATTCTCGTTCGCGAACCGCCCCGGCCGATGTTTGTCCGTCACTAGTCCCCAGTAGTTGTATTGTCCCCTGTAGTACCTCCAGTATTTATAATGCCTTTTCTACAGCACCCCCAGTAGTTATAATCAGGGAGAGGCGGCACAGAGGAGTTGGAGGCGGTGCAGAACTCTGGGAAGGCGGCGCTGGGCACGAACGGCGATGGCTGCAGCCGGGCACCCTGCATCCCCGGACCTCCCCTTGGGCACCTAATTTCTATGATTGACAGGTTAGTAAAACCAGTTTTTTTGCTAAATTAAGCCACAGATCTCGTTTATAAGGCCACATTAGGAATCATAATGAGACCCTGAACATGAGCATATGTTTAGCTCACAGGGCTGAAATGTGGTGACAGAATCCCTTTAACTACTGCACCGATTCTGCCCCATTTAAAGACAGTATAAGCAGTCACTTGAGGCGAGTGTCTTATCTTGCCTCATGGCCAAAGCATCTCTGAAGTGAGGATAAATTAAAATAAGTGTATAATTAGTGTATAACTAGGGGGGCAAACACATCTATAGGAATGGTAAGAATAATTCATTTACTTGAATTCTTAGGGACACATAATATGTTGAAATTAACTATTCTCACTAATCTTCTAGGTGCGGGTTGCCATACCCCCAGTTTCTCCCCTTCAAGTTCATCCACTCCTATTTATTTACCTTATACTTGGGCACAGGGCCCTAGTATAAACTTCAAAACATGTAAAAATAAGGCACAAAATTCCATTATGGAATGTCTGTAGCAATGGAGAGATAACAGGAGCAATGCTTTCACCTGCCCCGTCTGTGGAGGAAAGGGTTGTGCCACTCGGGCCTGTGTGGTAGGCACTGCCATCTTGCTGGGCTGTTGCTCTCCTGTAGAGTTGGTCTGAGACAGGTGAAATCGCCTGATGGACTTCCTGTGGGTATTGCAGTGAAGCAGCCTCTCTTTCTTCCCCTTGACATGCCAGAATGTGCTGAGTCCAAGGAGTGAGTGCCCTAGAGAGCTGCTATGGTGGCCAAATCTCTGTGTGCTGCCTCTTGGCCCACATCTGGACCAAGAGGAAGCGATAACAAGCATAAAATGGCTATTGACAGTATGTACATGCTATTACCCATGCTGCTGTTTTTAATATGATGGAATAAAAGAGTTGTTTTTTCATTGGTAAGTGCCGCAATCTCTTCTTCTATACTATATTGCAAAAGGACTGTTTTCACTTTGTTGAGTACCCCTGATACAGACTTTATATGTAGACTCACACTTGATGTGTCCTGACTTTAGATTACATCAATGGCAGCCTAACTTGTAGATACTCTAATCTGTTGAGGAAGAATAAAGATTCTTGATGTTTCTAATTACTGGATTGTGGCTTGGACAGATTATTCTCGTAATTCGAAACCTAGAAACAGCTATAAGGGACCTAATTAAGAGCTGGGATTTGGGAGTGAAAGAAACTGGAAAGAGATGCAGGAGCAAGGCCTCAACTGAGCGTGGGGGAGTATTAAATATTTGATTTATGAGACCTTGTTTCTAGCCAGAAATTCATCATTGTGGAGCACAATCACTACATGTGAAGATATGATACAAGCTACTCTCTAACTTTCAAGCATGTTGAGGTATAAGCATTATAAAAGCATATGTAGTTTTGTTAGGGGAAGGTACCAACTTGTCAGGACTTTATATCCATTCTTTTGAAGCGTAACACACCTTAAGGTACCGTACATTTTGAAACTTCCAGCAAAGCAGAAATATTAGAGTTAAACTTAATATTAAGATCTAGACTGCAGTGTAAGGAAGTGTCCCAGAGTCTTCATAGTTGTTTAGGGCTAATTGTTTATAAATTATGTAGATTGTACAATACCTCAAAAAGTTTTTTTTACTAATTCAAATGCCTTTACAATATTGATTACGCCAGAGATAGTAGGATTGGACTATCTGATCCCCTTACAGATGCAGTCCACCGTAACAGAGTAATAGATTGGTTGAGACATCCTAGTCACAAACTGTTGAGAAAGTCGCAAGTTTTACTGAAACTTTTGATTTTGGCACATGCCATAAACATTCCACTTGCGAGATGTGTATTTCACATAACTTAGTCTCTGCTGTTATCTCCTGTCCATACACTATACTGCAGATTGGAGATTTAATATTTGCCTTAAACAGATCGAGTCAGACCTAACTTATTACTTATAGAGTACCTGCTCATACAATATCTTACTTGAAAATGGGCCCTCCAGTAAGGGCTCATGCACACGAACGTGTGCATCCAGTGCCCATGTTGCGGACAGCAAATAGTGATCCGCAATGCACGGGCACCAGCCGTTTGCATATGTGGACCCATTTACTTCAATGGGTCCGCGAACCGCAAGATTCAGTCTGCACTACAAAAAAATAGAACATGTTCTAATCCCATGGAAGCGCTCCGTAGTGCCACTGCTCTGCACATTCAAGTGAATGGGTCCACATCCATGATATGGAGCGCACACAGCTGGTGCCCATATGTTAGGGACCCGCTATTTGCGGGCCACAATTGGGGCACGGACCGTACACGTTCATGTGCATGAGCCCTAAGGAGATTACTCATCTTGCATGGTCACTGCATTTAAAACAATTAAAATATAGACTATAACGGATCATTTTCCAGGTATAAGACTCTTGCCGTCAAACACAAGCACTAAGATGCACAATGTTAAGAAAGCAGTGTGAGGCTTCAGGCAGTGTTTTGCTAGGAACCCTTGGGTCCTGGCATTCATGTGAATGCTCTATCTAAACATTTTTTGTAGACAAAGTGCACCCTTTCATGGACTTGGTATTCTCTTATGGCAGATGGCCTTTCTCATCAGTATAATGAGCACTGACACACTGCAAAAAAATTTCAGGAACGGTTTGAGGAACATGACAAACAGTTCAAAGTGTTGAATGGGCCCCCAAACTTGCCAGATCTGAATCTAATCAATCATTACAATACCGGTGTGTCAGTAGGACCTTTGTGCGCTTTCTGGTATTCAACAGCAACTACTGTCTCTTCACCCCTATAGCTATACCCCCGGATGCTTGCTAATCTTTTGCCAATAACTTCCTGTATCAGTGACCACATTGTATATACAGGTAATGGACACATCACATTATCCTTCTGGTCACCTGAAGTGGCAGTACAGTCTCTTCTTCCATTTGAAGTCTCAATATTTACTCACTCTGCCTCAGGGTATATGGACATCATAGAACGGAGTCCCCCCAACTCTGGACTCTCCCTTCTATGAGCCAGAATGAAGAACTGGCAGCCTTGGCTTGTCCATGCATTACATGGTTTGAATAGTTGAACATGCAGATAACAGCAGATGGCTGGAGGTTATACATTTTACAGTATACAAGTAGTGATGAGTGAGTTTCTTCAAATTCGATTTGGATCTGATTCATCCAAATTGGGCATCTTATTTAATTTGGACCTCTCTCCCTCTCTCTTTCTGCAAAAAAATTCTCCTCAATTGAATCACATGAAATTAGGATTCTATGAAATCTAAATTTTTTGAAAAATTCTAATAAAATTTTGATTCTATTGAATCCATTCACTCATCTTTAGATACTAGTGAATTCACATTATATACCTTAGTAGATGAAGCAGGTTAGGTTGTCCTTGATGCTTCATACTGAACAAACCTAGCAATGCAGCATAAGATATTTTACAAAAGTGGAGGGACAATTCTTATATTTAATTACCGAGTTACAGAAAATAATAAATTGTAGTAAAATATAATTAATTTCTTAATAGCTGGCAATAGGTAGACAAGAGGTAGCCAAGAAAACCAATCTGAATGATGTGGTGACCCATCATTTTTTTCTTGTGCCCATATGTTAATAAACCCTCTGATAAGGGATTGTTTATCAAAGCTTGGCACTAATGTCTGTAGCCCTTTTAATCTCGTGCTTCTCTTATCCTGTGATTGTGTATTGTGTTTAAAGGAAAATTGCATTTTTGTTCTTGAGTGATTCTAAAATGTTCCACACTGCATTACAGTAAAATGATTTCATACATCAACAATTACATTTGCAGTGAAATATTTTCTTTTCTTTTTTTTTTTACTAGTGTGCTAATTTCATGTTAATCTGAATGTAATCAACTCTAACCCTCAGTTCACACTTGCGCGTTTTACAGCGCGTTCCTACGCGCTGTAAAACGCTCATCGGGAGAAAACTCATGTTTCCCTATGGGCATGGTTCTCACCTGAGCGTTTTACAGCGCGTTTGAACGCGCTGTAAAACGCCCTACGCTCAAAGAAGTTCTTGAGCTTCTTTGGGGCGTTTTGTCGCCCGTTTGCACCGATAGACTTCAATGGGAACGCGCGTAAAATGCGCGTTTAACACGCGTTAAAGTATAGATATGCCTTTTTCAATTGGTCTCCAGAGTCATGAACGCGCGTATGACGCGCGTTTCCTATTTGCAAAAACGCGCTGTAATACGCGCGACAAAAACGCGCGTAAAACATGCGTCTCAGAAACGCTCAGGTGTGAACCCAGGGTAAAGTGCACATCAGTGGATGTATGTTCTGCATTGTTCATATATTACATGAACAAGATCTGGATTTTATCTAAAGGTGCTGCATTTAGTAGGAAGATAATATTAGTAGGAAGATAATAGTATATATATATACACTATATATATATATATATATATATATATATATATACTCCTATCAGTATTTTATTATTGTATTTGCCTCCATGTATTTCTACCCACAGTGACTCCACATGTTCATTTCCCAGGTGCAGCCCGTCCCTACGATAGAGCCTGTAGCCGACAGAGAAGTCATCCCAGTTCTCCAGGAATCCAAACCCCTCCTTCCTACACCAGTTCTTGAGCCACTTGTTAACCTCCCTAATCTCCCACTGCCTTTCTGTGTGGCTTGTGGTACAGGTAGTATTTTGGAAAACACTACCTTTGAAGTCCTTGCCCTGAGCTTGTGACCTAAATCCCTAAAATCATTTTTAAGGATGCTCAACCCACTTGTACTTTGTCATTGGTTCCATTGTGGAGCATGACTGCTGGAACTTTGCCAGCCCATCCCAGTAATCTGTCAACCCGATGCGTGACAGCCAGGAAGACAACACACCATTTGATGATCCTGTCTTTGTGACAGCTCACCCTATCTTTACCCCTAATAATTGAGTCTCCCACTACCAGCAGCTGTCTGGCCTGCCCTGCTCTCCTGGTCCTCTGCAGAGGAAGTGTCTTGCTGCAGCAGTGCGCTCCCTGAAATTACATCCTCCTTACCTGCCAACCTTGCAAACTTGTTGGGATGTGTCAGATCCAGGCTAGCCTCCCTGGCACTCTTTCTCAACCCAACTTTCTGTTCTCCAGCTACCTATCTCACTTTTCTGAGCATTTATTCTACTACCCACCCCTGCATCTACGCCATAGTGTGCCTGCTCAGTGTGCAGCAAACTCTTTTACAATTTGCAAATGCCTCTCAGTGTCAAAATTTGCTTGTTTAGACGAATTTTAAACAAAGATATGCACCCTCAAACCACTATTCCAGGATCGCATACATTTGACAAGAAATAAACGTGGCCTAAATGAGTGGAACTACTCAAACCCCAAACACAGTTGCATGTTTCTAACTGGGGGAGCAGCAAAAATTGTATACAATAGAGGATCCCGGCGCAAACCACAAGCACCACACAAACATCCTAGACAAAATGAAACAATGTGCGGATGAAAATATATAAAACACATAATTCACTGAACAAAAGTGCACCATAAGGATAAGCACCTGACAACACTGGCACATCCCTCAAGCTAATGTTAAAAGCTGAGCCAGTCGCCAATATCTCCCAGTCAGGAACATATCGGAGCCCCTCATGCACCACGTCAAGGTTTCTCAGCATGGTATGGGGTCCTACCACTAGACTACCTATGGTGTGTGAACAGGGTCTGAGAGGTGCTGATATCCAACTCACAGCCCCAATCCCACTCACCTGCACTGCAGGACCAACAATGCAATGGGAGAAATTTGAGGCCGCAGGCCGCACCTACAACACACCGTGTGACAAGATGTGCACTGGACTGCGCTGTCAAAAATGCAACACATACTAATGGGTATTACGCAAGAAAAGAGAGGAAAAAATACAATAATACAGTGCAGTTATAAGCAACTGACTTGGTGTAGTCTCCTCCTAAAGTCCCTGAATCTCAAGTCACTTAACCCCATAAGGACCCGCGCCGTACCTGTATGGAGCTGGTGGCCATGACTTAAGGACCAGCACCATACATGTATGGCAAGCTGAACGGGCGGGTGCAGGAGCTGTATACCCCGGCATTTGTGAAAAGCTGATGCCGGCACATTAACCCTCACACAGCCACAGTCAGCGCTGACCACGGCAAATGCGGGATTGTGCCAGGTGTGGGGTGGCCATCGGGTCCCCGCGATGCTGTCCTTCCTTAGGCATCATTGCTGCCTTCCATAACAGCCTGTGAAATCCAGCCCTCCGGATCTCACAGGAAGCAGGCTATAAGGCTACATGCACACAACCGTTGCCTGCCTCCGCGTCCGCTCCTCCTGCAAACTTTGCGTCTGTCAAAAAAAACGGATGACGGACCGTTATTTTTGACGGATCCGATTTCTTTGGCAGATCCATTGTAAAAATGCCTATCCTTGTCTGCAAACGTGAAAAAATAGGACATGCGCTATTTTTTTGACGGAATGAAAACACGGACAACGGATGTGGAACAAAAACGGTTGACCATCCGCATTTTTTGACGGACCCATTGAAATGAATGGGGAAGCATTCTATCCATGAAAAAAAACGGAACAAACGCGGAGACAAACAACGGTCGTGTGCATGAGGCCTAAGGGTATTACTCAGTGTAATACACTTACAGCAAATGCATTACAATACAGAAGTGTTATGATGCATTGTAAAGGGGATCAGATCCCCAACAGTTGAAGTCCCAGAGTGGGACAAAAAATAAAGCGAAAAAAAAGTTTCAAGTTAAAAAAAAAAAAAAAAACGTCCTATTCCCAAAATAAAATAAAAAAGTAAAAAATAGGAAAAAAAAAGAAAAGTAGACCTATTAGGTATTGCCGCGTCCATATTGACCGGCCCTATAAAAATATCACATGACCTAACCCCTCAGGTGAACACGTCAAAAATTACATTACTAAAAGTGCAACACCAAGGGATCAAAAAGTGTATGCCCCCAAAAGAGTACCAATCTAACCATCACCTCATCCTGCAAAAAATGAGCCCCTACCTAAGAAAATCGCCCAAAAAATAAAAAACTATGGCTCTCAGACTATGGAGACACAAAAACATAATTTTTTTGTTTCAAAAATGCTTTTATTGTGTTAGGCCTCATGCACACGGCCGTTGTTTTGGTCCGCTTATGAGCCGCATATTTTGCGTTTCGGGCACGGACCCATTCACTTCAATAGTCCGCATGCGTTGCTCCATTCCGTGGCCCCGAAAAAAAAATAGAGCATGTCCAATTCTTGTCTGTTTTGCGTACAAGAATAGGCATTTCTACAATGGACAGCTTCCGCGTATTGCAGATCCGCAGTTTGCGGACCACAAAACACATACTGTCGTGTGCATGAGGCCTTAAATGTAAAGAAAAATAAAAAAAAGTAGACATATTAGGTATCGCCACATCTGTAACAACCTGCACTAAAAAATACCCCATGACCTAACCACTCAGATGAACACCGTAAAAAAAAAAAAAACTGTCAAAAAAGCCAATTTTTGTCTCCTTACATCACAAAAAGTGTAATAGCAAGCAATCAAAAAGTCATATGCACCCCAAACCGTCATCTCATCCTGCAAAAATCATACCCTACCTAAGACAATCGCCCAAAAATAAAAAAAAACTTGGGTTCTCAGACTATAGAGACACTAAATCATGATTTTTCTTTTATAAAAAATGCAATTATTGTGTAAAACTTAAATTAAAGAAAAGTATAGATATTAGGTATTGCCATGCCTGTAACAACCTGCTCTATAAAAATATCACATGACTTAATCCCTCAGGTAAACAATGTAAAAAAAACAACAACAAAAAAACGGTGTCAAAAAAGCCATTTTTTGTCACTTAACATCACAAAAAGCAAGCAATCAAAAAGTCATATGCACACCAAAATTGTCATCTCATCCCGCAAAAAATGAGACCCTACCTAGGACAATCACCCAAAAAATAAATAGACTATGACTCTCAGAATATTGAGATACTAAAACATATTTTTTTTCAAAAATGCTGTTAGGGTGGGTTCACACTAGCGTTATGCATTCTGTTATGGCCTTCCGTTATAACGTGGTTATAACGGAACATAACGGAATCCATAAGACGGAAGGACGGATCCGTTCTTTTGCCCATAGACTTCAATTAGGACGGAATGCAAAATGGAAGCCTTTAAAAGGCATTCCGTTTGCTTTCCGTCATAATACAAGTCTATGGGAAAGCATAACGGATCCGTCTGAGTCCCGTTATGCAAGAAGGAAAACAAAGTCCTGTGGACAGAACTTTGTTTTCCGTCTTGCATAACGGGACCCAGATGGATCCGTTATTTTTTTCCATAGACCTGTATTAGGATGGAAAGCAAACGGAATACCTTTTAAAGGCTTCCGTTTTGCATTCTGTCTGGGCATTCCATTATTTTCCGTTATAACCATGTTATAACGGAAAGCAATAACAGAATGCCTAACGCTAGTGTGAACCCACCCTTATTGTGTAAAACTTAAATAAATAAATAAAAAATAAAAAGTATACATATTATGTATTGCCACGCCCGTAAGAACCTGCTGTATAAAAATATCACATGAGCTAACCCCTCAGATAAACACCGTAAAATAAAAAAGGGTGTCAAAGAAGCCCTTTTTTGTCACCTTACATCACAAAAAGTGTAATACCAAGCGATCAAAAAGTCATATGCACCCTAAAATAGTACCAATCAAACCATCATCTCATACCAAAAAAAATGAGCCCCTACATAAGACAGTCGCCCAAAAAAAATGGCTTTCAGAATACAGAGACACTAAAAATCATTTTTTTCAAAAATGCTTTTTTATGTAAAACTGAAACAAACAACCATAAAAAGGTTATCATATTTGGTATTTTCGCGTCTGTAACAAAAAAAAAACACATGATCTAACCTGTCAGGTAAAAATTGTAAATGACAAAAAATAAAAACGGTACCAAAACATCTATTTTTTGTTACCTTGTCTCACGAAAAGTGTAATATAGAGCAACCAAAAATCATATGTACCCTAAAATAGTACCAACAAAACTGCCACCTTATCCCGTAGTTTCCAAAATGTTTTTTTTTTTTAAGTTTCTACTCTAGGGGTGAAAGGATTCAAATCTGCCAAAAAAGTGAAATTCTGAAACTTCATCTACATTTTCCTTTAATTCTTGTGGAACACCTAAAGGGTTAACAAAGTTTGTAAAATCAGTTTTATATACCTTGAGGGGTGTGTAGTTTCTAAAATGGGGTTATTTATGGGTGGTTTCTATTATGTAAGCCTCACAAAGTAACTTCAGAAGTGAACTGGTCCTTAAAAAGTGGGGTTTGAGGGGTGTAGTTTCTAAAATGAGGTCACTGTTTTGGAGTTTTCTCTAGGGGTGCATCAGGGGGTTTTCAAATGTGACATGGCAGTTAAAAATTATCCTAGTAAAATCTGCCTTCCAACAACCATATGGCTTTCCCTTCCTTCTGTGCCCTGCCGTGTGCCCGTACAGCAGTTTACAATCACAAATGTGGTGTTTCTGTAAACTACAGAATAAGGGCAATAAATATTGAGTTTTGTTTGGCTGTTAACCCTTTACTTTGTTACTGGAAAAAATGGATTAGAATGGAAAATCTGACAAAAAAGTGAAATTCTGAAATTTAATTTCCATTTTCCATTAATTCTTGTGGAACACCTAAAGGGTTAACAAAGTTTGTAAAATCAGTTTTGAATACCTTGAGGGGTGGAGTTTCTAAATTGGGGTCATTTTTGGGCAGGTTTCTATTATGTAAGCCTCACAAAGTGACTTCAGACCTGAACTGGTCCTTAGGCCTCATGCACACGAACGGGCGAAGGAAAGACCGGCACTTCACTTACTTGCAAGGAATTGTAGTTTATTTTAAAGCATCAGAGGATTGAAGCACAAGGCTTGTGCTTCAATCCTCTGATGCTTTAAAATAAACTACAATTCCTTGCAAGTAAGTGAAGTGCCGGTCTTTCCTTCGCCTGTTGATGTGGTACCTTCCCTGGACGCGAGAACCACGTTTCCAACAAGAGAGGAGTGCCGACTGTTTGTACTCTATGTACACGAACGTTTATTTTTTCCGTGTACGTTCCGTTTTCTGAGTTCTGTATACGGACCATATGCGGAACCATTAATTTCAATGGATTCGCAAAAAACAAAAACGGAAGGTACTCCGTATGCCTTCCGTTTCCGTATTTCCGTTCAAAGACAGAACATGTCCTATTATTGGCCGCATAACGGACAAGGATAGTACTGTTCTATCAGGGGCCAGCTGTTCCGAATGCACACGGACGTAATCCGTAGTTTTTGAGGAAAAATTTCAAGATTTGCTTCTAAGCCTTCTAACGTCCCAAAAAAGAAAATGTCATTTACAAAATGATCCAAACATGAAGTAGACATTTGGGAAATGTAAAGTAATAACTATTTTAGGAGGTATCACTATCTGTTTTAAAAGCAGAGAAATTGAAATTTTGAAAATTTTTGGTGAATTTGGTATTTTTTTATACGGATCCGTCCTGGCACACAATGTAAGTCAATGGGGACAGATCCGTTTTCACTGACACAATCTGGCACAATAGAAAACGGATCCGTCCCCCATTAACTTTCAATGGTGTTCAAGACGAATCCATCATGGCTATAGAAGACATAATACAACCGGATGCATGCAGTTGTATTATTGTAACAGAAGCGTTTTTGCAGATCCATGACAAATCCGCAAAAAATGCTAGTGTGAAAGTAGCCTAAAAGATTAGGGAATTTACTGTATATTTACCTATTAAATTTTTACATTTGTACATTTTACACATTTTCTCAGGAAGGTCTACAGGGAACACAAAAATGGTAGCTGGGCAGTGAACAGATTATTCTCTGTTATCATGTAGTATATTTCACAATGAATCTATCAATTACTTTTTTATCCAGATATATATTGTATACACACATTGATATATTAAATGGGTTGAATAAAATTCACATTTTTATACTTATTATAATCAGTTCATCCTGAAGAAGACAAAAACTCCCCTGAATAACATAGAACAATTTGCCATAAAATCTGTGCAGCATGTGAACCAGAAGCCAGTGATTGGTTGCAGCAGTCAGGTGACACCCATCAATTAGATGTTGATTTTTACAGATCCGGGACCTTCAGAGGCAGCCGTGGAACATTGCAGCCAGAATCCAGCGGCGTGGACAAGGTAAGTATGAATCCCACCGTGGGTCCAGCCTCTCTAAAGAAGTCTGTTGAGAATGTTTAGTCTTGGATAGCCCTTTATCCCTGTGTATTGTAATTTTCAAGGAAGATGTCTAACCCTTTCTTAAGTCTTTCCATACTTTCCACCATTATTAAGTACAGATGGAAAATGTTCTATAACTTTACAGTTCATGCAGACTTACTGATTTCCTTTCAATGAACTGGTGCCCAAAATCAACTATGTTTCAAAATACCCTCTCAAGGCAACAGTCTGGCATTTTGTGCCATCATTTAGTTTATAGCAAATTATGTTCTTTTGTAGAATCGCCCAGTGGTGATCCAATAAAAGGATAGATGATTTGAACATTTGTGAGACAAAATGTATGACTTTTCACTTCTCAACAATGAGGCTCATTTCCAGTCCTCCAACATGTATAGCCATAGGTGTTCCCTCCACCATATAAATCCTAAAATCGTGACCTGCTCAGGTACTCAAGGACTGGACTTGGAACCTAGAAGAACAATTGCACAACTTTTTTTTATCCAAAGGGACAGATTGCCAGATTGTGCCACCCTAAATGGCCATAATAAAAACTCAAAACGGTATTTACAATGGAGACATTTGTGGCATATTGACAGTATTTGGTATAATATGTAGTAGGTGACAGTTCCACTTTTGGGAGGAGCCCTGCTTCCCAGATTGGCTCTGCAGAGAGGCATTGAGTTGGTCATGGCTATATCTATTGTGTTTTAAAACTTCCATACAGTGTAGTGGAGAGGGCAACCTACACATGGAATGTCAGAGATGAATCTCTAAATATAAGCATGTTGGAGATGCCTGAGACCACCTAGAATAGCATTGCAAGCCACAGGTTGATGAATGGACAATTATGTGAAGGCGTTTTACAACTAAAGATCTACTTTTGCAGTCACCGTACCTATCTTTACATTGTAATGATCATAACTAGCAACAGCTCATACTTCAACTTCCTGAATGCAGTGAATGTGATATGGAGAAAATGGATATTCAGTTTAATTGGATTCAGTCTTGTATTTTTATGTTTTGAAAGGAGTTAACTTTCAGATCTGGTCAGATGGACTGTTTATCATAGTCTTCATCAAGTCAAGTCAGTTTACTTTCTGTCAGTTAATTGACAAGTTTGCTGTTATAAGTACTTTGACCTGACAACTGGCATGTTCGGCCACATGTGTATATATATATATATATATACATACAGTGTATATGTGTATATGTGTATATATATATATATATATATATATATATATTCATATATATATAGTGTCTAAAGAAAAAGAGTAAACTGAATAAACCCATCATTGCCAAACACCCTTCTCCTGATACCAGACCTGTAAGATCTCAACATTCTCACGAGGAAAGAAATAATACCAGTTGTTTTACAGCTGAATATTCTTAATGCACATGGCCAGGTATGTGAGATTATCTTTTCTGTTTAATTTTACAGCACCATTAGTTTGGACAACACTAAATCTAGATGGTAGTTAATCAGGTTACAGTAAAATTTATCATCTCCAGAAGGCATGAACTTAGTGTGAACCTACACCACTTCAGAGCATAGCATGCATTCCTTACTAAGGACTTACCCTAACTGTGAATGATTGCTGGACTTTCTGTGAAAACTAACTGCCATATATACAGGGCTGCAATCAGGTCATTGCAGGCGTTGTCACCTATGGGTTGTTGTGAAGTTTCACATCTAAAATGGAAGGGCCCTATTTAATAGGCAATAATTGGAACAACTGGTTCCCAGCATGAGGCCCCCAAATAATGTACTATAAATGCACAAGCCTCAAATAGCATTGTTGCTCCTCCCCCATTTATCCATTAAATATATGGTATGGGCCTGGAAAGCATGCATAAATATTATGTCCTTCCATTCCATAATCAGTGGGTCACTATGCCTAAAGACCTGTTTATATGGGCTGTCTGTGTAACAAAACATTCATTCTCAATAATTGCGGCTTATCAAAGGAGGTAAAAGCTGCATTTTAATGCAACAATCACCTCCGCCGTACAGGGACGAGCAATCGTTACTGCAATTGCTCTACCCATACGGATACACTGTTTCTGGGCAGCAGATCGCTCTTTACCTAGGATGATCAGCTGCCAAAAGATGAGGATTTTGGTGTCTGCATTAAAAATGCTTTGAGCCAATGAAGGAATATTAAGTCATTTATTGGGTAATCAGCGGCACTCAGGGCAATTACTGGAAATTAGCTTTTTCTAGAAAATTACCTTCCCAATAATTGCCCTGATTACAGATGAGCGAATCGGTTGACAAAGTGGAATTCGATCCAAATTTCAGGAAAAATTCGATTCGCACCAAATCCGAATTTCCTCGCACTTCGTGGTAACAAATAGCATTTTTTTCTAAAATTGCTGCTGCAAGTGTGAGGACATGGCACAAGGAACTATGGGTAGGCGGGTTCACCTATAATGCCCTGCATGCAGCCAGCCAGCCCTGTGATTTCACTGCCCTATAAATACCCTCAGCCATCTTGGATTCTGCCATTTTCCAGTGTACTTAGTGCAGGGAGAGACGTCAGCAGGCGCTAAGGACAGTGCTAGAAAAATGAAGCAGGCGGTGCGGGCACGTGGCGTAGTGAGTTACGCTGCCAGTGCCCGCTCGCCCAGCCTCCTGCCGGCTACTTAGACTTTAGTAAGTTTCAGTTAATAGACTTGAAGATTATTACTAACTGGCTACAGTTATACTTCGTATTAGTACAGTGAGCGGGCCCATTACCCGCTGCCATTACAGAACTACAGTAGATGCTAGCCCCCAATCACACTTAACAGGGACACTGTTATGGGAGAGATCTGTAGATAACACATAACATAAGATGCTATGTGTCATCCACAAATCCCCCCTAGCAGTGTCATGCCATCCACAGATGCCCCCATAACAGTGTCACCCACAGTCCCCCATAACAGTGTCAGCCACAGATCCCCCATAACAGTGTCATGCACAGATCCCCCATAACAGTGTCAGCCAAGGATCCTCCATAACAGTGTCATCCACAGATCCCGCATAACAGTGTGTCATCCACAAATCCGCCATAACAGTGTCAGCCACAGACCACCATAATAGTGTCAGCCACAGACCACCATTAGTTCAAACCCCTCGAAAAGCACATCTTTTGATTCAAAATCTTTTTTTTCTTATTTTCCTCCTCAAAAACCTAGGTGCGTCTTATAAAGCGAAAAATACGGTAATTGTGCTAAAAAAAAAGATTGAAGAAGTGCAGGGAAAGATTATTCAAGGTGTAAGAAAAGAATAGGGTGGAATTATTCCGCAACATTTATGTTGAACAGGGTTCAGTAGGGAAGGTTACAGCCTGGGAAATAGGAACAATCCTATTACACCTTGCTGCACTGACTGGGAAACCAAATTGCCATTATACAGCTCTGTAATTCCAGCAAACTGTTCATGTTATTGGGGTGCAAGTGCTGTTTGATACAGCCATTAACAGGGTTTATTACAAGGAAATATTTCTATGTCTTATTTGCCCTTGATCGATGGAGGTATATGCTCTAAAGCATTTTTTGGCTTGTATTAGTGGGAAAAAAGGGCTTATTAGCCGTTGTGTGGTGAAGTGCGACAATTACAGCCCTTTTTGGCATGTATTAGTGGCAAAAGAAAAATATATTTGCCGTTCAGCGGTGCAGTTATATGTTGTAAAACCGTTTTTGTCGTGTATTAGTGGCAAAAGTAATATACATTTGCCGTTCAGTGGCGCAGTTATATGTTCTAAAGCCCTTTTTGTCGTGTAATAGTGGCAAAATAAAAATATATTTGCTATTCAGCGGTGCAGTTTTATGTTCTAAAGCCCTTTTTGTTGTGTATTAGTGGCAAAAGAAAAATATATTTGCCGTTCAGCGGTGCAGTTTAGAGATGAGCGAATTTTTCAAAAATTTGATTCGCCGGTTCTCCGAATTTTTAGGGAAAAATTCAGTTAGATCCAAGTATATTTGCGGCGAATTACGTTAAAAAAACGGCTATTTCCTAGATGCTGAGAGCCTTTATAGTGGTGTAGAACACTGTGCCTTGCAGTAACATGCATAGGGACAGAGTGGCACAATGACAGAGTGTGGAGGTGGCAGCAACATCAGGAAACCACAGAGTGGCACAATGACAGAGTCTGTAGGTGGCGGCAGCATCAGGAGGTAACCACAGAGTGGCACGACGACAGAGTGTGGAGGTGGCAGCAGCAACATCATGAGGCCACGGAGTGGCACAATGACATTGTCTGGAGGTGGTGGCAGCATGAAGAGGCCACAGGGTGGCACAATGATAGATTGTAAAAGTGGCGGCAGAAGCTGCTTCAGGAGGAGGCCATCAGGAGTCGCACAACAAAAGACTGTGGAGGTGGCGGCAGCATCAGGAGGCCACAGAGTGGCACAATGAGAGTGGAGGTGGCGGCAGCAGCAGCTTCAGGAGGAGGCCACAGAGTGGCATGACAACAGAGTGTGGAGGTGGATGGCAATAACAGTACCCACTGATGATGGTGGGTGTAAGAAGGAGCACTTGGAATTAGATGTGTCGCATCAGGTGGGTGGCAGCATCAGAATAGTAGCTGAGGCAGATAGCCAGAAGAAACTGGTCTCTTTTGTCAAGGTTTGGGTGAGGCAGCCTGGATGATCTAATCTGATGCATCAGGCATTGGTGGGTGAAAATCCTGTCTCATCCACGTCTGATTCATCTTAACAAAAGGTCAGTCTCTCCACATTTTGGGTGGACAAGCGATTTCTTATTGGGGTAACTATGGCCCCCAGCCGCACTAAACACCCGCTCTGATGCCACACTACTGGTCGGGCAGGACAGCTTTTCCAGTGCAAACTCTGCTAGTTGCGGCCACAAATCCAGTTTGGCTGCCCAGTAGTCCAGTGGATCTTTAATGTGGGGTGGCAGGGTGCTTTCCAAGTGTGCCACCACCTGCTGGTTCAGGTCCTGCTCCAGGTCTAGCTGCTGCTGCTGGTGAGTACTTTCTTCACTATGCGAGTGAAGAAAGCTGCTCATCATCGACTCTAGACTCAGGCTACTGCTGATATAGCTGGTATTGCTCCTGCCACCCCACCCCTCCCCAGCAGCCATGGCAGTGGAACGTGAGCGCAGAGGGCCCCCTGGTCGGATCTGCGAGAGGATGGACGATGGCGCAGATAGGCAGCGGCCAACTGACTACATAGGATGTCTCTTTAGTAGTTCAGTTTGTCCTCCCTCTCAGCAGGTGTAAAAAAAAGGCCCACATTTTGGACCGGTAGTGAGGGTCCAACAAGGTGGAGAGACAGAAGTCATCCCTCTGTCGAATGGTGACAATTCGGCTGTCACTACGCAAGCAAGTAAGTATGCGTCAGGCCATTTGTGCAAGTGACTCGGAGGGACTCCCTGCCTCCATCTCCACTGCATACTGCCATGGTGTGTCTGGGTCCTCTGCCTCATCTTCCTCATCGCCCTGTAGCTTACCTGGCAGCTCCTGCTCCTCCTCTCCTGTTACCCGTGTTGAAAAACCACCCATTTCGCTACACATTGCATTTGCTCCAATGTCCTCCTCCTCCACCAGTTCAGCCCCCACAGGGCTCATGTAGCTGTGAGATCTAGGCGCACATCTCCAGTCCCCTGAGTAGCCAGATTTACCAGCATCTGTTCCAGGACATGAAGCAATGGAAAGATATAGTTCATCCCGTAGTCTTGGCGACTGACAAATAACGTGGCATCCTCAAGGGGCCTGAGCAAACGGCAGGTGTCATGCATGAGTTGCCACTGGCTGACATCGAAGTAACACAGGGCAGTACTCCTATCCGCTTGGATCATTAAGAAATCAGTCTAACATATGGAGGGTGGAATTCCAATGGGTGGAAACATCGCATATCAGCCTATGTTGGGGGATGCAGTTCTACCGCTGCAGCTTTGCGGTGTACAAGTGGCCGAAGTGCATGAAAAAGTTTCCTGGCCATTTATAGGATGTCCTACAGATGGGTGGAAGACTTCAGGAACCGCTTGACAACCAGATTGAACACATGTACCATGCAGGGCGCATGGCTCAGCCCTCCTTGAAGCAGCACCGACACAATGTTCTTCACGTTGTCGGTCACCATGGTTCCAATTTTGATTCGATTTCTTAACGAAGGAAACAGAGCAGTTCCTCCTATGTGTGACTTCGTTTGCCCAGGGAAACGAGGTGCAGAACAGCGTGACACCGCCGTGCCCTGCACATGTGGTATGCTGGAGGGCCCCTGTGAATTGTCCCTGCAGTGGAGGCTGAGGACACGGTGGAGAATGAGGAGACAGACGCGGACATTGTCGCAGGACCAACGGCGTGAGAACGTGGAGGCTAAAGCGGCGTCACCTGGCCAATTTGCTGGTGTGGCTGTGCACAAACCACATTCACCCAGTGGACCGTAAAGGACATGTATTGTCCCTGCCCGTAGTTACAGCTCCACACGTCGGCACTGCCGTGCACCTTGGCAGACATCGACAGGCTCAAGGACTGGCCCACCTTCTGTTCTACATGTGTGTGCAGGGCTGGTACTGCCTTTTTGGCAAAGAATTGACGGCTTGGGACTCTCCACCTCAGCTCGGCACAAGCCATCAGTTCTCTGAAAGGGGCAAAGTCCACCAGTTGGAAAGGGAGGGACTGCAGCTCCAGCAACTTCGACAGGAGCACATTCCGCTTCTGCGCCGTAGGATGCGTGCACGCCTACTGTTTTCTCTTGGCAATCACTTCGGTGAACGATTGCTGACAGAATGACTGACGAGGACTCGGAGTATAAGGGCAAGAAGCAGGAGCATCAGGACCAGCAGATGATGGAAAGGATAGACAGCTCCCTTTGCCTGAGGTGGTGAAGCCTTGACTGCCTGAAATCGGGTGCATGCCACTGGGTGAGGCAGTGGTTGCTGCGGCAGGCTGGACCACCACATCGGAGCCACAGTTCTCCCAGGCCACTTTATGGTGATGCAGCATATGTTAACGCACGGCCGTGGTGCCAACACTGGCACCCTGGCCACGCTTCACCTTCTGCCCACATATTCTATCCTCCGGCGGCTTAACGAAGAACTGCCACACTGCCGAGTAGGTGATTTTACCCCAACACTCTGCACTGACTGACTGCTACCACTGCTGCCTCCTCGAACCGCTGCTACCCTCTTCTCCTGATGATGATGAAGCCCCTTCGTCACCCGACTCCCAAGTGCGATCAGCTACATCATCATCGAATACTGTCTGCAAGTCACTGATGTCCTCCTCAACCATCTCTGGGTCAGGAGCCTGACTGCTTGCAACACCAGCTCCCACGCCACTCTCCTCATCAGTATTTCTACTTTTACACAACAGGCTTTTCAACAGATATATGCAACACTGGACGACGAATATATAAAAGAGACCGGTTTCTTCTGGCTACCTGCCTTAGCTACTATTCTGATGCTGCCACCAGCCTGATGCCACACATCTGATGCCAAGTGCTCCTTCTTTCACCCACCATCTTCAGCTGGTACTCGTATTGCCACCCACCTCCCCACTCTGTTGCCGGGTAACTCTGTGGTCTCCTGATGCTGCTGTCACCTCCACACTATGACACCTTGCCACTCTGTAGTCTCCTGATGCTGCTGCTGCCACCTCCACACTCTGTCATTGTGCCGCTCTGTCTCCTCCTCCTGATGCTGCCGCCACCTCCAGACTGTCATTGGGCTACTCTGTGGTCTCCTCATTCACGTGTCATCTCTGTTTTGGATCCACTCCTGTTTTTTTTTCTTTTTGGCATTAGCAATACTGATGGATTACTGACCAAATACTGACCAAGTGAAGGGGTTTGCTCAACAGACAGGATCCGTTTTTTGGGGGTTATTGTTCTGATGTATCAGAGGAAGGGCAAAATAATCAGTGACGTCAACTGCAACTTACTGCTGACACCCTCTCCACTCTCCACTCTGTCGGGGAGCTCTACAGGTTCTGTAGACATCTATGTGGAATCAGCTGACGACAGTGTAAAAGGAGTACACTTCTTCTTGGCGCAAACATTGACCTGTAAGGCTGAGTTCATACTTGAGTTATTTGGTCAGTTTTGGCACCATGACTGCCCAAATAAGTTAAGTGTGCAGTGATTCTAAGAGTGACGCCTGTTATCTGCATGTCATACTGACTAACAGTATTATTTTACTACCACAGCAGACTCCCTGAGCGTGTTACTGCAAGGCACAGTCTTTTACACCACTATAAAGGCTCTCTGAAGCCAGGAAATAGCTGTTTTTCTATGCGATACGCCGCAAATAAATTTGGATCTAAACTAATTTTTTCCAAAAATTTGGCGAACTGGCCGATTCGAATTTTGGAAAAATTCACTCATCTCTAGCCCTGATCATTGGCCTGTGTAAAGGGTCCTTAAATGGGTTTTCTGGGAGTTTTATACTGATGACCTATCCTCTGGATAGATCACCAGTATCTAATCAGTGGGGGTGCGACACCTGGGAACCCCACTGATCAAAGGATAGATCATCAGTGTAAAACTCCTGGAAAACCCTATTTAAGGGTTTGTACCAAGTTAAAAACTGTTGATAGAGGATAAGCATCTAGTTGGTGGTGGCTTCCATGCTAAGATCCCTAGCAATCATTAGAACGCAGGTCCTAATTCCCTCGAAATAATGGAGTGGCAGTGCACCAATGATCTATTCATTCTCCGTGGAACTGCTGGAGATAGCCTAGTATTTACTGTTTCCATCAGTATCATAGATAATGCAGAGGCCACTTCTCCATAGGCTTTCATTACACAGAGAATGCTATCAAACACTGATAACACCCCCTGTGTACGGGTATCAGTGACTGACAGCTATCTATGTATACACGCTAATACAGAGAATGCTCTCAGTCACTGATAATGCTTCCCCTGTGTAGGTAGAGCTATCAGTGACTGACAGTTATCTATATATACACAGGGAATGTTATCAAGCACTGATAACACCTCCCCCATATACAACTATCAGTAACTGACAGCAATTTCTATATACACACTTACACAGAGAATGCTATAAATCACTGATAATACCTCCCCCATGTACAACTATTAGTGACTGACAGCTATCTATGTATACACACTTACACAGAGAATGCTATCAATCACTGATAACACCTCCCCTGTGTACAGCTATCAGTGTCTGACAGCTATTGCTAGATACACACTTACACAGAGAATGCTATCAATCACTGATAACACCTCCCCCGTGTACAACTATTAGTGACTGACAGCTATCTATGTATACACACTTACACAGAGAATGGTATCAATTACTTATTACACCTCCCCTGTGTAGAGCTATCAGTGACTGACAGTAATATATGTATACACACTTACACAGAGAAGGCTATCAATCGCTGATAACACCTCCCCAGTGTACAACTATCAGTAGCTTACAGCTATCTATGTATACACACTTATACAGAGAATACTATCAATCACTGATAACACCTCCCCTGTGTACAACTATCAGTGACTGACAGCTATCTATGTATACACACTTACACAGAGAACGCTATCAATCACTGATAACACCTCCCTCATGTACAACTATCAGTGACTGACAGACATCTCTGTATACGTACTTACACAGAGAACGCTATCAATCACTGATAACACCTCCCTCGTGTACAACTATCAGTGACTGACAGCTATCTATATATACACAGGGAAAGCTATCAATCACTTTTAACACCTGCCCTGTGAACAGCTACCAGTGACTGACAGTTATGTATGTATACACACTTATACACAGAATGCTGGCAGAAGAATAGAAACTTGATTTTTGACTTCTGTCAGACACTGCAGGACCCATCCACCCTCATTCACAGCCCAACAAAGAATGATGTTCTGCTTGTTCTGTTACGGCACCTTCCTGCCTCCTGCAGTACTGATTGGTTCATCCAGGCTGTCTGTCTACCTGTGAGCCAATCAGGGCAAGCCTACCACCCAAACTTCCTCTTAAAGTCATATATGCATCCTTTTTCTTCCTCCCTAGTGCTGGATTCATCTGAAACTAACCTGAAAAGTTCGGGATTCGTCTGCTGGACGAAATTTTGCTAAATTTGTAATGAACCCAGTTTGTTACTAACTGGTTTGCTCATCAAAAGTGTGGAGTTTTGTTTTCTTTCGGCAGTTATTTTTTATATGTATCATTATAACGGCGCCAGACAGAGCTAAAAGCATCATCTGCTTGCCCAATTTAGATTGGTAATTTATAACTGAATATCAATCTTCCACACTCGGTGGTTGCCTCTCTTTAGCTCACGTTAACCTTGTTTTGTTTTTTTAGGGATTAGTTCTGGTTTTTGTTTAACTTTTTTACATCTAATTCCCATTTCATTGTTTCATGCAACCAATTTCTTACAGTCCTGTCACAAACATTGACTCCTGTTTCAACCCATTTGTTTTTCATTTAATGTGCCTTTTCTATTTTCAAGGCATATTGCTTTTAGTTGGTTTGGTATCCTCCTTGGTCTGAGTATTTTATCCCTTTCATAAATTCATGTTTTGTTTCAAAATAAAGTTTATTAAAGCCTATTCTAAATGCCCTTAAAATGAATGTTTCTAATATTTTTTATTTATTTACTTTTTCTTGTTTTCCTAGCAAAATACAACCTGAAGTTTAGGAGCCTATTGTACTTTGCAATCCATGCACTCATACACCACTGACATGTCAGCAGTGTGCTGGAGTACAGTGTTCATTTTGAGGACATGGTCAGATATCCTAGTCATGTATCAGCACATCTATGCTAGGCTATAACAGAACGATTCTATGTCAGGCTTTAGTGGAGCTGGCAAACCAGAAGCAGCATGTAATGCTAATGTAATGATAAAGCCAAACTGAGGGTCAGCAAACGCAGTGTACCAGACATACTTTGCGCAAGCCGTCACACTCTGAACACCCTTGAGGGCCGGGGTACTCTTCACCCGCCTCCTGCAGGAAGGGGGACTTTGGCAGAGCCCTTCCCAAGTGTCAAATAGCAGGGCGGCTGGGCACACCGGCCGCAGTTGGGCAAAACTTCAAAGTGAATACTGTGACACTATGCAATGGTGAATAGGGAAACACGAGAATTGTCAGTAAACGTAAGCCAGGGCACTAGAACCAGAAGACAACCAAAAACAAAGCCAGAGTCAATAACCAGAGAAACCACTCACCAGACAGCCCCAAATCCCAAACCAGGAAAGTAACTAAATAATCAGCAGTGAGTGGGAGAAAAGACCAGGTTTAAATATCATTCCACAGATCACCTGACATTGCTGAGGTCACACCCAATCTCCACCCTCAGACCAAGGAAGCACAGGAGAGGGCTGAGAGTGTGCATAAGAAGGAACCTCCCACCACATGTCTAAGTCAGGAGACATGACAACAGAGGTTCCCTGGAAACAGCTGACACTGGGGGTTCTGGCGTCCCGGCACCCCTGACCAGCATCAGCACTGGGAATGACAGCAGTACCAAGATCCGGAGTGGATTTCACAAAGTGAAGCGCGCGCGCGTAAAGCGCAAACCTTTACTAGCTCCGCCCTCTGGGGGTGACACCCCGCCCCTTGTGGCCAGCAAGGGGTTAGGGATGTCCCGCTGGAGGGCTGGAGACCACCTGGGAGAATGAGAAATACGTCTTCGCTTGCTGACATGCTTCCGATGAGATTGCATCTGTCTTCCTGGCTGCCTAACATAGCGTTGTGCTAACCGGAGCTTCTGCCTGTTCCCACCATGCAAGGCTTTTAGCAGAGCAAGTGGGCGCAGACAGGAGCTCAGCATAACACATTGCTTCTCCTCCCTGTGCTTGCTCCACTGAAGCCTGACAGCACATCTATGCCAGGCTATAGTGGAGCAGAGCAGGGATGTGTGCTCCTGCCGGCACATCATTCACTGGGACCCGCAGTGGAATTCATACTCCCATACACAGCCGAAAGTGGGGTACAGATTGCAAAGTGCGATAGGTACCTAAACAGGTGCCTATTTCACTAGGAAACCTAAAAAAATGAGATTAGATCTGGATTACAGCACAGTTACTTACTGTGAGTTTTGCAAAAGTTGTAACTCCACAGTAGGCCACCACCTGGTGTGCTTTTATACATAAAGAAAACCACATTGCAATCACGCTAAACATATTACTAGGGTGCTTCATTTTACAAAAAGATACAAAAAGCAAAGACAGACTTAAAAATTACACAAAAGCAACCACAAATGATAAATATTGATGCATATAACAGTATTAACACATTTACATAGCCTTTTAACCATTTGGGAGGTAACTGTACAGCCGATTACCCTTTGAATGAGCAAAATGCTTGTTTATCAGGTAATCTGATGCGCACACAAAAATGGTAATTTACCGGCAGCAGATCGTGCAGTGTAAACACATTCTACTGCCGGCGAAAAATGAGTCAGTAGAGGGAAGAGCGATGGCATTGGCGATTGCTCCTTCCCATACTCTGGAGGTGGTCGCCTCATGTAATAGCAGCGTTCTCCTCCACCAGCGGGCAGACAATTGTTGGGATGAAGCACTTTCCTCCCAACAATCTGCTGCTCTGACATTCCGTGTAAAGGGACCTTTAGTCCACATTGGCCGTTACAGTTAAACAAACTGCCCATACACGTTCTATAAAAGCAGAGGATGGATGTAAGATCTTTCTGAGAATGTTCTTTCAAAGAAGGATTTTTCATCCACAAACACTCTTTTGTCCGACAATTGGTCAAAAATATTAAACTTATTTTCAGATGATAATGGTGTTGCTGGTTGGCTAATAGGAAAGTTTGTTGTTAAATTTCACCTGGCAGACATTTGTTTTGGTTGAAATCGTCCATTTTGATCAACTTTAGTCTAAATGTGTATAGCCACCTTAGGCACTGCATACAATCAATGTTTGATTTACATCTCAAATTTCTTGCACACAACCGTATGCCGTCCGGGACATACAGGCCTTGAGCGGGCCATATGTATGATCTTATGAGTGCGGGACAATAGTCCCGCAGGTGGCCCGATGCGCACAGCATCATAGTAACCTATGCGCACGATGTATGCCGCTCTGGGACATATGGCCCGCTCAAGGACCGTATGTCTCGGAGACCATACGCTCATGTGCAAGGGGCCTTAAGATGTGTACACGTATTTTATAAATGCAAATTGCAAGGTGATTCCATGTTTTTTTTCATCAGCATAGTCTTTTCCTTTAGCTCATATGGGAAAAAAAAGTGTCATTAAGTATATGTAAATTAACTCTCTCTCTCTCTCTCTCTCTAAAAGAAAAAGAAAGCTGTGCCTCTGGTGCCATCTGTTGTAAAGCAGCCATCCTATGGGTCAATGTTTGGGCTTTTAAATAGGCCATGAGCCATAATTTAAAGCCAAACCAATCACTTAGTCACAGAAAACTGTTTTGAGGTGACTGCCCCTTTCTGACTACAATATAAAGGGAATAGGTCGCACTCAAGGGCATTGTGGGGAGGTGCTCGTTAAAGGGAAAATGTCCACGGCTAATGTAGAAGAAGATACAGCACTCCCCAAGTCCAGATTTATTGTGACAATGAACAATCACATTAGTTCTCATCCCATGTAGTGAAAAAAATTCTCAAATTTCATGAAATAAATTAATGTGCAGCTAATAATATTGTGATATTTCCTGTACCCTAATCTATGTTCTGCATGGGTGCTCAGAGACCCTCTTCACTAAAAAAGCAGAGAGAGCTGTTGGGCGAGAGGCCCTTGTCCGGGATCTTGGAGTTATTATTTCTCCTAATGGTGAGCTCTTAGGAGTAAATAGTCTTATAGGCTGTGCAATGTCGATCTGGGAAAAAGGTATACAAATGGTCTCTATTCAAAAGAGAATATAAAGCTGTGCCTCTGGTGCCACCAGATGGAAGGTACAGTTGTGTTCAAAATTATTCAACCCCCACTAAAATTGAGTGTTTTGGCCAGTTTGACATTGATTTTGATCATTTCAGTCATCTTGTTTACAATTAAATCAAAGAGGCACTTGTAAGTCAGACAAATATAACATAACATTTATAATGAAATAACCACAAATGTCTTTTCTGTGCTCACATCATTATCAGTTTTATTCAACCCCCAAGTGACATTCAATCTTAGTACTTAGTACAACATCCTTTTCCAGTTATAACAGCTTTTAAACGTGAAGCATAGCTTGACACAAGTGTCTTGCAGCGATCTACGGGTATCTTCGCCCATTCTTCATGGGCAAAAGCCTCCAGTTCAGTCACATTCTTAGGCTTGTCTGAGCTGAAACTTCAGTACC